>CM051270.1:11123796-11258796 GCA_027921565.1 Artemia sinica | reverse complement strand
TTGTATAGAAGGCGTTGTCGTAGAAACTTCAAAAAAGGCTCATTCGATTGGAAATTTAAATGGCTAGTGCCCTTTCTAATAGTCGAAAGTGATTGGAGGGCAACTAGCCCCCCCACGCCCATTATTCCCCCAAACACATCCAATCAAAATTTTGAGATAGCCATTTTGTTCAGCGTAGTTTATTTCCAGATAGCACGACCTCAAGGCAAGGGTTTTAAGTTATACCCTGGGGCATATAAGGTTTTTATAGAAGGCGTTGTCGTAGAAACTTCAAAAAAGGCTCATTCGATTGGAAACTCATAGGGCTAGTGCCCTTTTTAATAGTCGAAAGTGATTTGAGGGCAACTGACCCCCCTCTCACGCCCACCTTTTCCTCAAACACATCCAATCAAAATTTGAGACAACCATTTTATTAAACGTAGTTTTAAGTTCTAGAAATTAGGTCTTTGAGGATGACAACTCCCCCGCAGCCCTCAGGGCAAGAGTTGTAAGTTATGCCCTGGGGGCATATAAGGTTCTGTATAGACAACGTTGTCGTAGAAACTTCGAAAGGGCTCATTCGATTGGAAATTTAAATGGCTAGTTTCCTTTCTAATAGTCGAAAGTGATTCTAAGGCAACTGACACCCCTTCCATGCCCACCATTTCCCCAAACACATTCAATCAAAATTTTGATATAGCCATTTTGTTCAACGTAGTTGAAATTTCTGGAAATTATGTTTGAGCAGGACACTCCCCCACATTCTTCAGGGGCAAGGGTTATAAGTTATGCCCTGGGGGCATATATGGTTCTTATGGAAGGAATGCTCGTACAAACTTCAGAGAGGGCTCATTTGATTGGAAATTGAAAGTTCTAGTTCACTTTTTAAGCGTCAAAAGATATTATAGGGTAGCCTGCTCCCCCCCCCACCCCAAATGCATCCAATAACAATTTTAAGATAGCTATTTTGTTGCAAATAGTTCAAAGATCATATAACAAAAATTCCGATGTCGACACAACCCACCAGGGCCCGGGGGCAGGCGTTGTAAGTTATGCCCTAGGGGTATATATGGGTCTTATGGAAGGGATGCTCGTATTAACTTCGAAGAGGGATAATTTGATTGGAAATTGAAAGTTTTAGTTTACTTTTTAAGAGTCAAAAGAGATTGGAGGGCACCTAGCCCCCCTCCTCCACGCCCTTTTTTCCTCAAACCCATCCAACAAGAACTTTGAGATAACTTTTTTTATGTTATACGAGCATCCCTTCCATAACAACCATATATGCCCACAGGGCAAAACTTACAACGCCTACCCCTGGGCCTGGGGGGCTCTGTCGACACCGGAGTTTTTGTTATCAGAACTTAGAACTATTTTTAACAAAATGTCTATCTCAAATTTTTTATCTGATGTATTTAGGGCATGGAGGAGGGGGGGGGGCTAGTTGCCCTCCGATCTCTTTTGACTCTTAAAAATTGAACAAGAACTTTCAATTTCAAATCAAATGAGCCCACTCCGAAGTTTATACGAGCATCCCTTCCATAAGAACTATATATGCCCCAAGAGCATTACTCCTAACGCCTGCCTCCGGGCCCTGGCGGGTTCCGTCGACACAGCAATTTTTCTTATCTGACCTTTGAACTATTTTTAATGAAATGGCTATTATAAATTTTATCGGATGGGCTTGGGGAAAAAACGGGTGTGTGGGGGTGCTAGTTGCTCTCGGATATCTTTTGACTCTTAAAAATTGAACTAGAAATTTCAGTTTCCAATCAAATGAGCCCCCTCTGAAGTTTAAACGATCATCCCTTTCATAAGAACCATATACGTCCCCAGGACAACACTTACAACGCCTATCCCCTGGGCTCTGGGGGGCGTTTTTGTTTTCTAATTTCTGAATAATTTCCAAAAAACAGGCTATCTCAAAATTTGTAGCGGACGGGTTTGGGGAAAAAAGAGCGTGGGGGGGCTAGTTGCTCTCGGATATCTTTTTACTCTTAAAAAGTGAACTAGAACTTTCAATTTCCAATCAAATGAGCCCTCTCTGAAGTTAATACGAGCATCCCTTTCATACGGACAATATATGCCCCAGGGCATAACTTAGAACGCCTTCCCCTGTGCCCTGGGGGGTTGTCTTGAAACCGGTGTTTTTCTTATCCGACCTTTGAACTTTTTTTTTTTTTTTAACAAGATGTCTATCTCAAAATTTTCATCAGATTGGTTTTGAAAAAGAAGGCGTGGGGGAGGGGGGCTAGCTGCCCTTGGATCTCTTTTGACTATTAAAAATTGAGCTCGAATTTTCAATATCCAATCAAATGAGCCCTCTCTGAAGTTAATACGAGCATCCCTTTCATACGGACAATATATGCCCCCAGGGCATAACTTACAACGCCTGCCCCCGGGCCCTGGTGGGTTGTGACGACACCTGAGTTTTTGTTATCTGACTTTTGAGAAATTTTTAACTTAATGGCTATCTCAAAATTTTATTGGATGTATTTGGGGAAAAAGGGCGTGGGGGGGGGGGGGGGTTAGTTGCCCTCCAATCTCTTTGGCTCTAAAAAAACTTAACTAGAACTTTCAATTTCCAATCAAATGAGCCTTCTCTGAATTTTTTACGAGCATTCCTTCAATAAGAACCATATATTCCCCCAGGGCATAACTCACAACACCTGTCCTCGGGCCCTGGGAGGCTGTGTTGACCTCTGAGTTTTCGTTATATGGTCTTTGAACTATTATTCCTAGAGGGCTAATTTGATTGGAAACTGAAAGTTGTAATTCACTTTTTAAGAGTCAAAAGTGATTGGAGGGCAGCTAGCCCCCCCCCCAAACTCCATTTATTTTTTTCCCAGAGGCACTTCATATAGAAGCGGTCGTCATATAAACTTCAAAAGGGGCTCATTAAATTTGGAATCGAGAGTTCTAGTGCCCTTTTTAAGAGTCAAAGTGATCAGAGGGCAACCTCCCCCCCCCAAGCCCTTTTTCCCCAAATACATCTGATAAAAAATTTGAAGTAGCCATTTTGTTAAAAATAGTTCAAAGATCATATAACAAAAACTCCTTTACGTATGGTCATTTCGTTAAAAATAGTCCAAAGAAACAGATAAGAAAAACTCCTGTGTCGACACCCCCCTCCCCCAGGGCCGGGGCAGGCGATGTAAGTACTGCTTTGGGGGCATATATGGTTCTTATGGAGGGTATGCTCGTATAAACTTCAGAGAGGGTTCTTTTGAATGGAAATTAAAAGTTGTAGTTCATTTTCTCAGAGTGAAAACAGATCAGAGGGCATCTAACCCCTCCACCCTCCACGCCTTTGGGTGTATCGGACGGATAAACCCATCCGATAAAAATGTCAGGTGACCATTTTGTTAAAAATAGTTCAACCATGAGATATTAATACTTCAGCTAAAGTTTGACTTTCTCACAACTCTATTTTTATAAACAATAAAAAACTTTAGCGTAAAGAGCGAGGCGTTAAGGAGGGGACAGCCCCTTTCATATAAGGAATAATTCCTGTTCGTTTTAAGTTTTAACGTCGTTCGTTACTTTCAGTTAAAAAAAACTTGTTTTTTTTATTTAATAAAAGTCTAAAAGCTAATGCGTTATTGGCGCTTTACTGAAAACTAAATGCGTCTTGAACCGTCTTGGAAGGTATAAACAACATCAAATTGAATATTTGATGTATAATGATATTAATTGTTGAAAGATCCATCAGTTCAAGAATTTATTTCACTGTAATTGTATTTTTATTTTCAATACTGTAAGAACGGGAAAAGAAAATATTTGTAATATAATCCGTTTTCAGTTAAGCGCCAATGACGCAGTAGGCTTTTGGTTTTTATTTACAGTTAGGAAAGGAGGCAGTATCCAAACACTTGTTTGTAGGGAAACTATATTTGTCTTTAACAACTTTAAAAAGAGCTAATCAATGAAACTGAATATTTGATGTATAATGATATTAATTGCTGAAAGCTCATCAGTTCAAAATGTTACTATAATTTTAATGTTTATTTTCAATATTAAGTACAAAGAAAATATTTGTCATAAAATTGGTTTTCAGCAAAGCGCCAATGACGCAGTAGGTTTTAGATTTTTAAAGTGAGAGAAGTAGGTCATACCCAAACTCTTGTTTGTAGTGATTTTTGTTCGTTTCAAGCTTGATTTGCATATTTAATTTAAGTTTCACTCGTTTTAAGATTTGTTTATTAATTTACATTAATATTTATGGTATGTTTGTTTGCATTGATTGTTAGTTTAATTTCTGTTCGTTTTAAGCTTATTTATGCTTCAATAGGAAAATATTTTTTTTTCGTTTTAAGCTTGATTTCATATTCAATCTAAGCATTACTCGCTTTAACATCGATTTATTCATTTATATTATTACTTGTTGTATGTTTTTGCTATGATTGTTTATTTAATTTCTGTTTGTTTTGGGTTTCATTTATTCTTTAATAGTAATTTTTGGTCGTTTGAGTTTGAATATTAAAAGGTATTTGTATCTGCTGAGCTGAAGTGTAAAATAGCTTTTACTTTTCTTTGAAAAGCTTATTTTTCGGAAAGTTTTTTTGTAATTAATTATAGGCAAGCAGTCACTTTTTTCTCTCTGAAAGATAATAATTAATGCACGAAACCCTAAATATTTCCACGCTTCTCGCTGGGGGGGGGGGGGTGTGGGTGCTCACTTTTCATTTTCGCTTCGTCAAACCATGTTCCAACATAAATTATACAAGGAGCGACAATCAAAACGTAAATGAATTGCACCTTTAAATGTACCACTCTCTCATACATGCTAGCCTATGCAAAATTGGGATATTGCTGGCATATTTAGTCTTTTATAAGTGGCTTGAGTAATTGTGTGTGTTAAGTAGAAAAAGTTTGAAATTACAATGTGATGACATCATGACAAACTAGCAATGTAATTAATTTGATAATTGCAACCATACTCCTATCCAGCGTTGCCAACGCGGTACAATTGAACCGTCTTTGGTACAATTTATAGATTCTGGTATAACACGGTACATTTGGAGATTTTGAGGTACAATCCAAAACTTCTGGTACATTTCGGTATATTTTGATTACGTTTGCTAGGTTAAGTTTTAATTTTTCAAATGTTCCTCCAGCCAGCTCTTATGGACACAAGCAAAAAAAGGGATGTTTCGTCGGGCAAAAACTCGACACGAAGAGAAATCTTCATGAATTTCAAACTAATCATTACACGAGGAAACAGCGCTTGAAATCAATTTTTTGAGCTGAAGAATTTTTTGAGGTGAAGATTTGAGCAGAAAAAAAAAAAAATATGGTTACTTGCTTTTCACTTTATTCTGTATTTTCGTCGGTTAAATAGGAGCTGACGCAGAATGCTGTAATTGTGCCATAAAAATCTTTTGTAGCATAATTTGGTCAGAAAATGGTACAATTTATCTCAAAGCATTGGCAACACTGCTTTTTTGACATTGGCGACAAAGCATTATCACTAAGAATGGTAGTGGAAGAAAAAAATCTAGCTAATAGAAAGTACGGTTCGTCAAGTGGAAGACACGATTAAAAGATATGGGGTCAAAATTGGAAGATGATTGGCACGGAATTGGAAAAATTCCATGAAGTTTTTAACTAAGGATAGATTTGCGTTCTTTTTTGTTTCCATAATAGAAACATTTATTGAAGTAAGTTTTGCATGAAAGTTCAATTAAAAAACAAAAACAAAATGTTTGACTGCATGATCTTTGCCCGATTGACTGCAAAATTCAATAGACTAAGATACAACACAACTATTTAGAGGGCCGTGAAGAAGTTTTACGACAGGAAACCATGGAAAGCCATCGAATTCGTCTCGCCCTTGTATTTAGAGAGCAGGAACCAATTTACACCTACTACCCAGATTTGAAAAATTTGCTAAAAAACCCACCATAACAATTTTACCACCCATTTGTTCAAGATGGCCTTACAGCTGAAAAAAAAACGAAACATTAAAAAAAAAAAAAAAATAATCTGGGGATTAAAAAAAAAAAAAATAGAAATAACCGACCTAAACCGTTCTCTACCTTAAATATTTTGTCAAAATTGATGGAAAAATTAGTAAAAAAGCTAATTAATGGAAAAGAAGTTTTCAAATTTTTTTTCTGGCCCCGCCCCCTTTGTCATACCTTTTCCACACAAAACGTTCGAAATTGAATTCTGTTTTATTTATGTTCTATTTTGGAATGTGTGGTCCGTTTGGATGTCTTTTGCTCCACCATATCTTACAGCTAATCTACCGAACTTTCTTTATTTGGTTTGCTTAATAAAAATATAAAAAGCTAAAAATATAAAATACAAAGTTGACAGTCATCTTTATAGATTCAGAATATTTCCTTCAATGGATTGAAAAGAATCAGATGGACCCTTCTTGGTTTGGAACTGAAAAGTCCTCATTTGAAGAACCTTTACGCAACTAGTATTGTAGTAAAGTATCATTTCCAGTCAAAAATGCTATCAGCACATTTGCTATCAATGCTATCAGCCCAATACTATCAGCATATTTCCAGTAGCGTTTGGAACTGAAAAGTCCTCATTTGAAGAACCTTTACGCAACTAGTATTGTAGTAAAGTATCATTTCCAGTCAAAAATGCTATCAGCACATTTGCTATCAATGCTATCAGCACAAAGCTATCAGCATATTTCCAGTAGCGTTTGGAACTGAAAAGTCCTCATTTGAAGAACCTTTACGCAACTAGTATTGTAGTAAAGTATCATTTCCAGTCAAAAATGCTATCAGCACATTTGCTATCAATGCTATCAGCCCAATACTATCAGCATATTTCCAGTAGCGTTGATTTTAAGTCGAATGATACTGCTGGCAATACCGACAGAAAAAAGCCTTTAAACTTCAGAGAGAATCTAAGAACTCAGCTACATTAAATAACCATCCAGAAATTTTAATAATAGTGTTCTGTTTCAAACCAGATTCCTTAGTACGGCGGATTTAAGATTAGAATATCATTCGGTTGTCCAAAATGAAGGACTTCATTGACTGCAAAATCTTCTACTTCACTCTAAAGATTTTGTAATTATTATCTACATAATCCATTCAGCCCATTTTGTTCAATCATCCTCTTCTTCAAAATCATATCAGACGGTTATTATCGAAGACTAGCAGCACCATCTTGATATTAATCCTGATTTAATGATTTGTCAATATACATTTTGACAAAAGGCCCTAGGGATCATTCATTAGTCCCTGGAGTTGTGTTTTATTTGTGTGTTCATATGCAATAAAGTCAAAGTCATTAATGATATTTAGGTTTAGCGTGTTAAAATCTTAGCCAACAAAACGAAATACGAAGCAAATTTATTATACTTCTTACCATTTCTCTTATGAAGAACCCAAGTTCTATCACGAGACACAGAGAGCAGATATTCATCAGATGGGGAAAAGCAGAGCTGTGTAATCGTAAGGTTATGTCCTTGAAGCACACCTATCTGGTTCCATGTCTCTTGGTTCCATAATATAATTCCAGCATGCTCAGCTTTGGTTGCTTTACACGCAGAAGCAAGGATTGTCCCTGAATTAAAATTATTAATTCTCAGTCAAGGCAAGATAATAGTTTATAAATGTGCAAAACAGGGTTATGAGAATTCTGGTAATTAAAATCAATAAATATTACTGATTATTTGACTTGAAAAATTAATTCTGATATATTTAAATTGAAGTACTAAAACAAATTAGTTTCAGACAAATTTAAACCTCTTGGTTATATACCAAACAAGCATTCTCATCTTTGGTTAATAAATATTGTACACAGAGGAAAGGAATTTTAAGCTCAGACTCCCCCGAAATCCTATATTTTCTTGATTTTCTACGTACTTCTTAATCAAATTATCAAATAAAAATTGTTTTTTTATTATTATCATTCCTTACCCTCCCCAAAGTATTTTTTTAACCCCCCCCCCACTCAATAGAAACATCCTAAGCAGGTGCCTGCATTACGGACAGAAGCAAGGAATACTCCTGAATTGCAAATATTAAGTCTTAGCTAAGGCAAGAGAAAAGATTACAAAATGTACGAGACTGCTGTGTCATTTAAAATTAAGGATTTCATTGAATATTTTAGTTAGCAAATTAGATTTCATAAATTTAAACTTTCTGAAAGACTAAAGAAATAAAACATGTGGTTGTAATAGAATTTTTTATGCTGATTAGCAACAGTTTTAGCAAAAATCATTCTTTAAAATTAGTTTTTTTGTGAAATTTGGGTTCTTTAGATTATTTTTTTTCATTTATTGGGAAAAATTTCTAGTAAAATTTTGTATGGTGATTTCAAAAATGTATCGGATTTTGAGTGCCCAGGCTTTTAAAGTTTTTTTTTTTTTTTTTTTTGTCTGTAACCACAAACATTCAACAAAGATCTTTAATAATTTGTCACATAAACCTTCTAAATATTACCTAATTTTTAGATAAAAACCTTTCAAAATCATGAAAAAAAAACTAAAAGCCAAAACACTCAAATGTAAGTTAAAAAACAAATTAAGAAAAATTTGTTTCCAAGATCAGCAGCTATTTGACTATTTTAACGTAATTTTTGAATTCAGTAGGAAGATTTATATAAGACCAAAGAAATTTGAGGCCGACAAATTTTGTTGCTGTGCGGTGTTTATTCATTGTAATAAAAAGGCTAGCCTTTAGGCCAGCATTTTAATTTATTGAGGGCCCTTCGTATCAGACTTGAGGAGAGAATACATCGCTTAGCTTACAGGTTTAAGCATTTAGGAAGAACTTATATATTAGGTTTCTATTTTCTCAGTACCTTTTGACAGTCAAAACTAGACAGAGATAGCGAAAATATATATTTTAGTTTAATCCATAATTTAATCCATTATTTGTAATACGAAAAAGGAGAAAATTTAACAAATCTGATAAATAAATAAAATTTCATTTACTGAAAAGGGGACTTAAACGGTATACTCAGAGCTGGTTTAGGGGGGGGGGGCAGACGTGGCACTTGCCCCGAGTATAAAAACATTAGGGGGTGCAAATTCCAAATAAATAATCTAACGGATATAATCCTTTTGCAATTTTTGCAATTCTATTCTTATTAAAATAAAGGATAAAGCGCAGTTTACAGTGATTATAAGCAAACTGAATCATAAATTTCCATTTTTCCCATATCTTCATCACAATTAATTGAAAACAAAAGTACAGTAGATCTAGTTCAATTAATTTGAATGTTTTTTTGTAATATTTTTTATTCAAACCTGTTCGTATTTTACAGGATGTCGAGATAATTAATGATTTTGCAGATGCTAAAGTAAGAAAAGTCAGATTTAAATAAATGGAAAATTTCGTTGATAAATAAAAATTCTGCTAAAATTTTTAGGAGACCGGAGAGGGGGGGGGGCACTAATCAATATTTCCCCGGCGCAAGAGGAACCAGAACCGCCACTAGGTATACTGAAAGGTGACTGAATGAAAGTATAAAATGCTGCTGTTTCTTATTATCTGAAGTGAAGATAATAAGCTGCCACTTATTACCTGAAGTGGCATATTCAGGTAATAAGAGTCAAAATTTCAGGTGGACTTGGAATGATCCGAAAATTAAAACGATTGTTTTCTTTTCCTATCCCCCGTCTTTTATATTTCTTTCTTATTTACCCCTATATGTGTTACTGTTCGTCTGTGTGGATGTTTACATTTCCTTCTATAATTGCTTCTATTCACCATCTTCATAAGAAAGAATTCTCCAGTCAACTACACACACTCCTGTGATCTCCTAAAGATGAAGAATATTTATGTTATATCTTCGTTGAAATGTCAATACTTCTATGGAGATCTCCCATGTTGCTTTTCTGGACTACTTAAACTAATAAGGGATCCATATCCCTTATTAGTTTAATATCCCTTGTGTATAATCCATACACAGCATAACATAAATATATCTGTGTCATTTTTGAAGAAACTTTTCGCTACTGTTCGTATATATATTTATGCTGTGGTACACAGTTCGCAACAGGGAGGAATGTAATGATTCCGGCTACTCTCTCGGTCCATCAAGATTTCGGTCTGGCCGTGACTGTGGGGCGTGCTTGGAACTTGGTTCCTGCTGAGATCCGGCAGTCACGAACACATGGTTTTTTAAGAAAAAGACAATTTTTTTTTTATTAAGGGTAAATGTTAAATCAATTTTTGTTGTTTTAGGATTTTTATATTTTTGGGGTGTCCAAATCTCTTACTCTTTAAACTTTCTTACGTTTGCCTGTCTTAAGCTGCCTTTCTTTAATTCTGTTTTAACGAATCCCTCCCCTTGAATTTATTCATATTAAAAAAAAATATGTTAATCAATAAAAAGAATTAAACATAAAAGAAAATAAAATGTACCTAATTTTACTTACCATTGTGATTTGACGCAATAGAAAAGAGCTCAAATCCATGTCCATAGAGTTTCTGAACTTCTGGCCAAAGCGTATTTTGCAATAGGGTTTCTTCAGTTGGCGGTTCTGAAATTTGAGGTTGTTTAGAATTATTTTTCAATCAAAAACACTTAAAATAAAAAATTCAAAAAGAAAATTTGCTTTACAAGTTATATATAAAGATAGTATTTATAATTGTAGTAAGTAATACTACACTAAGGCTAGGAATAAGTGAAGATGAAAAGGTGACATTGGGTAATGAAAAGATTGATCAGGTGGGCAGCTTTACTTACCTTGGTAGTATTGTTACTAAAGATGGTGGGAGCAGTGAAGATGTTAAAAATAGAATAGCCAAGGCTCAGGGTGTTTTTTCACAGTTAAAAAAAGTCAGGAAGAATAGGAAGATAAGTCTGCAAACCAAGATTAGAATATTAGAAGCTACAGTGATGACAGTGGTCAAATCTGGCTCTGAAGCATGGACGCTCCTAAAAGCGGACGAAAATTTTCTAGATGTTTTCCAGAGAAATTGCTTAAGGATTGTTCTGGGTACCCGGCTGACTGACCGTATTTCAAACAATAGGCTATATGAAAAATGTGGTTCAATACCGCTCTCTAGGGCTATAATGAAAGAAAGGTTGAGGTGGCTAGGGCACGTTGTGCGGATGAAGGATGACAGATTGCCGAAGATTGTTCTTTTCGGCCAACAATCTAGGGCTAAACGGAAAGCAGGTCGTCCCCGTCTGGAGTGGGAGGACGTCATAAAGAAAGATTTAAAGGAAATGGGAACTTCGTGGGCGGGTGTAAAAAGGGAGGCTTTGAATAGATTGGGGTGGAGGAGGAGCGTGCGTAGCTGTGTTGGCCTCAGGCGGCTTGGTGCTGCGGTGAGTTGTTAGTAGTAGTAGTAGTAGTAAGTAATATAAGTGCAATATTCAATATTATTGTAATAATATAATCTCATTACATAAATTGCTATGATATTTTGCAATTATGATTATACTTTAATAACTGTAATATAATTATACTTATAACTGCAAGTTGAAAATAACATGTTAATTACAATACAATTAATAAAATCGTGTATTATTAAATTTAAAACTTATTGTTTAGAATTAAAACAGCGTGTTTCCATTTGGGTGCTTGAAAATTAATTTGCCTTTAGAACTATCTATCGGTATTTGCATACGATAGGTAGCCTACTATAATCAAAAAATTAAAAGTTCGAGTTAAACTTCAATTAAAATATACTGAATAATAAATATAAATAAAAAGCTTATTTTCAAAAAGAGTTTTTCTTAAACACTAAGCTCCAGAAATTATCTCTGTCCTACGCATCTGCGGATACGCGAAGCGTTCCTGAGCCTATTGGTGACACAGGAGATAATATATAGCTGACAGAAGAGCGTAACCAAGCACATAATGGAATATAAATAGACTCTAGAAAGCATCACGATCGATCCAGAGGCGGTTTTACAGGGAGGGGGAGAGGGGGCACTTGCCCCTGCCGCAGAAATTTTAGGGGCACAAAATTTCAAATAAACAATCTAACGGTTATAATCATTTTATAATTTTTGAAAATATATTTTATAAAGTAAAGTAGAGGACGCAGTTAATAAATGAGAATAATTAATGAATTATTAATTAATTAATAAAATAAAAGTAAATTAACCAAATTAAAAAAATAATAAACAATAAATTATTAATCAATTAATAAGTTGAAAATATGTTTGTTAATTAATGAAAACCTTTTTAAAATTTGGCCTGGAAATTTCGTGGGAAACAGGGGGGGGGGGCACTAATCAATATTTTGTCCAGGGGGTAAGAGAGGCCAGAACCGCCACTGGATCGATCTTTTCAAAAAAAAATAAAATAAACAAGTTTTTTTTCAATTGAAAGTAAGGAGCAGCATCAAAACTTAAAACGAACAGAAATGATTACTTATATGAGGGGGGCTGCCCTCTCCTCAATACCTCGCTCTTTACGCTAAAGTTTTTTTTAAAGAACATTTAAAAAAGCTTATTATTCTAATTAAACGGCCCGTGTGTTTCAGGAGTCGTTCTTAAAGAATTGGGAGAAAAAGTAAAACTTTGACGTAAAGAGAGAGGTATTGAGGAGAGGGAAGCCCCCCTCATATAAGTAATAATTTCTGTTCGTTTTAAGTTTTGATATTGCTCCTTACTTCCAGTTGAATAAAATTTGTTTTTTTATATTTAATTTCTTATCATTTTTAAAATAATGCCGGGAAATCCAGCTCCCCCTCAATGGAAATTTCCTTTCCCCCGCGGAAAATCCCTCCATGGAAAGTTATTCCAGCATTAAATACCCCCCTCCCCGCCAGGAAAATTTCATTCTAGCTAAAATCCGCCCCCCCGCCAAATTTACTCAGGCGCGTTACTTTTGATGGGTAACACGAAACTTAATGAATCTTAGATATTTGGAGTCAGCATAACGAGCCAATTCTTTATATATATATATATATATATATATATATATATATATATATATATATATATATATATATATTATATATATATATATATATATATATATATATATATATATATATATATATATATATATGATTATATATATATATATATATATATATAATATATATATATCTATATATATATATATATATATATTATATATATATATATATATATATATACATATATATATATATATATATATATATATATATATATATATATATATATATATTATATATATATATATATATATATATATATATATATATATATATGTATATATATATTAATATATATATATATATATATATTGACATCAAAATTCTTTTTTTAGAGTTTCGGTTACTATCAAGCTGTGTCGCTCCTTACTTAGGGTTCGTTACCACGAACTGTTTGATATAGTCGTTTTTACCTCTTTTCTTTACGCCATTTCGAACCGCCATATGGCGTATCATGACGAAGCAAAATGTCTTATTAATTGCTTTATTTCATATTTGAATCCCATACTCTTCAGTATGCGTAGCTTTTGTTAAGAACAGCCGATTACTACCCTTCAAAAGTTACCAACGTCAAGCTCCTGTAGCCATATTACAAACATATTTTGAAAATATATACCTATGAAAAAATGAAATTTGCGCCAACAAGAATACACCAAAAGGCTCAAAATAACTAGGAAAATATCAAAATAATTAAAAAAAGCTGCCTTGAAGAAATTTCGAGAGAAAAGTAAAAAATCACTTTGCAAAAAAAACTCATTCTTGAGATCCAGAATATGTAGATTTTGTTATAATTTTGATTTTGTCAATTTTAGAGCTTCAAAAAACCAACTTCGCAGCGATGTCCTTACAGGCCAATTTTTAGCTTATAGGCAAAAATCCTGTTTCAAAATCTTGCTCTAACAATTGTGAGCCGGTCCGCCCCAATTTGCAGAGCTAGCACCATCGATTATCCTAAAAACCACCCTCACACTATCTGTAGCAGACATGTACCATCCCTGAAAGATCCAGATCTCTGGATGACTCACTATACGGAATCTAGTGATCTAAGTAAAAAACATGTAGAGTTATTAGGACATATTATCATGATGCTATGAATGCAGATTCACAGCGTCTTTTTTATAATACAAAATCTGAACTACAAGCAGTTCACAATCCCAAACATAAAACCGAGACTAAGTCTCAAAGCATTTATTCCAAACATATAACCTCTGAGGTAAATAACTTTAGTAAGGATTTATCACCGTGAAAATTACTATTTCCCTAAGAACGATTTAACTTATTTTAAAGTCTAAATCTCACTTGCACTAAATATATTGCGAGGCCACACAAACATACCTAGGTCCAGGGTGGCATGGAGGAGCTTCCCAATGGGTAATTTTTCCAATGGGGAAATTTTCAATGGGGAAAATGGGTAATTTTTCCAATGGGTAGAAGGGGTAAATTTTCCCAATGAGTATTCTACTTCAAAATTACCCTGAGACAAACAAAAGAAACATGAGCTCTACAACGGACACCTGGACTAACTTAGATTTTCATATTTGCATTGCCTGACAGTACTCTGTTGAAACTGAAAATTACTGAAAAACTGAAGTTAAACCTGAAAATTACACACATGTCCCTGTTCTTTTTTTTCTCTTTTTTGTATATTTCTTTCGGATCAACCTTAAGGACGAAGGGAATTCACTTTGTATCCCCCAATCTTTTGTTCCATCACATCGTTTTTCAGTTGCATCAGAGTTTCGCCGGGCGGGGGGGGGGGGGTTAAAACTGAAAATTACATTCTCATCCCACTGTTTTTTTGTCTGTGTTTCTTTCGGATCAACCTTGAGGAGGGAGGGGATTTGTTTTGTATACCCATATCCTTTATTCCACGGCATGATTGCTTAGAGTTTGATTTCCATTGCCTGACAGTACTCCGAAGTATATTCTTCTATAAAATTTTCGAAAAAGAGGTGATGGGGAGGAATGAAAAGATGAAAGAAGTATATGTTTGTACTACATTTCCCTTGGATTGATCTCAGGGAAAATTCTTATTTTCCCTACACATTTTCCACTTATAAGAGGTAACGCTCTACCGTTGCTTGTAGCAAAGAGCTATGAGCCTTCAATGTATTATTTATCAATTTTTCCCAGAGCCAGTTCATATAGGAATGGTGGTCGTAGAACCTTCAAAGGGTTTTAATTCGATCGGAAATTGAAAGCTACAGTGCCCATTTCAGGAGACAAAAGAGATCACATGCCAACCACCCACCTCCTAGGCCCTTTATGGCTACCCTCCACCCAAAGAGATCCAATCAAAATTTTGAGGTCAAATAATTATGCCCTTAGGGCATACCCCCCCCCCCCCCGGGGGGGGCCCCTGGGGCAAGGGCTGTAAGTTATGTAAATTGACCATTGTTTACGCACAGGGATTGTTATTGGGAAAGGGGGGGGGCATGTTTGATCCCGGGTCTCCAAAATGGCTTTGTGTTTTTACGGTGAAACTCACAGGGAACTTTTGGAGGGGGGAGGAGAGGAAGGGGCTATTGAACTAAACCGAAAAATACCGCGTGCATGCAGGTTGTCACAAGGACGCATCAGTAATATCTCAGGAACAGCTGAGGGCATTAAGTTGAAACTTTCAACGCATTCTGAGGGGGATGTTGAAATAGCCCTAAGACACTATATGCAAGTGCTACACAGTGGTGCTGCTACTATGACTACTACTACTGCTTACGACTACAACTACAACTACTTGCGGCTACTACTACTACTTCCAAGAACTGCTATTATTCGCAACTAATACTACTACTTGCGACTACTACTACTGCTTGCAACCCCCATTACTACCTCTGATTGCTACGACTGCTACTTACCGACTACTACTATTACTCACGACTACTATAACGACTTGCAACAAATACTAATACTTCCACTACTATTACTACTTGCGACTACTACTAATACTCGCTAAAACTGCTACTACTTGTGACTAGTGCAACTACTTGGGGCAACTATTACTATTTGCGAGTATTACTGCTCTTTAAGACTACTACTTCTAATTGCAACTACTACTGACAATTCCAATTACTACTACTACTCGAGTCTACTACTAGTACTTGCGACCACTACTACTACTTGTGAATACTACTACTAATTAAGTTGAGTGTCGAGGGAGTGTTGAACTAAGTTCAGGGAGTGTCGAGGGGGATGTTGAACTAAATCAAAAGTTAATATGATCAAATAGGTTGTCAAAAGGGTTTATCTCCAATATCTCAGAAACAGCTGAAACTTACAGGATGACGCTGAGGAGGATGTTGAACTACATCAAAGGACGCTATGTAGATCCAGGTTGTCAATATGCCATATATGCGACATCTTAGTACAGTTAAGGGCATTGAGTTGAAACTTCCATGGAATGCTAAGGCGAATAACGAACTTAATCAAAATACATTATATACATCCAGGTTGTCAAAATGGCACGTCTTCAATATCTCAGGGATGGCTAGGGGCATTAAGTTGATATTTACAGGAAATTTTGAAATAAATCAAAACACACTAAGTAGCCTACATCCAGGTTGTCAAAATGGTAAATCTGCAATATCACAGAACGGTATTTTTTTGGAGATTTTTCTTCAGAGAATGTTGACGGGGATTCAATCAAAATACATTTTCTACATCCAGGTTGTCAAAACGACATCTTTTTAACACGACACAAGGCACATGGTCTGGTCAAAGTGACAAACAAAAGAGTTTAAAGAGACAAATGTAAATGGAGCTGAGTGATGCCTCTAACGTATGCCTATATCTCCTCTCTTATTCCATTTTTATTTATATGTAATTTTTTGAACATTCGCCCATTAGGATTTTTTCGAGCATATCATCTAAAAATTACTGCTGATTCGAAGGCTCAGTTCAAGTAAAAAGGCATATTAAAACTTCAGATGAACAAAAATTTCTATAACAACTCAAACTTTAAATGACCAGAAATTACTATTAAAGAATAAATGAAACCCAAAACGAATAGAAATAAAATAATATTCACATCAAACGTAACGATAACAGATACTGATAGAGACACTCAAACTTAAAATGAAATAGATATTACAAACTTTCTAACGGTTATTCCGTCATTAGCTCTTTACTGAAAACCAAAAATATTTTAATCTTTTTTTCTATAATTATAACACCGACAAATACAAAATTCTTTGTTCAATAAAATCTTGAATTGCTGAGGTTTTCAAGAATTAAGATCATTATATATTAGACATTCAGTTTATTTTCAATAGTTCTTTCCAGTAATCTCGAATACAATAGTGAAATACTTTTTCTTTTTCTTTTTGTCGATATGTTGAAAATTAAAACAACACTGTTTAAAAACACATAGAGGCTTTCAATAAAACGCATAACTAGAGATAGTGATGAAAAGGCCATATCAAGGGGGGGGGGTACCAGGTTTGAGGCCCCCCCCCCCAAAAAAAAAAAAAAATTGTCCGAAAGTTAAAAACGTAATAAAAATGAACTTAAACAAATTTTTAATACGTTTTTAAGGTTTTTGTAACCCCCCCCCACCCAACGAAAATCCTGGATACGTCCTTGAGGGATGATAATAACGAAATAAATAACCCAAATAGCCTACAAATGTAAGCTTCTCTAATTTTTTTAAATGTGGGCAACGATTGTGATTTGTGATTTTAAAACCTTAAACGTAGCGATTTGAATTTGACGCTAAAACCGCTACCCAGAAACGTTTTCTGTGAGCAGCCTGAACCTGCTCACAAAGAAGGACCTCTCCTCCTCCTACCCAAAAAAAATCATACATACGTGACTGCTTAAGATATAAGGAATGTTAAAATAAAAATAAAACAGGTTAAACTCTGCACATTTCTTGGACACTTTTTTGGGCTGCTTCATCAAATTGTCTTTCAGTTTAACTACTTTCTTTTATGTTCCACTTTATGTTCATTTTATGTTCTTTTATGTTCATTTTGAGATTTAGTCAACTCGAATAAAGAAAAAGTAACGAAATTTAGGTAATAGTTCACATTGTATTAATTAGTGGCTTAATTATTAATGATTTCAATGAATTATTAGAATCTTGGCTTAATTATTTCAACTGCAGACACATATGGAATTTATCAAATGATTTGATGACACATATGCTACTTTTCAACTCATTATAGTAAAATTAATCAAACAGCCATAATAACAAAGCACCCTCATTGCTCAACTAACCAGATCGTCATTAACATCCATATTAAGTAAAACATTTGAGAAATTGCTATAAATTTGACCTGGATTTAAATTGACCTGGAAAGGGGCACCAAATCACGACACCGTAAGAGGAAGAAGATGAGGATTTTTCTAGAATTGAAATAAAATAAATTTAAATGAAAAATAAAGTTAAATAAAATATATTTAATAAATTTCAATAAAATAAATTTAAATGAAAAATAAAGTTAAATAAAATATATTTAATAAATTTCAATAAAATAAATTTAAATGAAATAAAAACTTCTATTTCAAAATCCACGGGGAGGAATTTGTCCTCTTTTCCAAAAGAAATACCAAAAAAGAAGTTTTTCAAACTCTATAGGGGGCAATTCCCCCGCCCCCCCCTTATCAACTTCTCTGTTTAGATGTGTGCCAAAACACAAAAAGCAAGGGTTATTGACAAGGAAGTATCTAAATAACCATAAGTAACTAATGAGAGATTTGTTTTCTTGCAACTCATGTCCGAGTCACACAAAAAAACCAGAGTGAACTTAACTATAGTACCAATAATATCTCCCATGAATGATACCGTGAATTGGGTGATGTTCAACTTTCGAGCGTAACTTTAATTATCACCAAATAGAAAGATAGGTTTAAGGCAGATTATTTTGAAACTGATAAAATTGGTAGCTCTACAGCAACTGTATTCTCAAATTGACAAAGGATACAAAGAAATAATATTATTTGAAAATATTTAGGAACAAATTAGTCTTAATATAGGTTTTCCACGCCAAGATCTCGCCATTTCGATATTGTGCTTCTTTACATCATGCGGAACGTGAAAATCAACGAAGAAGACGAATAATTCATCAATCTTGGTTTACCCTTAATGGTTAAAACACATTCTGGCTACATAAAATCAAACACTGTGAGATGAGTACGGTATGCTTCACCTTTGGAATGAAGAAAACTACCCTGCTTGCGTGGAAAGTGGATTCCAATAACTGCTCAAAGCCCGGGGTTACCAATTCACGAAAATACATAGGAAGGAGTAAAGGTTATTTCATCAACTTTTAAAAATAAAGATACAAAAAAGATACATATTCTGGCTATATAAAATCAAACACATTTGAGATGAGTACGGTATGCTTCACCTTTGGAATGAAGAAAACTACCCTGCTTGCGTGGAAAGTGAATTACAATACCTCCTCAAGGCCCGGGGTTACCAATTCACGAAAATACAGGGGAAGGACTCAAGGTTTTGTCATCAACTTTTGAAAATAAAGATACATAAAAGTATTTTAAAAATCTAGGAGGGGGGGATAATTTTATTTCTTATTCAATATTTTATTTCAACGAACATACCAAAAAAGATGTTTTTAAAAATTTCTGTGGGTGTTATCCTGCTATTGTTCTATTGGAAATTAGGGAATCTGCGTATATCCGAGGCAAGATTTTGGCCTTGAATTTTAGGTCGGAAAACAATATTATGCATTTCAGAACTCCATGGGCGGTGGAAAGGTAATTCCATTCCTCTCTAGGCTATTCTTTTCCTATCGTTTTATTGGAAATTAGGAAATCTACGTATGTCCAAGGCCAGATTGTGGCCTTGAATTATAGGCCGGAAAACAATATTAGGCCAGAAAACGATATTATGCATTTCAAAACTCCCTGGGCGGTGGAAAGAAAATTCCATTCCTCTCTAGGCTATTCTTTTCCTATTGTTCTACTGGAAATTAGGAAATATACGTATGTCCAAGGCCAGATTTTGGCCTTGAATTTTAGGCCGGAAAACAATATTAGGCCAGAAAACGATATTATGCATTTCAAAACTCCATGGGCGGTGGAAAGAAAATTCCATTCCTCTCTAGGCTTTTCTTTTCCTATCGTTTTATTGGAAATTAGGAAATCTACGTATGTCCAAGGCCAGATTGTGGCCTTGAATTATAGGTCGGAAAACAATATTAGGCCAGAAAACGATATTATGCATTTCAAAACTCCACTAGGCGGTGGAAAAGAAATTCCATTCCTCTGTAGACTATTCTCTTCCTTTTGTTCTATTGGCAACTGAAAAATATGCGCATAGCCAAGGCCATATTTTGGCATTTAATTTTACGCTTAAGCACTATAATGAAGGAAAATGTACCTTTCATAACTTCTGGTGTAAATGTCGGCTCATAGTACATATCTGACTGGGATTTCGGCTTCGGCTTGTCCTTCCCTAGCTCTGTGTCATATACTGGCTTATTGGATAACCCAAGAGCAGGGACAGAAGCACCTCTTGGAGCACTTTTGACTGAAAAATTAGGCATAAGTACAATATACCACAGAGAAATGGGAAATATCTTTCAAAAATGCTTGTAACAAAAAAAAAAAAAAACATTCGTTCTGGGCTTAAAATATTACACCAGCAAGGCCGTATCCACGGAGGGAGGAGGGTTACCGGGTCTGAGCCCCCGGTCAGACACAACAAAAATGACGTGACAAAACATTTGATGCCGTTTTCTGACCCCTCCCCCCCCCCCCCCCCCCCCGAAAAAAATTCCGAATACACCTTTATACGTCAGTTGTTTTCTTTTTACACAGCATAAAATTGTACATAATTATACTTAACTCTACTTCAATTTTAATTAGATTTCAATCGATGCCCCCCCCCCACCAAAATTCTCCAATTTTTTTTTATAGAATATAATGTCTTGCTTTCAGCAGTCCCCTTGATTTTTGTTGTGTACTTTAATAATGTATTTCTCTCCTTTACAGATCTTTTATATATCCGTATATGTCTAGATTCTGGACTTTTAAGATCTCTCTCTTATCCTTGGCCAAGAATTATCACCCCCTCGGCGATTTAATCCCTTTGCTCGAGTCTTCGGCAAGTTTTATTTCGTACTTATTGTGATTACGTTTGACAGGTTGAAAGCTGCGTAAGCTTCGTTGCTAGTATTTGACTCAATGTGATATTTAAAAAGAAAGCGCAATATATATTGACAGGTATCTTAATGGTGAAACGAAACGGCCAACAATCTCTTTATCACTTCTTTTTCAAAACATCCTTCTATAGTGTTTAGTTGATGAAGTGTTTTAGTTTAGTGGTGAAGTGCTTTGGCTCCTACTGTTCTAGCGGCTTAGGCAAGGGTAGAAGGTAGTCGGTTAATCTCTTTCCGGGCAAAACCATTCCAGTCAAAGGGATTATTAATAAATGCCTTTTTTTTGTTTAAATATCTTATTTCACTTCATATTCTAAAGGAATAGTTTCTTGTAAATAACTAGCCGTAGTAATACATTAACTTTCTTTAATACCTCAGAGAAATTACAAAACTCTTAAGAGTTTTTGAGATATAAAGCGGCCGCCACAAGTCCGTAACCCTATTGGAGAAGCTACGCTGCACAACGGAGTAGTTTTTTAGCGGAAAGTTTTTAACATTTAGTGACTTGGTAGTTTTAGAAAATGAATATATTGATTGTCTAGCTGGTCTTTTCCCCTCAAATTCAAAACACATAGAAGGGGAAGGGTTTTTAATTTCTTGGGATAGATGGGGTGAAATGAAGATAGATACAAGAATTAGAGTTGCAGTGGCTGCTTTATAATTCCAAACTTACAAATCTCACAACTCAAACTAAAAAACAAAACAAATCGCACGATTGTTGCTGGTTTTAATAGACGATATATGCCATAAAATCCTTGTTAAATAAGAGAAGAGGATTGTTGATGAACCAAGGTATGCAAGACTGGATTGTTGGATAAGAATAGTCGCGTCCCTCCCCTATCTTCTGTGGCGTTGACTATTTTTTCATTTTTTGAACCAATCCCTTTCTCCTAAGGTCTGCCAAGGAAGAAGAATGATAATTTTGAGGTCAGTTCTTCTATTTCTTCTTGCAATTAGCGCAAGAATCAAATAAAATATGAACCATGGCTTAAAATTATACAGCAGTGAAGGTTACAAGAATTGAAAATCCATTTTGGAATTTAAGGCTATGAAATACGGTACAGTTAAGTTTCAATTTCAGTTAAGTTTCAGTTAAGTTTAGTTTCAAGTACAGTTACAGTTAAGTTTCAGTTAAGTATATTTAAGTTTCAATTCAATAATAAGTTAAATCTTAAGAATAAGAAAGGTCTTTTTTTGGTCATGGTCTGAGGAAAAAGGCGTCAGAAATCCTGTGTTGAAAAAACAGTCAAATTGGTAGAAAGAGAAGAGAACACAGGAGGTAGGTTTGTGGTGGTTTTGAACAAAACACACGACTAAAATTGATTAAAAGAGCCTCAAAAACTCTATTGGTCATTGGATTGAAAAATATTCAGTTTTGTGATTCACTCTGAAAAATATTTAAATGCTTTTGTTCTATATTTGTGAATTAAACCAATTTCCAAGCTATTTTGTCTCATACATTAGAACTACTACTAAGACAAAGCATGATTAATCCCGTCCATGAAATGGACCACCATTCAGAAGACACTTCAGTCACTGTCACTGTGCCCATAATCACCTAGCTTGACATTGGACTGGAGTCCTTTGGTAACCGTGACCTCGATTTATGATGCTCGAAAGTTGGACTTAAAGCATAGGCACTGGAAAACTAGGAAAGGACTTTGAATTTCCTGAAATAGTTAACCAGAACATCAAGGGCAAAGCGACAAAGCGTCGTCATTTTATAAAAATATTGAAAAGTCAAAATATTTTGAAAACGTCGAAATATTTTGAAAACGAATGAAAGATCTTAAGCCGAACTGGCCAGCCATGACAAAAACCAACAAAGAGAAAAATCTCAAAAAAACAAACAAACGAGACTGTGGCCAGTGGAGAGAAAAGAAAACAACAAATGCAAAACAACGCGGATATTTCACCTGTATCCAAACAAGGCGTCTTCAGCACGAAAGAAACACAAGAAGAACAGGATAAAAAAAAAAGATAAAACTAAAAACCCATAAAACCACCACCCAAAAAAAAAAAACAAACAAACAAAAATGTACAATTGGCGCAAACTGATCCACGTAGGGAAAAGATGCTATTAGAGTTACTTCAGTGAGGACACCAGAGTAACTCTGGTGTCCTCACTGAAGTAACTCTATACACACATGTCTATATATATATATATATATATATATATATATATATATATATATATATATATATATATATATATATATATATATATTATATATATATATATATATATATATATATATATATATATATATATATATATATATATGTATATATATATATATATATATATATATATATATATATATATATATATATATATATATATATATATATATATATATATATATATATATATATATATATATATATATATATATATATATATATATATATATATATTGAACTCATTATTTTATCCTTTTTAGTGTCATAGTAATAAGTTAGGTCAAAAAGGGGACTATGAAAGTAATATAGTTAGTTGCTGGTAAGTTTCTGGACTTCCGTTGGTTTTTAGCTGCCCTCCCCCCCCCCCCCCCCCCCCCGTAACAGAAATCCAGAACACGCCGCTGGTCTCTGGCATACACTAAAGAAATAATGTAATTAGCTTGAACAATGAAATTAAAGCATACTTTTTGCCAAAACAAAGAAATAAATCTAGACTCTTTGTGGCCTTTTGCCACAAAAATATAGGAAAGTTTTATCTTTCTTTCTCTTTGGTTATTCATGGAAATTTTAGTTTTTATGAATTTTTTGGGAGGTGAGGCTCACATTTTATTACCACTTTGTAACCTCATATGATAACACCAATAATAATAAACCCGTATAAAATACATAGTAACTATTAATAGAATCTGGCAAGGATTAGGCTTATAATGTTCAATGCTGATAAAATTTATTGTAGTTATACAAAACTCTTAACGTTGGGTGTGTCTAGTTGATTTTTATCTACTTTCATCCAAGTAAACCAGGAATGTTAGTTTTGAATGCAACTGTCCTTGTAAAGGGAAAAGACACACCTATAGAACCTCTATCGAAATGACTAGAAACCTTCACCAAATCAAATCCAGGAATGGAATCTTACTGCAATCAATGGACACATTGATTCCGTGAAGATTCTGCAAAACATATTAAATTTAAAAATAACCCTTTAAATATTCCGAGTACTTTAACGTCGTAAAATAATAATGTATAGTTTCTAGAAAAATTCTAGAACGTTGTGAAATAAAATTATGTCTAGTTCCTAAAATAGTTTGATTATGTAAGCCTGCAAATTTTCTAAATAAGCTTAGAAATTTTAAATGAGATCAACGATTTCTAAGATTGTGAGATCAAATGAGTTTCCTAATGAGATCAATAAATTCAAAAACTAGCAATTAGCGTTACTAGAAGATCAAATTGTGGGAGGGGAGAGGAAGAGATTCCATCTCTTCCTCTCAATCTGAGGACGAGGACGAAGACGTGAGGACGAGGTTCACAATCTCCTCTTAAAAGAAAAACTTTCAAGTCCTTATAAGTCTTAATCATTCAATTGCTCTCAATCATATCATTCAATCGTAAATTTAAAAATAGCCCTCTAAATATTCCGATGTAGGATACAATATCAATGTCAGTGATTATTATATTTGGAAAGGGAAAAGGGAAACAAATCTTTATGTTATATTATATATTTATATTATTGGTATATATTTATTTTGTTATTTTTTATCTGTCTAGCAACATAAATTTACCAATAAAAAGAACTCTTCAATTTTGGTTTTACTTTATTTATCCTGAAGATGGTAACCCTGAAGGATGTAACCCTTACAACATAAATTTTACCAAAAAAAGAACTCCTTAATTTTGGTTTTAGTCAACTTATATTAGAGAGGGTGGCCTGAATATTGTAAAGATTGAAAGTTCATATGCTATCTCTACAAGGATACACCCATCACTTATAATGCAGTTCGTCGTTGTCCGAAAGAATCCACAATGGTAACATGCTTGGATGGAGAGATTCAAAGGATAGTCCTTACCAGTGGATACGATATAATGAGGCATTTTTAAGAGCAATAAATTTTGGATCAGGAGTTATCAACCTTGGTTTTCAACCCGGGTCATCCTTTTTGGTTACTCTTCTGAGTCTTCCACTTTAAATCTTTACCGCTCTCTAAATATCACAGTTCGAACAACCCATAAATATCCCATATCCCAGTGTGAACATCTCAGTGTGAAATAATGCCCCAGTGTGAAATAAATATCCATAAATATCCCAGTATGAAATAGTGATGTCTAGTTTCTAGAAATATTCGACTGTGTATATCTGGAAATTTCCTTAATGCGTGTGATCAATAGCTTTAAAATTTAACAATTCGCCTTAAAAGAAGAACAAGTTGTGCTTCAGTAATGGCAATGGAGGGGGGAGAGGAAGAGATTTCCTCTTAGGACGAGGTTCACAATCTCCTCTTACAAGGACAACTTTCAAGTCCTTATAAGTCTTAATCCTTCTATCTCTCTCTCTCTCTCTCTCACACACACTCTCTCTCTATCTCTACTACCACTCAATTTGATATTACTTTTTGGGCAGAATCATTTGTCATTAAAACTAAAACCCGGTAGCGTATTACCCGGTGTCTTTAAAACACGGTAGCGTATGTCATCACTGACATCACATCACTGACATCACTGACTAAACTAATTCTAAAAGAATTTGAAATAAGAGGCTTAAACCTAAGCACGGGATTCTCAAACATATTAAATTTCCTGGTAATATTTTTATATGAATGTAATCCCATCTTTAAGGGGTTTTCTAGCTTTTAGGAATCACAAAAGCTTCCAGCATAATTTATTTCTAAAGTTTTAGGTCAGATGTATACACCAGCATCTTTCTAACCAAATTTTGATTTTAAAAAGCGCTCCTATAAGTTTTTTTTTTTTGTAAACCTTACTAGAACACTGAAATTAAAACAGGAAACGAGGCAATAGGAAAAGATTGGAAGAAAAGAGTAAGAGAAAGAAAAACGAGAGAGAGCGAGAGAGAGAGAGAGAGAGAAAGTGCAACCTTTTTGGCTATCTTCTGCAATGCCACACAATCTACCAAAGTTCAAAATAAAATCTTCAGGTGCTTCAAAAACGCGAGCCACTTTCTCGTCAGCACCACTAATGAATCTGTATCTATCAGCTAGAGCCAAACAGGCCATATCATATCCGTGAACTTGTGGCCTTCCAATTTCATACCAAGGTGCACATAAATATGACTCTTTTCCAGTAGGACATGGTGCAAAGACACGAGTCGTCTGATCAGTAGAACAGCTAATAATGTATACACCTTTCGGGTCCCAAGCAAGGTCAACAACAGAATCAAAATGACCACCAAATGAGTGTCTTGGAAGCCATTGATTACTTATCTGAAAGATAACATAGAAAGTATGCTACTTGTCACCTTTACTCCATTGTTTTCAGTTTATATGTACACACACACACACACACACAAGTGTACATATAAATGGAGTATACGGAGGAGTATACACACACATACATATATATATATATATATATATATATATATATATATATATATATATATATATATATATATATATATATATATATATATAATATATATATATATATATATATATATATATATATATATATATATATATATATATATATATATATATATACATATATATATATATATATATATATATATATATATATATATATATATATATATATATATATATATATATATATATATATATATATATATATATATATATATATATATGGTTTGTGCGCTCTGTTAGAAAACCTTTGTCTGAGAGGTATGGGTTAGATCCCTAGCGTGGCCGGTTATTTGGTTTGGAACAGGGGTCAGTGGCGCGATGCTGTAAGCTCAGCCAGATTCGACCCAGCTCTAAAATGGGTACCTATAATTTTACACATAATAAGCAGCAAGTATTTCTGTAAAAACAAGCATTCAATGTTTTGCTAGTTTTACTGAATCTTTAGGGCATACTGATAGGTATTTGGGGTAGTATATGTGTATAGAACAAAAAGAAAAAATTAGGGTAAATAGAATTTTTATGGATTTACTGGTGATTTTTCAATACAAGTTTGTTTTCATATATTCTAGAGACTTCTTAGAGATATTTTAGAAGCAAGCATGACTAAATTCCTGGAATTTTGTTTCTAATGACTACTATGGTGTATATTTTTTCTTTCTTAATGTCTCAACAGGAAAGTTTCCTTTGCCAGTGCCTACAGGTGCATAGGGCGGAGAAGTCTTTGAGAGGAACCTTGAAATGCTGAGAAAAGCAATGGATGGTTACTTCTATGAAACAAGTATTCCTCTACAAATCTAACCACTGAATATAGATTTACAAGAGAAATCTCTCTCCATTTCTAACTCATTTTTTGAACAAGTGGAGAATTTCTATTCTATTTGCTTACGGCAATAAGTATTAGCGCAGGCGAGCAAAATCATTAGAGGGTATTTTTAAGAATAGAGAAAAGACGAATCCTCATTACATGAATTCCTGTATAAAAAAAAACTTCAAAAAGGATTTGGGCAAAGTACTTTCTTTCACTCTCTTTTAATATTAGGATATGAACATAAAAGCCAATTTGTTCTTGAATGACATAGCCTCTACTCCCATGGAAAAAACTATTTTATCATCTTCCTCTTTCTTCATTTCGTTCTTTCCCTATCTCTCTCTCTCTTAATATTAAGATATAGACATAAAAAATAATTTGTTTTTGAACTACCTGGCCCCCAATCCCATAAGATAACTATTTTATAAACTTATTCAGAGGTTTCAACTCCGTAAAATTATGGCTAGAACATATCGGCGACATCCTTAACCTCATCCAGTCTCCACATATGAAAAGCTCCTTGAAAACCATGCGCGACAATAATGCAACCATCGGGGCTAAAAGTGCAGCCAAGAAATCCTAGAGTATTGCCACCAACTTCGCCGACTCGAACACAATCTGCCCATATACCATTCTCGTCTTCTTCCCAGATTATCATTGTTTTGTCCATCGATGCTGATAATAGTCGAAGCTTACCTATGACAAGAAGATTGAAAAATAATTCAATTAGCAGATATCGAAAAAAAAGTTGCCAAATAAAATAATAAAGAATAACAGGCAAATTGACATTCCCTGAAACAATTAAAGACAATGGCATTAATTGTACTGTTGAATGCTCTTTTGGATAAAATTTTTGGCTGAATAAACAATTCACATATCCATATTTTATAAAAAACAATTAAATCAATACATACAAATCTTAACAAGCCCCAGTATACTCCTCCGAACGACAAATACCCAAGAAAAAAATAATTAAGGCCCAAAAGTTTTTCGCCGTTATAAACTCCCTAACCCCTGGACTAATATTTTGATGTATCTCCCCTAAGTCTTATGCATGCGAACCAATACACGAATAGCAAAATATCAGTTGGATGACACAACTGACAAAAGGGCTGGATGATGATTTTTCTGCAGTTGTTCGCGGTAGTTTCTGTTCATTTTATGTTTGACATAATTATTTGTGTATTTTCTATTCCTTCTGGGTTTCATGTATTTACTGACAGTGATTTATGTCCGTTTTACGTATGTTCAAATTACTATTTGACTTTTTGTACACTAGTCTTAGCGATCAGAAACGTTGCTCTTGAGTTTTTTTTTTGAAAATTCTTCTGTGGAATTGTTTTTTTAAATTAATTTCTGTTTGTTTTAATTGACACTGTTTTTTCCTTGTCTAATAAAAGAAATATTTGTAAAGCTTTTCACAATTTTTCTCACTATTTTTTTGTGAGAAAAAATTTCTCAGTTTTTCTCACAAAAGGGTTGGATGATGATTTTTCGGCCCTACTCCTGTTCGGGGTAGTTTCTGTTGATTTTTAGTCTGGCTTCATTATTTGCGTGATTTTTGTTCCTTCTGGGTTTCATGTATTATTGACAGTGATTTATGTTCTTTTTACGTATGTTCGAATTACTATTTAACTTTTTGTACGCTAGTCTTAGCGATCAGAAACGTTGCTCTTGAGTTTTTTTTTTGAAAATTCTTCTGTGGAATTGTTTTTTAAATTAATTTCTGTTTGTTTTAATTGACGTTGTTTTTTCCTTGGCTAGTAAAAGGAATATTTGTAAAGCTTTTCACAGTTTTTCTCTTTAAAATTTTTTTCGCAATTTTTTTGTGAGAAAATTTTTCTCAGTTTTTCTCACAAAAGGCTTCATTATTTGCGTGATTTTTGTTCCTTCTGGGTTTCATGTATTATTGACAGTGATTTATGTTCGTTTTACGTATGTTCGAATTGCTATTTGACTTTTTGTACGCTAGTCTTAGCGAACAAAAACGTTGCTCTTGAATTTTTTTGAAAATTCTTCTGTGGAATTGTTTTTTAAATTAATTTCTGTTCGTTTTAATTGACATTGTTTTTTCCTTGGCTAATAAAAGGAATATTTGTAAAGCTTTTCACAATTTTTCTCTTTAAAATTGAATATTTTGGCTTACTATCTAGATTTCGGACAATATTATCGTTATTATTTATTTTTGACCCACACTATACAAAGGTATAATACGTGGAGTAACACAAAGAAAAACACATAAGAATACAACGCAAATCAATATAGAAATCAAAGAAAACCAGTTATAGAGCAACACATAAGATTTAAAAGACACTAAAACAAAAGAGAAAAAATATAAAAGGAGGGGAAAAGAAGAAGAGAAAAATAACTCACAACTTGCAGAATCTAATAAAGCAGTAACATAGAGAAATATGGACACAAGCTGTCTTTATTTGTTATCACTGTTTGATTTTTACTCACTCTTTACAATACTAGAAAATATGGAGTAACCAAAGAGAGAAAAACAAACAAATAAATAAAGGAAAAATAACTTAAGACTGAAAAAAACCCTGATAAGGTGGTGGTGCGAAGAAAAACGGATACAAGCGGTATATGAAAGCTTTCTGTGTTGTACTTCCAGTTTTACAATAATATCAGGAACAAGAAATTTGTTAATAAGAACCCGGTTTTAGTCCAAGGTGAATGAAACAACACAAATTTACAAAACCTAAAATAATTAATCCGGATTCTTTAAAAAAAAAAAAATTTTATTTTTGCTACAAAGTTTATTAATAGTTGTACTACAGAACTTTGGGTGGATGGGTACATGGAATAGTATTAAAACAAATGAATTGAAGATCTGCATAATCTTAAGACTTCTATAGGGCTGAAACTATTTTGACCTCCATTATGTTACAACCTTTAATATAGACAAACATTGACCAACCATCCCCCTCAGGATGCACTGAAAGTTTCAACTTTATTCTCTTAGTTGTTCCAGAGATGGACCCCGTTTTGAAAACCTTGGAAGCACCTAGTGATTTTTGATTTAGTTATTGCGGAGATTTAGACATTGCTGAATGTCTTTAGACATTGAATTTAGACATTGAATGTCTTTAGACTTTAGACAATGAATTTAGACATTGCTGAGATTTAGCAAACGCTATAATAAGACTTAGCAAAATTCTGAAGCTTTACTAAAAATCAAATAATTTAGGAATAATTTCAAGAATTAGGGGTTGGAACCCCGTTCCGAGTTAAGCTTATGTGCAACCAAACAATTACACAGCATGACCCCAAACAACACAATGAAGGTAAGGCATAAGAATGCACAATGAAGGTAAGGCATAAGAGATGAAGTAACAGGATAAAAGTACTTACCAAATTTCTTACCGTCATCAAGACACAGCTTTGATTATTAATTCTGACAACTAGAAACACAGTTTGTACAAGTCTTTAAAAACAGCCTCTCTAACAACAGATTAATTTTAAAACGTTTTTAAACGTGGCTAGGAAAACGATGGCTTCACTGACTTTCATCTTCTTCTTCCACTCACTCGGGTCTCTCATTTTTTTCCTTTTATTATTTTCAAAGTCACCTTTTACTTTTAAACCTTGTTGTTTGTAGTATAGTTTTCGGCTCAAGATGTTTGTCACCCCCTCATTCGGTTTTTAGCCTATCTCTTAAACTATTCAAAAAAAAAATCCTGCTTAATGCTATCAAACAGTTCGTGGTAAAAAAAAAAAAAAAATGTATGTATGGAGCGACGTGGTTCAATAGTAACCAGACCTCCAAAAACAGAGTTACTCATTAAAAGTTACGAGCCTGAGAACATTTGCCTGATTTTTGAAAAGAGGGGAAAACACGCATGAAACGTCATATCCTCATATTCAGTATATAACATAACCCTACTATAGATGATTCAAGCTCCTGCATACAAAAATATTAAATTTTGCATTTTTTGTCAGAAGAAAGATCAAGGATGCCCCTTTTTCCAGAGGGGTAACCGTATCAAACCAGTAATCCTAGAAGACCGGAGGAGGGCTCATTTGATCGAAAATCCTAACTTCTAGTGTTCTTTTTAAGTGAAAAAAAGACTGGAGGGCAGATAGCCCCCCTCCTACGCCCTTTCTTTCCCAAAGTCACACGATCCAAGTTTTGAGATAGCCAATTTGTTCAGTATAGTTAAAAGGTCCTATAGCTGTGCCTTTGGGAAAACATGACCCCCACAGACTCTGGGTAAAGGACTGTAAGTTACGAAATTCACCCATTAACATGTATAGCATTTAGTTATGGGGAAGTATAACGATATTTTTTTTTTTTTTTTTTTTTTTGGCGGGTGGGGCAAGATTTTCTGCTTGGGGAGATTTTCCAAGGTGAGAATTTTCCGTGGGAAGGAAGTTTCTCGGGTGAGCTTTCCAGGAAAAAATTTATGCTGGGGCAATTTGCCAGTATTCCTGTTGGAAATTCTTTTTATTTGCCTTATTTGCTTTGTCTTAGACGACTACATTTAACACGTGGAGATGTTCCGGGGGAAATTTTCAACGGGGTTGGAACTATCGGGGGGATTTTTCCATGGGTTCAGCGGAAGAAATCCTCCATGGAGGAATTTCCCGCAATAGCAACTTTCTACTGGAGGGGGGCGGGGGATTTACGAAAAAAAAATCAACGGAGAGGGATTTCCTACACGGTTTGAGACGATCAAAAGTACACTAAGGATAATTTTTCAGGCGGAGTCGTTTGTGGGAAATTTTCCTGGGGGATTTTCAGTGAGGATGGAACTGTCTGGGGGGTATTTTTCAGGTGGATGGGCGAGGGGTATTTTCAATGGGAGGAGATTGAATTTGAGGAATTTTATGTGGGGAGGGGGAATTTTCTGTGGGGGGGGATTTTCAATGGACGGAAGCTTGATTTCCCGGGATTAATTAAAAACGATCAGAAATTAAGTAAAAAAAACAATGTTTTTTCAACTGAAAGTAAGGAGCATTATTATTTCGTATTTTAGTGGGGTTGCCCCCTCCTAGATACCTCGCGCTTTAAGTTAAAGTTATACTTTTTGTCCCGATTCTTCAGGAACAGCTCCTGAAACACAGGGGCCGTTTAATTAGACTAAGAAGTTTTCATAAAACTACTAAAGAACTATAGCGTGAAGAACGATGGATTGAGGAGGGGGCATCAATCCTAATATAGGTAATAACGTCTGGTCGTTTTAAGCTTTAGTCTTACTCCTTACTTTTAGTTTTTTATTTAGTTAATTATTAGAGTCATAAAACAAACACTCCTTAATTACTCTTACTATAACTACAAACAAATCTCTGATATTTCTGAACATTTTTCACGATCTTAATGGAACCTACAATTTAATTAACTTAAAAAGCTTTTCCACAAAACAAGTTTTACAAAGATAAGTAAAGAGCTCCATTAAGCCAAAAATTAACAGAAATACAGTCAAATAATCTTCCAAGTATAAACCTATCACAAATCACCATCAATAAATAAATGAAACCCAAAAACGAACAGAAATTACAATAAATAAGTGAGTCAACCTCAAAACGAGCAAAAATCAACATGAGTAGGGTTGATAACCCCCATGCCTTCAAGACCAGAACATAATTTGCAAAAAAAAATATTTTTTTGGCAAATTGTTTTCATAATTTGAAAAAAAAAAACAAAAAAAAAAACAAATGACCTAGGATTGCATATACTGATATTTATTCCTTAAAATCTTATAATTTTTTTTTTATTAAAGTCAAAATGCGAAAACTCTTTTTATGTATTTTGTTTTCATTAAGGTGGAAATTATATTCTTTGCTTGAGAAGGAATGGGGGTTATCAACCCTACTCATGTCAGTTTTTGCGCGTTTTGTGTTTGACTCACTTATTTATTGTAATTTCTGTCCTATGACAGATTATGGTCCTGCGAAAGGTTCTATACGGAATAGGGTGAAAGATCGATTATTCCGTTGATCAATGAAAAAGATAAATTACCTGCATTATTTTTATGCCAATCCAGTCCATAGACCCAACCTTCATGACCACCAAGCACAGACTCCGTTGTTGCCACATATGTAACTCCTTCAAAGATGAATGTATTTTCGCTAATTTTCAACTTTGACGAGGTATCTTCCTCCTTTTTTTCTTTAATCTTCCATAAGCGTATCAAACTATCTTGGGCAGACGTGGCAATGATGGTATTACCATCAACTGAAATATTTCGATTTCACTCAAAATTCACTCAATTTTGGACACTAAACGTCACAAATGATGAAAAGAATTATACCATTAGAATTATATACCATCAGAAATATAGAACTATAATTGGAATAATTGCTAATTATATAGAATAATTGCTAATTATAAAGGGAGATAATGAAACATTAAGTTTGGAAGGTGATAATTTTTTTTTTTTTTTTTTAAATTAGATTTTGACTTAATAGGGCATGAAAAACATCAACGAGGGAAACAACGTTTTGTTGGTACATCCCCCCTCAACCAAATTTAATTTGATGTCTATCACTGTCAATGATAGTTTTTGTTAAAACTGCGTAACATTTCTGATGTGTCAAGTATCTCCTATTCTTTCTTGATGTATTCGGCGATCGTTGGAGTTGCTTATTTGTCTGAATAAACTGACTGCAAAATGATATTTATTTGAACATTTATTGGACCTCTACAGTGATACCACACAATACCACATAGAATTTATGCTACACTAACACTCAAACAACTGAAAAACAGTAGTAACTAATTTGTTTAAATAATTAAGATCAAATAATTAAAGAACGTATTAAGATTCAGTCTCAGGTAAATAAAAAAACTGGAGTATTGATAAGTCCTGTCTCTTTTTATGCGCTTTCTGAAATGGTAGAGAACCAATTGAATAGCAGACAAGTGATTTTTGACTATTTAAAAACAATTGCTTTAAGCAATTGGCAATTTTCTTAGGTTTTAACCCGAAGCAAAAAAAAAAAAAAAAAGAACATCAAGTAAGTAATTTATTTATTGTTCATTATTACCACACCACGGAAAGCTTTCGCTTGTCACGTACAAATACAAACATAATAAAACGCTTCGAATATCTAATATTAGTATAAACTAATGCGACAAAAAAGAGAAGAAAAGTAGAAAAAGACAATAATTCATATTAAACCTAATAATAGTAATGTTTAACTATATGAAATATTGTCTCGAGTATCTCAAACTTTACCCTGATACTGGTACTGAGTATCAGTATTTTGAATTTCTTCTTTCTCAAGGTTCTTTTTTTCTTCAATGAAGAGAAAATGTAAATTATAGGCAAAACAAAAACAAACAATTTTTCTCTGATACACATAAAAGTTTCTTTTTTTTACTTTTTATTAACACTATTTTAGTAATTGTGAATAAAAAAATATTGAATAAAAAAAATGTCCTTGAATAAAAAAGAATGCCCTAATGCCTCCCTCCCAAGGTTCCGTTTGGGATAAATGCCCGTAAACACGTCTAACTACCTGTAAACGATAGGTAACTGCCACCGTCATTTAAACATTCCTTCTTATTGTGAAATAAAAACATTTCCTTCTAGTATCGACTGCTTGAGTCTATTCATGGAAATTTAGAGGAGGCAGAGGGAGAATTTATTGTTAAAAATCTAGGGGTGGGCACAAATTTGTCTTTTATCTAACAAAATACAGAGCTTTATTAATGGAAATACCCCAGAAACTTATGTTTCAAAATCAATGGGCAGAGCAAAAAATCCAGAGGGCACACAATCTATGGGGGGCAAAAATACCGTCAAAAGTTGCTTCTATATTTCTAATCCAATCCTCATGTCCTACCAGCTGCAGCAGTTTCAGGGGTTCTCCATCCACTTTGTAGATATGAATTTTAAAATCGTCACATCCTATGGCAAGAAGTGGAAAACTCTGGTTCTGAACGGGTATAAACTTCATATTTAACGCCAAAGGCTTTTGACGTAAGCTTAGCTGCGATACGACTTCACCTGTAAAAGATATTATAACTTTACACATGATGGAATATATTGTGAAATATCTTAAATGTACGTATATTAACTAAGTTTTCTAGGGTGATCCCTTGCGCTACCAGTGATCCTGTAGACGATTGTAACAAGGACAGTTGTTCAGGCCTGTAAATATGTTAATTAAGTAGTGAAGAAAGAATAGTAACTTAAGATTTTTTTTTTTTGGGGGGGGGCTCATTTTATTTATTTTGTCTCGTGTGTGAATGAGTGCTGTTTTGTATAGCTTTGTTTGGATTTCGTCTACAAAGCAGGATCTTTCAATGTCACATTTATGCAGCAACACGGGCAACCGACCGGCCAATGTTAGCAATAGATTCTATTGAGCTTCAATTTACATGTAATTTATTGGCTAAGGATCGTAAGCAGATATGGCGTTTTTTTTTTTTTTTAAATGATTTTTCTCTTTCTTTGATTTATTTCCAATAGCATGCATTTCTCTAGTATGTTGATAGAAAAAAAAATTTGGCAAGACTTAAGACTTGATTAGCAAGAAGGTGTTTCAAGTTATGTCTTTAGGGGCATATATCTTTGTGTATTTTGGGGTATCGACAAGTTTTATTATGGAGCATCGATACTGATAATCTTTCAGTTTCAGCAATACTATAGCTTATTACAAATAAAAATAAAAAAGATAAATCAAAAGCATACTAAAAGCTAAACTTGCGAAAGTGTTCTGCTAAAAAAGGACTGCGAAAAATAGCATGATAATGTAATAATATGAATAGAATAATAATACAATAATATAATAATAATGATAATAATGATGGTACAAATGACAATATACAAGAAAATAATGATAAATAGGATAGAATAATTAAAAATAAACGGTATTTAAAAAATTTACCCTAAGAACAAGACATTTAAGCCAGGGGTAAAACATCTACCAAGAAAAGTATATATGCAGCCAAAAACTTACATAACAATTCATTTAATGACACAGAACAACCTAACAATATCTTTTTTTCTTATAATAGCTGGTATATAATAGCAAGTACAAGATACATTTCATATAATAGCTAGTCTGGTTGCGAATATTGGTGACAAAACAGAACTTTATTTAAAATTCACTAACAAGCAAAAAGAGCTGGTTGCATGGGGTGGAACCATCTTCAATCAAGTTGATTAAACTGCAGTTGAGGTAGGGTGAAAATTTCAGCCAAGACAAATATATATATATATATATATATATATATATATATATATATATATATATATATATATATATATATATGTATATATATATATATATATATATATATATAGATATATATATATATATATATATATATATATATATATATATATATATACGTATATATATATATATATATATATATATATATATATATATATATATATATATATATATATGTATATATATATATATACGTATATATATATACGTATATATATATATATATATATATATATATATATATATATATATATCTATATATATATATATATATATATATATATATATATATATATATATATATATATATATATATATATATATATATATATATATATATATATATATATATATATATATATATATATATATAGCCTCGGATGGATATATATATAGCCTCGGATGGATATACAGCCTCGGATGCTCCATTTACTATCCCAATTGGACCCATGCCTGACCAAGGGCGTACCCCTTTGAACATCGTTGACCGAGGTGGCATTAATGTCGCCACCTGGAATGTCCTGACGCTGAACCAGCCTGGTTCTAAGCTTCTTTTAGCCAATGAACTAAGAAGATACAAAGTGACGATCGCAAAAATAACAGAAACTCATCTTACGGGAAGCGGCGAAGAAGATATTGGAGAAGGGGGGACACTGCTGTGGTCTGGTGGACCCCAAAGAAGAGGGGGAGTCGGCCTTGTTCTCAACAATTTCGCTCGGAAAGCCCTATTATCATTTACGCCTATCTCACCACGTCTACTGAGAGCAAGAATCGACGGCAAGCACGGGAAGATAACTGTTCTTACCTGCTACACACCGAAAAACAAGGCCGAAGATGAAGAGAAGGACGACTTCCATGAGGTACTGTCCTCCGAGCTCTCCTCCGTACCTCCACACGACTACCTCCTAGTCCTAGGAGATTTTAATGCCGGTGTGGCTAACAGCTCTGGTCTGTACGACGCTGCTGTTGGACCTCTGACAGTTGAGGCTCTGAATAATAATGGTGATCGGCTGCTCAATTGCTGCATCACCCACGCTCTATCAGTCACAAATACTTGGTTTGTGAAAAAAGATATTGCGAAGTACACATGGTACAGCAATGATGGCAGGACAAAAAAGATGCTTGACTACATCATTGTTCGATGACGCTGGCTTTCGTCTGTCCAGAACTGCCCCTCATACAGAGGCGCCGAGCTCGGCAATGCCAACCATCGTCTCGTCTCTGCAAGGATAAAACTTCAGCTGAGCGCCAATAAGAGTAACTCCTCATCCACTAAGAAGATAGACACCTCTCGACTGAAGCAAGATCCCTCGGTTCGCGAGCGGTATATGGTTGAAGTCTCTAACCGCTTCGAGGCTCTCCAGCTGTGTTCAGAAAGCGAGTAAGCATGGACCACTTTCAAAGACAATGTTCTCAGAGCAGCTACCGAAGTTGTGGGCTCAAACCCGCGAAAGAAGAAAAAGTGGATTAGCAACCAGACGTTTGAAATAATTGAGCAGAGACGGCGAGCGAGATTACGAGGAGATATGACACTCTACAGACAGCTCAACAAACAACACAACTCCTTGCTTCACAAAGACAAGAAAGACTTCATTGCGAGTAAAGCCGCTGAGCTCGAGCAAGCTGCCCAAAAGAAAGACATACGGGTAACATTCGAGCTGACTGGCCAACATGCCATAACGTCCACAAGCCTGAAAGCAGCGAATGTAGAAATTATATAGGATCAGTCTCAATGTGTTGGTCTCTGGGAGAAACACTTTAATAAGCTGTTAAACTCAGATCCGCCCGACTGCATTGACCCAGGGCCTGTTGCCGCTCTTCAGAAGCTACCCCTGCCCCTAACGGCGCCGAATTTGCTCCTGAGGAGACTAAATCGGCAGTCAGGAAACTGAAAAACATAAAAGCAGCTGGTGGCTGTGGCATCGCTCCCGAGTTACTTACTACGGGCGGCCCTGCAACGATACTTCAGCTGGAGATGGTGTTCAGCGTAAATCTGGCGCACTAAAGTTATACTGTCAGACTGAAAGAAAGGAATCATCATGCCAGTGTTTAAGCGCAAGGGTAGCAAGACGGATTGCAGCAACTACCGTGGTATCGCCCTACTCTCTGTTCCTGGAAAGCTGTTTGCAATGCTCCTGTTGAAACGTGCAATAAATTTCCTACATGCCCGCCCCTAACAAGCCGGATTCATGCCAGGAAGATCGACAACTGAACAGATTCATACGGTAAGACAGATCGCTGAGAAGACACTGAAATTAAACAAGAAATCTTACATAGCTTTCATTGACTTTCGTTCTGCCTTTGACACTGTTGACAGGCAATACCTTTGGCTAATCTTGAAAGCAGGGGGCCTACCAACAAAGATAGTCAGCCTCTTTAAAGAACTCTACAGCAGCACAGAAAGCACCGTCCTTGTTATCGGGAAGCTTTCTTCTTCCTTCCCGATCAAAAATGGTGTACAGCAAGGTTGCGCTTCTGCAGCTGAGCTGTTTAACAGCGTCATCAACCACATTTTGAACGAGACACACCGTGTCGACCCTTTTGGCACAAGTTATACCGGGAGGACTTTGTCTGATGTTGACTTTGCCGACGATGTAGCCGTCCTTAGCAAAAATCTCGACTAACTTAAGTCTGCACTCGAGACGCTCTCCTCCAATGCCTCCGGAGTTCGGCTGCAAATCAACTGGAAGAAAACGAAGATCATGCCCATAAAAAAGACGGCATCAGCATCACCTTTAACTGTTGCGATCAACGGCCAAGCTGTTGACGTGGTAAGGCAGTTCACTTATCTCGGATCAATTATATCATCAAATGGCACAATTGACGGCGAAATCTCAGCCAGATCAGCCAAGGCAAACTCTGTATTCGTACGGCTCTTGAGAGCAGTCTTCCACAAACCGCAAATTAGTCGCCTTACAAAAGCCCATATATACAACGTCACAGTCTCAAGCATCATGCTGTACTCTTCTGAGACATGGCCGATAACCCAGACACAGCTAAGAAAGGTCGATGCCATCCAAGCTAGACACCTGCGTCGAGTTGAAGGCTTCAAATGGTATGACAAGATCCGAAGCACTAGGATCCTGAGGACCTTCAAGTTAGCAAACCTCTCCACCCAAGTAGAAGCTCGTTCTCAAAGATGGTACGGCCACTTACTCCGCCTCCCGCCAACTACCCATACAAGAGTCATATCCGACTTCAATCCCTCGATTGTCTGGAAACGTACTCGAGGGAGACCGCGCACAGATGGGCTGATGTTATAAATAAACGCCTCTTCAACCGCAACATCGACCCAAATGAGGCCCCATCCTTAGCCCTGGACAGGGCTGCTTGGAGAAGACTGACAGCACTGTCAACCAGTTCCCTCTCCGCTGGCGACCCTGCTGAGCAAGAGTGTTAAGTCAAGTAAGTCAAGTCATATATGTATATAATATATATATATATATATATATATATATATATATATATATATATATATATATATATATATATATATATATATATATATATATATATATATATATATATATATATATATATATATATATATATATGTATATACATATATATATATATATATATATATATATATATATATATATATATATATATATATATATATATATATATATATATATATATATATATATATATATATATATATATATATATATATATATATATATATACAGTATATATATATATATATATATATATATATATATATATATATATATATATATATATATATATATATATATATATATATATATATATATATATATATATATATATATATATATATATATACAGTATATATATATATATATATATATATATATATATATATATATATATATATATATATATATATATATATATATATATATATATATATATATATATATATATATATATATATATACTTATATATAAATAATTTATCTATAAATATGTATAAACAAATAATGTATATGAGGCCAAACAGATGCATAGCAATATATTTCACGATCAGAGGCAACAATATATAACAGTGTTTGTTTTTATAACAACGAGTAAAATTAAAATAATGTATAAAACAAAATTAAAATTAATATTTTATAAAAATTAAATTATATTAAAATAATCCCATTTCGATCATTGTACTTTATAATCCTTAGTCTCTATACCTACGATCTTATAATACTTTATGTAAAATTTCGTAAGATAAAAGAGACAGTCGACAGCATAGGTGACTACTGATTATTTCAGCCGGATCCGAGACCAATATTTTATTTAGCCTACTTAAAAATAAATGCTGTAGGACTTATCCTGGAACAAGAAGTAAAGAATTATAATAAACAAAATGAATGAAATGGGAAACCCATTACATAACAATGTATTTCATAGCCTAGAATAACATGATAACATTTATCTATTAAAAGAAGCCAAATTAAATGCATAAGTGAAAACAGGAAAAACATATTTAATTATATCAAAATAATCCCATTTCATTCGTCCTTCTTCAACCCTAAGATCTCGAAATGCTGTTAATAGTAACGGAGAATGTAAATGTAAATATAAATATAAAACGCAAATGTAAATATAAATGTAAAATGCAAATGTAAATGTAAAACAATTTAAAAAAAAAGTAAAAATACAAATATAAATTCAGGAAACGAACAGACAGTTGGCTGCATTATCTTCCGCTTTTATACCCTCCGGGAGAAAATTCCACAGCTGTGGTCTGAAAAAAAGCGGAAATAAAGGTCCTCATTGAAAACTCCGAGCCTCAGACACTATCCCTGAAGAATGCCTAGTTTCATAACAATGATAAAACGAGTTAGACTTAAAAATTTCCCTAAAGCACTCCAGTGAATAACGATTCAAACATTGATAAACAAAAATAGCTAGTTGATAATCTCTTAACTTATGAACATTCAGAATTTTCATTTTTGTGACGCAACTGCACTATAGTGAAGTAGAACTGTACATGTGAAGTACTATTTTTAAATGTCGCATAACGAACAACTTTACTTTGTAAAATTCAGATTCTTTTTAAACTTGACACAAAAGAACTAGTCCACAGTAAACAGCCACAAGATGTTCGGGTTGATAGCCACCAGTGTTATACCGGTAGGCCACGATGCCACCAGTATTATAGTGATAAGCTACAATGCCCCAATATTGGCGTGGTAATGTACGGGTGTCACCACTTATTGGAGGGGAAAGCCCCGACCCCAAATTATAATGTGTCTACCACACTGGTTCTGCAAATATCGGGTTTGGTACTACCCTATTTACAGTATACCCTATCCCAGGATATGATAACGCGATCGAGTGGTCAAGTGGCCACTTTCTAAAGCCAAATGTACCGGCCTTGGGTTACCACTAAAAATCTCTAACTCTCTCCTTAGAGGTAACAAACCCCCCTGTCAATATAATAATAACGGTATCTCGTAACTCTATTCCTACCCTGCCTGGGTTCCGGGAAAATTAGTAGACAGTTTGTAGACAATACCTTACTTGTATTCTTCCAACGGTCACTTATAATAACAAAAAAATATGTTTCCCCGAACGGTGTCTAAATGCAGACTAACTCAAAAATAATATTCTTTACAGCAACTGTTCATAGGGGTGGACCTTCACTTGGCCCAGCCAATCCTCTCAACCCCCATTCAAAACCAATTCTACTTTCTTAGCTTTATTATTCAATGACTCAAACCAGGAAGTCAAAAATAGAATTTAGTTCAAAGCTTACTTATTGCAAACAACTAGAGCTTAGCAACGAAACTTTTAAATTGTCATTGAAAATTATACTATAGGCAAATCTAAGCAAATGTAATTACGGAACAAAAGCAGGTCATTTATCTGAAAAAAAAGAAACAGGGGTGGAACCCCAACATAAGACAGATGTGGATTGATAAGACAAGGATAGAAGACCATTAGAATTCTTGGTGGAAGCTCAATCCCTAGCCTTTTTATAAGAACCAATCCTCTTGCCACTTTTGCTGCTACTGCATCACAGCGTTCATAGACTACTAAAAAGCAGTAGATGGCTCAAGACGGCGCTAGTTGGGTGGATAAACAAACAAGGAACCCAGTTCAACCGACTCCCATAAACGTATAGATGGATTAATCTACTATAACAAAATCAGGATGTATTATTAGAAAGATACTAGGTCAAAGACAGACTACTAAATAAAATCGCTTTTGTTTACCAGTATTGGACATTGACCATAGGATAACAGCAGCATCTGAATCAGCTGAAGCTACCAAAATTTGTCCATTGCGTAGGAATATCAATTCAGCAACATTTACAATCGCTGCATGCCCTGAAACAGAATAAGATGCATGATAGCCTCACTTTTTGGCTTCATCAAAGTGCTGAGATCACATCACTGCCAACTAGAGCACTAAAACGAACTTTGATGACAATCTCACTAAAGTTCCTAGACCACTGATCAGAGTGGAATGAAGAAAGATGCTTGGAAAAAAAACGGCCTAAGAAGTATGATTTCCGTTAAAGATTTTCGTTAAAGCGTTTTTTTTTGTCAAAAGATGTAAGATCTCAATAAACTGATTTGCTATAAAAAAAAAAAAAAAACAAGGAAGGCAAAAAAAATCTTCTTTTCTTCTGTGTTTTTTTTTTCCTTTTTCTATATTCTATTTCTTCTAATTCACTTGCAAATAATGACGAAAAATCCCACTACCTTTCTATTGTACATAACTTAAGAAGTTACTAAGGGATTTTCTGAAGACAGCAGATAAAGTACAACCTAAATGATTATTTCAGCTATATGACTAATAGCCATCTTCAGCAAAATATAGTGCAAAATACTTAAACGCACTTTAATAATACTTAGACATTTTCATGAATACTTAGGTAATTACTTGAATACTTAAAAGCACCTCTTTTCTGGACGTCCAAGCGCTTGATAATGTCACTTTAGTAGGAAGACAAAAAATTCGAAAAATCATTTCATTTGAAAAAAAATTGATACTAATTTTAAAATATTTGAATAAATTCATGGGTAAATTACGATTATTTAATCTGGAAAAACTATTAGGACCATTCATACCCCTGCTTTTCATGTACCACATTCCATATTGCACAGTACCTTACACCAAATTATCACGACCAAAACGAAAAGGTGTATCTCGTATAATGCTGCAAGAGATTGAAAATAAAATAAATTACCAATACTACTTAGCACTAGGCGACTTTGACCCAAACCATTCCACACTTGCTTTTTCAGGTATTTTGAAATATAGGGGAGAGTAAAAAGAGCAAAATTCTGTCCCCAATAGGTCTATCATCTTAAAGTAAACTAATCTGCCCAACATGTCAATATTTTTTGAAGCTAGCCTAAGCCTACTTTGTACTGGATTTTTTTTTATATTTCAAGTAAAAAAATAAAACCGCCTTTAATTGTCACTTAAAGAAACATTTCCACTTTCTCTTATTGCGTTGTAGATTAATCTTATAAAATTTCTAATTTATTCTGAAATTCTTTCAACAAAGTCAACCGACGCTACGGTATAACCAGGGGTGTGGAATCGGTTATAAGTTAAAACAAACTCCAACTCTAACCACAGACATTTCCAATATACAGGCTTCAACTCCGACCCCATTCAGATACTAAAACTTCGACTTCACAGACCTGTTTTAAAGCTTCATTTAACTAGATTTTTTTAAGTTATAACTGACTGCGAATCCAACTTTTAATCAAGAGATTTTCAATATACCAACTCTATTCAGCAAAAATTTACTAAAACTCCGAATGTGACTCCACAGACCTGTTTTAAAGCTACATTTAACTAATTTTTTTTTTAAGTTATAACTGACTGCGAATCCAACTTCAAATCAAGAGAGTTTCAATATACCAACTCTATTCAACAGAAATTTATTAAAACTCCGACTGCGACTCTACAGACCTGTTTTAAAGCTTCATTTAACTGGTTTTTTCAAGTTATAACTGACTGCAACTCCAACTTCGAATCAAGAGATTTTCAATATACCAACTCCAACGCAAACTCTATTCAGCAAAAATTTACTAGAACTGCGGCTGCGACTCCACAGAACTGTTTTAAAGCTTCAGTTAACTAGATTTTTTTAAAGCTATAACTGACTGCGAATCCAACTTTGAATCAAGAGATTTTCAAGATACCAACTCTATTCAGCAAAAATGTACTAAAACTCCGACTGCGACTCTACAGACCTGTTTTAAAGCTTCATTTAACTAGTTTTTTCAAGTTATAACTGACTGCAACTCCAACTTCGAATCAAGAGATTTTCAAGATACCAACTCCAACACCAACTCTATTCAGCAAAATTTTCTAAAACTCCGACTCCACAGGCCTGGGTATAAGTGGCATTGGCAATTTTAATGGTTATATTCCAATATTATCACAGGCAGCGCGCTAGCGCGGCCTAAGTAAAGAAAAATGTGGGCACAATGTGTTGTTAGTTTTTGGTTCTCCATACCCGGGCACTTCGTATCAAAGGAGTTGTCGTAGAAAGTTCGAAAAGGGCTCATTCGATTGTAAATTGCAAGGGTTTTAAGTTATGCCCTGGGGGCATATAAGGTTTTTATAGAAGGCGTTGTCGTAGAAACTTCAAAACAGGCTCATTCGATTGGAATTTAAAGGGCTAGCGCCCTTTTTAATAGTCGAAAATGATTGGAGGGCAACTAGCCCCCCCCCCACACCCATCATTCCCCAAAACACATCCAATCAAAATTTTCAGATCGCCATTTTGTTCAGCGTAGTATTTCAAGATAGAAAATATATTTTTGAGGAATATACTCCCCCACAACCCTCAGGGCAAGGGTTTTAAGTTATGCCCTGGGGGCATATAAGGTTTTTATAGAAGGCATTGTCGTAGAAACTTCAAAACAGGCTCATTCGATTGGAAATTAAAGAGCTAGTGCCCTTTTTAATAGTCGACAGTGATTGGAGGACAACTAGACCCCCCCCCACGCCCATCATTCCCCCAAACACATCCAATCAAAATTTTGAGATAGCCATTTTGTTCAGCGTAGTTGATTTCCAGATAGAAAATATCTTTTTGAGGAAGAAACTCCCCCACAACCCTCGGGGCAAGGGTTTTAAGTTATGCCCTGGGGGCATATAAGGTTTTTATAGAAGGCATTGTCGTCAAAACTTCAAAAGAGGCTCATTCGATTGGAAATTCAAAGGGCTAGTGCCCTTTTTAATAATCGAAAGTGATTGGAGGGCAACTAGCCCCCCCCCCCACGCCCATGATTCCCCCAAACACATCCAATCAAAATTTTGAGATAGCCATTTTGTTCAGCGTAGTTAATTTCAACATAGAAAATATCTTTTTGAGGAGGACACTCCCCCAAAACCCTCGGGGCAAGGGTTTTAAGTTATTCCCTGGGGGCATATAAGGCTTTTATAGAAGGCGTTATTCTAGAAACTTCAAAAAAGGCACATTCGATTGGACATTCAAAGGGCTAGTGCCCGTTTTAATAGTCGAAAGTGATTGGAGGGCAACTAGCCCCCCCCCGCGCCCATCATTCCCCCAAACACACCCAATCAAAATTATGAGATAGCCATTTTGTTCAGCGTAGTTGATTTCCATATAGAAAATATGTTTTTGAGGAGGACACTCCCCTACAACCCAGGAGGCAAGGGTTTTAAGTTATGCCCTGGGGGCATATAAGGTTTTTATAGAAAGCGTTGTCGTAGAAACTTCAAGAAAGGCTCATTCGATTGGAAATTCAAAGGGCTAGTGCCCTTTTTATTAGTCAAAGTGATTGGAGGGTAAATAGCCCCCCCCCCCAAGCCCCTCATTCCCCCAACCCCATCCAATCAAAATTTTGAGATAGCCATTTTGTTCAGTGTAGTTGATTTCCAGATAGAAAATATGTTTTTGAGGAGGACACTCCCCCACAACCCTCGGGGCAAGGGTTGTAAGCTATGCCCTGGGGTCATATAAGGTTTTATAGAAGGCAATGTCATAGAAACTTCAAAAAAGGCTCATTTGATTGGAAATTCAAAGGGCTAGTGCCCTTTTTAATAGTTGAAAGTGATTGGACGGTAACTAACCCCCCTCTCATGCCCACCTTTTCCCCAAACACATCCAATAAAAATTTTGAGATAGCCATTTTGTTCAACGTAGTTTAAAGTTCTGGAAATTAGGTCTTTGAGGATGACAACCCCCTCACAGCCCTCAGGACAAGGATTGTAAGTTACGCCCTGGGGGCATATAAAGTTTTTATAGAAAGCGTTATCGTAGAAACTTCAAAAACGGCTCATTCGATTAGAAATTGAAATTGCTTGTGCCCTTTTTAGTAGTCGAAAGTAATCGGAAGGCAACTAACACCCATTCCACGCCCAACATTTCCCCAAACACATCCAATCAAAATTTTGAAATAGCCACTTTGTTCCACGCAGTTAAAGTTCAGGAAATTATACCTTTGAGCAGGACACTCCGCTCACAGTCTTCGGAGCTTATAAGGTTATAAGTTATCGGAGGTTATAAGTTATGCCCTGGGGGCACATAAGTTTTTATTGAAATCTTTGTCGTAGAAACTTGAAAAAGGGCTCATTCGATTGGAAATTCAAAGGTCTAGTGCCCTTTTTAATAGTCGAAAGTGATTTAAGGGCAACTAGCTCCCCTCTCTCGCCCACCTTTTCCTCGAACACATCCAATCAAAATTTTTAGATAGCCATTTTGTTCAGTGTTGTGGATTTCCAGATAGAAATTATTTTTTTGAGGAGGACACTCCCCCACAGCCCTCAGGGCAAGGGTTGTAAGTTATGCCCTGGGGGAATATAAGGTTTTTACTGAACGTGTCGTCGTAGAAACTTCAAAAAGGGCTTATTCGATTGGAAATTGAAATGGCTAGTGCCCTTTTTAATAGTCGAAAGTGATTGGAAGGCAACTAACACCCCTTCCACGCCCACCATTTCCCCAATCATATCCAATCAAAATTTTTAGATAGTCATTTTGTTCCACGCAGTTTAAAGTTCATGAAATGATACCTTCGAGCAGGACACTCCTCCCACAGTCTTCAGGGCAAGGGTTATAAGTTTTGCCCTGGGGGAATATAAGGTTTTTATTGAAATGATTGTCGTAGAAACTTGAAAAAGGGCTCATTCGATTGAAAATTCAAAGGGCTAGTGCACTTTTTAATAGTCGAAAGTGATTTGAGGGCAACTAACCCCCCTCTCACGCCCACCTTTTCCCCAAACACATCCAATCAAAATTTTTAGATAGCCATTTTATTCAACGCAGTTGAAAGTTTTGGAAATTAGGTCTTTAAGGATGACAACCCATCCCCCCCCCCACAACCCTCAGGGCAAGGGTTTTAAGTTATGCCCTGGGAGCATGTAAGGTTTTTATTGAAATTGATGTTGTAAAAACATCCAAAAGGGCTCATTCAATTGAAAATTGAAAGGGCTATTGCCCTTTTAATAGTCGAAAGTGATTGAAGGGCAACTAACCCCCCTCTCACGCCCACCATTTCCCCAAACACATTCAATCAAAGTTTAGAGATAGCCATTTTGTTCAACGTAGTTGAAAGTTCTGGAAATTATGTATTTAAGGATGACAAACCCCCCAGAGTCCCCAGGGCGAAGGTTGTAAGTTATGCCCTGGGGGCATATAAGGTTTTTAATGATAGAGTTGTCGTAAAAACTTCAAAAGGGGCTCATTCAATTGGAAATTGAGAGGGCTAGTGCCCTTTTTAATAGTTGAAAGTGATTGGACGGTAACTAATCCCTCTCTCACGCCCACCATTTCCCCAAACACATCCAATCAAAATTTTAGATAGCCATTTTGTTCAACGTAGTAGAAAGTTCTGGAAATTAGGTCTGTGAGGATGACACCCCCCCCAAGCCCCCAGGGCGAGGGTTGTAAGTTATCCCCTGGGGGCAAATAAGGTTTTTATTGAAAGCGTTGTCGTAGAAACTTCAAAAGGGCTCATTTGATTGGAAATTGAAAGGAATATTGCCTTTTTTAATAGTTGAAAGTGATTGGAGAGACTAACGCCCCTCTCACGCCCACCATTTTCCCAGACACATCCAATCAAAATTTTGAGATAGCCATTTTGTTTAAAGTAGTTGAAAGTTCTGGAAATTAGGCCTTAGAGAATGACAACCACCCTCACAGCCCTTAGGGTAAGAGTTGTAATTTATGCCCTGGGGGCATATAAGGTGTTTATGGGAAGTGTTGTATTAGAAACTCAAAAAGGGCTCATTTGATTGGAAATCGAAAGGCCTAGTGCCCTTTTTAATAGTCGAAAATGATTGAAAGGCTTGACATTTTTATAGTAAAGATCGACGTGGGTATAATGTATTATTTTTTTGTTCTTGTTTTTGTTTAGACCAGGGCACTTTGTATCGAAGGAGTTGTCGTAGGAACTTCGAAAAGGGCTCATTCGATTGAAAATAGAAAGCGCTGATGCCCTTTTTAAAAGTCGAAAGTGATTGGAGGAAAACTAATCCCCCTCCCACGCCCACCCTCTCATTTGACTTTATGTTTAAAAACTAAATGTTGCCATAAGATTAAATCAAAATGCACTGTGTTAATGCTAATTCCCAATAAGGCATCTCAGCAATATCCCAAGAACGACTGAGGGTTTTATGTTCAAACTTTTGGGGCTGCTTTTGCTCTTAAAATTTAACCAAATCAAAATAGCGTAAGTGTATCCAAGCTATCAAAGAAATTAAACAGATTTTTTCGCGAATGGTATCAAGTTTTCCATTTCAGGTCAACTAGACGAGGTATGAAACTAAATTAAACACTTCTATTAGTGTCCAGATTTTTAAGAGGGTGTATATTGTTAAAATTGCTGAAATTTTTTCTCCAGCATACAAATAGCAGGCCAAACCATAAATCTTTAAAAAAACGAAAAGATTTAAAGTATTATTTTCTTTTTCTCTGAAAAGACCATGTCAATATAAAACGAACAGAAATTAATTAAAAAAACTTTTTACACAAAATAGGTTTTTCAAAGAAAAGTAAAGAACTCCATTAAACAAAAAATGAGCAAAAATAAAATAAAATAATCTACCAAGCGTGAAACTACCACAAATCAGCATCGATAAATAAATGAAACTCAAAACGAGCAGAAATTACAATAAATAACCGAGTCAAACTCAAAACGAGCAGAAATTAACATAAGTTGGGCTCAAAACCCCTATGCCTTCCCAAGGCCATAACATAATTTGCACTTTACTGAAAAAAATACGAATGAATGTGCATTGTCAGCTTAATATACATATACTGATATTTAGTAATCAAAATCTTAATATTATTTGATTTATTAAAGTTATAAAAGTAAAAACATGTGAAAAACTTATTTTGTGGAAAAAGTTTTTTTTAATTGATATCTCTAAAGATCCTACTCTCATCATCCCATTCTCTTTGCGCTAAGCTATACAAAAATCATTCATAGGAATACCATAGCAGAACTACAGGATGTACACCGTCCTATGCTGCAAAAATATCCCGTTAAGACCAAAAAAAAACGAACTGTTAGATTTTAACTAAAACTAGATTTCATAAAAAAAAGACAAATTCTTTACTAATAATGATACTTATTTAATTGAAGCCAGTTTGGGGCCCCGGTCAAACTTTATTTCAATGCCAGGCCTTTCATTTTTTTTAATGCAACCCTCACTTACATTATGTGAAATCGTCTAGCAAGCAAGCAAGCAAAAAAAAAAAAAAAAAAAAAAAAAAAAAAAAAAAAAAAAAAACAGAAATCAAACAAATGACAAATTCGAACTCAAAACAAGCAAGAAATTAACATAAGTATGGTTCTAAACCCTTATGTTTTCTAAAAGCCTGAATATAATTTGTACTTTACTGAAAAAAGTTCAAATGAATTTACTGAAAAAATGTGCATTTATTCCTTAAAATCTTAAGTAATTTTTGATTTCTTAAAGTTATAAAAGTGAAAACATTTAAAAGAATTTTTTCAGTAATGTACAAATTATATTCTGGCTTTTAGAAAGCATAGGGGTTTAGAACCCTATTCATATTAATTTCTGCTCGGTTTCAGTTTGACTTATTTTAATTTCTGTTTGCTTTGGGTTTCATTTATTTATTGATACTGATTTGTGGTAGTTGTATGCTTGGTAGACTATTTGATTATATTTTTGTTCATTTTTGGTTTAATGGAGTTCTTTACTTTCTTTTAAAAAAAAACTTATTTTGTGGAAAAAAATTTTCAATTAATTTCTGTTCGTTTTATATTAACACAGTCTTTTCAGGGAAAATGAAAAAGATTATGCCTCTTCTAAAGTTAAACAACCATCCCTTCCATAAAAACCTTAAATACCCCCTGGGCATAACTTACAACCCTTGCCCTTAATCTCTGGGGTTTGTTTTAATCCTAAAAGCCTTGTTATATGGTATTTAGACTATTTTGAATAGAATGGATATCTCAAAATTTCCATTAGATACATTTTGGGACAATACGGTGTGTGTGTGTGGGGGGCGGGTAGCTTCCCTCCGATCACTTTGACTCTTAAAAAGAGCACAAGAGCGTTTGATTACTAATCTAATGAGCCCCTCCGAAGTTTATATGACCACACTTTCTATAAAAACCTTATATGTCCCCAGGGCATAACTTACAACCCTTACCCTGAGGGCTAAGGGGATTTGTTATCCTCAAAGACATAATTTCAAGACCTTTCAAATACGTTGAACAAAATGGCTATCTAAAAATTTTGATTGGAAGTGTTTGGGGAAATGATGGGCGTAGGGGGGGGGGCATATGTCCTTTGATCACTTTCGACTAATGAAAAGGCAATAGTCCTCTCAATTTCCAATCGAATGAGCCTCCACGACAAAACTTTCTATAAAAACCTTATATGCTTCAAGGGCATAACTTATGACCCTTGTCCTGAGGGCTATGCGGGGAGGTTTGTCATCCTCAAAGACATAATTTCCAGACCATTCAACTACGTTGAACAAAATGGCCTTATCAAAATGTTGATCGGAAATGTTTGGGGAAATGATGTGCGTGGGGAGGGGGATTCTCCCTCCGATTACTTTCGACTACTAAAAAGAACAATAGCCCTCTCAATTTCCAATCCAATGAGCCCTTTTTGAATTTTTTTACGACAACACTTTCTATAAAAATCTTATATGTCCCCAGGGGAAAACTTACAACCTTAGCCCTCAGGACTGTGAGGGGTTGTCATACTCAAAAACATGATTTCCGGACCCTTCAACTACGTTCTACGATATGGCTATATCAAAATGTTGATCGGAAGTGTTTGGGGAAATGATGGACGTGGGAGGGGGCATTCGCCCTCCAATCGCTTTTGACTATTAGTAAAGACACTAGTCCTCTGAATTCCCAATTGAATGAGCCCTTTATGAAGTTTCTACGACAAGGTTTTCTAAAATCTTATATGCCCCCCAGGGTATAACTTATAACTTTGCCCTGGGGGCTGTGGGGCGTTTGTCATCCTCAACGACATAGTTTTCGGACTTTTCAACTACGTTGAACAAAATGGCTATCTCAAAATTTAGAGTGTGGTGGGGGAAATGGTGGGCGTGAGAGGGGGGTTAGTTGCCCTTAAATCACTTTCGACTTTTAAAAAGGGCACTAGCCCTTTCAATTTCCAATCAAATGAGCCCTTTTTGAAGTTTCTATGATAAGGCTTTCTATAAAAATTTTATATGCCCCCGGGGCATAACTTATCACCCTTGCCCTGAGGACTGTGGGGGAGGGGGCAGGGGTTACGACCTAATTTCCAGAACTTTCAACTACGTTGAACATAATAGCTATCACAAAATTTTGACTGGATGTGCTTGGGGAAATAGTGGGCGTGATTGGGGGTTAGTTACACTCCAATCACTTTCGACTTTTGAAAAGGGCACTAGCCCTTTCAATTTCCAATCAAATGAGCCCTTTTTGAAGTTTCTATGATAATGCTTTCTATAAAAACCTATTATGCCCCCGGGGCATAACTTACCACCCTTTCCCTGAGGACTGTGGGGGGGGGGGGGGGGTTGTGACCTAATTTTCAGAACTTTCAACTACGTTGAACACAATAGCTATCTAAAAATTTTGATTGGATGTGCTTGGGGAAATAGTGGGCGTGATAAGGGGTTAGTTACACTCCAATCACTTTCGACTATTAAAAAGGGGACTAGCCCTTTGAATTTCCAATCAAATGAGCCATTTTTGAAGTTTCCCCGACAACGATTTCTAAAAGAACCTTATATGCCTCCAGGGTATAACTTACAACCCTTTTCCTGAGTAGAAAGGGGTCATGAGCTCGTGACAGGACCACGTGGTTTATGGTTTTCTCACTGAGAATGAAAACACAGGAATTTTCTCACTTGAAAAAACATGAACTTTCTCACTTTTATGGATTTTTTTTCGATGGTTATGTGTGTTGGTCAATTTATTTGATGTTTTTCATGGATGTCAACAGCAATTCATGTCTGTTTTATGGTTTTTGTCAGTGAGAATGAAAAAACAGGAACTTTCTCACTTTAATGGATGTCAACAGCAATTTATGTATGTTTTATGTTCGTTGTCAGTGAGAATGAAAAAACAGGAACTTTCTCACATTTATGGATGTCAACAGCAATTTATGTTCCTGTTTTATGATTCATTGTCAGTGAGAAGAAAAAAACAGGAATTTTCTCACTTAAAAAACATGAATTTTCTCACATTGATGGTTGTTTTTTCGATGGTTATGTGTGTTGGTCAATTTATTTGATGTTTTTCATGGATGTCAACAGCAATTCATGTCTGTTTTACGGTTTTTGTCAGTGAGAATGAAAAAACAGGAACTTTCTCACTTTGATGGATGTTTTATGGTTCATTGTCAGTGAGAATGGAAAAACAGGAATTTTCTCACTTTGATGGATGTTTCAAGGTCGATTTATTTGCTGTGGTTTGTCCAGGTGTAATGACATTGGGGTGATTTACATAATCGGTGGGGGAATTATTGGTTCACGAAGGGGGAATTAAGAAACAAACATGGCTTCATTGTTGTTTGGCTAACCTAACCTGAGAAATTGATTTACATAATCGGTAGGGGAGAATGTATTGATTCACGAAGGGGGAATTAAGAAACTAACATGGCTTCTTTGATCTTTAGGCGAACCTAACCTGAGAAATTGATTTACATAATCGCTAGGGGAATGTATTGATTCACGAAAGGGGAATTAAGAAACATACATGGTTTCTTTGATCTTTAGGCTAACCTAACCTGAGAAATTGATTTACATAATCGGTGGGGGAGAATGTATTGATTCACGAAGGGGGAATTAAGAAACTAACATGGCTTCTTTGATCTTTAGGCGAACCTAACCTGAGAAATTGATTTACATAATCGCTAGGGGAATGTATTGATTCACGAAAGGGGGAATTAAGAAACATTATGGCTTCTTTAATCTTAGGTCTGAGGGATAAACGTTCTTTAGGTCAGAGAGAAAAATTAATATTCTATTTTTAAATAGGGCTTCATTGATCTTTACTGTCAGGAATTAGAAATGACATCACTTGTTATCTTGGAATTATGCGGGAGTCTAAAGAGATAGAAATTCTATTTTTAAATACGGCTTCACTGAGCTTTAAGTCGAAGAGATAAATTGATATTCTAACAAAACCTTAATAGTGTAGCTAGGAACATTTATGAGATGAAGAGATTAACGTAGGAAAGGGTTTCCTAGAAATTTGAAATGTGTCAGCGCAGAGATGCCAAAAACAAAAGGAACACGCTGAAATTACGTTTAGGGATTATTTGGGCGAAACCCTTTTAGACAGGTTATGGAATTATTTCGGCGAAACAGTTAGAGACATTTTAAAAGATGATTTTAGAAAAGGTTTTAGAAGAGGTTTTGAGTGTGGTCGTTATAGTAAACAAGTTCTATTTGAACAGTGTCGTGAGGTCCTCTACCCCAACCCCAAAGGGTTCCGACCCCCCTGCCCCAACCCCGAAGGAAGCGCCCGGTCCTCAAAGGTCCCCCCAAGCTCCCAAAGGACCACCCGGCCCTCAAGGGTCCCACAGACCCTCAAAGGCTCTCCCCGAGCCCCGTCTTTCGTTGATGTGTGTTGTCTGAAACTTATGATTTGGGAAATGTGAATTACTATTTCGGACTTTTCTGAGCTAAATTTCTTAGTCTTTCGTTGGTGTGTGTTGTCTGAAACCTATGATTTGGGATGGATGGATTGCAATTTTTGACTTTTCTGAGCTGGATTTCTGAGCCGTTCATAGGTATGTGTTGTCTGAAACTTATGATTTGGGATATGTAAATTACTATTTCGGGCTTTTCTAAGCTAGATTTCTTGTCTTTCGTTGGTGTGTGTTGTCTGAAACCTATGATTTGGGATGTGTAGTTTGCTATTTGGACTTTTCAGAGCTAGGATTCTTAGTCCATCATAGGTGTTTGTTGTCTAAAACCAATAGTTTGGGATGAGTAGTTTGCTATTTCAGGCTTTTATTAGCTAGGTTTCTTAGTCTTTCATAGGTATGTGTTGTCTGAAACCTATGATTTGGGATATGTAAATTACTATTTCGGGCTTTTCTAAGCTAGATTTCTTAGTCTTTCGTTGGTGTGTGTTGTCTGAAACCTATGATTTGGGGTGTGTGGGTTGCTATTTTTGACTTTTCTGAGCTGGATTTCTTAGCCTTTCATAGGTGTTTGTTGTCTGAAACCTATAGTTTGGGATGAGTAGTTTGCTATTTTTGACTTTTCTGAGCTAGGTTTCTTAGCCATTCATAGATATGTGCTGTCAGAAAATTATGATTTGGGATGTGTAGTTTGCTTTTTGGACTTTTCAGAGCTATGATTCTTAGTCTCTCATAGGCGTTTGTTGTCTGAAACTTCTAGTTTGGGATGAATAGTTTGCTATTTCAGGCTTTTCTGAGCTAAGGTTTCATAGTATTTCGTAGGTGAATGATGTCTGAAACTTATGATTTGGGATATGTAAATTACTATTTCGGGCTTTTATAAGCTAGATTTCCTAGTCTTTCGTTGGTGTGTGTTGTCTGAAACCTATGATTTGGGATGGGTGGATTGCTATTTTTGACTTTTCTGAGCTGAATTTCTTAGCCTTTCATAGGTGTATGCTGTCTGAAACCTATGATTTGGGATAGTTAATTTGCTATTTTTGACTTTTCTGAGCTAGGTTTCTTAGCCTTTCATATGTGTGTGCTGTCAGAAAATTATGATTAGGGATTTGTAGTTTGCTTTTTGGACTTTTCAGAGCTAGGATTCTTAGTCCCTCATAGGTGTTTGTTGTCTGAAACCTATAGTTTGGGATGAGTAGTTTGCTATTTCAGGCTTTTCATAGCCAGATTTCTTAGTATTTCGTAGGTGTGTGTTGTCTGAAACCTATGATTTGGATTGTGTGGGTTGCTATTTTTTGACTTTTCATAGCCAAATTTCTTAGTCTTTCGTAGGTGTGTGTTGTCTGAAACCTATGATTTGGATTGTGTGGGTTGCTATTTTTTGACTTTTCTGAGCTAGGTTTCTTAGCCTTTCGTAGGTGTGTGTTGACTGAAACTTATGATTTGGGATATGTAATTTGCTATTTCCGACTTTTCATAACCAGATTTCTTAGTCTTTCGTAGGTGTGTGGTGTCTGAAACCTATGATTTGGGATGTGTGGGTTGCTATTTTTTGACTTTTCTGAGCTGGATTTCTGAGCCTTTCGTAGGTGTGTGTTGACTGAAACCTATGATTTGGGGTGTGTAGTTTGCTGTTTGGACCTTTCAGAGCTAGATTTCTTAGCCTTTCATAGGTGTGTGCTTTCAGAAAATTATGATTTGGGAGGTGTAGTTTGCTATTTCAGGCTTTTATGAGCTAGGTTTCTTAGCCTTGCGTAGGTGTGTGTTGACTGAAACTTATGATTTGGGATATGTAAATTACTATTTCGGGCTTTTCTAAGCTAGATTTCTTAGTCTTTCGTTGGTGTGTGTTGACTGAAACCTATGATTTGGGATGTGTGGGTTGCTATTTTTGACTTTTCTGAGCTGGATTTATTAGCCTTTCATAGGTGTGTGTTGACTGAAACCTATGATTGGGATGAGTGGTTTGCTATTTTTGTCTTTTCTGAGCTAGATTTCTTAGCCTTTCATAGGTATGTGTTGTCAGAAAATTAAAATTTGGGATGTGTAGTTTGCTTTTTGGACTTTTCAGAGCTATGATTCTTAGTCTCTCATAGGCGTTTGTTGTCTGAAACTTCTAGTTTGGGATGAATAGTTTGCTATTTCAGGCTTTTCTGAGCTAAGGTTTCATAGTATTTCGTAGGTGTGTGTTGTCTGAAACTTATGATTTGGGATATGTAAATTACTATTCCGGGCTTTTCTAAGCTAGATTTCTTAGTCTTTCGTTGGTATGTGTTGTCTGAAACCTATGATTTGGGATGGATGGATTGCTACTTTTGACTTTTCTGAGCTGGATTTCTTAGCCTTTCATAGGTGTTTGTTGTCTGAAACCTATAGTTTGGGATGACTAGTTTGCTATTTTTGACATTTCTGAGCTAGGTTTCTTAGCCTTTCATAGGTGTGTGCTGTCAGAAAATTATGATTTGGGATATGTAAATTACTATTTCGGGCTTTTCTGAGTTGGATTTCTTAGTCTTTCATAGGTATGTGTTGTCTGAAACCTATGATTTGGGGTGTGTGGGTTGCTATTTTTTGACTTTTCCGAGCTGGATTTCTTAGCCGTTCATAGGTGAGTGCTGTCTGAAACTTATGATTTGGGATGGTTAATTTGCTATTTCCGGCTTTTATTAGCTAGGTTTCTTAGCCTTTCATAGGTGTGTGTTGTCAGAAAATTATGATTTGGGATGTGTAGTTTGCTATTTGGACTTTTCAGAGCTAGGATTCTTAGTCCATGATAGGTGTTTGTTGTCTGAAACCAATAGTTTGGGATGAGTAGTTTGCTATTTCAGGCTTTTCTGAGCTAGATTTCTTAGCCTTTCATTGGTGTGTGCTTTCAGAAAATTATGATTTGGGATATGTAAATTACTATTTCGGGCTTTTCTGAGTTGCACACTTCTAAATTTTTCTGTAGAAGATAGGAAAAGTTATACTATGATTGTGATTATTTTCCATGAAGATAAAAAGTTTCACTTTAATTCTAAATTTTCTTAATTCAATTCCGACCTTTCTCAAAGAGATGAAAAAAATTAAAGTTCTGTTCCAAATATTTTCCCGAAAGAAGAAAAGTTCAACTTTGATTCTGAATTTTCTCAATGAAAATGAAATAAGTTATTGATCAAATCTATTTTCCCAAAATAATATAAAAATTTCCACTTCAGTTCAGATTTTTTTCTCAAAGAGATGAAGAAATTTAAAGTTCTGTTCCAAATTTTTCAAAGAAGATAGGAAAAGTTATACTTTGATCGTGAATATTCGAGTTCTATTCTGAATTTTACCAAAGAACACAATTCAATTCTAATTTCCCCAATAAAAAATTTAAAGTTCAATTCTAAATTTTTTGGTGGAAGATAGAAAAAGTAATACCATACTTGTGAATATTTTCCCGGAAGATAAAAAGTTCTAGTTCAATTTAAAATTTTCTCAACGAAGTGAAGAAGAATTCAAGTTCTCTTCTGAATTTTACCAAAAGAACACAATTCAATTCTAATTTCACCCGAGAAAATAAAAATCTTCCACTTAAGTTCCTTATTTCACAAAGACATAAAGAAATTTAAAGTTCAATTCTAAATTTTTCGGTGGAAGATAGAAAAAGTAATACCATACTTGTGAATATTTTCATGGATGATAAAAAGTTCTAGTTCAATTTAAAATTTTCTCAACGAAGTGAAGGAAAGTTCAAGTTCTCTTCTGAATTTTCTCAATGAAAAAGAAATTAGTCATTGATCATTTCTATTTTTCCAAATAATATAAAAATTTTCCACTTTAGTTCAGATCTGGCTCGAAGAGATGAAAAATTTAAATACTGTTCCAAATTTTTCACTGAAGATAAAAAAGTTCAAGTTCTCTTCGGAATTTTACCAAAGAACACAATTCAATTCTACTTTTTCCAGAGAAAATAAAAATCTTCCACTTCAGTTCTTTATTTCACAAAGACATAAAGAAATTTAAAGTTCAATTCTAAATTTTTCGGTGGAAGATAGAAAAAGTAATACCATACTTGTGAATATTTTCCCGGAAGATAAAAAGTTCTAGTTCAATTTAAAATTTTCTCAACGAAGTGAAGAAAAGTTCAAGTTCTCTTCTGAAGTTTACCAAAGAACACACTTCAATTCTAATTTCTCCAGAGAAAACAAAAATCTTCCACTTCAGTTCTTTATTTCACAAAGACATAAAGAAATTTAAAGTTCAATTCTAAATTCTTCGGTGGGAGATAGAAAAATTAATACCATACTTGTGATTATTTTCACGGAAGATAAAAAGTTCTAGTTCAATTTAAAATTTTCTCAATGAAGTGAAGAAAAGTTCATGTTCTCCACTGAATTTTACCAAAGAACACAATTCAATTCTAATTTCTACAGAGAAAATAAAAATCTTCCACTTCAGTTCTTTATTTCACAAAAGACATAAAGAAATTTAAAGCTCAATTCTAAATTTTTCGGTGGAATATAGAAAAAGTAATACCATACTTGTGAATATTTTCCCGGAAGATAAAAAGTTCTAGTTCAATTTAAAATTTTCTCAACGAAGTGAAGAAAAGTTCAAGTTCTCTTCTGAACTTTACCAAAGAACACACTTCAATTTTAATTTCTCCAGAGAAAATAAAAATCTTCCACTTCAGTTTTAAGTTCCCCAAAGAAATACAGAAATTTAAAGTTCTATTCTAAATTTTTAGATGGAAGATAGAAAAAGTAATACTATGACTGCGATTGTTTTCCATGAAGATCAAAAGTTTCACTTTATTTATAATTTTTCTTAAATTCAGTTCTGATTTTTCTCAAAGAGATGAAAAATTTAAAGTTCTGTTCCAAATTTTTCATAGAAGATAGAAAACGTTATACATTGATTGTGAATATTCAACATTAAGATAAGGAACTCCACTTTAATTCTGAGTTTTCTCGAAGAAGTGCAAATTGTACAAGTTCTCTTCTGAATTTTCTTAAAGAAGAGAAAAAAGTTAACTCAATTCTGAATTTTACCAATGAAAATGAAAAAACCTTCCACTTCAGTTCTTAATTTCTCAAAGACATAAAAAATTTAAAGTTCAGTTCTAAATTTTTCTGTAGAAGATAGGAAAAGTTATACTATGATTGTGATTATTTTCCAGTGAAGATAAAAAGTTTCACTTTAATTCTAATTTTCTTAAGTTCACTACCAATTTTTTGCAAAGAGATGACAAATTTAAAGTTCTGTTCCAAATTTTTCATAGAAGATAGAAAAAGTTATACATTGATTTGAATATTCGACATGAAGATAAGGAGCATCACTTTAATTCTGATTTTTCTCGAAGAAGTGCAAAATGTTCAAGTTCTCTTCTGAATTTTCTTAAAGAAGTGAAAAAAGTTAGCTCAATTCTGAATTTTACCAATGAAAATGAAAAAAGCTTCCACTTCAGTTCTTAATTCCTCAAAGACATAAAAAATTCAAAGTTCTCTTCTAATTTTTCCAAGAAAATAAAAGGCTCCATTTCAGTTCTGGTTTTTTTCTCAAAGAGATGAAAAATTTAAAGTTCTTTTCTAATTTTAAATTAAATTTTAGCTCCTTTGTCTTATGGATTTACCCATCAAATTTTTAAATTAGAAAATGAGTGACTCGTTCTATTATTAAAGACAATCGTCCAAACTCGTTCATCTAACCTTCAAAACAATAGGTTAGGTTAGGTATAAATAAATATTAATAAATAAATAGAAACATTTCTACATGTTTAAGTTAGGTTAGGTTAGGTTAACTTATCATGAGTGCTCATGATAAGTTAACCTAACCTTTTCCGGCGAGTATGGTTAGGTTAGGTTAGACTAGATTAAGTTAGGTTAGATTAGGTTAGGTTAGCCTACGTACGCTTCACTTAGGTTAGGTGAGAGACATGCAAAAAGTTAGGTGTATGATTAGGTTAGGTTAGATTAAGTTAGGTTAGGTTAGGTTAGCCTACGTACGCGCGCGTACGTAGGCTAACCTAGCCTAACCTAACTTAATCTAACCTAACCTAATCATACACCTAACTTTTTGCATGTCTCTCACCTAACCTAAGCTAACCTAAGTGAAGCGTACGTAGGCTAACCTAACCTAACTTAATCTAGTTAGTTAGGTTAAGTTAGGTTAGGCTAGGTTCGCCTACGTACGCGCGCGTACGTAGGCTAACCTAGCCTAACCTAACTTAACCTAACCTAACTTAATCTAACCTAACCTAATCATACACCTAACTTTTTTGCATGTCTCTCACCTAACCTAAGCTAACCTAAGTGAAGCGTACGTAGGGTAACCTAACCTAACCTAATCTAACCTAACTTAATCTAGTCTAACCTAACCTAACCATACTCGCCGGAAAAGGTTAGGTTAACTTATCATGAGCACTCATGATAAGTTAACCTAACCTAACCTAACTTAAACATGTAGAAATGTTTCTATTTATTTATTAATATTTATTTATTGGAGTTCCTTATCTTCATGTTGAATATTCACAATCAATGTATAACTTTTTCTATCTTCTATGAAAAATTTGGAACAGAACTTTAAATTTTTCATCTCTTTGAGAAAAATCAGAACTGAATTTAAGAAAAATTATAAATAAAGTGAAACTTTTGATCTTCATGGAAAACAATCGCAGTCATAGTATTACTTTTTCTATCTTCCATCTAAAAATTTAGAATAGAACTTTAAATTTCTGTATTTCTTTGGGGAACTTAAAACTGAAGTGGAAGATTTTTATTTTCTCTGTAGAAATTAGAATTGAATTGTGTTCTTTGGTAAAATTCAGTAGAGAACATGAACTTTTCTTCACTTCATTGAGAAAATTTTAAATTGAACTAGAACTTTTTATCTTCCGGGAAAATATTCACAAGTATGGTATTACTTTTTCTATCTTCCACCGAAAAATTTAGAATTGAACTTTAAATTTCTTTATGTCTTTTGTGAAATAAAGAACTGAAGTGGAAGATTTTTATTTTCTCTGTAGAAATTAGAATTGAATTGTGTTCTTTGGTAAAATTCAGTAGAGAACATGAACTTTTCTTCACTTCATTGAGAAAATTTTAAATTGAACTAGAACTTTTTATCTTCCGTGAAAATAATCACAAGTATGGTATTAATTTTTCTATCTCCCACCGAAAAATTTAGAATTGAACTTTAAATTTCTTTATGTCTTTGTGAAATAAAGAACTGAAGTGGAAGATTTTTGTTTTCTCTGGAGAAATTAGAATTGAAGTGTGTTCTTTGGTAAAGTTCAGAAGAGAACTTGAACTTTTCTTCACTTCGTTGAGAAAATTTTAAATTGAACTAGAACTTTTTATCTTCCGGGAAAATATTCACAAGTATGGTATTACTTTTTCTATCTTCCACCGAAAAATTTAGAATTGAACTTTAAATTTCTTTATGTCTTTGTGAAATAAAGAACTGAAGTGGAAGATTTTTATTTTCTCTGGAGAAATTAGAATTGAATTGTGTTCTTTGGTAAAATTCCGAAGAGAACTTGAACTTTTTTATCTTCAGTGAAAAATTTGGAGCAGTATTTAAATTTTTCATCTCTTCGAGCCAGATCTGAACTAAAGTGGAAAATTTTTATATTATTTGGAAAAATAGAAATGATCAATGACTAATTTCTTTTTCATTGAGAAAATTCAGAAGAGAACTTGAACTTTCCTTCACTTCGTTGAGAAAATTTTAAATTGAACTAGAACTTTTTATCACCCATGAAAATATTCACAAGTATGGTATTACTTTTTCTATCTTCCACCGAAAAATTTAGAATTGAACTTTAAATTTCTTTATGTCTTTGTGAAATAAGGAACTTAAGTGGAAGACTTTTATTTTCTCTGGTGAAATTAGAATTGAATTGTGTTCTTTGGTAAAATTCATAAAGAGAACTTGAATTCTTCTTCACTTCGTTGAGAAAATTTTAAATTGAACTAGAACTTTTTATCTTCCGGGAAAATATTCACAAGTATGGTATTACTTTTTCTATTTTCACCAAAAAATTTAGAATTGAACTTTAAATTTTTTATTGGGGAAATTAGAATTGAATTGTGTTCTTTGGTAAAATTCAGAATAGAACTCGAATATTCACGATCAAAGTATAACTTTTCCTACCTTCTATGAAAAATTTGGAACAGAACTTTAAATTTCTTCATCTCTTTGAGAAAAAAATCTGAACTGAAGTGGAAATTTTTATATTATTTTGGGAAAATAGATTTGATCAATAACTTATTTCATTTTCATTGAGAAAATTCAGAATCAAAGTTGAACTTTTCTTCTTTCGGGAAAATATTTGGAACAGAACTTTAATTTTTTTCATCTCTTTGAGAAAGGTCGGAATTGAATTTAAGAAAATTTAGAATTAAAGTGAAACTTTTTATCTTCATGGAAAATAATCACAATCATAGTATAACTTTTCCTATCTTCTACAGAAAAATTTAGAAGTGTCCAACTCAGAAAAGCCCGAAATAGTAATTTACATATCCCAAATCATAATTTTCTGAAAGCACACACCAATGAAAGGCTAAGAAATCTAGCTCAGAAAAGCCTGAAATAGCAAACTACTCATCCCAAACTATTGGTTTCAGACAACAAACACCTATGATGGACTAAGAATCCTAGCTCTGAAAAGTCCAAATAGCAAACTACACATCCCAAATCATAATTTTCTGACAACACACACCTATGAAAGGCTAAGAAACCTAGCTAATAAAAGCCGGAAATAGCAAATTAACCATCCCAAATCATAAGTTTCAGACAGCACTCACCTATGAACGGCTAAGAAATCCAGCTCAGAAAAGTCAAAAAATAGCAACCCACACACCCCAAATCATAGGTTTCAGACAACACACACCTATGAAAGACTAAGAAATCCAACTCAGAAAAGCCCGAAATAGTAATTTACATATCCCAAATCATAATTTTCTGACAGCACACACCTATGAAAGGCTAAGAAACCTAGCTCAGAAATGTCAAAAATAGCAAACTAGTCATCCCAAACTATAGGTTTCAGACAACAAACACCTATGAAAGGCTAAGAAATCCAGCTCAGAAAAGTCAAAAGTAGCAATCCATCCATCCCAAATCATAGGTTTCAGACAACACAGACCAACGAAAGACTAAGAAATCTAGCTTAGAAAAGCCCGAAATAGTAATTTACATATCCCAAATCATAAGTTTCAGACAACACACACCTACGAAATACTATGAAACCTTAGCTCAGAAAAGCCTGAAATAGCAAACTATTCATCCAAAACTAGAAGTTTCAGACAACAAACGCCTATGAGAGACTAAGAATCATAGCTCTGAAAAGTCCAAAAACCAAACTACACATCCCAAATCTAGATTTTCTGACAACACATACCTATGAAAGGCTAAGAAATCTAGCTCAGAAAAGACAAAAATAGCAAACCACTCATCCCAATCATAGGTTTCAGTCAACACACACCTATGAAAGGCTAATAAATCCAGCTCAGAAAAGTCAAAAATAGCAACCCACACATCCCAAATCATAGGTTTCAGTCAACACACACCAACGAAAGACTAAGAAATCTAGCTTAGAAAAGCCCGAAATAGTAATTTACATATCCCAAATCATAAAATTCAGTCAACACAGACCTACGCAAGGCTAAGAAACCTAGCTCATAAAAGCCTGAAATAGCAAACTACACCTCCCAAATCATAATTTTCTGAAAGCACACACCTATGAAAGGCTAAGAAATCTAGCTCTGAAAGGTCCAAACAGCAAACTACACACCCCAAATCATAGGTTTCAGTCAACACACACCTACGAAAGGCTCAGAAATCCAGCTCAGAAAAGTCAAAAAATAGCAACCCACACATCCCAAATCATAGGTTTCAGACACCACACACCTACGAAAGACTAAGAAATCTGGTTATGAAAAGTCGGAAATAGCAAATTACATATCCCAAATCATAAGTTTCAGTCAACACACACCTACGAAAGGCTAAGAAACCTAGCTCATAAAAGCCAGAAATAGCAAACTACTCATCCCAAACTATTGGTTTCAGACAACATTCACCTACGAAATACTAGGAAACCTTAGCTCAGAAAAGCCTGAAATAGCAAACTACACATCCCAAATCATAATTTTCTGACAACAGACACCTATGAAAGGCTAAGAAACCTAGCTCAGAAAAGTCAAAAGTAGCAAATTAACCATCCCAAATCATAGGTTTCAGACAACACTCACCTATGAACGGCTAAGAAATCCAGCTCTGAAAAGTCCAAAAAGCAAACCACTCATCCCAAATGATAGGTTTCAGTCAACACACACCTACGAAAGGCTAAGAAATCCAGCTCAGAAAAGTCAAAAAATAGCAATCCACACAATCCAAATCATAGGTTTCAGACAACACACACCTACGAAAGACTAAGAAATTTGGCTATGAAAAGTCAAAAAATAGCAACCCACACAATCCAAATCATAGGTTTCAGACAACACACACCTACGAAATACTAAGAAATCTGGCTATGAAAAGCCTGAAATAGCAAACTACTCATCCCAAACTATAGGTTTCAGACAACAAACACCTATAAGGGACTAAGAATCCTAGCTCTGAAAAGTCCAAAAAGCAAACTACAAATCCCTAATCATAATTTTCTGACAGCACACACATATGAAAGGCTAAGAAACCTAGCTCAGAAAAGTCAAAAATAGCAAATTAACTATCCCAAATCATAGGTTTCAGACAGCATACACCTATGAAAGGCTAAGAAATTCAGCTCAGAAAAGTCAAAAATAGCAATCCACCCATCCCAAATCATAGGTTTCAGACAACACACACCAACGAAAGACTAAGAAATCTAGCTTAGAAAAGCCCGAAATAGTAATTTACATATCCCAAATCATAAGTTTCAGACATCATTCACCTACGAAATACTATGAAACCTTAGCTCAGAAAAGCATGAAATAGCAAACTATTCATCCCAAACTAGAAGTTTCAGACAACAAACGCCTATGAGAGACTAAGAATCATAGCTCTGAAAAGTCCAAAAAGCAAACTACACATCCCAAATCATAATTTTCTGACAGAACATATCTATGAATGGCTAAGAAACCTAGCTTAGAAAAGTCAAAAATAGCAAACTACTCATCCCAAACTATAGGTTTCAGACAACAAACACCTATGAAAGGCTAAGAAATCCAGCTCAGAAAAGTCAAAAATAGCAACCCACACACCCCAAATTATAGGTTTCAGACAACACACACCAACGAAAGACTAAGAAATCTAGCTTAGAAAAGCCCGAAATAGTAATTTACATATCCCAAATCATAGGTTTCAGACAACACATACCTATGAAAGACTAAGAAACCTAGCTAATAAAAGCCTGAAATAGCAAACTACTCATCCCAAACTATTGGTTTCAGACAACAAACACCTATGATGGACTAAGAATCCTAGCTCTGAAAAGTCCAAATAGCAAACTACACATCCCAAATCATAGTTTTCAGACAACACACACCAACGAAAGACAAGAAATCTAGCTTAGAAAAGCCCGAAATAGTAATTTACATATCCCAAATCATAAGGTTCAGACAACACATACCTATGAACGGCTCAGAAATCTAGCTCAGAAAAGTCAAAAATTGCAATCCATCCATCCCAAATCATAGGTTTCAGACAACACACACCAACGAAAGACTAAGAAATCTAGCTCAGAAAAGTCCGAAATAGTAATTTACATATCCCAAATCATAAGTTTCAGACAACACACATCAACGAAAGACGGGGCTCGGGGAGAGCCTTTGAGGGTCTGTGGGACCTTGAGGGCCGGGTGGTCCTTTGGGAGCTTGGGGGGACCTTTGAGGACCGGGCGCTTCCTTCGGGGTTGGGGTAGGGGGGTCGGAACCCTTTGGGGTTGGGGTAGAGGACCTCACGACACTGTTCAAATAGAACTTGTTTACTATAACGACCACACTCAAAACCTCTTCTAAAACCTTTTCTAAAATCATCTTTTAAAATGTCTCTAACTGTTTCGCCGAAATAATTCCATAACCTGTCTAAAAAGGTTTCGCCCAAATAATCCCTAAACGTAATTTCAGCGTGTTCCTTTTGTTTTTGGCATCTCTGCGCTGACACATTTCAAATTTCTAGGAAACCCTTTCCTACGTTAATCTCTTCATCTCATAAATGTTCCTAGCTACACTATTAAGGTTTCGTTAGAATATCAATTTATCTCTCCGACTTAAAGCTCAGTGAAGCCGTATTTAAAAATAGAATTTCTATCTCTTTAGACTCCCGCATAATTCCAAGATAACAAGTGATGTCATTTCTAATTCCTGACAGTAAAGATCAATGAAGCCCTATTTAAAAATAGAATATTAATTTTTCTCTCTGACCTAAAGAACGTTTATCCTCAGACCTAAGATTAAAGAAGCCATAATGTTTCTTAATTCCCCCTTTCGTGAATCAATACATTCCCCTAGCGATTATGTAAATCAATTTCTCAGGTTAGGTTCGCCTAAAGATGAAAGAAGCCACGTTTGTTTCTTAATTCCCCTTTCGTGAACCAATACATTCTCCCCCACCGATTATGTAAATCAATTTCTCAGGTTAGGTTAGCCTAAAGATCAAAGAAACCATGTATGTTTCTTAATTCCCCTTTCGTGAATCAATACATTCCCCTAGCGATTATGTAAATCAATTTCTCAGGTTAGGTTCGCCTAAAGATCAAAGAAGCCATGTTTGTTTCTTAATTCCCCCTTCGTGAATCAATACATTCCCCCACCGATTATGTAAATCAATTTCTCAGGTTAGGTTCGCCTAAAGATCAAAGAAGCCATGTTTGTTTCTTAATTCCCCCTTCGTGAATCAATACATTCCCCCACCGATTATGTAAATCACCCCAATGTCATTACACCTGGACAAACCACAGCAAATAAATCAACCTTGAAACATCCATCAAAGTGAGAAAATTCCTGTTTTTCCATTCTCACTGACAATGAACCATAAAACATCCATCAAAGTGAGAAAGTTCCTGTTTTTTCATTCTCACTGACAAAAACCATAAAACAGACATGAATTGCTGTTGACATCCATGAAAAACATCAAATAAATTGACCAACACACATAACCATCCAAAAAACAACCATCAATGTGAGAAAATTCATGTTTTCTTAAGTGAGAAAATTCCTGTTTTTTCATTCTCACTGACAATTAATCATAAAACAGGAACATAAATTGCTGTTGACATCCATAAATGTGAGAAAGTTCCTGTTTTTTCATTCTCACTGACAACGAACATAAAACATACATAAATTGCTGTTGACATCCATCAAAGTGAGAAAGTTCCTGTTTTTTCATTCTCACTGACAAAAACCATAAAACAGACATGAATTGCTGTTGACATCCATGAAAAACATCAAATAAATTGACCAACACACATAACCATCCAAAAAACAACCATCAATGTGAGAAAATTCATGTTTTCTTAAGTGAGAAAATTCCTGTTTTTTCATTCTCGGTGAGAAAACCATAAACCACGTGGTCCTGTCACGAGCTCATGACCGCTTTCTACTTTCTTGAGGGCTGTGGGGGGAGTGTCCTCCTCAAAGACATAATTTCCAGATCTTTCAACTACACTGAACAAAATGGCCATCTCAAAATGTTGATTAGATGTGTTTGGGGAAATGGTGGGCGTGGAAGGAGTGTTAGTTGGCTTCCAATCACTTCCAGCTATTGAAAAGGGCACAAGCCCTTCCAATTTCCAATCGAATGAGCCCTTTTCGAAGTTTCTACGACATTTCTTTCGACACGAAGTGCCCTGGTCTAAAAGAAAAATATAAATAATACAATATGCCAACATCGTTCTTTACTTAGGCAGTGCTATTGCGCTCGCTATGAAAAATAATTTTATTTTGATATACGAGCGTAAATCTACTGAGAGACTAAATTCAATGACACTGCCAAAGATTCTGAACCGTGGAGGAAATTCAGACCCAAAGGAGCCTCTCTTCAGCGATTCGTTCGACTTTAACAGTCATAATAGTACAACCATTAAGCAAAAACTGTTAGAAAACGAATTTTTCTTTTTATAAAAAAAAAAAAATAAATAAAATACAAAATAAAAACGATACCAGCTAGAGAAGTCATTGGCTTGAAGTTGTAAGCTCCTCCGTCCTCTTTCTTCCAAACGACAACCTTTCTGTCTGATGCAGCAGACACAAAAAAATCCTCGTATTTAATAAAATCAGTAGGTGTCAACTTCTTGGCCCATCTTACTGAATTAACGCGACCATTATGAGATACTAAGGTCTTCACAACAGCACCTTGATTAGAATAAGCCTACAAAGAAAAATTAATAGGCTATTTATAAGCCTTTTATGTCTAGTGCAAGGCTAAAAAGAATTGAAACACAAACTAGTCCCCATGAGAAAAATCACTAACACAACTGGGAATCCCTTAATTCGCTTGCAGTATTATTTGTTTAGCAGCTGAAGACGTTCTGTTAAGTGGGAAAAAAAGCTCAGCCCAGTTTGCATTAGGCGTTTAGGGGACAGAACGCCGGATGAAGCATTCAGTTGGTAAACCGCACTCCATATTGTTTAGAAAAAACAGTCTTCCTGAATTTTCATTGGTTAATTAGCTTTTAGTTATGCCCATGAAACACCAAAATGAAAACGAGGCTTTCCTAATCCGAAGGTGATCCGACACATTTTCCCACTCTACAAAAATAACAAATAAAGTTCAACTTAAAAAAAAAAACTATAAATGCAACTTGAAATACGATCCTTTGATTCGCTAATCATCCCTATGTATGCTGGCAAAATTTTGACGCTAAAGGTTAAATACAATACATAATTTTGTTCTTCATGATAGAATGTTCACGCTGCACAGCCGAAACAACATATAAAGGCAGAGTTTCAAACAAAGATATCCAAAAGCAACTAAAGCGAGAAACTACAATTCTCAAGAAAGTAAAATTAAAGCAACTATGGTGGCTGGCCCCATACATCAGATTGAGAAATTAACCCTGCCAAAAGTTGTCTTTAAGTGACATGTACTCCTGGAAGACCCAGGAAGACACATCAAGCTGGTCCACTTGAGTTGGCCTATAGAGATGGTATCATGAGTCGATCGAAGTCTCATTGTTGTTTATCTTTGTCCTGCACTAAGGATATATTGATTAGAAATTGTTGGCCCATATGAGTGAAGAAAGCGTACAAGGGGAAGGAATCACAAGGTTCAGACACTCTCCTCATCCCAAAATTTCTACAGATTTTTAGAGTTTCTCTGAATTGTTTTATGTAATTTTTATTTAGATATTAGATATTTTAGATATTTATTTCAGAAAATGGCTATCACAAGCCCAGAAGGGCCGAATTCGCATTTCGGGGTCATATAATAAAAAAAGACATAAATAGCACAACAACTAAAAAACTGGCTAAACAATGCCAAAAACAACAATATCAGAAAGGCAAAGCCATTCATTAGTCAAACAAAAAGTGTCAAATGTAAGAAGGTTAAAAAGGCACAAATTAAAAAAAAAAAATAAAATAAAAAAATAAAAATGAGATAAAAATAATGTTAAAAAGATTTAAAAGAGATTATATACAAAGGGGAGGGAACGGAAGAGCCAAACGGATACCAGCATGGGTACCACCAGTAAAAAAAAAAAAAAAAAACTAGTGGTTTATTTGATCAGTAATGAAGGGGACAAAGGTTTTTTCATACCTGGAGGTTAAACAACGGATGGGGGACAAGATAGGGATGGGTTCAGATACAATACGTGGCAGACGGTGTCTGGATGGGGAGTGTCTTTTGGGGAAAATGTTTTCCGTGCGAGGGTTTATTATTGCATTTTTTGCAAAACGGAGGCACAGCGTTCCTCTCCTGTGCTCAAGAGTTTCCAGCTTGGCCTTTTTTAGAAGGAGTGAATATGGTACCAAAGTTTCTTTAAAAATTATTCTTAGGGCTCTTTTTTGAATAGATTCAATTTTATCTGATTCATAACGGGAGATGCCAGGATGCCATACTGGACAAGCATATTCAAGATGCGGGCGGACAAAGGAAGTATAAATCCTTAAAGAATGGGATGGGGGGATGTTAAATTTATTCAAGAGCTTAAGGAGAGACATGGACGCATTAGCTCTGCGGACAATATCTTTCACGTGGATATCCCACTTTAAATTAGAGGAAATTGTAACCCCAAGTAATTTAAAGGAAGACACAGAAATATCTGGGGGTATAGGGTCAAGGAAGGCGGGAATAGATTTCAAGAAATTTATCGTAATTATATTTGATTTAGTGGAATTTACTTTCATATTTAGGTTCTTAGCTTCATCCGAAATGTGGGATAGAATTTCAAGGGGGTCACTTTTAATATTCCTGTGACATACTTCGAGGATCGTCAAGTCATCCACGTATTTCCACCTATGGGGGAAGTCCTTACCAATATCATTAATCATGCCTAGAAATAAAAGTGGTCCCAATAAGGTTCCTTGAGGAATTCCACAATATATAGGGAGGGGGTTAGAGAAAATATTTTTGTATTTAACAACTTGGGATCTATTTGAAACAAACGATATAACAATATTTACTAACAGAGGATCAAGTTTAAAGTTAACCAGGAGTGAACGAATTAGGGTGATGTGGTCAACCAGGTCAAAAGCTTTTTGGAAATCAACTAAGACAAGGTTCAGCCAGACATTTGGTTTATCAAGGTTACTTACGATGGTATGCATTAAGTGCACAAGGTAATGGGTGGTGGAAGTTTCCTTTAAGTTACCAAACTGCCGGGTGTCAATACGCGGACAAATTTTATCCTTAGCCAGTCACAGAGGAAACCTTCATAAAGTTTGGGAAAAACAGAAGTGAGCGTAATGGGGCGAATGTTGGCGAAAGTCAGACTGGCGCATTTTTTAGGGACAGGTGTTATAAAACCTTGTTTCCAGCAACTTGGGAATTTGCCAAATTTTGTGATGTGGTTGAAAATATTTGATAAAGGCTCAGCAATTTTGTCAGAAAAGGCTTTAATTAAGTCAACTGGGATGTCCAAGGGACAAATACTTGATTTTCTAAGCTTAAGAATTTTATTTATAACATCAGAGGGAGAAATAAAGGGGAAGGAAGTATTGGGAGGAATAGTTGGACTAGAGCCAGTGAAAGGGGGGAGACTTTGCACGATGGAAGCAAGGTACAAGTTCAGATCATTGGCAGTCTTATTATGGGGTTCAGGGAGATGAAAATCAATTTCGGAAGGACTTTTTCCGCATATTTCTTTAATTTTTCTGTACCATTGCTTGGGCTTGTTAGAATATAGATCTTTGACTTTATTATTATAGTAATTAGAAGCTGCTTTTCTTAATTTTTTCTTTAGGAACTTCCTTAGACTATTAGCCTCAGTAATGCGACCTGCTTTGAAAAAATTGATTTTTTTTCTTATAAGTTTTTTAAAAGACTCAGTAACGTAAGGCTTATCTGTAGAACACGTTTTAAATTTTTTCTCAGGGAAATGGAATTCATAATTACTCCTCAATAGATTTTGGAGGGACAAAGCCATGTAGTCAACGTCATTTGTTTGATACAGAGTGGACCAATTTTCAGTAGTAATCCAGGAGCCAAAATTGAAAAGTCCTGAGTCAGTGAGAGGTCTATAAGCGGTTTCAGTTATAGAAAACGACTGTTTAACTTTAGCCAGCGGAGATAGGAAAAGGCTAAAGTGGTAGCTACCCCCTAGAGGGGGCAGAGTGGAGACGGGTTTGTAAAACTTCGAAAGATTAGTGCAAATTAAATCAAGAGTAGTATTGCCTTTTGTAGTAGGGACATTAACGACCTGTTTTAAATTAAAAGCGTTACATGTAGAATCAAGTCTTAAATCGTTTGCGTCACCCATCAGAAAAATTCCTGCATTTGGGTATTTTGATAGTACAAAGTCAGCACTTGCATGTAATTTTTCGATAAAATTTATTTTGTCAGCGGATCTCTGATTAAGGGAGTAATAAAAACAACAAAGGACAATTAAATTAAAAGGACGCGGCAAGACTTTAGGTCGAACACATACCAACATAACTTCATCAAAGGGATTAAGACACGGAATTGGGATTTCACTTGGATATAAATCATTACGGATAAAGAACAGAATTCCGCCACCTTTCTTACCCAGAGGGTGGTTTTCTGGTCTGAGTTTAATAAATTGAGAAAAATTGTTAATCTTTAACATGTGCAAATTTTGAGCTTGAACTTCAGTAATAGCGATTACATCTAATCTATATATTTTAGAAAGGGTGTCTAATTCATTGAGTTTTTCAAAGTTAAGGCTTTCAGCGTTGCTCAACAAAAGTTTGGGGAATCGAAAGCGACTTGTGAAGGTACCGTTTTTACACTTTACTTTTTTTATATCACAGATGGGGTCAGGGGTTCTAGTGGAATTCTTGACGGGGGCTAAACTTGGATAGCGAGAACAAGGGACAGGGGGATCAAATCCATCTTTTTCAAATACAATTGTATTTAATTGAGCAGGTACTAGCGGAGACTCTAAACAGCGGTAACTATTTGCCTCTTTATTCCGTTTCTGAAAAACTCATCACGCCCTCCCCCCTCTGTAGCCCCCCCCCAAAAAAAAACAAAAAAAAAACAACAACATAATTTTCAGTTTTTCGTACTGGAAGTGTTTTTATTATTACAAAGCTATACAAATCCTTTTTAAGCTCTATCCTTTTCTATGAACCATGGCTTTATTCCTTTTCCACCTTGTTTGATGCATATCCTTCAAATTGTTATGTTCAGAAGCAACAATACTACTTTCATGTTGTTTTTTTCTCATAATCGAGAACTCTGTAGCTTAGAAAACCAGTGGCGTAATTTCATCAGAACCTGGGGGGAGCAAAGTTGCAGCCAATTTCCCCAACTCAATCACATAAACCCAGAAAGCTATTCTTGGAAAGTCTACCTTTAATTTTTTTTTTTTTTTTTTTTTTTTTTACAAGGATTTTCGCACAAGCTTCAAAATAAACTTACAAATATCCGACATTTAATCTGATTAAAATACCCTAGCTTCGAAAATAAATCTTTTAGAAACCAAGTAATGTTGAATATTTGTATAACTTCCCATTTTTTTTTCAAAAAGTTTAGCAAAAATAATGTACCCCTTATATATTTTGGGAAATAAGATGGGACACTATATTTTGATGTCCTGAATCCCAATTTTTCTCAGATGAAGAATATGTTTAGAAATAATATCTAAAACCGCCATTACGAATAATTTTCCTTGCAATGCTAAAAGTAACCTCTTTGGGAAAGCTAGATATCAACTCCCCCCCCCAACTGTTCATTTAGATAGGTCCTGCTTTTCTTGGATATGAGGATTGTGTTGCTATTGTAAAATCAAGGAGTTAGTATGCTTTGTAATTTTGACTTTAGGAATTTGACACTTTTTTTTCTGCTCAAAATTCCAATACTTGTCTATCAGCATTGGATTCAACTGTTGTCTTGGCGTTATTATAGTACAGCGTTCTTAATACGCGGGTGCAAACAACAATACGCGGTTGCAAAACAAAACAATAATACGCGGTTGCAAACAACAATAAAAAGGTAGTAGATACGTAGAGTTTAACAATAAAACAATTAAGAACAAAGAATTTTCTTTCCGTCTGAACTGAATGAAAATGACCTGAACGCTGAATATTTTGTCAAATCTGGAAAATGGATAACTAGTCCTATTCTTGGCAATGGTGTATATTTACTTTGGTAAGAATTTTTACTTTGGTAGAACCCAGCAACAGTTGGGAGAAATGCTACACGAACACAAACTTTTAATACACAAATCTCTAAAGTCTACAGTTAAAAACGATGATTTTATTCTGTGTTAGTCCTCCATGATTTAGAATACCCAGGTTATTTAGTTCTTTTTGATGAGGTGACCTTAGTTCCAACTATAAATGGTTTACCACAGTCTTTTAGGGAAGCAATTGAAATTAAAAGAAAAAAAAATCGAGACCTCACTTTAAACGGAGTTACTGGGGATATTTTTATAAACTTTATTTATAATAATTTAATACAAAGAAATTAAACTCACATCCCTTCCCTTTTCAATTTTTTTTTTAATGATCTCTGATTTTTAGTTTGGTTTCAGTCAGGTGTTTTTGGGCAATTTCAAAAGGCTATTTTTTTCCCTTTGGTCTGAGCAGAGCTTGGCAGAGGTCTTTTCCCAAATATCTGCTCTATCTTTTAGCTGCATTTGCTAGCTGAGAATCACTCTCGTTCGGTTTTTATTTCTATATTATTATCTTTTAATGATTTGTGGTTTAATCACACGTCTTGTATGCTCTCAGAATTTCAATGAGGCTTCACCTTGAAGAAATATTTGTCCCGAGTAAAGGAGTTCCTTCAATTTATAGACCCACAAACTTGCAAGCAAACCTGGGAAAATAGTTTTCTTTTCCATTTCAAACTAAACTTTTTAGAAATTAAAGAATATCAAACAGATTGTGGGCTAAGTTTCTGCCACCAGACATACAGATTGAAAATCATTGCACAGCCCATGTTAAAACAAAACGTCAAATGCCTATCTTTCAACTGAAAATCCAATGTTAGGGGGAGGGGGTAAGGCCACAGGTCTATTTTGTGCCTTCAATCATAGAGATGGAACAAATCTGTTGTATGATTCCAGTTCAAACAAAGGGTGCAAGATGCCCTTCTTTCTCCTAAATGTTGGTGGTCCTTGGGATTTTGTTTAAAGTGGTCAAGGGCTGAGGACCGTGTATTGTCATTGGAAATAAATGTGTATGAAAAATTTCAGCTCAACCAGCCCATGGGGTAAGTGATATAGTGATAAGAAGATTTAACCAAATGCACAACAGTAAATAAAGGTGTTAAAAAAGCAGTCCCTAGTGTCTATGTTTCTTGCATACTTTGTGGACATAAAACTTAGGTCTGCAGAGGTCGAGTTCCTTGGCAAATGGAACATAAAATTGTTCCCCTCTGAGATACTGTAACACTTGTTGATCACAGCTCTGACCAATGGTCACAGTTGTTGCAATACTTTATGCGGTCTGGGTATAATGCTTATAAATACTGATGAAGAATGATGAGATTTCAATCACTGATCTTTGAAAAAGAATATTTGGAACCCCCTTAGGTGTGTCAACTATGAAATTATTCTCAGATAGCTTCGACACGCCTTCAGGCAGCACCAAAGTCTTTTTAAAACAGTTGTAAAGAACTACAATAAGTGAGAAAGAGAAAAGTAGTTTGTCATTGAAAAGGCTATAAAAGGGTTACAAAGTGACCTAAAATACTTTTTACTGGAGGCTGAGAGGTGGATAAAGCAGAAACTTGAAACAGGATGGGGAATTTTCCAGGAAGAGCTTTAGAGTTTATGGGAAGTTTCAGAATTTTGGGGAATTTCGTTCTTCCAGGATGTTTGCAGCAGTGCAAGGAGTTTTCAGTAACAGCAATGATCTTAGATCCCACAGTCAGCTCCTAGGGAGCAAAATTTTAAACCCAAAATGGTTTGATGATTCCCATTCTGGAATTCAAAATATTCAAATTAATTGATTTATGCAAAATATGGATAAATTAAACAAGTATTTCGCAGCAGAAGATGTAAATCAGGTTCCTTGGAAGATATGACCAAATTATCTTATAACACAGAAAATCAGGACAGAAAATACCTTTCATAAGGGAGTGTTAGAAACTAGCAGCAGAATGAAAAAACATGAATATGCAAAATATGTTCAGTCAAGCTGTGTTTTATTCTGAAATGATAAAGAATTGTTTAAAGCATTTTATCATGTTTTAGAGGCAAAATGATTAAACTTAAGTTAAATAATTATACTTCTTTAAATAAAGATTTAGGAGAATACTTACTAATCACATTAAACACAAATTTAAGTAAAAATGATCTAACATATTACAGCACAAAAACCAATAGTTAATTCCAATGAACTTATGTCAAAATACCTTTTAGGTTAGCTGTAAAAAAAAAGCGACTTGCATTAACAACATGCTTCTATTTTTATTTTTTTTTTTTTCAGAATCAATTGAACTTGTTTTTTGTCTGTTATCTTTTTCAATCTTGACTGAACTTCCTTCAATATTGATGTTAGGACTGTTTTAATTTTGTTTTAGTTTAATTGTCACATATTTTATTATTGATTGTCAAATACTTATAACATATTAAAGAGTACAAATTTTCACATTAGTTTTCAAAGTAAGGGAAAGGAAGGTTGATGGTGAGCAGTGAAGATGTTAACAGTAGAATAGGCAAGGCTCAGGGTGTTTTTTCACGGTTAAAAAAGGTTTGGAAGAATAGGAAGATAAGTCTGCAAATCAAGATTAGAATATTAGAAGTAGACCCCGGCGCCGCGCCGATGGATCGACCGAACGCCGCCGACGAGAGGCCCGGTCGAACGCCGCCGACGAGAGGCCCGGTCGAACGCCGCCGACGAGAGGCCCGGTCGAACGCCGCCGAAGTGTCGTACCCCCGAATCCCCGAAATTTGGTTCCCCGAATCCCCGAAATTCACGCAATCACGGTGCCACCCCTAGCGATTTATCACCAGTGACTTTCCCTGCCAAATATTACTTTGCATTCCATAATTCTTCACTACTCTCTTGTTCATTAATTTTCATCTCTTGTTACTTTGCACAAAAACCAGACAGATGCAATATGCAATTGCAAATATTGTAATATACACAGTTCTTCATGTGTTGACAAAAAAAGAATCGTCTTTATGAAATGAGTTTAAGGCATTTCGAATGCAGTTTCCTAATCGCTATTTCTTACATCATTCGTAGTCAAGAATTTTATTTTCAAGTTGAATAAAATTATAGAACGCATTCACTACTATACAGCTTCAGCCTTCAGTTGGATTTTGAAATTGACAGCCGACAGATTGTTTCTACAGCTGAATTATAAATTTGCAGATTTTTTTTTTTGCTGTTTCTAGATAAGATTTTCTTAATGTTTAATACTCAATTGTTGAACCCTGATAGAAAATACAATTTTCTTTCTGAAACATTTTTACCCCCCCCCCCCCCCAAAAAAAAAAACCTTCTATTGAGACAAAATTTAGCTATAGACTAAGCTATGTACAAGGTTGGGGAATTAAAGATTGAAACGGAAGTTACACCAAAAATATGCTTCATAAATAATAAATTGTAAATTATTTCCTATAGGGGGGGGGATAGGAGGCTATCATTTTTAAATGATAATACCTCATTTTTTTTTTTTACTGAAAGCCGGGATGCCAAAAAGATAATTATTTTTTTCATTTAAAGTGGAGACAGAAAAAAATGATATCAAATTCCCTGGGAAACCATTGAAATATTTTGATAGACCCAGGGCCCCCCATTAGGACTTGTTCATTGTCTTGGGTATTTTGCGATTTCTCATAGGCTACTGGCCTAATTTGGCTTTTGTGTGTGCTCCCTTTTAATTAGATTCTTTGGATCTTATTGAAGGCCACGGCAAATCTATGACTCAGTTTTTCAGTAATCTGAGGTATATCTGAATAATTTCGACATTTCTGTTGTTGTCTTTGTACCCCTTTACTCATACCCTCAATTTTTTTTTCAAGGAACACTAAGCTGTTTAACGTTATTTTGCGTGTTTTTTTTTAACCATTCAGTGACCTAGTTCATTATTAAGTAAATTATTTTTCAAACGAAAGCTGAGACGGTATCCTATCAAGGTGGTATCCAGAGGGGGGGGGGGGGGGGTAGGGAGGTATTACATTTAAATGATAATATCTCGAATTTTTTTTATTGAAAGCAGGGATCCCAAAAAGTTACTTTTTTTTAATTTAAAGCAGAAACGGCATCCTATCAAGGTGGTATCCCGGGGGGGGGGGTAGTGAGCTATCATATTTAAATGATAATACCTCGATTTTTTTTCTGAAAGCAGGGGTGCCAAAGAGTTAATTTTTTTTGTATTTAAAGCAGAGACGGTATCCTATCAAGATGGTATCCAGAGGGGGGGGGGAGAAGGAGTTATTATATTTAAGTGATAGTACCTTGATTTTTTTTTTATTGAAAGCAGGGATGCCAAAAAGTTGAAAAGTTGACAAAAATTAACAAGATTTTCGTGAATTATACTTGATACAGCACTTGCATGGTTTTGTCGTCCAAAGGGAAAGGGACATATGCGTCAAACCCGTTTTTTTCTTATTGATGAAACGGGTTTACTTTGAAAACATTCATTCATAAGTACCAGGCAGATTCACACTAAAACGAATTGGAGTGACGAAAGCGATATCGACATCCCCACCTAACGTTGCGCTTGAGTGACAATGCCCCCCTTTGTCCAGTGCCCAAGTTACATTAAAAGGCCAGGTCATAATAAAAGCTTTCAATTTGGGAGGTTCAAGGAGGAGTATTTGACAGTCTTATAACCTCAGCGTACTAGATGTTGCAACGTTCTTAAGCATCTACAGTGGTTTAAAGAATTTGATCACCCCGCAAATGATTACCAAAAATATGCACAAATACAACAAACGTAACATTTGGAATGTTATAACACTTTTTTCAAATCTTTGAAGAAAAGCAAAAAAGGCTAAATACCCCTAACTACGCTTAAAAGCTATTTTAAAAAGAAACTCTTTGGAGATTTCCATGGAAATGACCATAGCAGAAGCTTTGAGCCTGGGTGGGGATCAAAGAGGAGGCTTTGAGTATTTTGACCACATGTGACTTATTGTTTAGTATTAATAAAATGATTGATTGATTGATTGATTGATGATGCGACTTTCTTAAATTTGATAATTTTTGTGAGCATTTTGAAATCAAAGCTTAAACTCAATAACTGATACTAAGTGTCCTAACATTTTGCTTGGATTAAAAGTGGCGAACTAGGATGAAAATCCCAACATCTTCCTGGAGCTACTTCAGTCTGCATATTATTTCATTTAATTACATTTAAAACGGATGAGCTTTTCATTTTTTACCTAAGAAAATAGCTGGCACTTCATTTTTCTTCATACCGAATAAAACATTAAGTGTTTTTTGTTTCATTGTAATTGAAATGTTCTCATGTGAAGTGTTCATCATATATTTTTCAATTTGATAAATTTACTCCTTTTAGATGCAGTTTATAATTTGACTGATATTAGGTATTTATCTGTTTATAATTTGGAATGAATCTTCAAAAGAAAAAATGAATAATATCCAAAAGAGCAGCCAAAACCAATAAAAAAGCAGCAGTTCAGCCTTAGCCTACATGACATTTATTCAATAAAGAAGCCAAAAAAAACGTTAAAATGCATTTTTTTTTAAATTGTTATTAAAAACCAGTTTTTAATACAAGAAGGCTTTTTAGGAATCCAAAAGAGCAAAAAAAAAACAATCAATATCAAAGTCGCCCATTTCAACTGTTTTATAGGTGACAAAACAGATATAGGCAAAGGGCATTATGAAAAAATTAAGCTTCTAAGTTCAAAGTTATATTCAAAGTTTTTACCCAGATAACTGACGAATTTTATGATACGGTATTTGAAGTTTTGTATGCACTAATGCTCGATGAAAAAACTACTAATTTTGATAATTATTTATGTTAAGAATACATAGGTAATAAATACTTCAACTACTCGTATTATGCAAGGGTTCTGAAACGTCACAGCCATTTCGTTTCTATCAGATTTCTACTTCTCTTGATGAATAACGAAGAAGACCAGTTTCCAGCCAGCGACTTGTGAATTTTTGAACTCATCAATAGGCTCGAATCTGTTGTAAATTTAAGCTGTGATTTGAGAAAGACTGATGAAAACATTAATGTTTGCGGTCAACATTGATCGCGCCGGCGGCGCGGCGTGGCGCGCTATTTTTGGCCCCGCCGCCGACGGTCATCCCTCATCGGCGCGGCTCCGGGGTCTAATTAGAAGCTACTGTGATGACAGTGGTCAAATATGGTTCTGAAGCATGGGTGCTCTGAAAAATGGATGAAGATTTGCTAGATGTTAGATGCTTTTGTTACATAATTCAAACAGTAGGCTGTATGGAAAATGAGGTTCAATCCCACTTTCTAGGGCTATAATAAAAGAAAGGTTGAGACAGCTAGGGCACATTGTGCGGATGAAGGATGACAGATTGCCAAAATATTGTCCTCTTCAGGCAACCGTCTAGGGCTAAACGGAAAGCAGGTCGTCCTCGTCTGAAGTGGGAGGACGTAAGAAAGAAAGATTTAGAGGAAATGGGAACTTCTTGGGAGGGTGTAAAAAGGGAGGCTTTGAATAGATTGGGACAGAGGAGGAGCGTGCATACCTGTGTTGTCCTCAGGAGGCTTGGTGCTGTGGTGAGTTGTTAGCAGTGGTAGTAGTAAAAAGGAAGGTTAAGATGCCCTGGCCTTACCACTATAATAAAAAATCCATCTTCTTTGTTTGTAAAACTTACCTTGGGATCATAGATAGCAACAGCCTGACATGCTCCATACAAAAGGAGGTTGTTAGGTCCCCATGAAATGCAGGATGGCACTCGATTACAGGCTGAAGATATAAATGCTGTTTCATAGGTCATTTGCACCCTGAAAAAAGGCCAAATAAAAGCAAAAGGGAAAAAAGAAAGATAGAAAAATACATCATCTAATAAACAAATCATTACAAGTAAGGATGAACAAGGGGAAAAATGTGTGGCAACACAATAATTTGGATTGACAAAACAAATTGATTGATTACATATTCTTTGCGTATTTTGATGTTTTAAATGGCTATCTAAATTTTTATATAGCCATTTTGTTTAGCGTAGTTGATTCCCAGATAGGAAACATGTTTTTGAGGAGGACCCCCCCCCCCAACAGCCCTCAGGGCAAGGGTTGTAAGTTCTGCCCTGGGGGGGGGGGATTTAAGGTTTTTATAGAAAGCGTTGTCGTAGACACTTCAAAAAATGCTCATTCGTTTGAAAATTCAAAGGGCTAGTGCCCTTTTTAATGGTCGAAAGTGATTGGAGGGCAACTAACCCCCCTCTCACGCCAACCTTTTCCCCAAACACATCCAATCAAAATTTTTAATGGCAATTTTGTTCAGCATGCTTGATTCCCAGATAGGAAGTATGTTTTGGAGGAGAACCCCCCCCCCAAAGCCCTCCGGGCAAGGGTTATAAGTTATTCCCTGGGGGCATATAAGGTTTTTTATAGAAAGCGTTGCCGTAGAAACTTCAAAAAAGGCTCATTCGATTGGAAATTCAAAGGGCTAGTACCCTTTTTTATAGTCGAAAGTGATTGGATGGTAAATAACCCCCATCTCACGCCCACCTTTCCCCCAAACACATCCAATAAAAATTTTAAAATAGTCATTTTGTTCAACGTAGTTGAAAGTTCTGGAGATTAGGTCTTTGATGATGACAACAACAACCCCCCCCCCCAGCCCTCAGGGCAAGGGTTGTAAGTTATACCCTAGAGGAATATGAGGTTTTTATAGAACGCGTTGTCGTAGAAACTTCAAAAAAGGCCCATTCGATTCTATAATTGAAATGGCTAGTGCCCTTTTTAATATTTGAAACTGATTTGAAGGCAACTAACACCCCTTCGACGCCCACCATTTCCCTAAACACATCCAATCAAAATTTTGAGATAGCCATTTTGTTTCACGCAGTTTAAAGTTCAGGACTATACCTTTGAAGCAGGACAGTCCCCCCACAGTCTTCAGGGCAAGGATTATAACTTATGCCATGGGGGCATGTAAGTTTTTATTAAAATCTTTGTCGTAGAAACTTGTAAAAGAGCTCTTCCGATTGGAAATTCAAAGAGCTAGTGCCTTTTTCAATATTCGAAAGTGATTTGAGGGCAACTAAACCCCCTCTCACGCCGACCTTTTCCCCAAACACATTCAATCAACATTTTTAAATAGCCATTTTATTACACGTAGTGGAAAGTTTTGGAAATTAGGTCTTTAAAGATGACAACCCCCCTCCCCACAGCCCTCAGGGCAAGGGTTGTAAGTTATTCCCTGGGAGCATGTAAGGTTTTTATAGAAATTGATGTTATAAAAACTTCAAAAAAGGGCTTATTCAATAGGAAATTGAAAGGGCTAGTTCCCTTTTAATAGTCGAAAGTGATGGAAGGGCAACTAACCCCCTCTCACGCCCACCCTTTCCCCAAACACATCCAATCAAAATTTTGAGATATCTATTTTGTTCAACGTAGTCGAAAGTTCTGGAAATTAGGGTCTTTTAGGAAGGTATCCACCTCAGAGGTCTCAGTGCATGGGCTGTAAGTTATGCCCTGAGGGCATATATGGTTTATATAGAAAGTTGTTGTAGAAATTTCAAACAGGGCTCAATTGATTGGAAATTGAAATTGCCCTTTTTAATAGTCGAAAGTGAGTGGAGAGTAACTGACCTCCCTCTCACGCCCACCATTTCCCCAAACACATTCAATCAAAGTTTAGAGATAGCCATTTTGTTCAACGCAGTTGAAAGTTCTGCAAGTTATTTATTTAAGGATGGCAAACCCCCCAGAGCCCCCAGGGCAAAGGTTTTAAGTTATGCCCTGGGGGCATAAAAGGTTTTTATAGATAGATTTGTCATAAAAACTTCAAAAAGGGCTCATTCAATTGGAAATTAAGAGGGCTAGTTCCCTTTTTAATAGCCAAAATTGATTGGAGGGTAACTAACCACCATCTCACGCCCACCATTCACCCAAACACATCCAATCAAGATTTTCAGATAACCACTTTGTTCAGCGTAGCAGAAACTTCTGGAAATTAGGTCTTTGAGAAAGACAATCCCCCCTCCCCAGCCCTCAGGGCAAGGATTGTAAGTTATACCCTGGGGTCATAAAAGGTTTTTATTGAAAGCGTTGTCGTAGAAACTTCAAAAGGGCTCATTTGATTGGAAATTGAAAGGGCTAGTGCCTTTTTTAATAGTTGAAAGTGATTAGAGAGCAACTAAGGCCTCTGTGACGCCCACCATTTTCTAAACACATCCAATCAAAAGAATTTTAACGTAGTTGAAAGTTGTGGAAATTATGTCTTAGAGGATGACATCCACCCTCACATCCCTTAGGGTAAGGGTTGTAATTTATGCCCTGGGGGCATATAAGGTGTTTATAGAAAGCGTTGTCGTAGAAACTCAAACAGAGCTCAATCGATTGGAAATCGAAAGGCCTAGTGCCCTTTTTAATAGTCGAAAGTGATTAGAAGGCTAGAAATATTTATAGTAAAGATCAATGTGGGTACAATGTATGATTTTTTGTTGTTGTTGTTTAGACCAGGGCACTTTGTATCGAAGGAGTTGTCGTAGGAACTTCAAAAAGGGCTTATTTGATTGAAAATAGAAAGGGCTGATGCCCTTCTTAATAGTCGAAAGTGATTGGAGGGCAACTAATCCCCCTCCCACGCCCACCCTTCCATTTGCCTTTATGTTTAAAAACTAAATGTTGCCTTAAGATTAAATCAAAATGCACTGTGTTAATGCTAATTCCCAATAAGGCATCTCAGCAGTATCCCAAGAACGACTGAGGGTATCATGTTCAAACTTTCGGGGCTACTTCTGCTCTTAAAATTTAACCGAGTCAAAATAGTGTAAGTGTATCCAAGCTATCAAAGTAAGTAAGCTGATTTTTTTTTTTGCGAATGGTATCAAGTTTTCATTTCAGGTCAACTAAAGGAGGTATGAAACGATATTAAACACTACTATTTGTGTCCAGATTTTTAAAAGGGTGAATGTTGTTAAAATCAACTGAATTTTTTTCTCCGGCATACAAACAGCAGGCCAAACTATAAAGTCTTAAAAAAACGAAAAGATTTAAAGTATTATTTTCTTTTTTCTGAAAAGACTATGTCAATATAAAACAAACAGATATTAATTAAAAAAAAACTTTTTCCACAAAAAAAGTTTTTCAAAGAAAAGTAATGAGCTTCATTAAACAGAAAATGAGCAAAAATAAAATCAAATAATCTACCAAGCGTGAAACTACCACAAATCAGCATTGGTAAATAAATGAAACCCAAAACGAACAGAAATTACAATAATTAATCGAGTCAAACTCAAAACAAGCAGAAATTAACATAAGTTGGGCTCAAAACCCCTATGGCCTTGCCAAGGCCAGAACATAATTTGTACTTTACTGGAAAAAATACCAATGAATGTGAATTATCAGTTTGAAATATACATATACTGATATTTAGTAATCAAAATGTTAATATTATTCGATTTATTAAAGTTATAAAAGTAAAAGCATTTATATTTTTTCAGTAAAGTGCAATTATGTTCTGGCCTTGGGAAGGCATAGGGTTTTTGAGCCCAATTTAATTAATGTAAAGAAAGACCTTGTTGTAGGATGTAATACAATATAAAATCCATATTAACGCAATCAACACTTATCAAAATTCTTTAGAAATTTCTTACATCTGATAAATATCCAAGGAATTTGTTTTGTTATCTGAAAAAAAGATCTTGTCATGCGATATATATATTATTTTTTTTTTGTCACTATACTAAGCCTTCCTCCCTGTAATGCCTGGATAAGGCCAGAGGCTAAACAGTAAGTTTTCTTGTTTTGTTTGGATTATATATTATTTTTTACATCATCAGTTGGTTCTTAATGATAATTTGAACCTTCCTCATGAAACTGTACTTAGGAGTTAAAAGATCTGACTAAATTGTAGATCTTGGTATTCCCAGTCATACTTGTCATCTCCTAACAGAAGTCATTAACACCAGATATCAGCTTCTTATGCTTCCATAGTTTCTACTAAGCTTTCTTTCAGTTGTTGTTATCTTGCAATGCTTTACAGTATTGTTGTTCTCCCCCACATCCTCTACATTGCACCTTTCTGGAAGATTCTTACAAATGTTGATAAATTGAAAATTTGCTCTACTTTTTTCTGTTTTGCAAAATACCAACTGAAATATCCAACATGGACACAATTCAAAACTCATCAAAACTCTTCACATAGCAGATCTACTATAGCTGTTGCTAAACCTATGGAGAAACACAACCACAAGATTTCAAGACATGCTTGGAGCCAACTTCTTCAACTATAGTAACCTTGTCATAGTTGTATAGTGATATTTTGCTTTTGTTTTTTCTCTTTGTAGTGCTCTGTCATTTTCTTTTTGTACAAAGACAGGTTTTCAATAAATAATATTAGTATTTCACATGTATTTATTAATTCTAATTTTACCACTGTCAATCCAATTACATGTAAACAATTCTATTTGTAGTGCTCTGTCATTTATTCTAATTTTACCACTGTCAATCCAATTACATGTAAACAAGTTTTAACAAGATTTGGTAAAATTCCAGTTTAACTGCTATTTGCTATCTTGGAAAGGGGCTAGGCTAGGAAATAGAAACTTTCAGTAATGAATCCAGGGCCAAAAACATACTCTGGGAATGTATTGCCAAGCTTCTATGTTAACCCTCTTCTGATTTCTAAGCCTTAGAAATTTGCCTACTTGACAGGTCTATAATACCTATTGATATTTTGACAAGACAACATTTCAGCTTAATTTTCAGTTATCTGTTTCTTTTCTTTGGTTTTAGTTCAGAAAATGCAATTCCTGTTATTTGAGTAGAATGTTAAGCCATATCAATGGTTCTTTCTTCTTCGAAATTTAGGAAATGTACTTCAAAATACCTTCCCTGAACATACTTTAGTCTGTAGACCCATCCCTGAAAGTTTCATTTTCCTAACCTAACTCATTTCCAAGATAGCAAGAAGTAGTTAAACTAGAATTTTGCTGGGTTCTAAAACTGAATTTGTAATAGAAATAAATGTCATATTTGTATTCAGAATAAAATTCTGATTCTAGGGGTAAGTTTCTTAGCTATCTGAATAGACTGTTAATATATATATATATATATATATATATATATATATATATATATATATATATATATATATATATATATATATATATATATATATATATATATATTTACCAAATATGATAGTTTTGCATATAGCCAATTTGAAATAGGCTAGCTGGTAAATATTTTGCAGTTCATATTATTGACTTATGAATAAAGTGAGCATACCACTTGATGCCTGTTTTTATGCTCTTTAAAAATATAATAACTGCTCCTATTGGAAATCAAATTTATCCACCCCCCTAATGTGCAAATATGTACCCTGAATTGTAACCACACAAAGAAGTTATCAACACTAAATAATAACTAGTAGCAAACTAGCTTTCATTGAGAGAACGCTGGATTATTGTATTAAACATTGGACTATTAGCAAATCTGTATGGCAAGTTTTCCTTTATGAACAGGATTTCTCTTTGAAGTGCAAACATTAAAATCGGATATCATTGCAAGCTTAGCTGTTGGACTGAAATTCCCTGCATGTTTAAGGTTTGATTTAAATAATTATGCAGTGAATTTAACAATAATCGAGTTAAACCAAATATTAAAATTAGAGAAATATTAAGAATATTTGAATAGTGATTTAAATAATCGAATATACCTGAATAACGGACTCTGGCATTCTTTGGACTCATGATTTTGGCACTCATTGGAATTTGTGATTTCTGAGTTGAAACATTTTGTTTTTCAAAATCTGGTCTTAAAATGGCAGAACTTTGGAAAGCTGATATGCTTGCTTTTTACCCTGACCTGAATTTTGTTCAGAAATGCCTAGAAAGGGGTCTTGCAGATGCGATGATCATAAAAAATACAGTTGAATTCTTCAATTTTTCAACTTTGTTGGGTGGCAAAAAAGCTCATATTACAGAATTGCTTTCCTGGTGAGGTAATTGGAAAGCGCATGGGTTCTAGTGCTTGCTTAAACGTTATAATGGACATTTTGTCTGCCTTTAAAAGGTGTCGAAGAAATTCCCGTCCCAGATTTTGTTATTCATTGCCCCGGCGACGTTCCAGTTATTCCTGCTGACACTTAAGCTCTTCTAAATAAGTCTGTTAACCAATGTCTGCTTGAAGTGCACTTGTTTGCTGAGCGATTTTGTGAATGGGTCATCACATCTGTGCAACTACAAGGCTATGGCGCTGACCCTAATGTTGACCCACAAAAGCAAACTTATGCTGTCATACTGAAAAATCCCCCAGTTAATTTGTCAAACCCAAACCTCTGTAAAGCCAAATTGGATAGTCTTGAAGGCAATGTAAGAATTGTGTCTCTAAGGTCTGATCCTGCCCGAAAACGTTGGATTGTGAAGACTGGTGATAAGAAATCGGCAGCAGAACTTGCCAAGGCTGCCTGTGAACATATCCCTAACGTTACCACTAAAGTGATAGACCAAAAGATTTTTGGTATCGTCCGTGGACTCTCTGAAAATATTACAAGTAACGAACTGATTTCTCTTATTTCTGGAGTGGTTGATGCCTCGAAAATCCGGCCCTCGAGAACTTTCCATCTTGAATTTATTGATAAAACTGCTCACGATGGGTCCATAAGTCTTGGTTTCTATATTGGCTATGAATTCTACCGTGTAAGGACCTATCAGTCCCAGCCAAGAAGATGCTTTCAATGTCAATCTCTTGATCAATGTGTTGACAATTGCAAGCTTCCCGCTACCAGTGCAAAATGCTCTCGTTGTGCTGGATCACACAGCAATTCGAAAGTTCAACCATGCACAGCCCCACCAAAATGTATAAACTGCAAATGTGACCATGTTTTGTATAGCCTGAGATGCACAGTTCTCAAAGCAGCCCTGTCCAAAAACCGAAAATGAGCAGCCAAATATTGAAGTTTGCATCATTAAATATAAATGGTATCAAAGACAAGGCTCAGCAAATAAATAACTTACTTGAAAATGATGTGGTTTTTATGCAAGAACATTTTCTAACAAAAGTAAATTTGCCTAGTCTCAAATGCTCTTCATCTCCCCATGTCTTCACTACAAAGGCAACTAAAACCTGTGGATGACCATCAGGTGGCGTACCTATATTCATATGGTCTAGTTCAATTCTTCCAACCCAGATATTCTCAAGCCAAAGTATCTTAGTGGTTCAACTTAGAAACACTGTCTTTATAAATCTGTATTTGCCCAGCAATAGAAAAACAGCAAAATTGCTGTCCTCATTTGCAAAGGCCTGTCACACATTGAAAACACTTTTAAATGACTTGAGTTCCAAGTCTCTTCTTTGGCTATTAGTGGGTAATTTCAATACCGACCCTCTTGTGAACTCTGACAGAGCATCACTGCTTTTAAACACTCTACCAAATGGATAATATATAGCTACCAAGGACCTCCCTTACACTTATGTGCATAACAGAGGTTCTGGAGTTTCTAACTTAGACCAGGTGATAGTATCTTGCAATTCAATTATATGTTCAGAAATTCATGATGATGCTGACAAAATCAGTGATGATCATCTACCCCTCACTTGTAATTTATCTGTTCCCTGTCTCTCTATAATGACTAATTGTCCAGCAGGACAAGTGGCCTTAGAAATATAATTGGAACCATTGTGATCAGTTATAATTAATCTCTACAGTCTGTGTGCAACTTTCCTTGATCAAAGTGCCTTCCATCTTCTCTGGTGTTCTGTCCCTAGCCCCAAAGCAAAGTTAAATCTGCATTTTTATTTTACTAAAATTGTGTTCTGTTTAAAATTCATGGTTAAAATGGATGTCCTAGTTGAGTGTGTATGCATTGGTACAAGGAAGCCTTTTGGTCTATAAATGATGATGTTATTGCTGCAAAGAAAAGAGCTAGATTCTGGCTCTGCATGTGGTATGCATGTGAACGCCCCCAAGCAGGAACAGTGTTTTGTCTAAAGCAGAAAACAAAAAGGAATATAAACTTGCTCTGAGAAATACTTCCTTAAATGGTTGGGATGTTCCCACAGATCAAAAATCATGGAGCAGAGTTACTAAGGGGTGTGAGTGTGAGCCTAAAGTGCAGTCTTCACTTGATATTAGTGACTTCGTGTTGCATTATACAAATGTTTTTTCAAGATGTGCTGTTATATTATTGTTATATTATTATATGTTATTATTATGTTATTATTATTATGTTATTATTATGTTATTATTATTATGTTATGTTATATATGTTATTATTATGTTATTATTATTATGTTATTATTATTATGTTATTATTATGTTATTATTATTATGTTATGTTATATATGTTATTATATGTTATTATTATATGTTATTATTATGTTATATGTTATTATTGCTGTTATATTATTATTATATTATCAGTTATATTATTATTTATTGAGTGCAATTTTTTTACATTTCATAGTCATTTCAGTTGATTTGTCAATTCATTTACATTTCAGTTCATTGTCACAGGAAAATGTAGTCTCAGTCAGTTTCAATGATGTACAAGAGGCTATTAAACGGCTGAAAAGATCTGAAAATCTTGAGAGTGATGGAATTTGCTCAAAATTTCTTGTGTTTGAGTGCCCAGCTCTGATATCACATATACAGTTGCTTTTCAAATGTGTCTTGCTCAATCTCTGGTTCCTGACAGCATTCTGTCAGGTCTTGTCACTTCAGTGTTAAAATGTGGCAAGCCTGCAAGCTCTTGCTTTAGTTATTGCCCTATAATAGTTTTGTGTATATTTGGCAAAATTTTTGAATATGTAACCCTTATACATATAATAAGTAAGTATTATTTCACTCCCTTTCAATTTGGTTTTTGCAAAAGAATGGGTTGTGGCCAGGCACATTTTCTTTTAAGCAAAATCATGAAACATCCTGTTATAGATAATTTCAGAGACCACACTGCCTTTCTATGACGATAAATAAAAGTTCAATAGGGATAAAATCCTTTTTAATAGACAGTGTATAGAAATTCACAAGAAATACCAGATATTTCAGTCACATATACAGTGACTGTCATCAGCAGTAAAACTAAACTAAAACAATTTAAAACAAAAATTTATATACGAAATCAAATAAAACTACATATTGTTTAATTCTCTAATTTTTTTCAAAGCAAAGGCGGAAGCTAGCCACTTTGACCTTCTTGGATTCGGTACATTAGCGTTCAATGATATAACATTTGGACAAAGGTCAACTACATTGGGTGATTTCAACTTTACTCTGTCAGATTTTAATAAATTATCATAAATAGAGGTCAGCCCAAATTCACCTGTATCCCGATTCAAAGCAATATTCTTGAATAAGAGTTTCTTTATTTCAAGAGTTTCACAAAAATTTTGCTTTAAACCCCGATCCCTAGAAGTCAAAGAGACATTCTCGAACAAAATAAAATTGTCTGGAAAATTGAAAATATGTTCTGAAAAGGCTGAAGTAAAATCTTCAGACTTAGAATCTTGCTTTAAAGCCAAAGAAATAGAATCTTTATGTTGTAATAATCTCATGTCCAAACTCTGGTTAGTACATCCCACATATGAGCTTCCGCAAGTACATGGGATCTGATAAACCCCACTTTGTTTCCGCAATGAAGTTGGATCCTTCCAAGAATTTAGAAAACTACCCAAAGTATTATTACTCCTTAAAGCTACCCTTAGACCATTACTCTGTAAAATTCTTTTAAGTTTTTCACTTAGCCCGGGTACATATGGCAAGGAACAAAAAACATCCTTCTCCTGAGTTTTCTCCAAGACTTCCTTAGAAATCTCTAGAAACCTTTTTCTTCTTTCTGAAAAAGTCTGGTTAATTAACCACTCTGGACACATGTTGCTTATTAGTATTTTCCTTAGAAAAGACAACTCATCCTCCAAAAATTTTGGAGAGCAAATACTAAAGATCCGGTCAGTTAGAGAAATGATCAAACCAATTTTTACTTGGCGAGCGTGACCGGAACTATAAGACAAAAATCTATAGTTATTTGTCGGTTTTCTGTAAATTTTAAAATCCAGACTATTTTCATTTTTCAAAAGACGAACATCAAGAAAAGGAAGTTTCCCATTCTCTTCTAATTCAACAGTAAACTTTAAATCCCCTCCCCCAAACAATTAAGATGTTCCAAAAATCCTTGTAACTCCTCTTCCCCGTAATCCCGTGCTGAAATTATGTCATCCGTATACTGGCCCCAAAAAACATGTTTTAAAAAATATGAACCTAACGTAATTGTTTCAATATTCTCCACAAAAATATTAGCTTATAAAGGGGATAAAGGGGCCCCCATAGGTAAACCATTTATTTGTTCCAAATACTCCCCTCTGAATTGAAAAAAATAAGAGCACTTATTGCACAACCTTACTAAATACATAATTACAGAAACTTCCAAATCTGTTTTGTCACTCATCAAATCCAAATTTCTTAACAGCTTTCTTTCTAGAAGAGTTTCGGCAGCTTCTACATCAATATTTGTGTACATTGATATAATGTCGAAGCTCGAAACCAAAGAACTTGAAGAAACTTCTACTCTTTTCAGTTTTTCAACCAAATTCGAAGGGTTCTTAATATACGAAATTTGTGTAGACAAAAGTGCTTTACAGATTGATGCCAACCACTAACTCTAAACAATTGTTGGTGACCTTGTACCTGACACAACTGATCGTAATCGTAGGTTAGGCTTATGAATTTTGGGAAGTCCACATAATTTAGGGCACAAGGAGCTGCGTGGCAGGTATTTGTAATAAAGTTGAGGTGTTATTTTTCCATCATCCTTTAAACACTTTAATTCGTTCTTAAACTTATTTGTTAAAGAGTCTGATGGATTATACGATAGCTTCTTTAATTAGAGAATTTTAATTAGAGTAGTAAATAATATGTAGTTTTATTTGATTTTGTATATAAACTTTTGTTTTAAATTGTTTTAGTTTAGTTTTACTACTGATGACGGTCACTGTATATGTGACAGAAATATCTGGCATTTTTTGTGAATTTCTATACACTGTCTATTAAAAGGATTTTATTCCTATTTTGAACTTTTATTTTATCAACATGCTGTTATAATAATAATAATATATTGCGAAAACAGGCTAGCAGCTCTATCTACAAAAATTTAAATAATCAAATGCTTTATCACTATAATGATAGTCAATATTGTTCTTAAATGAGTTGACAGTGTCTGATGGTAGTGCGTTCCACTCGGAGACAATGCGATTGCTGAATGCCCATCTACCAACATCTCTTCTGAAACGTTCTTTGGTTAGCTTAAACTCCTGACCTCTCAGGTTATTATTCTTGAATGTTATTATCTCTTCTGGAGGGATGTTGTCGTAGTATCTGTTGCATATTTTGTATACTTCAACAAGATCTCCTCTCAAAAATCGGTATGAGAGGCTTGGGAGCGACAGTTTTTTCAAACGGCCTTTGTATGATAAGTCTCTTAGTGATGGAACAAATTTAGTAGCCCTCCTTTGGATTTGTTCTATTGCATTACTGTCTTTTTGAAAAAACGGTCTGGTTGTTGTATGACCGCATTCGATCATTGGTCTCACTAACGATTTGAAGAGTATAGAAAACAGTGTTGAGTCAGTAAGAGAGAAATTTCTTTGAATAATTCCCAAGACTTGTGATGACTTAGAGATGATTGACTCGTAGTGCTTTGTGAAAGTCATGTCACTGTCTATTGTTATTCCCAAGTCTCGTGCTTCTTCTTGTATAGGTATCTGTTGTCCTTCAAATCAATAGTGCCGAGAAATGTGTTTTGGGCCTAGCCGAACGTGACAACTTTTTCCTGTATTCACTTCCATGCTCCGTTTTTTTCATCCATTCTGCTATTTTGTTTAAGCCTTGCTGTAGTATTTCTGTATCTTCAAAGCTTTTTATTGCGCGAAAGATTTTCGTGTCATCTGCATAAAGCAGTATCTCTGAATCTATGTTATTTGGGAGATCATTTATGTAAATATTGAATAGTAAAGGCCCCAGAACACTACCTTGAACTACTACACTTGTGACTTTTGTCTCATAGCTGCTATGATATCCCTCCAGTCTCACTTGCTGAGATCTTCCTTTCAGAAAGTAGAGAACCCACTTTAGAATAGTATCGCCAACATCGATAGACTGTAGTTTTCGAAGAAGTTGACTTTGTGAGACTTTATCAAAGGCTTTTCTGAGATCTAAGCATAAAATATCTACCTGCATCCCAATATCCATATAATTTCTCCAGGCGTTTGTAGCGACAAGTAGCTGGCTTTCTGCTGATCTTTCCTTGAGAAATCCAAACTGTGCGGGTGAAATGAGGCTTCTTTCGAGTAGGTAGTGTAATATATTATCGTGGAGTAAAGGTTCTAGTATTTTGCATGTGATACAGGTTAAACTGATAGGTCTGTAATTACTTGGATCTGGTTTGCAACCTTTTTTGAAGAGGGGTATCACCGTTGCTTGCTTCCATGTATCAGGCAGGTTCCCTGTTTGTAGCGATTTGACAAAAATGGAGTGCAATGGCACTGCAATTTCTTGTTATGAATCAACAGTCTATATTTATTGTATTAATTAAAAAAAAAATCCGAAAAATAAGTTTTTCAAACAAAAGTAAAGGCCATTTTAAACTTAAGCTCAGCAGATACAAATACCTTTTAAAATTCGAACTCAAAACGACCAGAAATTACTATTAAAGAATAAATGAAACCCAAAACGAGTAGAAATTAAAAAAACAATCATAGCAAAAGCATACAACAATTAATAATATAAATGAATAAATACATCCTAAAGCGAGTAATGCTTAGATTGAATATGAAAATCAAGCTTAAAACGAAAAAAAATATTTTCCTATTGAAGTGTAAATGAAACTTAAAACAAACAGAAATTAAATAAACAATCAATGCAAACAAACATACAATAGATATTAATGTAAATTAATAAATAAATCTTGAAACGAGTGAAACTTAAATTGAATATGCAAATCAAGCTTGAAACAGAAAAAAATCACTACAAACAAGAGTTTGGGTATGACCTCCTTCTCTCACTGTAAAAGTCTATAGCCTACTGCGTCATTGACACTTTACTGAAAACCAATTTCATGACAAATAGTTTCTTTTGTACTTAATATTGAAAATAAACATTAAAATTTTAGTAACATTTTGAACTGATGAGCTTTCAGCAATTAATATCATTATACATCAAATATTCAGTTTAATTTATTAGCTCTTTGTAAAGCTGTTTAAGACAAATATAGTTTCACTACAAACAAGTGTTTGGATACTGCCTCCTTTCCTAACTGTTAATAAAACCAAAAGCCTACTGCGTCATTGGCGCTTAACTGAAAACGAATTATATTACAAATATGTTCTTTTCCAGTTCTTACAGCAATGAAAATAAAAATACAATTACAGTGAAATAAATTCTTGAACTGATGGATCTTTCAACAATTAATATCATTATACATCAAATATTCAATTTGATGTTGTTTATACTTTTCAAGACTGTTCAAGACACATATAGTTTTCAGTAAAGCGCCAATGACGCAGTAGGTTTTAGACTTTTACAGTGAGAGAAGGAGGCCATACCCAAACTCTTGTTTGTAGTGATTTTTGTTCCTTTCAAGCTTGATTTGCATATTCAATTTAAGTTTCACTCGTTTTAAGATTTATTTATCAATTTACATGAATATATATTGTGTGTTTGTTTGCATTGATTGTTAACTGTTTATTTAATTTCTGTTCATTTTAAGTTTCATTTATATACCAATAGGAAAATATTTTTTTTTCATTTTAAGGTTGATTTTCATACTCAATCTAAGCATTACTCCCTATAAGATCTATTTATTCATTTATATTATTACTTGTTGTATGTTTCTGCTATGATTGTTTTTGGTTTTCATTTATTCTTTAATAGTAATTCCTGGTCGTTTTGAGTTTGAATTTTAAAGGTATTTGTATCTGCTGAGCTTAAGTTTAAAATGGCCTTTACTTTTCTTTGAAAAACTTATTTTTTGGAAAGTTTTTTTAATTAATTTTTGTTCGTTTTTGATTGCAAAAAATTTCAAGTTTTTTAAAAATTCCTTATTTCAAAATCAAACTTAAAGAAAAAAAATCAAATATTCATCAAAGTATCAAAACTGGTATCAAAGTAACAATATCAAAGTGAAAAAATGGGTTTGTGTCAACCTTGGAGCTTTTATTATCTGATGTTTGAACTATTTTTAACAAAATTGCTATCTAAGAATTTTTATCTGATGGGTTTGTGGGAAAAGAGCATGTGGGGACTAATTAAGCTTTGGTCTCTTTTGACTATTTAAAAGTGAACTAGAACTTTCTATTTTCAATCAAATGAGTCCTCTCTGAAGTTTATACAAGTATCCCTTCTATAAGAATCATATATATCCACAGAGTATAACTTACAACGCCTCTCCCTGGGGGGTTGGTGTCAACCCTGGATTTTTAATATCTGATGGTTGAACTATTTTTAACAAAATGGTCACCTCAAATTATTATCGGATGGGTTTATCCATCTTCCATCAAATGAGCCCTCTCTGAACTTTATACAAACATCCCTTTCATACGTTCCATATATGCCCCAGGGCATAACTTACAACGCCTGCACCCAGGCCCTGGGGAGGTTGTGATGACACCTGAGTTTTTGTTATCTGACTTTTGAGCAATTTTTAACTTAATGACTATCTAAAAAAAATTTATTGGATGCATTTGGGGAAAAAGGGGCGTGGGGGGGGGGGGGGTTAGTTGCCCTCCAATCTCTTTTGACTCTTAAAAAGTGAACAAGAACTTTCAATTTAATGAGCCCTCTCCAAAGTGTTCATACAAGCATCCCTTCCATAAGAACTATATATGCCCCTAGAGCATTACTCATAATGCCTTCCTGGTGGCTTGTCTTGACTTACTTGACTTAAGGCTCCTGCCGAGGGTTCGGCGTAGAGAACGATGAGACTAGGCGCCTCCAGGTTGACCTATCGCTTGCCAGGATCGCAGCTTCTTCCACCGGGATGTGGGCTTGGGTGAGGAATTCATCGGCTTTGTCTTTCCACCTAGTGTGTGGGCGTCCTCTGGGTCGTTTCCATCCGTGTAGGGTGGGGTCGAAGTCAAATGCGACCCGTGCTGGGGCGTCGCGTGGCATGCGAAGGAGGTGGCCGTACCACCGAACAGTACGCTGGGCAAGCTGCGTTGAGAAAGGAGTTTGAGCCGTACGTGATAGGAGAGTCTGGTTGCTAACGAGGTCAGTCCAGTGAAGTCTTTCGATTCTTCGGAGATGTTTCGTCTGAGCGACATCGACGGCGCTGAGGATAGATTTGGCAGCTGGCCACGTCTCTGCTCCATACAGCAGGACGGTGCTGACTGACGCATTGTAGATGCGCATTTTGGTAAATCGGCTTATGTTTGGCTTTCGCCAGATGCTCCTAAGCCTCCCAACAAGTGCTGAAGCCTTGGCAATTCGAGATGTAAGCTCTTTTGTGATCAAGCCATCATTCGACAGAATAGATCCCAGGTAAGTGAAGTCTTCAACCACATCTACTCGGCTGCTTCCGATGTTGACTTCCTTTACAGTAGAATGGGACGTGGGGGGCTCAAGGAGCATAACTTTGGTTTTCTGCCAGTTGATCTTCAGTCCAACTTTCGAGGCTTCTTCTGAGAGCACCTGGAGAGCTTTGGTCATCTTATCGACGGTGCTCGCAACTAGCGCTATGTCGTCGGCGAAGTCAGCATCAGAGAGTACCCGGTCTCCGAACTGAAGACCGAATTGAAGGCGATTCATCGTGCTGGCCATAACATGGTCTATGACGCAGTTGAAAAGCTCGGGAGCGGCGGCACAACCTTGGCGGACGCCAGTTGAAAAAAGAATTTTTCTTTTCTGACCTATGAATTATTTTTAATGAAATGGCTATTATAAAAATTTTATCAAATGGGCTTGGGCAAAAAAGGGTGTGTGTGTGTGGGGGGGGGCTAGTTGCCCTCAGATATCTTTTGACTCTTAAAAATTGAACTAGAACTTCAAATTTCCAATCAAATGAGCCTCCTCTGAAGTTTATACAAGCATCCCTTTCATAAGAACCATATACGCCCCAGGACAACACTTAAAACGCCTATCCCCTGGGACCTAGGGGTAGTTTTTGTTATCTAATTTTTGAACAGTTTCCAAAAAAACTGGCTATCTCAAAATGTGTAGTGGATAGGTTTGGGGAAAAAAGAACAGGGGGGGGGGGTCTAGTTGCCCCTAAATCTCTTGACTCTTGAAAAGTGAACTAGAACTTTTAATTTCCAATTAAATGAGCCCTCTATGAAGTTTATACAAGTATCCCTTTCATAAGAATCATACAGGCCCTTAGGGCATAACTTAGAACTCCTTCTTCTGGGGGGTTGTATTGACAACGGATTTTTTCTTATCCAACCTTTGAACTATTTTTAACAAAATGTCTATTGCAAAATTTTCATCAGATGGGTTTGGAAAAAGAAGGCCGGGAGGGGGCTAGCTGCCCTTGGATCTCTTTTGACTATTAAAAAGTGAGCTCAAACTTTCAATTTCCAGTCAAATGAGCCCTCTCTGAAGTTTATAACAGCATCCCTTGCATATGATCCATATATGCCCCAGGGCATAACTTACAATGCCTGCCCCTGGGCCGTGGGGGGTTGTGATGACACCTGAGTTTTTGTTATCTAACTTTTGAGCAATTTTTAACTTAATGGCTATCTCAAAATTGTTATTGGATGCATTTGGGGAAAGGGGGAAATGGGGGGGGGGGGCTAGTTGCCCTCCAATCTCTTTTTACTCTAAAAAACTGAACTAGAACTTTCAATTTCCAATCAAATGAGCCATCTCTGAAGTTTTTGCGAGCATCCCTTCAATAAGAACCATAAATTCCCCCAGGGCATAACTTACAACACCTGCCCTTGGGCCCTGGGGGGCTTTGTTGACTCCAGAGTTTTCGTTATATGGTCTTTGAAGTATTTAAAAAAAAACTATCTCAAAGGATGGGTTTGAGAAAAAAGGGTGTAGATGGGTTTGATGAAAAAAGGGCATGGAGGGGGGGGCTAGGTGCCCTCCAAACTCTTTTGACTCTTAAAAAGTGAACTAGAACTTTCAATTTCCAATAAAATGAGCCCTCTTTGAAGTTAATACAAGCATCCCTTCCATATGATCCATATATGCCCCCAGGGCATAACCTACAATGCCTGCCCCTGGGGGGTTGTGTTGACACCAGAGTTTTTTGTTATCAGAACTTTCTTATTAGGCCCTGGGGGGCTGTGTTGACACTAAAGGTTTTTGTTATCAGAACTTTCTTTAGGAAGCATCTTATTGCTTCCATTAGAACCATATATGCCCCCAGGGTATAACTTATAACCCTTGCCCCTGAAGACTGTGGGGGGGAGTGTCCTGCTCAAACATATAACTTCCAGAACTTTCAACTATGTTGAACAAAATGGCTATATCAAAATTTTGATTGGATGTGTTTGGGAAAATGGTAGGCCTGGAAGGGGTGTCAGTTGCCTTAGAATCACTTTCGACTATTAAAAAAGGACCTAGCCATTCAAATTTCCAATCAAATGAGACCTTTCTGAAGTTTCTACAACAATGCTGTCTATACAAAACCGTGTATGCCCCCAGGGCATAACTTACAACCCTTGCCCTGAAGGCTGTAGGGCAGGTTGTCATCCTCAAAGACCTAATTTCCAGAACCTAAAACTATGTTGAATAAAATCGCTATATCAAAATTTAGATTGGATGTGCTTGGGGAAAAGGTGGGTGTGAGAGGGGGGTTAGTGGCCCTCCAATCCCTATCAACTATTAAAAAGGGCACTAGCTCTTTAAATTTCTAATCAAATGAGCCTTTTTTGAAGTTTCTATGACAATGCCTTCTATAAAAACCTTATATACCCCCAGGGCATAGTTTAAACCCTTACCATGAAGGCTGTGGGGGAGTATCCCCCACAAAAACATAATTTCTATCTGGAAATCCACTATGCTGAACCAAATAGCTATCTCAAAATTTTGATTGGATGTGTTTTGGGAAATGGTGGGTGTGGAAGGGGTGTTAGTTGCCTTCCAATCACTTTTGACTATTAAAAAGGGCACAAGCCACTCCAGTTTCCAATTGACTGAGCCCTTTTTGAAGTTTCTATGACAACTTCTTCAATGCAAACTGCCCTGCTCTAAAGGAAAAAAGTAATAAATAATACATTGTGCCAACATTGTTCTTATATGGCCCCAGGCATAACTTAAAACCCTTGCCCTGAGGGTTGTGGGGGAGTGTCCTCCTCAAAAACATATTTTCTATCTGGAAATCAACTATGCTGAACAAAATGCCTATCTCAAAATTTTGATTGGATGTGTTTGGGGGAATGATGGATGTTGGGGGGGGGGGGGGCTAGTTGCCCTCCAATCACTTTTGACCCTTAAAAAGGGCACTACAACTCTCAATTTATATTCAATGATCCCCCTTTGCAGTTTCTACAATGACCCCATATGAAGTGCCTCTGGGAAAAAAAAATAATAATAAAACATTAGAGCTGTATGGCCTTTACTATAGCAACACTATAGCGTTGCCTCTGATCAATTGATATTAGTGGTGCATTTGATAATATTGTACATTTGTAGGCATTATATTCTCTATTAAGGACTGGTGTCAATTTGTCAGTTGTAAAATTACTAGGGTATTGGTATAGCCTTGCAAATATCCATATTAAATGGAATAATGATGTTCCAAATCTGATTTCTGTCTGACAGGGAGGGGTGCTTTCCCCTTATATTTTTAAATGTACTTTAGAAGGTTGTCTTTTTAGTCTTTCACCAAGTGATTTTTATAAAGATTTAGGTATTAGTCATTATTGCTTATGCAGATGATGTCCTTCTTGTCAGTCATACATGCCAAGGTCTGATCAATAATCTTAAGATGCTGTCTTCAGCATTGAGTAAGGCAGGTCTATCTATTAATAACTCTAAGTTTGAATTTATGTGTTTTAATAATAAGTCAAGTCACTCTCTTTATTATGATTCTTTGTATCTTCATTCTAAGGACTTTATTAAGTGGTTAGGTACTTCTTTTGCTTGCTCATTAGCTTCAACCTGCTCACTTATTATAAATGAATGTGTACAAAATATCAAGATTGTCTATGATAAATCTCTCCAAATCATGGACAATTCAACCAGAGGGTACTTGGTTGCCTATATTGTACATATTGTGCTCCTGATATTTATACCTTATTTGGTTTCAATCACATCCTCTATAATAAAGATAGGAAGAAGTTGCAGACTAATTATTTTAAATTTGCAAAATTTTTGATGTGCCTCTCAAGGCACACCCAAAATCAGTACATCATAAATAATTTGTCAGTTAAGGATGCCCTGCCTGCCAGTCCTTTTTGGGAGGATGTATGAGCAAACAGCTTGCTGCATTTGTCCCTATGATCAACTAGTTTATTTTTTTTTAATTTAAGTGATCTTCCACCTATTTTAGATACCAGTTAATGTACTTTTAAATATATCATGAATCATTAAGCATACCATATACACTTGTTCTTCTAAAGTCATCAGTCTTCTTAATAAGGGACTTGTGCATCCTAAGCTTGAAGTTGGAATGTGATCTTGCCTCTCCATATTTAAAAAAAATATAAAAGTTCTTGAAGATGTGCAGAGACGTGCCACTAAAGTGATATCTGGCATGCAAGAGCTTTCCTATCCTGTAAGACTATCAAAGTTGAATCTCTCTACACTTGTATACAGGAGAAATAGAGGGGATGCCATTTTAGCCTTTAAGTTATTGAGGGCTAACATTCTCCCAGCATTATTCCCTACTGTTAGTACCAATTCAAGAAATAGATGTCATCAACTGAAACTTGTCAAGCAGTCTACAACATCTAGAATCTGTACTCAATTCTTCTCAACACATATTGTCAACAATTGGAACAAATTATCTAACAAAACTGTCACTGCTGAATCCATTAATGTTTTTAAATGAAGGCTGAAGGTTTTTAAACAATGTGGTCTTCCAAGAGTGTAAATTCAATTGGGATGCTATCAAGGATGGAGCAGCACCTCCACCTCCTCCAGATGGTCACCAGTGATTCTTGTATGCAACTAGTCATCACTCCAGAGCTGTACAAGGAGAAATCCTTAGATTGCTCCTAGCTGTAATTTAAGGTATGTCCTTTTTTTTCTTTTTGTGTCTTACTCTACTGTTTTTTCTCTTGAGTGATTAATAAATGTTTGATTGATTGATTGATTAAGTTATTGAAAAGTGGTTTAAAATATATCACCAGTTATAAATAAGTTGTTTAAGAGTAGCCTAACATATTTGAAAAATACTTATCTATCACAATTCAAACCTCATCTAGGCCTATTAGGCAACTCAAATATAAAATGTTTTCCTATGTTTTCAAGTTTTTCAAATGCTGTCAACAAGAATAGCAGTGAATTCTGCAATTCAAAACTTTGCCATCAATAATTCAGGTTATAGGCTATTTGCACATTAGGGGGGTGGGAGTGGGTAAATTTGAATTTGCAATAGAAGCAGCTATTATATTTTGTAAAGAGCATAAAAAAGGGCATTGAGTGATATGTTCACTTTATTTTTAAGTCAATAATATGAACTGCAAAATGTTTACTGGCTAGCCTAGGCCTATTCAAGCTAATATAGCTTGAATGGGGTATGGGGTATAGTGAAGATCTCACAATGACTTCATTGCTAAAGTTGTTTTGTACAGAAATATAGCCCATACTTGGCTTTTGCATTATGCATTAGTGGCTGGGCTTGTAGCACATCACCACAGTTCATATAATTATCCAGTATGATCATTCTCTATCTCACCCACTATAAAAACCTGGACCAGGGTGCGAGTGCTCTGGAGAACGTTTTTGCAGATATAAACATAAGCAAAGTCAGATTAGCGGGAATGCGGGTTAGTCTGTTTCCGATTGTTTCAAACAAAGTGCATGGAAACAATCAGAAACAGACTAACCTGCATTCCGCCAATGCAGAATTAAGTGGGAGGAGCTTTTTGTTCGCACTGAGAATGAAGACCAGAAATGATCTGCAATAAACTTACTGGATAATTCTATAAACTGTTCACATCACTGACCCCCCAAAACCAAAGAATTTGCTACACAGAAACACAAACCCTCAACCAAAAATATGTATAATTACAAGTTGAAAGAGCCACCAACTCAGCTAGGGTGGCCCCTAAAGTGGCAATTAGCTGTCCAACTACAGGATAGCCTATCTTAGGCATATCCTAGCCTAGATAAGCTACAATATATTTGCAAGAGCTAGATTATATCAATTACAACTTTAATCCTACCTGAGAAAAAAAGGAAGCAAGAGCGCTAAAATGAGATTTAAAAACTTATTTTAACAAAAGTGAGGCTTAAAATCGCCAAGTGTAAGAACAGACCACGTTTTTATATTTTAAAAATATTACAATTTTTAGATCGATTAAGTCTTAGCATTTAATAGATGGCGTTACCCTATACACCCATGTGTTTTCACTCTGGGGAATTATCCCCTTTTGCGGGATTTCCAGACACAGTGCAGGACCTTTTTCCTGAAAAGTGATGCTGGGTTTTGCAAGATAATTAACATGTCTATGAATTTTCATATTCTGGATTCAAATTTCCGGAATTTTTAAGACTACAATAAAGGATTTTTACTTTAAGGTTTCATGCATCAATGACAGGGTTACCATCGCCATGGATTTACCCGTTTACATGGATTTTGTGACCCGTGTCATGGATATTTGAAATGCCATGGATTCTCGTGGATGTTTTTTTATTCAAAAACATGGATTTTACATGAAAGCATGGATTTTACCAAGGAATCACGAGTTTCAATTTTTTATGTTGGAATTCTTTTCATACCTTTAAATTTAACTTCAAAAAGGAAACAAATGGCCAAAAAATATCAAAATTACTGTCTGGTCTCTATTTTCGAAATCGGTTAACATGGAATAACAGATGGACTCACCCGCGCCGTAAATTATTCAAAAAGTTTCAGCATAAATTCAAATGTGATTTCAAACCACAAATCTGCAATGCCTAAACACCAAAACAAGAAATTTGTCCCTGCTAAGGTAAATTGGAAATCTTCTGTATAGTATATCCACGCTGGTTTAAAATTATCCTCTTGGTCCTTTGCAGAAGAGACACTTAAAAATGGAAGACAATTTAAGAGATCAAGAAAAAGCTTTCAGAACACATAGTTCAGTTAGGATGAAAGTAAACATATCACTTGATGTATTTTCTCATGGTCTTTTATATTTCTATAATGATTTCAACGTCAGACGCGTTGAAAAATTCCACGCACCTGGCTACTGATAGGATACAGAATTTTGCATCTTTGGGGAAAAAAGATGATCGTTTGAGTGATAAGAATATTTTGTGTAACGAGGATCTAACCGTCGAAAAGTAACACCGCGAGTGACGCGAAACTTCGCGGGCGGAAAATTTTTGGTGCTTTTGCTATTACGCTTGCTTGCCATGGATTTTTTAGTCAAGCTTGTGGGAACCCTGTCAACGATCTATAATTCAAAGTTTATTAGCAGCTTATCAGAGGAAGGAGGAGTTCTTTCCGAAGTTGCTAGAAGACTAGTTGCTAAAAAGTCTGTTCAGGACTGTATTTAATTTCTTACGAAGATGAAGAAAAAATACTTATTTATTTGATGATGGAGAATACAAAATCTTTTAAGTAATGTTCAAGAAAGATTATTCCTTGATAGTTGTTGTCGAGGATACTTGCCAAATGAGTTATAACTGTTCATTATACACAAGAAAAACAAAAGATCTATGTTATACTGTCTACTCTCATTTCAGCAGCGGCATAATTTCATTCAAAGATAAAGGGGGGGGGGGCAAAGCAATGTTTGTGGGCCCCCTAAAATGGTCGGCTGGCTCGAAGTTGTTTAAGAGCAATATTTCTTCCCAGTGGTTAGCACAGGCCTCTCCCAAAAACGACTAATAATAGTGAAACGCAATTTATAAGTATTTAATGAATACACAGAAGTTGAAAAGTAGTTTACAGTTTTATTGAAACACTGGCAATCGACGAGGCCCTTTTTTTAAAAAAAATATCCACCATATCATCGAAATACAACGATTTCACAAGAGCCTTTTCGCTAAGTATCTGTATCAGATCACTGAACCTTTCGTCGCCCATGTTGATCTTAGATAGGTTTTAATCAGGCTAAGCGTAGAAACGAATCTCTCATTGCTAGCCATTGTGATAGGCAGAGTAATGAAGATTTGTATAATTTTCAAAGCTTTTGAACACGCTATTGTCATTGCCTCCAGACAATCGTGAAGTTAAAATAGATCTTTTGGCTTATTGGATAAAGACTCGATATATCTTCTCACAAGATCTGTTTGCTAGGCCAACAGGGTTGTGTCAAAGTAATCTCCTTTGTAATGCGCAAAATACACTAGATTGTCAGCTAGTATAGAGAGAGTACGGTGAATCAACATCTAATGCAGAGATTGACTGAAATAGTGGAGGAGTATTCATGAAGTGGATTTAAAACTTAGAGCGCAATCTTTCTATTGCAAGAAAATAATCCCTTTTGAAAGCATCTTTAGTTGATTCTTTCACTACAACAAGATCGCTTTTTCCCAAAGTCGACATGGTTACAAAATCCCGTAAGCGGGAAGCTACTTCCTGTGCACACTTTAGTCTCCCACCCACAGTTTATATAATTAGCAGTATGATCTTTCCCTATCTCACCCATTATAAAAACCCGGACCGAGGTGCGAGTGCTCCAGAGAACGTATAAACAGGTATAAACATAAGCGGCATTAGATCTTTTCACGGGTAGACAAAGAACAATCACTTACGTAACAAGTACTGACAAAACCACTTGGCCGGCTCACCAATAAGTGGACAATAAATGCAGAAATAAGTGGGAGGAGCTTTTTGTTCGCACCGAGAATGAAGAGCCAGAAATCCTCTGCGGAAAATTTACTGGTATATTGTATAAACTGTGCTCTGACATGAGAAACTAGAATTCTGAAAATTATGAGAGAGGTCTTCAGTGAAGCTGGACTCATGAGAAAATTCTTTTGCTTTATAAAATATTTTATCAAAAGCTTCGACATTTCAATGTCAATAATTTTGTCTCGCGCAGCTGTAATAAGACCAGTAGCCCTAGAGCTAACCAGGTCTACCACCTGCAGCTGCTCAGACAGAGATTTCGTGGCAAAAAAAAAAATACTCTAGATACAGTCTAAACATAAATACAAATCTCTAAAGTTTGGTTGCGAATCCGTGGGCCTGAGATCCCGATTCCCGGTTACTAGATGTTTTGGCAATTGATAAAATGACCAAAATACAGTTGTATCTACTCCGTACTTTTTCACCAATCTATATCAGTGTGCCCATCTTGTAGTAGGCATTTTCTCCAGTTGAAAAACAGTTATGCCAGTGGCTATCTCAAAATTACACAAACCGTTGGTAGCGTGTATTGCTATTCCCGATAAAACAGTACAGTTCTTGAAGAATGGAGAAGAAAGATTCCATTCATCTTAAGCTCTGAATGCAATCACCCTTCACATGATTGAGTCTGTGAGCACTGCAGTGAATGTAAATTGCATGCGGTGGAATTTCCTTAATACTAGCTTTCACACCTGAAAAGTTGCCACTCATGATACTGGCTAGGTATTTTCATAGAAAAATTGAAAAAACAACAAATTTACCCCCCCTCTATTATGACCAGTAAATTTACCCCCTCCACCATCCTAAATATTTCTTGAATTGAAAATAATTAATAGGTCTGAGTTTTTCCTTCAATGCTCATGTTGTTCTTATACAGTTCTTATTTCTTTTTTTTCTTGTTTTTCTCATCTTTTTTATAAGTTAGTTCAATCTAAGTCCTTACCCCCCTATGATAAGCCTTGAAGTCGAAATATTTTGTCTTTTATTGTTGGTACGATTTCTGTTTAACTGTCCTATTAACAAATCTTGACTTCTTTCATATTAATTAAAAAACCTTTTTCCACAAAATAAGTTTTTCAAAGAAAAGAAAAAAACTCCATTAAAAAAAAAATTAGCAAAAATAAAATCAAATAATCTACCAATCGTGAAACTACCACAAATCAGCATCGATAAATAAATGAAACCCAAAACGAAAAGAAATCATAGGCAGCGCGGCCAATAGTATGATTACACTTTTGAAGATGATTAAACTATGACACTAGTATTGAAAAGGATTTAAGCAAGCTACATACGATACGGACACTAGAACTTGTAATAAAGAGAAACAAAAAGAGAGGAAAGAAAGAATCTTAGGAAGGTAAAAGGCTGTCTGAACTTCCCTTTAAGATCAAAAAATTTTCTTTAATGAACACCTTTTCAAACTTTTAGGTCTCTGATATGTTTGGAAAAACTGAACACACACTTTCTTGGGAGGAACAGAGGACTAAATTTTACTAAATTTTATAATTTTTATTAATCCTCCCCCCCCTTAAACGCAAGTTGCACTGAACTTGAGTACCGCTGACACCAGTTGTAAGGTTGCCCCTTCTTTCAGGGCTAAAAATTTGGTAGCGTGTTATATCTGAAGCTTGGGTAAGAATCGTTACTCAGAATACAGTGACAACTGATTTTTATTATAAAAGGTAATAAAAGGAAAATATTCAAACTCTAATTATTTTGGACACTTCTAAACCACTTCTAGGTCTGTTGTCTTAATATTCTATGGGTCTGCTTATTCAATCCAAAAATGTTTACCGAGAAAAAAGGATTTAGTTAATTTTAGGCTATCTAATGCTTCTAATTGAAATAACTACACTTGATTAATCAGACTGACTTGGGTACCGTTGTAATCAAAATTCTTTGCATTAAATTATTGTTCCTAGGAATAACCTTTTTATCAAATCTCAATGGTTGCATAAATTAAACAAAGTTTCAGGTTTGTATCCTGAAAAGGAAGTTAGTGTTCTTTGGAACTTTGACAAACTACAAGTTTCTAGAGAAAATTGGATCTTTGTACGGAAGAGATTGGAAATCTTAATCCAGAAATTTCATACCTCTTTCTTCCCGCCCTTCTGTAAAAAATCAGGACTACCTCTATATAATATTAGCACGGGTTGAAAAATTGCAAAGGTGGCTAAAAAGAGGAATGGATCCCTTTTTCGTATAACGTCAGAGAATTCGCTAGGGGAGGAATATTGTATTGTCCTCTAGTTCCAATCTTCTTATATATATATAAGTTTTTAATAAACATCAGGTAAGTTCCAAAGAGGTCACTAAGCTGTAAGGAGGAGGCAAAAGGCCCTTTAATTTGTTCTGCTAGGTCAAGGAGTTTATATTGTACTTAAACAGGTTATTCCCACGTTTGAGTTTCTAAAACGAACTAATTTTATTTCTATAACAATCCTTAGAAATTGCTGTATTTCAATTAGGGCCCCCAAGTCTTTCTAATCCAATATATCTTAAATAGCTAAATTATAATCAAATGTCGTGCTTTGACTTCAGCACTAGTTTTTTATGTTTCCTATATACATGTTAAATTTATTACTTAGCCTGGTTTATCCAGGTAACAGAAATCTTTCAGAAGTTTACTTCTTATCTTAATTTTATCTTCAAAGGGGAATTCAGACAGACAGTGTTCGCCTATCTTAATTACAAAGAAAACAAGTACTCGTTGTTAGTTCCAAAAAAGACTACCCTTTCCGTCCCCGAACCCCTATTTTGAGCTTTGTCTTATTTTGTCATTCTTGTCTCCCATTGGCGAGAGACCAGTTTTGATGCAATCCCTCTTTTTTTGTAACAAGGCTAATAATAATTCTTTGTTCAAAATGTTGGTTTCCGCTTTTCCTATTCAAAAACCCTGTTTTTTTCTATATCTTGTCATGTGATTATTGTCACGCAATATTCTAGCGATTGAACTCTGATTTTGAAACGGTCCAGTTTATTTTCATTTTATGGACCTTGTTGAATCAAGGGTATTCTTATTCAAGTCTGATTTCACAATGTTAGGTTTGTTTTTCTTACACAAAGTAAATTCATGCTTCGTTACTTTTACCATTACCCAAAAGTCATAGTAAAGCTTTGCTATTTCTACAATTTCGTCAGGTTGTGAGAAAGCTTTCTCAAAATGTATAGTAATCTTGACTGACACAATTTATGATGAGCTATATCGATCATCTATGTATTTTTTTCTCTCTTGAAAACATCTAACAAATCTTCTTCTCCTTTTCGGAGCACCCATTCTTCAGAGCCATATTGGAAAACTGTCATCTCTGTAGCTTCCAATATTCTAATCTTGGTTTGAAGGCTTATCTTCCTATTCTTCCAAACTTTTCTTAACTGTGAAAAAAACACCCTCATCTAAAGCTACAACTAAACTCTCTGAGCTTCTTTTCCTTTGTTAATTGAAGGAGTAGTATATAAAAATGTTACGACAATTGAGAAAATACAGACAAATACAAAACCCACAATAATTACAAATAGTAGTATCCATTCATAGATTTCTAGGAATCCTGGTTCAGAGTCATCAGGAAAAGTGACGTCTTTATTGCATTTCTCTTTTAGTCCACGTAGCCAATTTTGTTGCTCATCATTAAGTTTATTCCATTCTTTGTACCAATTGTAACAAAAATGTAGTCTGCCAACCCTACTACCTACTTTGCCAACGTAGCCAATAGGACGGTTATTGTTATGAATTATTAACTTGCTACCTACTGTAGCAACATAGCTTTTACCAACAATCAAATTCATGAATTTACAAAGTACGAATGAATTTAACAGTCGAAGCATGAATTTACAAAGTAAATTCATGCTTCGTTACTTTTACCATTACCCAAAAGTCATAGTAAAGCTTTGCTATTTCTACAATTTCGTCAGGTTGTGAGAAAGCTTTCTCAAATGTATAGTAATCTTGACTGACACAATTTATGATGAGCTATATCGATCATCTATGTATTTTTTTTCTCTCTTGAAAACATATAACAAATCTTCTTCTCCTTTTCGGAGCACCCATTCTTCAGAGCCATATTGGAAAACTGTCATCTCTGTAGCTTCCAATATTCTAATCTTGGTTTGAAGGCTTATCTTCCTATTCTTCCAAACTTTTCTTAACTGTGAAAAAACACCCTCATCTAAAGCTACAACTAAACTCTCTGAGCTTCTTTTCCTTTGTTGATTGAAGGAGTAGTATATAAAAATGTTACGACAATTGAGAAAATACAGACAAATACAAAACCCACAATAATTACAAATAGTAGTATCCATTCATAGATTTCTAGGAATCCTGGTTCAGAGTCATCAGGAAAAGGGACGTCTTTATTGCAATTCTCTTTTAGTCCACGTAGCCAATTTTGTTGCTCATCATTAAGTTTATTCCATTCTTTGTACCAATTGTAACAATAATGTAGTCTGCCAACCCTACTACCTACTTTGCCAACGTAGCCAATAGGACGGTTATTGTTATGAATTATTAACTTGCTACCTACTGTAGCAACATAGCTTTTACCAACAATCAAGCTGATCCCTTCAGAAAAAAAATCTTCATTAAAAGTCACAATAATATTATCTAAGGTAACTGCAGGCTTATTGAAGATTTCTTCCACTATTATTTTATACGTGTGATACATTTTTGAGGAATTCTCTAAGTCGGGCTTATACTCTTCAACAACCTTAAACAATTCAACAGTAACTGTTAGATCTTGGCATATCCAATTACCTGGACTCTTTTTGAGTTCTTCCACATTTCCACAATTCATCACATAAAATGCTTCAATCAAATTAAATTTGACAAAAAAAATTGTTAAAATTATACAGATTAAAAAAGGCATTTTCAATCTTAAGATGTTTGAAATCATTTTAGTAAAACCTTTTTACTACAAAGTCTATAAATCCACCAAAACCTTTAATCTAGTTTAACTTTTTTAAGTTAATGCGCCACAATAATAATCAGTTCAAATGTTTAAATTCTTATATGAATTTTTTTTTGCGATTGTTATTTAGAATGAGAAACCAAAAGTTTCAAGCTGAGAGGAAGTCGTTATTAGAAAAACATAATTGCAGAATTTTTTTTCTTGTAAGCAATGTCTTTTTAAGACCTGAAAAAAGTAGAAGGCATTTTCAATCTTAAAATGTTTCAAATCATTGCAGTAAAATCTTTTTACTACAAAATCTACAAGTCCACCAAAATCTTTAATCTAGTTTAACTTTTTTAAGTTAATGTGCCACAAATATAATCTGTTCAAATGTTTAAATTCTTATATGATTTTTTTTTTGCAATTGTTATTTAAAATGAGAAACCATAAGTTTGAAGCTTAGTAGAAATCGCTGTTAGAAAAACTTCACTACCGAATTTCTTTTCTTATAAGTATAAGCAGTGTCTTTTTAAGATCTGAAAAAGTTGAAAATTTTTTTAAGTTCAGCTCAGAATTGCTAAAGTTATTATGTAAACTACAAAAATATTTACGGTGATTGACCAATAATTTTATTTTTTTTAGGTCAAACTAAAATTATTTTTAGTTCAAAATTATAAAATTTATTTGTTTTTTTGTTACGTAAAATCCACTCTCTACGTGATTAATCTTACAGGTTTGATCGGAACTAGTTATAAAATGTCGGTTGAAAGCCCAAAACCCAAAATTTGTAATTATTATAAATTATGATTCGATATTTTGACAAGGGATTACAACAATTCCAAAACCTTAAAGAAAACCAAAAGTTTCAGGCTTAGTAAATATTAATAATTCAATAATCAATTATGTTTGAACAGACCGCAGTATAAAAAGACATTAAATTGCGCAAACAGCAAAAAACTGGTTATTGCAAAAATATTTTTCTATATTTCATAAAGGGATTAAAACAATTTAAACACCTTACAAAAGAAAATCAAAAGTTTCAAGCTTAGTACAGGCTCTTGATGCACGGCCCTGAGTAGGTAGACACATTTTGACGGGAGGCCAGTATTAGAAAAGATATTCTACAAAGAATCTCGACCAATTGAGTCGAATGCTGCCTTGAAATTGATATAAGCAATGAAAGCCTGCTAGTGGAGCTCGTTCGCCTTCTCGATGATTTGTCTTTGAAGAACATATGCTCTGTCATTGATTGGCCAAGCATAAAATCAGACTGCTCTACACCGCGCCTTCGTCAGAGGTGTGCAAAACATCGCTGCAACAAAACTATAGAAAACAGCTTGCCTGGTACTGAGAGGAGCGCCATCCCTCTGAAGTTCTTACACTCCCTTCTCGAACCTTTTCTCTTCCACAGTGGTAGTATAATTACTGTATGCCAGTCTTTCAGGATGATCTCAGAGTCCTGTATGGTATTGGATAGCATTTGGGAGCATTAACAGGATAGTGCCACCGCCATTCTTAAGCAGCTCCGTGGAGATTCCACAAATGCCAGAAGTTTTGTGGTTTTTCTATTTCTTCACAGCACTTTGAATTTATACCACTGACAATGGCTTAATGTCAATGTAAACGAGGTTTTTATGGATCATAGGTTAAGGGATGGCAGGAGTCACTACAGATGGAGAGAGGGGATGCATTAAGTAGAGATGATAAGTGGCCATTCCACCTTGAAAGACTGGACACTATGTCTTTAAGAAGCACCCCGTGCACATATAGTACGTTTTTTATTGGCTGAGTATACTGACGCGAGAAATCACGCAAGTGTTTGCACACTGCTCCAACGCCCTTCCTCGTGGTAGCTTCTTGTAGCTCATCAACTTTGGCGTCAAGCAATAATTTGAGGTCTCTAAGTATCAGCTTGTTCCTGGCGTCGATAACATGTTGATAAGTCTTCATATCCTCTCGCAGTCTGACCTACCTTAAGAGTGCAATGGCATCCACAGCCTCCTATGACAGCCAAGGCTCTTTGTCTTGAACTTGCAAGCCGAGAGATGTTCTAGCTGTGTCAGCTCCTGTTTTAAACGAGTCCCACATGACTTCAATATACGAAAGCTTGGACAGGCTTTCGAAACGGTTTTTAACCTCAACTGCGTACCACCCTTTGATAACAGGAGTATCAAGACTGCTGAGATTTAGCGCTGCAATGCGCTTGTTGACCTTCTGGAATTTCAGCTTAAGAAGAATTTTTGCAATTACAAGTCGGTGATCAGTATTACCCAAGTCAGCACCACGAAACGAGCGGCAATTAGAAACCGACGACCACCATTGCCGAGAGATGATGGTTTAATCAATCATTTTTTTGTTCAATTCACAAAAAAAAATTCCCGAAAGAAGCACAAATCTGACGGATGAAATTATAAAATAGTTCATGGTAATGGCTTTTAAAAAAGGAGCGACTCGGCTCAATAGTAACCGAAACTCTAAAAGCAGAATTTCGACATCAATATACACATCAAAAGAATCGGCTTATCATGCTGATTCCAAAAAAGTAAGATCTACCAAGTTTAGTGTTACCCATCCAAAGCTACGAGCCTGAGAAAATTCGCCTTATTTTTGAAAAAGGGGATCCTAATGAAAGTCACACCATCAGATTCAATATAGAAAAGAACCCTAATGTAAAAGTTTCAAGCTCCTACATACAAAAACGTGGAAATTTGTATTTTTTGCCAGAAGAAAGATCAAGTATGCATTTTTATTTATTTGTTTTTCCCATGGGTCATCGTATCGAATTGATGGTCCTAGAAGGCCGGGAGAGGGTGCATTCAAATGGAAATTGAAAGTTCTAGTGCCCTTTTCAAGTGACCAAAAAGATTGAAATCCAAATAGTCCCCCTCTCACGCCTGTTTTTTCCCAAATGTCATTCGATCAAAATTTTGAGATAGGCATTTTGTTCAGCATAGTTGAAGTTCCAATAACTATATCTTTAGGTGTAACATGCCCTTTAAACTCCTTGAGAAAGGGTTGTAAGTTATGAAATATGCCCATTGTTTGCGTAAATTATTTTTACTGGGAAGTATACAGACATTTTTTGGGGGGTGGGGAGGGAATTTTGTGCGTGGGGGCGGTCTCCATGGGGAGAATTTTCCGTGGAAAAGAAAATTTCTGGGGCGAACTTTCAAGGGGAAATTTTACACTGGACGAATTTGACAGAATTCTTATACGAAATTCTTTTTATTCGTTTAATTTCTCTTTGCCAGCATCGGGGATATTATCAGCGGGTTTGGATTTCGGGAAAAAGATTCCATGGAAGGGGGGATTTTCGGAATGATTGGAAAAACGATCTAAATTAAAATCTTTTGCAAATGAAAGTATGCTAAGAAAAAATTTCCAGGCTGAATTGTCCGCGAAAATTTTACGAAGGGGGGGATTTTACCCACGATGGAATTGTCCGTAGGGAATTCTATGGTGGGGGTGTACTTACATGGGAGGATAATGAGCCAGATTACCGACATTATTTGAAAAACGATCAGAAATAAAAGAGCGATTTAAAGTAAAGAGCGATGCGGGTGCAACGTGTTATTTATTTATTTATTATTATTATTATTATTTTAGAACAGGGCACTTCATACGAAATGAGTTGTCATAAAAACTTCGAAAGGGGCTCATTCGATTGAAAATTAAAAGGGCTAGTGCCATTTTTAATAGTCGAAAGTGATTGGAGGGGAACCAGACCCCACCCCTCCCACGCCCATCATTTCCTAAACAAGTCCAACCGGTTTTCTCAGATCTTACATTCAGATCAAGGACTTCAGTGTGTTCTTGCTAATTAACAAGTACCGGCGGATTTTTAAGTTTCTTATAAGTTGGAGTTCGTATTATACTTTCAAGGGGCAAGACCCAGAAATTTCGAGATTTTTTGTTGGAATTTGAATTCTTATCAAAGTGTTATAATGATACTCTCATAAAAAGAAGCAACTCCAATGTTTGAATTTAAAAGGGAATATGAAATGTTTGGTTAGCAGCATGATATACTTGGGATCCAAGATCAAATCCTAGCTCCTGTATTTTCTTATAGTTTTGAGTTAAATAGTCAAGGATTTCGGCCCTGCTGAATCTACTGGTGAAGTCTTTTTTACCGTTAGATATACCTTTTTTTTAATCTAATTTAGCTTTAACTACGGTATAATTTTTATTCTGGTAGCTTTCCGCTACTCCTTCCCTGCTGAAAAAAAATGAATTTCAAATGTTTTCAATTTTATAAATTCAACAAATCAAAAATTATTAAGATTTTAAGCAATAATTATCAGCATATGTATATTAAACTGACAATGCACATTCAAAATAGTTCCAAATTAATATACACAGTCATTCCTGAGTTACACCCTTTTGTTAATCCATATAAACATAACATGTTTTTATTTAGTTCAACACTACCCTTTCACATTTCCTGAAAAACTCACCTTAATGCCCTTCGTATTTTCTGAAAGTAATTTACAGCCCTTGCCCTGAGACCTGAGGGGTGGTTGACATCCCCAAACGCATAGTTACTGAACCTTTCAACAATGCTGAAAAAAATAGATGTCTCAAACTTCGTTTGGATGTTTGTTTTGGGAAATGATGTGCGGGGGGGGGGGGGGGGGGGGCTGGTGGCTCTCAAATCACCTTTGGCTATAAATTTCTTCCATAAGAACTGTACATGTCATTGGGGCATAACTTTCAACACTTACCCCCAAGGCTCTGATGGTTTGTATCAACCCCAAATGCCTTGTTTTATGATCTTTGGACTATTGTGAATAAAATGGCTATCTCAAAGTTTCTATGGGATGCATTTTGGGAAAACGTGAGGTGTGGGGGGGATAGCTGCCCTCTGATTACTTTGAATCTTAAAAAGGGCACTAAAACTGCTGATTATCAATCCAATGAGCGCCCTCTAAAGTATATACGACCACCCTTTCTGTAAAAACCTTACATGCCCCCAGAGCAAAGCCTGAGGTCAGTAGGAGGTTGTCATCCTCAAAGACATTATTCCTGGACTCTGTAACTATGCTGAACAAAATTACTCCCTCAAGATTTTGATTGAATGTGTCTGGGGAAATGATGTACGTGGGGGGGGACGCTCTGGTTTCTCGCAAATTACTTTTGACTTCTAAAAAGGGCACCGTAACTACCAATTCAAATCAAATGAGTCCCATCGGAAGTTTATACAACAATCCATTCCATAAAAAAATTATATATCCCCAGGGAATAGCTTACAATCCTTGTCCCAGGGATCTGGGGGGGGGGGCTATGTCAACCCTGGAGGCATTGTTACATGTTCTTTGGACTATTTTGAACAAAATGGCTATCGCACAATTTCAATCAGATGCGTTTGCTGAAAAAAGGGGTATTCGGGGGGAAGCCTAGTTGCCCTCCATCATTTTTGACCGTTAAAAGGGAACTATAACCTCTAATTTTCAAACAAATCAGCCTCTTCTAAAGTTTATACAACCATCCCTTCCATGAAAACCTTAAATTACCCCAGGACAGAACTTAAAATACTTGTCCCCAGGCTCCAGGGTTTTCTTCAACCCCTAAAGCCTTGTTATATGATCTTTGGACTATTTTGAATAAAATGGATACCTAACAATTTCTATTAGATTAATTTCGGAAAAACATGACGTGGGGGATAGCTCCCCTCCGATCACTTTGACTCTTAAAAAGGTCAATAGAGCTTCTGATGTCTAATCCAATGAGCCCCCTCTGAAAGTTTATACGACCCTCCTTTTTATAAAAAACCTTATATGCCCATAGGGCATAACTTAAAACCCTTGCTTTGAGGGGTATGGGGAAGTTGTCAGCCTCAAAGACATAATTTCTTTCAACTACGTTAAACAAATGGTTATCTCAAAATTTTGATGTTTGGAGAAATGATGAGTTTAGGAGGGGGGCTGGTTGCCCTCAAATCACTTTTGACTATTCAAAAGAGAGATAGACCTCTCAATTTCCAATCAAATGAACCGATTTTGAGGTTTCTATGACAAATTCTTCTAAATGAAGGGCCCTGGTGTAAAAAAAAAAAATCATTGTGCCAACAACCTCTGTTGGCAAACCTTGTCGTGCCAACATGAATGTGAGTGTTTTTATTCCAAATGAAAAAATAGTAAGAAACTACATTCAGCCATTAGGCAACTATCAAAAACAGTCTTAACTGTACCAGCTTGCACATCTGACGAAGCTGCAAAGTGGTCCAAGCTAGAATTTCATGAGGACGCATGAGCACGTGTAAAATCAGACATTTTGTCCGAACATTAAAAAAATCACACAATATATAGGGTTGTACATGGTGACACTTGAAAATATGGATGTCATTGTACAAGATCGAAGTTATGGTTAGTGGTTGTTCACACCATCTTAGGTGTAGTGGTAGCAGTGATCAGTTCTAGGCAAAGAGTTTATAGAATAATAGTATATTATATTTTATATCTCTATTTGTTCTAGGCTTCTCCGTCCATATGAAGCGCTGTGTCTGAACAAAACTCAAATGCAAAAGGATTTCAACACGTCCTTGCCCAGTGTTGTGGGAAATACTTTTAAAATGTAGTTAACTACAAATAAAATTACTCATACCATGAAGTAATTAATTATTCATTGGAAATACCTTGTCAGAGAAGCAATTTGTATTTAATTACATAATACATATTTAAGATATAAATTATTCTAGCTACAAAGTACCTTTTTATCAAAGCGTACTGTTTGTGATGAAAATTCTTACAAAATTTTTTATCAAATTCGGGAGTTTTCTTTCAACAAAAATAGTTTTTCAAATTTAACTCCAAGCTGACTCTGCTTTGCGGTGAAAATCGAATCCCAAACACAAAAAAAGGTACTAGTGGAGGACATGATGGCTAGACAATATTTAACTTTTGAAAACTCTTGCCACGTCTGGATATTCTTCCAAGGACTCAATTGAACGGTTTTTATCTTCCATGATCCTCAGTAACTGATTTTTTATGTTACAGTCAAATGAAGAATCTATGCTTGTTCCAACACCATCACCGTCGAAAGTAAGAGTCATCAGAATCAATCAACGTCACTTTGCTGAGCTCGGCATCACAATCAGTTAACTGATCATCAGCTCTGGCTGCCAAAATATGTTTCATTTCGTCACAAATTGCATCAATGATTCGATCACGGATATATCCCGGTATCGTTTACCCTTGAAACCAGATGGCGTCCACTAGCAATTGCTAGCTCCTGAAAACTAGGTTCACTTAGCTGCATTGTAAAAGCGTGTGCAAACTGGTTCTCTAAGCCATCCAAGGTTTCTTGGACACAGAAGCTTGTGTGTACTTGATAGTGTTTTTGTTTCATGTCAATCATTTTCTTTCTTAGTGCAATCAACATGGGCAACAGCATTACCTGAAGACAGTTTTTGTCCCCCTGTAGTATGTCAAGTGCCGTGACAACAGGCTCAGGAAACTCAAGCTCAATCACATTCAACTTTGGTAGATTTAGTTTGGTTTAAACCTGCCCAGTCTGGTCCCGCACTTCGACAATCATTTTCACAGTGTAATGTCAAGAATTCCACTGAGTCAAGCCTTGTACATGGTTTTTGAAAGCTTTTTTCTCCACAGTCACAAGTGGCTTCATTTCTTCGATTATGTTGTCCACTATGAGATCATCAATTTGCCTCTGATAAAGTTTACTTGGCTTTTTCTCAAAGAAATTTCTGCTTGGAGTTCTTTTTTAGAAGGCTTTTCTGTGACTTCAGAATCCAAACTGCTGTAATCTTCAGGCTGGCTTGGAGGTTTGACACCCTCACTTGACATAACCATCAAGAGTGTGTTTGAAAACACGCATTTTCTTCCATTTTTTTTGGATGTCCATGCATTAAAAAAAGTTCATAAGCCAGTAATGGACGAACACGCGAGAAAATGAAACATTTTCAAACACCTGCACCTACCTGACAAAGCTTAAACAATTTTAAAAAAGCTTAAATTTTCTTTAAACACGATCTATCGCAAAGCGTGCTTTTTATGGGATACGAATCTACTTTTCATTACTGACCAGCTAAAAAAGTAAAGAAAAAAAAGAAATAACCTCATCAGAGCAAGATATGTCATAAAAAACATAGCAACAATATCTTTTATTCTGTTCAAGATATCTGGACAGTAATACAGCACATCTGAACAGATGTATTTTTTTTCATTAATTATTTATCAAATATTTAAATTATTCTGTTACAAAACAAGGCAAATTAGTATAGAGGTAAGGAAATACGTGTCTAAAACCTGCTCTTCAGGCTTACATGCACATGTGCGACACATCTTAACTTGAAAATTATGAACCAAGATTTGGGATAACTTTTAATAAAAGATTTAACCCAAATTTCATTATAGTTTGCACATCCACGCTTTAGTCTGAGTCTTCTAAAGTTATTCTGTTGCATACTGCATCCAAAGATTATTATTCAGGTTATTATCTGAATTAAAAGTTGCTTCTCAAACCTTTTTTTTAATGTTGAAGCAAGAAGTTTAAAATTGTTTAATTAAACTTTCAGCATTAGGAGAGAATTAAATTAAAAAAAAAACATTTTTTTTTCAACTGAAAGTAAGGAGTAATATTTAAACTTGGAACAAACATAAATTATTATGTATACTAGGAGGTTTGCCCCTCCTCAACACCTCGCTCTTTATGCTAAAGTTTTTCAGCATTTAAAGAAAAGTTAATTTTATTGATCTAATTAAACGAGCCTTGTGTTTAGAAATAGACATAGACATTTCTATTTTGCCAAAAAAAAAAAAAACTTTCAACAAAAATCAGAAATAACTAGACAACCACATTAAGATTAAAAAAATCCTGTTGGTGGCTGTATCTTCTAACCGCCCTTTAATCAAAAATAAATAAAAAAAATAATAATTATTAATAAATTCTTATTTAAAAAAAAAAATCAAGAAAACAATTTACATTGTCACACTCTAACCATCCTCCCCCTTCCCTCTTCCCCCCATCCCCTCTTCCTCCGCCCTTCCCTCTTCCTACCCCCAATCTCCAAAAATTACCCTCCTTTTTCAACAAAAAACTCTTTAACTTTTTCTTAAATGAAACTAAGTTATCGCCGCTCTAATACTATCAGGGAGACCATTCCATACCGAAACACCTATGTTATGTAAAGCAAAACTTGACCTTGTTGAATGCTGGATCTCATTGATCAAATGGTCGACATTTCGTGTAGAATATTCATGGTAGAGAGAATTGCGGGAAAATACATTCCAAAAGTACTCAGGAGATAACATATTCAGACACTGATAAACAAACACTGATAACTGATAATCACGCTGCTGCCCAAAATTCAGAATGCCAAATTTTCTGTAGGATTGGGCTGTGCTTTCACAATGGCACATCTCTCCGAGTACTCTGATTGCCTTATTCTGAACAATTTGTATCCTTTTATAGTTTCCGATGAAATTACTGGCCCATACCGAGCATCCGTACCCAATATAAGGGTCTACAATAGCGCTGTAATTGAGCTTGAGGGTTGACAGAGGAAAGGTATGCTTCAGTTTTATCAGTATCCCGAGTCCTCTGGCAGCTTTAGCTGATACTATCTCACTGTGTTTTTTCCAGCTGAGACTGCAGTCGATATAAAAACCCAAGTAACGGAGGTCATATACTTGTTGAATAACAAGAAAAATGGCAAAAATCAAGTATTTATATAGCCCTTTTTTAAATTTCATCCAGCGTTCACTTAACTTCAAAGATATTCCCCATGAATCGGTTGTAAGCACTGCCGTGAGATTTTTTGACAAGGAATCTGTCACACAAGCCGTAAGATTTATTCGAGATCAATTAGATAAAGATGGAACCATTTTGAAAGAGCGTAGAAGCACAATAAATGCATCTGTTTTTGTAGAAGATGCGATTCATGCTATGAAGGAATTGGACGCTAAGGGTGATTTCCCTTTCAAATTCACTATTTATGATCCATCTGAGACTCCTTCCATACCTCACGATGTATTTACCTCATTAACGTGCAAACTAAACGAATGTGGTGAAAAAATGAATGCATGGCTGGACCGATGCAACGCCAGTTTTGTCACTAAAACGTGGCCTACTCCCAGCGAATCTCTAAGTATCCCGCTTCACGTAAAAGAAGCACCACCCGAAATCTATAAATCGTGCCAAAAGCAGAAAGAATTTCTTGATTCCAATGGTGCATCCGGAAAAGTACAGAAGGTAGTTACGAGAAGCGATACGCTGGTGTTGTATGTTAGAACCGAGCATGATGCAGAAGCTATAGCTAATAGCATAAAATCGAATTCCGCGGCTGTAGTTAAAGTCCATAAACCGAAATTCCTGGCAGTGGCTAAATTTGTCCCTGAAGATACGACAAACGAGGAGATTGAGTCTGCTATGGAAGGGATCCAAGAAGCGAAACGCTATGGTACTAGCAAGTCAGTCAAGCTAACATTCAGAGACAAAGAAGCTCTTGAAAAAGCACTGAAATATGGCGTTTACGTCGGTTATTGCCATATCAAGGTGGACAAATATGTTGCCGCCCCTCTGAGGTGTTTTAAATGCCAAAAGTTTGACCACTTGCAACGAGATTGCCCTAACAATGCGAAGTGTTCCAGGTGCTCCGGCGATCACGAAAACCCTAAAGACAATCCATGTGTCCGTGACACTAAATGTGCTAATTGCTCTGGAAAGCATCCATATTATAGCTCGCAATGCCCGGTTTATAAAAGACAATTAGAGGCTAGTTCAAACAAACGTAAGCAATGAATGCAACTATCTCGCTTTATAGCAGAAATATATACGGGCACGCTCCACACAAGCTGTCTCTTTTAAGTGATCTAGTAACCAAGCATAGCATAATATGCATTCAGGAACATTTGGTAACAGCCGATCATTCAGCAATCCTTGACCGATTTCCAGGAAAGGACTATTTTTTGCAGCCTGCTATCCGCAACAGCTCAGTTGGAAGGCCGAGTGGTGGAATCTTGATCATTGCAGACTCCAATTTGCAATGCACGCTAATTGATTCATGCGATTATTTTTCTGCGATCAGAGTTCCTGGTCCAAATGGCTTTATAGTCATATCAGTGTACCTCCCCACAAATTATCGTGATGTCCTCTCAGAAAGGCGTTACACGAAGGCTTGTGCGAGACTCGGGAGGTTGGCCGAACAATACAAGTCAGAAAAAATTATTATCTGTGGGGACTTCAACTGTCAGCTTCTGGATGATGATCGTTTTTTCACCATATTAAGGGGGTGTCTGCCAGAAGCTATGACCCCGGTTCCAAAATCCCAGTCCTTCACGTTTGTCCACAGCGCATCCCTGGCTACATCAGATATCGATCACTTTTTCGTAAATTTCCTACTTCCGACCGGGATTAAAGCCATTGTTGACTCGGAACACAATTGTAGCGATCACCTTGGGATTAGCTTAATGGTACCATTCTCCACCTACAAGCGGTGCCCCGGGCGATCATGGTTTATCAAGAGTGAATGGCAAAGGATAGATCAGTCCTTGTACAAAGATATTCTTGACTCAACTCTTGCTAAAATCAAAGTACCGTTCCACCTGCTTACTCATGGCCAAAATGAAGACAGACTAGCCCTGAACATCTTTTGCTCCGAAATTGTTCATTCGATGAAGCTTGCGGAATCTGCCGCTGTTCCAGTGGCAAAAGTGTACCCCAACACTCGTAAAAAGGGATGGGATAACCCAAATGTCAAGTTTGCCAAGAAGAGATCCAAGTTCTGGTACGAATTGTGGAAGGACTGCGACAAACCCCGCTCTGGAGTAGTTTTTCAGTGCTTTCGACATGCCAAAAAAGAATTCAAACGTACTGTCGAGAATATGCAAGTCCAGCAAGTGGAGAAGTTGTCTTGTGATTGCAGGAGTGACCCAAACATCTTATGGAAGCGATTCCAATCTAACAGGGCCGACGCTGATGTGCAAAGTCCCATTCCCGATGAAAGTTGGGTAAACCATTACAAGGACGTGTTTGCGCCACCACCCAACGAGCTGGACTCCGTATATAAATCTAAGTTAGATAGGCAATTAATCAGCGCAAAACTCCGCCGCACTGATGTCATTGTTTCTAAATGGCATATTGAGATAATTGTGAGAAAATTGAAAAAGAACAAGTCTCCAGGGCTCGATGGGATCACTCCGAGGCACTTACAGCACGGCACAGAACGTCTACATGAGTACTTAGCCTTACTATTCCAAATGAGCATCGAGCAGGGACTCACACCTGCCAACTTTCATGGTTGCCGCACATCCAATATTCTGAAAAAGAATCGAGATCCCTTGCTTTGTAAAAGCTACAGACCAATCTCAGTTTCATCGGTTATCAGCAAAGTATTTGAGAAGGTACTGTTGCCCCATATTACGTCGCACGCTCTAATGGGAGACAAACAACTTGGATTCAGAAATGGGTTGGGCTGTGGACACGCCCATCGGCTACTAAGAAGAATAATGAGGTCTACATCTTTAGTTAAAAAGCCACTCTTTGCCTGCAGTGTCGACATTTCCGCTGCGTTCGATTCTGTCGTCCAATCGCAGGCACTGTGGTGCCTCTTAGATTCAGGAGTCGACCCCCGCATTGTCCTTGTTCTCCATGACTGGTACTCCCACACGCATATTCGTCTAGCTTTGGGATGGGAAACAATCGCCGGTCACCGCAAGCAAAAGCTTTCTGAACCCATTCGGCTCTTCAAAGGAGTTCGGCAAGGATCTGCTCTAAGCCCTATCATCTTTAATTCTGCGATTTACTCTGTAACTAGATTCGTTCGTGGGACCTTCTTTTTGGAGGGCTTGGATCTAAGTTTCATTTCTTATGCAGATGACTTGTTGCTCCTAAGCAGCACGCTGAGGGGTCTACAAGAGAATCTTCGTCTTTTAGTGACCCTATACAGAAGAATAGGACTACGAGTCAACATAGAGAAAACCGAATTTATCGTTTTTAGCGGCACCAACTCGACCAATTCCAATCTTGTCCTTGACGGTATCGGAATCCAGCAGTCCCAGTCCCTAAATTACCTTGGTATCACGTATGGCCAGACGCCTAGGTCAACTAGAGGCTTGTTGGCTGAATCAGTCTGTAAATCTATCCGCTCAGCATATGGAAAAGCTGTCAAATGCAAGTGGTCATTTAATCGATTTATTAAGTCAAAACTATTCAACGCCGTCGTCTCTCCTGCCATCTGGTATATATCACCCTTTTGGGAAATGTTGTCCCTCACCGAGCGTCGAAAAATACGAACCACGTACTACAGATTTGCAAAATTTTTGCTGGGACTTCCACTAAGATTTTCTAACACGGAGATCTCATCCATATATGGAATCCTTGATCCATCAACCAAGGTGATTGATCTAGAACGGAGAGCCTCAAGACGATCCCTCAGTAAACTCTACGACTCACCGCTGACTCAACTGTTTCAGTGAATGAAATACCTGTATTTAATTTTTAGTGTTGAACATGTTTTTCTTCTTTTTTTGTTTCATTTTGTACTCCGCTTTTTTTTTCTCCATTTCTCCATTGTAAGCGGGCATAAATAAATATATATATATATATACAACTACCGAATCCAGTGGTGAAAGAGTCCCAGTTCTGCTAAAAATCATGTAACTGGTTTTCTTTGCATAAACAGCGAGGCAACTCACACTCACAAATACGCGGAGACACTGAAGTGCATGGTTAGCTTTTTCAACAGCTTCTTGAACAGACTTTGCAAAAACAGTTATAGCTGTATCATCAGCAAATGAAGTAACAACACCATCACTTATATAATACCGCAATGTATCTACGTAAACTAAGAACAAGAGAGGTCCCAGAACGGAACCCTGCGGCACACCACAAGTAACAGGCATCAATTCACTGACAATATCTTTGTGCACAACACTTATAGATCGATCGAAAGGATAAGATTCAAACCAACTTAGAGCACTGTTTTTAATTCCAAGACTTTTTAACCGCTTCAAAAGTATTTTAAAATTAACTGTATCGAACGCTTTCTTCAAATCAATAAATACCGTTAAAGGAACTAAATTTCTTTCAAATCCATTATTCAAATTATCTAAAAGGTGATGCATTGCGTGCAACGTTGACTGAGGCCTTCTGAAACCAAATTGACTATCACTAACAAATCCAAAAAAATCTAAATAAGAATACACTTGGGAATAAATAACTTTTTCAAAAATCTTAGAAAATAAAGGTAAAATCGATATCGGTCTATAGTTTGACAACTCATTCTTGTCACCTGCTTTGTGAAGTACAATCACTTTAGCTTGTTTTAACGCACGTGGAAAGTCACCTTTTCTCATTGATAGGTTCACTAGGTATAGGAGAACCGGTAGGAGGTAAGCACTTACAACTTTAAACGCCTTAAGTTTAAGTCCATCCATTCCGGCAAAGTTTGACTTTATCGACTTGACAGCCTTACTTACGTCACTCAGATTACACTCAACAAAACTAAAGGACTGGGATTCACCTCGGTTGTCAAGGAATTCCTGTTCCGAAAACTGGTCACTATTCTTTCCTGCCTCGCTAGAAATATCACTACCAATTCCAGAGAAATATTTGCAAAATTCATTTGTAATATCCTTCTCATTATGGACACTAAGACCGTTAATTTCTACTTTTTCTGGGAAAGCTGAAGATTTGCCAGTATCGAGCACATTCTTTATAGTTTGCCACGTACCTTGCATATCACCTTTGTGTTGTTCAAACTTATCAGAATAAAACTGTTTCATTGCAGTTCTGCGAAGGGAATTTACTTTACTACGAACCTTGCGAAATGCTTCCCAACCACTATCAGACTCACAATTCAGGTAAGCCTTAAACAGGTCATCCCTCACTTGCATTAGGTCAGTAATTTCATCGGTAATCCATGGCTTACGGGGGGTTCTCTTTCTTTTCTGGATCTCGAGAACAGGACAGCACCTATCATAGATAGGACCAAGAATATCCATAAATTTATCAAATGCTCGGGACGGATCATCATTAATATCCGTCACTTCTTACCAAGACAGCACACTCACTTCATCCTTGAAGTTCTTCAGATTCTCGGCCTTCATCTCCCGTGAGAGATATTTCTCCTTAGCTATTTTAGGCTTCGAGATTGATCTGATCGTACAAAGTTGATGGGAGATGATCCGAACCTGGAGTAACTGACACGTCTGAATGGCATTGCGCAATGAGGTCAGACCAAACAAATATATTATCAATTAAAGTTGCCGAATGTTCTGTAATCCTTGTCGGAATAGTAACAGTTGGGTAGTAGCCTTGACAAAGCATCAACTTCAAAAAATCTAAACTAGGGCCAGTCAGTTTCAGCAGATCGGAGTTAAAATCATCAATAAAAAAACACTCGCAATTTCTTCGAAGCACATTAGTCATAAACTGCTCAAAATCCCCCAAAAAATCATCCGGAGAAGCACTAGGCGGCCGATAAACCGAAGATATCAAAATCTTTCTTTTATCAATCTGGGCTTCAATAGATAATATTTCCAGCTTACCTTCATTCCAATTACAAAAATCATTCAGAACTGTAAAATTAATACCATTCTTCACAAGAAACGCCAAAACTCCTCCCCTCATTACTGTCCTTGATTTGCCAACAATTTGATACCCTGGAAAAAAATGTGACGAGAGAAAATTCTCCAGAGTAAAAAAGATTCACAAATCTCAAGAATATCAATATTACCTTTAAAAATTTTGAGAAAATTATTAACGTCATGGTGGTTAGAAGATACATGACAGTTCCACTGAGCCACTTTAAGCCCTGACATACTACGAATATCAAAATCAATAGCAGCTGAATACAGGTATTAACTTTGGCGAAGCGGACCAAAAACATGGCCAGTTAGACCACTGGCTATAGGTACCGAAAGAAGATTCTCAATACGAAACGCTTTACTCTGTTGAAGTTCCAGTCGGGAGCTGGAATAATTTTTATTCATACTGCCGACAGACATCTGAAGAAAAATAACAGAAATCTTACAATAAAAGGCGTTTTCCACTTATCGACATGCAACACAATTTTAATCAAATACTTTAATACCGGTAAAGAGACAATTAGAAATCGGCGAGACAAAATTTTTACCAAAATATAAACACGCGTTTCATGTGAGATAACAATACGTCATCAATACGAAATGAATTATTTTCAAGCGACTTCAAATGCGAAGGGTTAATACACGAAGCGATTAAAGTTATTTAACTTCACTGACAACAAATGATTATATGTCCCTGGTTGACAGAGGACAAAACCTATGAATGGAAAACTAATGCTAAACTGCAAAAATAAATGAAAAACAAATGATACGTAACTAAAATTACTGCAAGCAGTAATAAACTTATGAAGGTATGGTAAATAATAATATATATAAAAAATGACACACACATCAGAAGATTTCTTCTAGCGACCAGAGCATCCGGGGTGAAGAATCGCTAGTTTCACGAACGAAAATTCGACCTTGGTTGGACCATACACACTTGTTCCCAAATTTATCTCTAGCCGCATTTAAAATATCACACTTCTTGCGCGCAAGGTTTTCGCACAAAAAGATCCCGCATTTTGCAAGTTCAGGCTTAGCTTTGAAGATATACTTTGCAATCTATTTGTTACGGAGTTTCACTATAAGTGGCGCTACTCTGTCAGGTCTACTTGTCGGGTTGTTATTCAGGCTCAGTCTATGTACCCTAATAATATCTGAGTCGGCAATATTTACAAGGCCCATTTTTTCGCGGATCACACTCCGTATGGCACTGTTTATGTCGACCGTAGCGGGCTGCTTGACACCATGAAATAGAAGCGAGTCCAGTTTCCCCTCTTGTTCGAAATCGTCCAGTTTATTTTCTAAACTGTGTAAGGTTGCCCCTACTATCAGGACTAAAAATTTGGTAGCGTGTTGTTACTGAGGTGTGTTGGTAAGAATCGGTACTCAGAATTCAGTGACAACTGATATTTATTACAAAAGAAGATAAAAAGAAAATATTCTAATTCTAATTATTTTGAATACTTCTAAACCTCTTCTAGGTCTGATGTCTATGGTCTACTTGTTCAATCCACAAATGTTTACCGAAAATAAAAGGATTAAGTTAGTTCTAGGCTATCGATTGTTTCTAATTAAAAGAGGTACACTTGAATAGCTAGTCAAGGCTTGAGTTCTGGGGTATTAAAAATCCTTTAGCTCAAACTTTTGTTTCTTGGCTGAGCCAAGCTAGGAATAAACCTACTTGATTTTCTTCCAATTTACACGAACCCAAACCAAGAGATCCTATTATTATTTCTTGTAAAAAAAGGGGTTTGTGTTAATTGGACCTTTAATAAGCTTTGACTTTAGCAGGGAAAACTCTTAATTGAATATATCTGGACATATAGGTCTGGAAATTCTTAGATTGACAATATTATTCCCGTTTTCCCTAATTTATCTGTATAAACATTGAGTCCACCTTTGTATAAGCAGTTGGTACGGGTTTAACGAAATGAAAAAATGATTAAAAAGGGAACAGGGTTCTCCTTCGTATAAACGTCTGAAGACTGCACAAGGGGGAAAGTAATGTTGTTGTCCGATAATTCCAATTTTCTGAATATAAGGTCTTTATAAAGTCAAGCTAAGTTCCAAGGAACTCTAGGCTGAAAAAGGGAAGCACAAAAGGCTCTCCTAACGTTGACTTCTTGGTTAAGGTTCCTTCCCCTCCTTTAACCCACGGTTATTCGAAGCTTCTTCTACAAGTTTTAAATTTCTGGGAAGAAATTTGTTTTAGCTTATTCTAACCTTAAAAATGCTGTTTTTGTCCAAATGGCTCAAGCCTTGGCTAAGTGAAAATACTACCGAATTATAAACCCAAATCACCAACTTATAGTAAAATGTTAGACTTCAGCGCTAGTTTTTATTCTTGTCTCCTACATACGTATTAAATTTATATTCAGGTGACAGAAATCTTTCAGAAGTTTACTCTTTATCTCGAATTCTTATCTTCAAGGGGAATTCAGACAGACAGTGGTAGCCAACCTTAATTACAAAGTAAAACACTTACTCGTTGTTAGTTCCAAAAAAACTACCTTGTTTCCGAGGCAAAAACTACCCCGATTTTTCTCTCATCCGTAAGTTATATTCCTTTTGCTACTTGATCCGTTTAGCGACCTTCCCTCTCTCTTAACCAATCAACCACTTTTTTTAAAAGTAGTTTCTTTTCCAGTCTTTCAAGGCCTTGCATTCCTTTTTGTTTTATAAACAAACTGGTCTAAATTAGGTCTTAAAATATTTCTGACGGGTTCAAAGATCGTTCAATTCTTGGACAAAGAAGTGTCACTACAAGATTTATGACTAGTTACGCAAAGTGAAGCTATTTTCAAATTCAAGCTAATTTGAAATTTTCGCTTCATTTCTGATCTATGGATATGTCAAAAGAATTGGATTTTTCTGATCCATTTAAATATATAAATTTTATTAAATTTAGTTTTACCAATCAAAGGTTACAAGCCTGAGAATGTTTGCATGATTTTCGAAAAAAAGGGGAAACACCCCCTAAAATTCAATGAATCTTAATGAAAATCGCACCACGAGATTCAGCGTATTAGAGAACCCTGCCGTAGAGGTTTCAAGTTCCTATATTTAAAAATTTGGAACTTTGTACTTTTCGTCAGAAGAAAGATCATAGATGCACGTTTGTGTTTTTTTTGTTTGTTTTTTTCCCAAGGGGTGATCGTATCGACCCGGTGGGCCTAGAAAATTGAAAAAGGACTCGTCCTAACGGAGATTAAAAATTCTAGTGCCCTTTTTAAGTGACCAATCTCGAAATTGGAGGAAACTAGGCCCCCTCCCATGCTACTTTTTTCCCAAAATCGTCCGGTCAAAATTCTGAGATTGCTATTTTGTTCAGCATAGTTGAAAGGGATCCATAGTTCCGGAGCCATCCAAGCAATGGTTGACCATTCGGGACAATTCAGTGTTCAAAGTCAGATTGATGAGACGTCGTTTTTCACCTGCATTTGTTTGAGTTTCGTATCTTTTTTCTTTTTTGTTGTGCTCCACTATAATCTTTTTGTAGATGGTGGGTAATTAAATTATTATTAATATTATTATATATATATATATACGAGATAATCCTCCATACACCCCTGATCTGGTGCCCAGTGACTACCATGTGTTCCTGCACTTGAAGAAACACCTGGGTGGTCAGTGTCTTCAAGACGATAACGAAGTCAAAACAGTTGTGATACAGTGGTTAACAAGTCAGGCGGCAAAATTTTATGAGGAGGGTATTCAAAAACTGGTGCCACGTTATGACAAGTGCCTCAATATTCACAGAAATTATGTAGAAAAGTAGATTAAGGCTCAAGCTTTCATGTAAAAACAAAATTATTGCGATATCTTTGCACGTCTTTTTTTAATTCCAAAACGGTACTTACTTAAAAAACATGCCTCGTATATATATAATAATAATAATAATAATAATAATTTAATTACCCACCATCTAAAAAAAGATTATAGTGGAGCACAACAAATAAGAAAAAAGATACGAAACTCAAACAAATGCAGGTGAAAAACGACGTCTGATCAATCTGACTTTGAACAGTGAATTGTCCCAAATGGTCGACCATTGCTTGGATGGCTCCGGAAGTCCATGTTTTTTCAGTTGAGAATTCCGGTATCGCTTGGACATATACAGTAAACATTTTGCATACTTATAGTAGCACTTTCGGATTTTTTCGCAGTCTCTTACTGTCAGCACATGGGATGCACCGGCAAGGTAGATTACATGTGGCTGGCAAACTGAACGATAAATTGAGGCTAGAGATTTCCTGGAGTAGCGTCCGCGATTCTGCACTACAGACCCGTAAGCACGTTTAATTGCGGTAGTTGTTTGCTTGACGATGGATTGACTGGTTTTACCGATCGTTTCTGCAATCATGATACCCAGATATCGTAGCTCAGACACTGCAGGGACTGCATGATTGCCGAGGGTCACAGATTCACTTTTAGGTGCGTTGAAGATTAAAACTCGCACTTCTCTATATTGATAGAGAGCCCGATAGAAAGAAAGTCACTGTGGAGTCAACTCAGGTTATCTTGTAAGTCAGCTTTCGATCTACTGAGCAGAAGGACGTCGTCAGCGTATGCAAGGTAAGACAGGTCGGTACCGTGAAGTAGAAGGGAGGGCAAGATGCGGTCCAGAATCTTGGAAATCGCATGTTTGAAAATGAGAGGACTAAGAACGCTCCCTTGCCTCACGCCTCTTTTGATTTTGGCAGGATCTGATGTTCTATCTTTCCATTTGGCAGAAACTATTGAATTTTCATACCAGAATTTCAATGTTTTCACTATGCTCGCACTTACACCACTCAGCAGTAGAGCATTCATTGCTTGCATGTGGTTAACGCTGTCGAACGCTTTTGAAATATCTATACTATACATATAGAGAGGCGACTTGTTTCTCTCTAAGTCCACTTTTTTTCGCGCTTGAGACACAGGAGGGCCCCCAAAGGGCCCCCCGCCCAACTTTTTTGCCCCCCCCCATTTTTTAATACTTTTTCTTTTTGCGCATTTGAGGCACAGAAGGGCCCCCAAAGCCCCCCCCCCCCCAACGTTTTTACTCTCCCCCCCCCATTTTTTTACACTTTTTTTTGCGTGCTTTAGACACAGAAGGCCTCACCCCAACTTCTTGGGTCCGTCCCCCCATTAGTGTTTTTGTCGTGGTTTACCATGTCACTGTTACATTCTCTTGATGTTTCAAAGTTTTATTTTGGATTTTTCATTGAAATGTAAGATTTGGAATATTTCAATAGCGTTTTGTCGTGGTTTACCTTGTCACTGTTACATTCTGAAGATGTTTCAAAGTTCATTTTGGTTTTTCTTTCATTGAAATGTAAGAGTTGGAATATTTCAGTAGTGCTTTGTCGTGGTTTACCTTGTCACTGTTACATTCTCTTGATGTTTCAAAGTTCCTTTTAGATTTTTTTTCTCATTGAAATGTAAGAGTTGGAACATTTCAGTATTGTTTTGTCGTGGTTTACCTTGTCACTGTTACATTCTCTTGATTTTTCAAAGTTCATTTTGGATTTCTTTCGTTGAAATGTAAGGGTTGGAATATTTCAATAGGGTTTCATGGTTTACCTTGTCACTGTTACATTCTGAAGATGTTTCAAAGTTCATTTTTGATTTTTTTCGTTGAAATGTAAGAGTTGGAATATTTCAGTAGTGTTTTCTCGTGGTTTACCTTGTCACTGTTACATTCTCTTGATGTTTCAAAGTTCATTTTGGATTTTTTTTTTTTCATTGAAATGTAAGAGTTGGATTATTTTAGTATTGTTTTGTCGTGGTTTACCATGTCACTTTTACATTCTGAAGATGTTTCAAAGTTCATTTTGGATTTTTTTTTCGTTGAAATGTAAGAGTTGGAATATTTCAGTAGTGTTTTGTCGTGGTTTACCTTGTTACTGTTACATTCTCTTGATGTTTCAAAGTTCATTTTGGATTACATTCGTTGAAATGTAAGAGTTGGCATATTTCAGTAGTGTTTTGTCGTGGTTTACCTTGTCACTGTTACATTCTCTTGATGTTTCAAAGTTCATTTTAGATTTTTCTTCCTTTAAATGTATGAGTTGGCATATTTCAGTAGTGTTTTGTCGTGGTTTACCTTGTCACTGTTACATTCTCTTGATGTTTCAAAGTTCATTTTGGATTTTTTCGTTGAAGTGTAATAGTTGGATTATTTCAGTAGTGTTTGTCATGGTTTACCTTGTCACTGTTACATTCTCTTGATGTTTCGAAGTTCATTTTTGATTTCATTCATTGAAATGTAAGAGTTGGCATATTTCAGTAGTGTTTTCTCGTTGTTTACCTTGTCACTGTTACATTCTCTTGATGTTTCAAAGTTCATTTTAGTGTTTTTTTCCTTGAAATGTAAGAGTTGGAATATTTCAATAGTGTTTTGTCGTGGTTTACCTTGTCACTGTTACATTCTCTTGATGTTTCAAAGTTCATTTTGGATTTTTTTTTCATTGAAATGTAAGAGTTGGATTATTTTAGTAGTGTTTTGTTGTGCTTCACCTTGTCACTGTTACAATCTGATGATGTTTCATATTTCATTTTGGACTTTTTTCGTTGAAATGTAAGAGTTGGAATATTTCAGAAGTGTTTTGTCATGGTTTACCTTGTCACTGTTACATTCTCTTGATGTTTCAAAGTTCATTTTGAACTTGTTTCATTGAAATGTAAGAGTTGGAATATTTCAGCAGTGTTTTTTCATGGAGTACCTTGTCACTGTTACATTCTCTTGATGTTTCAAAGTTCATTTTAGATTTTTCCTTTCTTTGCAATGTAAGAGTTGGAATATTACAGTAGGGTTTTTTCGTGGTCTACCTTGTCACTATTACATTCTCTTGATGTTTCAAAGTTCATTTTTGTTTTTTTTTACTTTAAATGTAAGAGTTGGAATATTTCAGTTGTATTTTGTCGTGGTCTACATTATCACTGTTACATTCTCTTGATGCTTCAAAGTTCATTTTGGATTTTTTTCGTTGAAGTGTAAGAGTTGGAATTGTCACTGTTACATTCTCTTGATGTTTCAAAGTTCATTTTGGATTTTTTTTTTCATTGAAATGTAAGAGTTGGAATATTTCAGTAGTGTTTTGTCGTGGTTTACTTGTCACTTTTACATTTTGAAGATGTTTCAAAGTTCATTTTAGTTTTTTTTTCCTAAAAATGTAAAAGTTGGAATATTTCAGTAGTGTTTTGTAGTAGTTTACCATTTCACTGTTACATTCTTTACTTAGGCAGCGCTATTGCGCTGCCTATGATTGTCATTTTGTTATAATCTTTGGTGTGTGAGATTAGGTACTGCCCTTTAAGATTTTTACCGATTCTTTGAATTGTCCTTTCATATAATATATTTTTCTTATATTTCTCATCGTTCCTGAAACCATAAAAAAATAACTGGTATGAAATTGTCACTTTGACTTTCTCAAAATTCAAGAAGCTGGATTTCTAGACAATTCAAGAAACAAAATTCATGATAAAACCCTTTTGAATGAAATCAAATTTCAAATTTAACGTGTTAACAGGAGGCAAAGAAGATAAAGATAAAGAAATCTGTAAAATTCCATACGCTCTGGCAACCATTAGCAAAAATACGTCTATGGCTAATAGGAATGCAAAAATTCCGTCGTTGTACAAAATGGTGTTCTACTTACAAATTCAAGAAATAGAGAAGATCCGAGGGACACACGACTCAAGAAAGATTCAGAACAGATACAAGAACAGACTCAAGGTAATATAGAGTAAATAATACGTATATATAGAAGGGATCACCACTCCAGAATCAGAAAACCGACATGAATGATTTTATTATGGACCCTGGATCGGCTTACTTCATTGTGATGGAAATCGGGCACCGTTGCTGTAACGACACAACAATAAAAAGTGTCTCGAAATATGAAATAGAAATAATAAACAAATATGTTTTTGGGAATGAAGCTCACAACAGATTGTTGTAAAGGGCAGCTCTTCTAGAAACTGATTTGTTTTAATTGAGAAAAGTTTGACTTTGGATTTGGGGCCTCTTTTAAAATCAGAGGAGGGCTATAACCCAGACAGCCCCTCCCCAAATGATGCCACTGCATTTCAGTATGAGGGCTATACAAGGAAAACCCAAGAAGGTGTCCCAAGCATTTTATGACCTCCAAACATATAAGATACTCTCACCAGGGCAAACAAACTAGCTTTCGCAGAAAGACTGTGTAAAGAGAGTGCTTGAGTAAAGGACAGTCTTGAAACTACGTTTCACAAATAAGTTTTGAATGCTTTATTCATGCTCTTGATAAGGTCTTAGAAACACTTCAGTATCCTCTGGCGAAAAGCGCTCTTGAAATAGTGCTTTATGTACTCAGTGTATTCAAGAGCTTAAATTGCTTGTTTCAGACCAAGTATGTCTTGTTTTACTGGATCAGACAAGAACCAGAAGAGATAGTCAGAACCTTTGCCATTAACCTTATGAGCGTGACCTACTTAAGGAATGTCTCAAACATACTAAAATCGATGAAAAAACGGAATCTGAATATTTATTACTTCAACAAGCATGCTTGGCCACGAAAGCACGTCACGACATGGATTTCATCGTGAGTCATCAATTGATTAAGGTAAAAAAAATTGGATTTCGTTTCGAAAGATGTCCAAAACCTTACGTTACAGGCAGCGCCTGAATTAAACACGATCCAACCTTTAAAATCTTCTTTTTGAGTTTGCCAATGTGTTGGTTCTAAATTTTCCAGAGCGCTAGATCTTTGAATTCTATCAATCCATCTCGAAAAATTTAGTATACCTGGATGGGATGAATAAAAAATTGATGCAGACTGAAAATGCCAATCCATGATCTATCTGCCGGAAAATCTACATCCTAAAAATGTGTTGGGGATACATTTTGTGCTTGAAAATCGTGCTGGAGATGTTCGTTTCGCTCATCTTGAGTCACTATTGTCTCAAAACACTATTCATAGAGTTAAAAAGTGTAAAAACTGACCATCGCAAACATCTTGAGCAGCCAATAAATGCTGGTCTGTTGGATGCCGAATATGGAATTTAAAAAGCTGGCACCACTGCCTTATGAATGATTTTGTATTCTCAAATGGGAAAACAGCTAAAAGTGGCAGCTTTACTGGTATCCAAGCGCTAGTCCTTTTTTTGCAAATAGGTAATTCATAAAAAAACAAATCATTCATCAATGGTCCGTCTTAGTAGAGATAGTGAATGAGCGATAAATACTTCATGTATTCTTTCTTGTCGCTTACTTATTTCACACTTTTGGAACGTTATATATCTTTGAGACAAGCAAGGACCTTGTCTTGGTCGTCTTTTTCTTTCTCACTAGAAACATGCCAACTCTTACATTTCAATGAATGAAATCAAAAATGAACTTTGAA
>CM051270.1:10843796-11116296 GCA_027921565.1 Artemia sinica | reverse complement strand
TCACAAGAATATTGAAACTTTTCTTTATCAATTTTACGCCAAACCAGAACCTCATGCCACCTCTGAGTGAATATCGACGAATTATTCGCAGCGGAAAACGAGGTAGGCCTACTGATAATACACTGAACTGGGAAATGATCCGAAGTGAAACTATTCGGAAGGACAAGAACCTCACGTACTGGCAAAGAACTAGAGCTAACAATATGGTCTAGATTGGACGTAGAACCAGATTGGTGGATATACGAAAAGTTCTGGTTCTTCCGGTGAATAGTAAAACGGTTCTCAAGTATCCCTATTAGAATGCAACAACGACTATTTTGGGCACTAATATCAACTTCTAAATTACAGTTAAAGTCACCCACTATTATGCACTCAAGGGACTCGCGTTCGGCTTTTTTAAGGCAGCGGGCTAGTTTAGCAGCACTTATAGCAAAAGCACTATCAGATTTGTCGTCACGGTAATCAGTTGGAAGGTACACATTTATAACTAGCAGGTTATCTAGTCTAGTTGCAAGAAAATTGTCACTGTTCTCGTATACTTCGCACGCGAGACGATTGCTAACCAACGTGGCAATACCGCCAGACGGACGGCCCCGCGGAGATGAACGTTTTGCAGGCACGGAGAACACAGAGTAGGACGGCCAGAGATTTAGTAGGTTTAGGCCAGCTTCTGTGATGAAATGTTCTTGCAGGCATATCACATTATATTTATTCACAAACTGGTCAACCACAAGAGACCGCTCGGAAAAATTTCCGTTTATATTCCAAGAAATTAGTGAAATGTTAGATTTCGTTATTCATCATGTTAATGAGTTGCCTTTTGCTGGTTTTTCGGACACTTTACGCTATAGCAGGTATGACCCGCTTTCTTGCAGGAAACGCAAAACATAGCACGAGTACACTTTTCTGAATCGTTCTTTTTGGAGACGTGGTCAGACGCACCACATCTGGAGCAGACAGGGCTATTGGAGCACTCGGCAGCTAGGTGACCTTGGTTGTGGCATGAGTAGCAACGACGGGGTAAGAAAAGGAATTCTTCAGTGGGCAGTTTTTCGTAATAGATCTTCACAGAGTCCTTAAGAAATTTATCCAAATCCGATCGACAGCTGAAAAATACTTTGAACGTACGGGAACTGCCAATCTGTTCAGACTTCGTAGCTCTGGGGATCAGTGCAGTTAGCTCATCCGCCGATACGTCAGAGGGGACTCGTTTCACTACACCAATATAGTTAGGGCTCTTTATGGCAGCAGAGATCTGCGGCTGGTTGGTCTTGATTGACTCAACAATGGTTTCAGCTGTGTTTTTCGAGCGAACCACTAGTTTCCAGTCCGATTTGACTCTTCGTAATTCAGATATGTCACTAGTATCCGCACATGCCGAATCTATGCATCTCTTCCTAGCACTCGGGGTATCAAGCGACTCGGGCAGATTTTTCAGTACGATTGCATAGGAGGGCTTATCAGGCTGGTTTGAAGCACTTGGCCATTCGATGGGTTTGTTGGCATTAATAGCAAAATGGTTCTTAATAACTCGAGACAATTCATTCACCTTAATAGCAACGGTTGCTGCAGTAGCTTCACTAGTAGTTGGGACTGAGCAGGGAGAATCAATAACAAAGGTCGGCAATTTGGTCTTCTTGGCGTGAGCTTGGTGAATCCATCTGCAAATTTCCGTAAAATTCTCTTCATCTTTTGCGTGAATTTTACAGCGTGTTGTAAACTGCATTAGTTTATGGAGCGATTCGTTGGCTTTCAGAATTTCTTTTGGTGTGAAAAATCCGACGCCTGTATCAATTATTCCCTCCAGTTTTTTCCTCTCTTTCCATACTACGACTCACGAAGTTCAAACACAGCATTCAAGAATATTTGTCCTCCATTTCCGTCGGACATCCCGAAAACAACGTGGTACTGTCCAGACGCACCTTAAGAAAAGGTTGAAACATTGCTTATAAGATTTGCGTAATAAAATCTTCTATTGGCAACTTCCATCGGCAACACTGAGCTATAATAATTGTTCCCAGGGGAAATCACAGCGGCCAAAATAACCAAACCATAGATAAGAGCCGATTATAAAAGTCTTCAAATAAGTGTCCACTGGGAAATTACTCACAATGTAAAACAGGGTTTTATCACAAAAAAGAGTTTCTTTACACCACAAGCTCTAGATCAAGACTGGATCTACGTCTATATATATATATATATATATCTATATAATATTATTATATATAATTATATATAATATATATAATATATATAAAAATATATATATATATATTATATAATATAATATATTAATATATTATATTATATTTAATTATATATATATATATATTATTATAAAATATTATTAATATTATAATATATTTATTATATATATATATTTATATATTTATTATTATTTATATATATATATTATATATTAATTTTAATTTAATTTTTATTTTTTATATTTTTATTTTATTTTTTTTTTTATATTTTTTTATTATAATATATAATATATTTATTTTATTATTATATTTTTTATTTTATTTTTATATTTTTTTTTTTTATTATTTTATTTTAATTTATTTATATTTTTTTTTTTTATTTTATATTTTTTTTATTTTTATTTTTTTTTATATATTTATTTATATTTTTTTTTTTATTTATATTTTATTATTTATTATATATTATTATATATATTATATATATATATATTATTTATTTATTTTGGGGGGCGGGGATTTTAGGACCAGGGCCTTAGTATCGAAGGAGTTGTCGTAGAAACTTTGAAAATGGCTCATTCGACTGGAAATTGAAAGGGCTATCACCCTTTTTAACAGTCGAAAGTGATTGGAGGGCAACTAACCCCTCCTCCCACGCCCACCATTTCCCCAAACTCATCCAATCAAAATTTTGAGATAGCCATTTCGTTCAACGTAAATGAAAGGTCAGGAAATAATGTCTTTTAAGATTACCCCCCCCCCCGACCCCTCAGGGCAAGGGTTGTAAGTTAGGCCCTGCGGGCATAACTTACAAACACCTCGTTTTCTCCCAAAATGCATTTGATTGAAATTTTGAGATACCTTTGTTTTCGTAGAAACTTCAAAAAGAGCTCATTCGATTGGAAATTGAAAGGGCTAGCGTCAATTTTAATAGTCGAAAATGATTGGAGGGAAACTAATCCTTCCTTCCAAGCTTACCATTTCTCCAAACACATCCAATCAATATTTTTAGATAGCCATTTTGCTCAATTTCCTTCAAAGGTCCGAAAATTATGTCTTTGAGGACGACAACCCCCACAGCCCTCAGGGCAAGGGTTGTAAGTTATGCCCTGGGGGTATATTAGGTATACATAGAAAGGATTTGATCGTATAAACTTTGGAGAGGGCTTATTGGATTGTTAATCAGAAGTTCTAGTACAGTTTTTAAGGTTTAGAGTGATCGGAGGGTGGATACCCCCCGCACCTCGTATTTTCCCTAAATGTATCTGATAATTGGCCTTTTTTATCGTAGAAACTCCTTAAAGAGCTTACTTGATTGGAAATTGAAATGACTAGTGCCCTTTTTAATATTCAAAAAAGATTGGAGGGCAACTAATTCCCCTTCAAACGCCCACCATTTTCTCAAAAAACATCCAATCCGAGTTTTGAGATAGCCATTTTGTTCAGAAATTATGTCCTTAGGGTAAGGGTTGTAAATTATGCCCTGGGGTCATATAAGGTTTATATAGAAAGGGTGATCGTATAAACTTCGGAGGGGGCTTATTGGACTGGTAATCAGAAGTTCTAGTGTCCTTTTTAAGATTGAGAGTAATCAAAGACCCCCCACACCTCGTATTTTTCCAAAATGCATCTGATAGAAATTTTGAGCTGGCCATTCGTTGTCGTAGAAACTTCGAAAAAGGCTCATTCGATTGGAAATTGAAAGACCAAGTACCCTTTTTATTACTCAAAAGTAAAAAGAGGACAAACCAGCATCCCTCCAAAATTCTGTCAGTCCCCAAAACACATCCAATGATAACGTTAAGAGAACGATTTTTTTTCAGAATTATTGAAAGGTCCAGTAATTATGTCTTTGGGGATGCCAACCTCCCCACAGTCCTCAGGTTAAGGCCTATAAGTTAGGCTATTCGTTCATTGCTTACATATAGTACATGGCACTGAAAAAGGTGTTCGTGTTTGAACTTTATTTTCCATGCCTTCTCAAGACCAGGACATTTTTTGCGCTTACTGAAAACAAAATACGTTTTAATGTTTTCGGTTCTTTTACTTTCATAAATAAAAAGTCGTCAAAACTTTAAGGAATAAATATCAGTATTTGTCAATTGAACAGACAATCTACGGTCATTCGTTTTTTTTTTTTTTTTTTTTTTTTTTTAGTGAAGCGCATATTATGTTCCTATTGCAAGAAGGCATTGGGGTTATTAGCCCTACTCAGGTTATTAATTTCTGGTCGTTTTGAATTTGATTTGGCTATCTATTATAATTCTTGTCGTTTTGAGTTTCATTTATTCATTGATGGTGATTTGCGGTAGTTTGACGCTTGGAAGATTATTTGACTTCATTTCTGCTCATTTTTGGCTTAATGGAGCTCTTTATTTTTCTTTGAAAAACGTGTTGTGTTTCAAAGTTTTTTTTAATTAATTACAATAAATAACCGATTCAAACTCACAAACAAGCAGAAATTAATATGAGTAGGGCTCACAACCCTTAGGCCTTCTTAAATTCAGAACTTTTAAATGCCAGAACAATACGGCAGGAACTTTTGAGGGGGTTTCCGTCGGTAAAAAAGGATTTTTAGATACTTTCCGGCTATCGAATAGCATTTTTTAATGCACAAACTCAAAACACTGCCTTGGCTTAAACTGAATAGAAAAAAGCAAAAAAAAAAAAAACTTAAACATTTTTACAGCCTAAAATAATAAACATCACCTTGGAGACTAATCTTAAGCTGAAAGACAAGGAATGTTGAATGAAAATAACCAAAGAGGGAAATGGTTCATAAAGGTAGGCAACCTGAGACTCTATTGTGCAGTCACAATTTGGTTGAGCTTAATTTTCTACTCTACTTGACTGTATTAGTACATAAATAATGCCATACACTACTTAGACAGAATTAAGGTGGGCACACCACTTGATTTATCTTTTGCCGTTTTTTCCAAATATGTTAAGTGCTTCTGTTACAATCACCCCCCCCCCACCATCTCATTGACAGATATAAGAATTATAGGTAAAATTCTACTTTAGTTACTTTTGGCTATCTTGGAAAGGGGTTGGGTTAGGAAAATGAAACTTTCAGGGATGGATGTACATGCTAAGGTTTGTCCCGGGAAGGTACTTTGAAGTACCTACCTCCACTCATCCCCCCCCTCTATATAATGGTAAATTACTGCACATTACTAGTTGTTTTTAACTCATATTTCATCCTATATTACTATCATAAATATAAATCACTGCTTACCTTACACAACTTCTGCATTCACAACTTACACAACTTCTGCGTTCATTAAAATATATTCCAAAATCCTATTTAAATCTAAGCCATTTAATTTTCAACCCATGCTGACTTTCTTTATGGTATATGAAACCAGGTTTGTTGTGATGTCACACTTTCCTTATCAGAAATCCTTACCCTTAAGGGTAGCAGGCACATGCCAAACAACTCTGTTGATAAGACCATTTAAACTGTATTAATTAGGGAAAGGATTTGAAAACATCAGAATCGACTTCAGAGGACACGTTATATCACAGGAAGAGGTTTTTGAAATCACCCTTCCCCCCAAACTCAAAATTTTCTAAAATTCTACTTTAGAAGCTTTTTAAATATTTCTAAAGCACTAATAGATAGAGTGCTAAAAACATCAGAATTGACTTCAGAGGACACATTATATCACGGGAAGATGTTTTTAAAATCCTCCTTCCCCCAAACTCAAAATTTTCCAAAATTCTACTTTAGAAGCTTTTTAAATATTTCTAAAGCACTAATAGATAGAGTGCTAAAAACATCAGAATGACTTCAGAGGACACATTATATCACAAGAAGAGGTTTTAAAAAATCCCCCTTCCCCCCAAACTCAAAATTTTCCAAAATTTTACTTTAGAAGCTTTTTAAATATTTCTAAAGCATTAATAGATAGAGTGCTAAAAACATCAGAATCAACTTCAGAGGACACGTTATATCACGGGAAGAGGTTTTTAAAATCCCCCTTCCCCCCAAACTCAAAAATTTCCAAAATTTTACTTTAGAAGCTTTTTTAAATATTTCTAAAGCACTAATAGATAGAGCGCTACAAGTTTCAGAATCAACTTCAGAGGACATGTTATATCACGGGAAGAGGGTTTTAAAATCCCCCTTTCCCCCTAACTCAAAATTTTCCAAAATTTTATTTTAAAAGCTTTTTAAATATTTCTAAAGCACTAATAGATAGTGCTAAAAACATCAGAATCAACTTCAGAGGACACGTTATATCACGGGAAGAGGTTTTTAAAATCCCCCTTCCCCCCAAACTCAAATTTTCCGAAATTCTACTTCAGAAGCTTTTTTAAATATTTCTAAAGCACTAAGACATAGAACGCTACAAACAGCAGAATCGACTTTAGAGGACAATTTGTGTCATGGGAAGATGGTTTTGAAATCCCCCTTCCCCCAAACTCAAAATTTTCCAAAATTCTACTTTAGAAGCTTTTCAAATATTTCTAAGGCACTAATAGATAGAGTGCTAAAAACATCAGAATCAACTTCAGAGGACACGTTATATCATGGGAAGAGGTTTTTAAAATCCCCCTTCCCCCCAAACTCAAAATTTTCTAAAATTTTGACTTTAGAAGCTTTTTACATATATCTAAAGCACCAATAGATAGAGCACTACAAATATTAGAATTGACTTCAGAGGACAAATTATGTTACGGGAAGATGTTTTTGAAATCCCCCTTCCCCCCAAACTCAAAATTTTCCAAAATTCTACTTTAGAAGCTTTTTAAATATTTCTAAAGCATTAATAGATAGAGTGCTAAAAACATCAGAATCAACTTCAGAGGACACGTTATATCACGGGAAGAGGTTTTTAAAATCCCCCTTCCCCCCAAACTCAAAAATTTCCAAAATTTTACTTTAGAAGCTTTTTTAAATATTTCTAAAGCACTAATAGATAGAGCGCTACAAGTCTCAGAATCAACTTCAGAGGACATGTTATATCACGGGAAGAGGGTTTTAAAATCCCCCTTTCCCCCTAACTCCAAATTTTCCAAAATTTTATTTTAAAAGGTTTTTAAATATTTCTAAAGCACTAATAGATAGTGCTAAAACATCAGAATCGACTTCAGAGGACATGTTATATCACGGGAAGATGTTTTTGAAATCCCCCTTCCCCCAAACTCAAAATTTTCCAAAATTCTACTTTAGAAGCTTTTCAAATATTTCTAAGGCACTAATAGATAGAGTGCTAAAAACATTAGAATCGACTTCAGAGGACACGTTATATCACGGGAAGAGGTTTTTAAAACCCCCCTTCCCCCAAACTCAAAATTTTCCAAAATTTTGACTTTAGAAGCTTTTTACATATATCTAAAGCACTAATAGATAGAGCGCTACAAATATTAGAATTGACTTCAGAGGACAAATTATGTTACGGGAAGATGTTTTTGAAATCCCCCTTCCCCCCTAACTCAAAATTTTCCAAAATTTTATTTTAGAAGCTTTTTAAATATTTCTAAAGCAGTAATAGATAGAGTGCTAAAAACATCAGAATCGACTTCAGAGGACACGTTATATCAAGGGAAGAGGTTTTTAAAATCCTCCTTCCCTCAAAACTAAAAAATCTCCAAAATTTTACTTTAGAAGCTTTTTTAAATATTCTAAAGCAATAATAGATAGAGCACTACAAATTTCAGAATCAAATTCAGAGGACACGTTATATCACGGGAAGAGGTTTTTAAAATCCCCCTTCCCCCAAACTCAAAATTTTCCAAATTTTTACTTTAGAAGCTTTTTTAAATATTTCTAAAGCGCTAAGACATAGAGCGCTACAAACATCAGAATCATCTTTAGAGGACAAATTATATTATGGGAAGATGTTTTTGAAATCCCCTTTCCCCCCAAACTCAAAATTTTCCAAAATTCTACTTTAGAAGCTTTTAAAATATTTCTAAAGCACTAATAGATAGAGTGCTAAAAACATCAGAATCGACTTCAGAGGACAAATTATGTTACGGGAAGATGTTTTTGAAATCCCCCTTCCCCCCAAACTCAAAATTTTCCAAATTTTTACTTTAGAAGCTTTTTTAAATATTTCTAAAGCACTAATAGATAGAGCACTACAAATTTCAGAATCGACTTCAGAGGACACGTTATATCACGGGAAGAGGTTTTTAAAATCCCCCTTCCCCCCAAACTCAAAATTTTCCAAATTTTTACTTTAGAAGCTTTTTTAAATATTTCTAAAGTGGTGAGACATAGAGCGCTACAAACATCAGAATCATCTTTAGAGGAAAAATTATATTATGGGAAGATGTTTTTGAAATCCCCTTTTCCCCCAAACTGAAAATTTTCCAAAATTCTACTTTAAAAGCTTTTAAAATATTTCTAAAGCACTAATAGATAGAGTGCTACAAACATCAGAATCGACTTCAGAGGACATGTTATATCACGGGAAGAGGTTTTGAAAATCCCCCTTCCCCCCAAACTCAAAATTTACCAAAATTCTACTTTAGAAGCTTTTCAAATATTTCTAAGGCACTAATAGATAGAGTGCTAAAAACATTAGAATCGACTTCAGAGGACACGTTATATCACGGGAAGAGGTTTTTAAAACCCCCCTTCCCCCCAAACTCAAAATTTTCCAAAATTTTGACTTTAGAAGCTTTTTAAATATATCTAAAGCACTAATAGATAGAGCGCTACAAATATTAGAATCATTAATTCTATATACAAGTTTCAGAATCGACTTCAGAGGACACGTTATATCACGGGAAGAGGGTTTTAAAATCCCCCTTTCTCCCTAACTCAAAATTTTCCAAAATTTTATTTTAGAAGCTTTTTAAATATTTCTAAAGCACTAATAGATAGTGCTAAAAACATCAGAATCGACTTCAGAGGACACGTTATATCACGGGAAGAGGTTTTTAAAATCCCCCTTCCCCCCAAACTCAAAATTTTCCAAAATTCTACTTCAGAAGCTTTTTTAAATATTTCTAAAGCGCTAAGACATAGAACGCTACAAACAGCAGAATCGACTTTAGAGGACAATTTGTATCATGTGAAGATGTTTTTGAAATCACCCTTCCCCCCAAACTCAAAATTTTCCAAAATTCTACTTTAGAAGCTTTTCAAATATTTCTAAGGCACTAATAGATAGAGTGCTAAAAACATTAGAATCGACTTCAGAGGACACGTTATATCACGGGAAGAGGTTTTTGAAACCCCCCTTCCCCCCAAACTCAAAATTTTCCAAAATTTTGACTTTAGAAGCTTTTTACATATATCTAAAGCACTAATAGATAGAGCGCTACAAATATTAGAATCGACTTCAGAGGACAAATTATGTTACAGGAAGATGTTTTTGAAATCCCCCTTCCCCCCTAATTCAAAGTTTTCCAAAATTTTATTTTAGAAGCTTTTTAAATATTTCTAAAGCAGTGAGCGGACAAATTAAATTATATTACCTTCCCCCCAAACTCAAAATTTTCCAAATTTTTACTTAGAAGCTTTTTTAAATATTTCTAAAGCACTAATAGATAGAGCACTACAAATTTCAGAATCGACTTCAGAGGACACGTTATATCACGGGAAGAGGTTTTTAAAATCCCCCTTCCCCCCAAACTCAAAATTTTCCAAATTTTTACTTTAGAAGCTTTTTTAAATATTTCTAAAGCACTAATAGATAGAGCGCTACAAACATCAGAATCATCTTTAGACCCCCTTCCCCCCAAACTTAAATTTTTTTTGAAATCCCCCTTTGCCCAAAACTCAAAATTTTCCAAAATTCTACTTTAGAAGCTTTTTTAAATATTTCTAAAGCGCTAAGACATAGAGCGCTACAAACATCAGAATCGACTTTAGAGGACAAGTTATGTCATGGGAAGATGTTTTTGAAATCCCCCTTCCCCCAAACTCAAAATTTTCTAAAATCCTGGTCTAGAAGCTTTTTTAAATATTTCTAAAGCGCTAAGACATAGAGCGCTACAAACATCAGAATCAACTTTAGAGGAAAAGTTATGTCATGGGAAGATGTTTTTGAAATACCCATTACCCATTGAAATTTTGACAAAACAACATTTTACCTTAATTTTCAGTTATCAGTTTCTTTTTCTCTGGCTTTATTTCTGAAAACGCCATTTCTGAAACGGGATTTTCCGTGAGGGTATTTCCTGTGTGTGTGTGTGGGGGGGGGGGGGTTCGCGGGGAGGTATTTTCCGGGGGGATTTTCCGGCGGGTATTCGCCAAGAACCACAAATTTGATGGTATGAGTTTTATTAAAATATTTGACTTTTAGGGGTTGTTTCCCCCTTTACGAAACTCAGACAAATTTTACAACCAGATTTTAGAGCATGATTCCAGTGCAACACGTTACAACGAAATGGTCAGCTTAGATTAGTATAAGCAGAGGCACCGCGAGCAGGTTGCTGACCACCGCCCCCGCCCTCCCCCTCCCCCTGCTATCAAATCCCTTGCAGCTAACCTTTCCACCCTCGAAAGAAAATTTTTATATATAATTTCCAGTATTTTTTACATATTTTAAATCGCGGATGTAAAAAAGAAAAGCAAAATTTTTCAACATTATAGGATTAAGCTATTTGAATATGTTTTATGTGGTTACCCAACTCAAAATGTTAAGGGGTTTCAAAAAAAAATAATCAAAACGAATATAGATTATTCGGTACTTGTGCATTATAAATAACCCACCGCTATAGACTGTACAAGGAACCAAATACCAGACAAACGGGTATTTGTTAGACAAAGACATAAAACATATTCAAATAGCTTAATCCTATGATGTTGAAAAATTTTGCTTTTCTCTTTTACATCCGCGATTTAAAATATGATAAAAATGCTGGAACTTATATAAAAATTTTCTTTTCAGGTTGGAAAGGTTAGCTGCAAGGGGATTTGATTGCAGTGGGAGGGTGGGGCGGTGGTCAGCAACCTGCTCGTGGTGCCCCTGCCTATCAAACCCAGCTCAATGGTAACCAAAACTCTAAAAAACGGAATTTTGATACCAATAGATACATCAAAAGAATCAGATTTTAATTCTGATTTCAAATATATAAGTTTCATCAAGTTTAATCTTACCCATCAAAAGTTACGCGCCTGAGAAAATTTGGCTGTTCTTCCAAAAAAGGGGGAAAGACCCCCTAAAAGTTATAGAACCTAATGAAAATCACACCATCATATTCAGCATATCAGAGAACCCTACTGTAGAGGTTTCAAGCTCCTATCTACAAAAATGTGGAATTTTCCATTTTTTGCCAGAAGAAAGATCACAGATGTGTTTTTTTTTTTTTTTTTTTTTTTTTTTTTTTTTTTTTTTTTTTTTTTTTTTTCATGGGTGATCATATCGACACAGTGGTCCTAGAATATCGTGGGAGGGCTCATTGGAACGGAAATTAAAAGTTCTAGTGCCCTTTTTAAGTGACCAAAAAATGGAGGGCAACTAGGCCCCCTCCCACGCTCATTTTTTTCCCGAAGTCACCCGATCAAAATTTTGAGATAGCCATTTTGTTCAGCATGGTCGAAAATATTATAACTATGTCTTTTAGGATGACTTAATCCCTCGAAGCCCCCAGGGGGAGGGCTGAAAGTTATGAACTTTATCCAATGTTAACATATAGTATTGGTTATTGGGAAGTATACAGACGTTTTCAGGGGGAATTTTTTCTGGCAGTGGGGGGTGGGGGTGGACCGGGGGTTATATGGGAGGATCTTTTCATGAAGGAATTTTTCATGGGGGAAGGGACATGGCTATGAAGGGGGCGCCGGATTTCCCATCATTATTTAAAACAAAAATCAGAAATTAAATATAAAAAAACAAGTTTTTTAACTGAAAGTAAGGAGCAACATCAAAACTTAAAACGAACAAAAAATATTAGCTATATGATTGGGTTCACCTTCTAGTCAATGCCTCGCTCTAAGCCAAAGATTTTTTAGTACTTTCATAAGAGCTATTTATTCTAATTAACGGCCTTTGTGATTAAGGGGTCATTTTTAAAGAATTAGAACAAAATTCGAACTTTAGCTTAAAGAGCAAGGTATTGACTAGGGTTACGTAAGTTAATTTGTAAATTACGTCAGAACCAAATTTAGAGACAGCCATTTAGTAAAAGAAGAGTAAAATTTTTATGCAAATTTTGTTTACTTATTCAATGACGGTGAGCCAAAATAAAAGCTGCATTAACTAAAAAACGATCAGAAATTAAATAAAAAAAACAAGGTTTTTAAACTGAAAGTAAGGAGCAACATTAAAACTTAAAACGAACAGAAATTATTCCGTATATGAAAGGGACTGTCCCCTCCTCAACGCCTCGCTCTTTACGCAAAAGTTTGACTCTGTCTCACAACTTTATTTTTTAAAACAATAAAAAACTTTAGCGTAAAGAGTGAGGCGTTGAGGAGGGGACAGCCCCTTTCATATACGGAATAAGCTGACCATTTCGTTGCAACGTGTTGCACTGGAATAATACTCTAAAATCTGGTTGATAATTTGCATGTCTAAAAAATTTGTCTGAGTTTTGTAAAAGGGGGAAACAACCCCTAAAAGTCAAAGATTTTAATAAAACTCATACCATCAAATTTGTGGTTCTTGGCGAATACCCGCCGGAAAATCCCCCTCGGAAAATACCTCCACGCGGAAAATACCTCCCCCCCACGGGAAATACCCTCACGGAAAATCCCCCCTCCCCCCCCCCCCCCCCCCAAAAAAAAAAGTACCCCCGTGGAAAACAAGGCTTCAAGTTTCAAATTGTCAACCAGATTTTAGAGTATGAAGGGGGAATGGGATGAATGGTAAGGGGGATTTCAAAAACTTTGAATGACCTTTAAAAATCTGTAAGTTATAGCAATGGAACCTTGCAAAATAGATCTTCTGTTTAAATGAAGTACAACAAAATTGTTTTCAGCTTCAAAACTTTGCTCAATCTAAACTTATAAGGTTTTAAATATATGCAAATACATTTCCTAAATTTTGGAAATAAAACATTGATATGGCTTAAAATTCTGCTCAAATGATTTTCAGAACTAAAGCCAGAGAAAAAGAAACTGATAACTGAAAATTAAGGTAAAATGTTGTTTTGTCAAAATTTCAATGGGTAATGGGTATTTCAAAAACCTCTTCCCATGACATAACTTGTCCTCTAAAGTTGATTCTGATGTTTGTAGCGCTCTATGTCTTAACGCTTTAGAAATATTTAAAACAGCTTCTAGAGTAGGATTTTAGAAAATTTTGAGTTTGGGGGGAAGGGGGATTTCAAAAATATCTTCCCATGACATAACTTGTCCTCTAAAGTCGATTCTGATGTTTGTAGCGCTCTATGTCTTAGCGCTTTAGAAATAGTTAAAAAAGCTTCTAAAGTAGAATTTTGGAAAATTTGAGTTTGGGGCGAAGGGGGATTTCAAAAAAATTTTGAGTTTGGGGGGAAGGGGGAATTATTGTGGAATTAATTTGGCCTCTAAAGTCGATTCTGATGTTTTTAGCGCGCTATCTGTTAGTGCTTTGGAAATATTTAAAAAGCTTCTATAGTAGAATTTTAGAAAATTTTGAGTTTTAGGGGGAAGGGGGATTTCAATAACATCTCCCCATGACATAACTTGTCCTCTAAAGTCGATTCTGATGTTTGTAGCGCTCTATGTCTTGGCGCTTTAGAAATATTTAAAAAAAGCTTCTAAAGTAGAATTTTGGAAAATTTTGAGTTTGGGGCGAAGGAGATTTCAAAACAATTTTGAGTTTGGGGGGAAGGGGAATTATTGTAGAAGTAATTTAGCCTCTAAAGTCGATCCTGATATTTTTAGCGCGCTATCTATTAGTGCTTTGGAAATATTGACAAAGCTTCTAGAGTAGAATTTTAGAAAATTTGAGTTTGGGGGGAAGGGGGATTTCAAAAACATCTCCCCATGACATAACTTGTCCTCTAAAGTCGATTCTGATGTTTGTAGTGTTCTATCAATTAGGCCTAGTGCTTTAGAAATATTTAAAAAGCTTCTAAAGTAGAATTTTAGAAAATTTTGAGTTTGGGGGGAAGGGGGATTTTTAAAACCTCTTCCCGTGATATAACGTGTCCTCTGAATTCGATTCTGATGTTTTTAGCACTCTATCTATTAGTGCTTTAGAAATATTTTAAAAGCTTCTAAAGTAGAATTTTTGAAAATTTTGAGTTTGGGGGGAAGGGGGATTTCAAAAACATCTTCCCATGACATAAATTGTCCTCTAAAGTTGATTCTGATGTTTGTAGCGCTCTATGTCTTAGCGCTTTAGAAATATTTAAAAAAGCTTCTAAAGTAAAATTTTGCGTTTGGGGTGAAGGGGGATTTCAAAAAAATATTGAGTTTGGGGGGAAGGGAGAATTATTGCAGAATTAATTTGGCCTCTAAAGTCGTTCTGATGTTTTTAGCGCGCTATCTATTAGTGCTTCGGACATATTTAAAAAGCTTCTAGAGTAGGATTTTAGAAAATTTTGAGTTTGGGGCAAAGGGGGATTTCAAAAAAATTTTGAGTTTGAGGGTAAAGGGGAATTATTGTAGAATTAATTTGGCCTCTAAAGTCGATTCTGATGTTTTTAGCGCGCTATCTGTTAGTGCTTTGGAAATATTTAAAAAGCTTCTAGAGTAGAATTTTAGAAAATTTTGAGTTTGTGGGGATAGGGGATTTCAAAAACATCTCCCCATGACATAACTTGTTCTCTAAATTCGATTCTGATGTTTGTAGCGCTCTATGTCTTAGCGCTTTAGAAATATTTAAAAAAGCATTTAAAGCAGAATTTTGGAAAATTTTGAGTTTGTGGGGATAGGGGATTTCAAAAACATCTCCCCATGACATAACTTGTTCTCTAAATTCGATTCTGATGTTTGTAGCGCTCTATGTTTTAGCGCCTTAGGAATATTTAAAAAAGCTTCTAAAGTAGAATTTTGGAAAATTTTGAGTTTGGGGGGAAGGGGGATTTCAAGAACATCTTCCCATATCATAATTTGTCCTCTAAAGTTTATTCTGATGTTTGTAGCGCTCTATGTATTAGCGCTTTAGAAATATTTAAAAAAGCTTCTAAAGTAAAATTTTGAGTTTGGGGGGAAGGGGGTTTAAAAACATCTTCCCATAATATAACTTGTCTTCTAAAGTCAATTCTGATGTTTGTAGCCCTCTATCATTAGTGCTTTAGAAATATTTAAAAAGCTTCTAAAGTAGAATTTTAGAAAATTTTGAGTTTGGGGGGAAGGGGGATTTTAAAAACCTCTTCCCGTGACATAACTTGTCTTCTAGAGTCAATTCTGATGTTTGTAGCCCTCTATCAATTAGTGCTTTAGAAATATTTAAAAAGCTTCTAAAGTAGAATTTTTGAAAATTTTGAGTTCGGGGGTAATGGGTATTTCAAAAACATCTTCCCGTAACATAACTTGTGACAAAGTTGGCAAAGTTGTGACATCACAAACGGGTTCCAGAAGCAATGTCAGCTAGATAGTAAATAAGTTAAAGCAATGACTGTTAAATGAAAATATGATTTGTGAGCTAAAACAACTGAAATGTGAGCTAAGACAACTAGTAATGTGCAGTAATTTGCCATTATATAGAGGGGGGGGAGGAGTGGAGGTAGGTACTTCGAAGTACCTTCCCGGGACATACCTTAGCATGTAGATCCATCCCTGAATGTTTCATTTTCCCAACCCAACCCCTTTCCAAGATAGCCAAAAGTAACTAAAGTAAAATTTTACCATTCATTTTTAAGCCCTTATTGGATCCTTTAAGATGATACATTTTTCTCTTATTTTTGCCTATATAAAAGGGTTTAAAACGGTAAATATATACCAAATCATATTATTGAGTAACAACTAAAGTGAATATACCATTCGATGCCTTTTTTTATGCTGATTACAAATATAATAATCATTTCTATCAGAAATAAATTTTAGCCCCCCCCATATATGCCAATTCAGGGTATATATTTCTACATTATGGGGGGGGGGCGGTAGGGCTAAAGTTTAAACTTACCTCCCGTTTACATCAGAAATAAAATTTGCCCCCACCCCCTAATGTAGAAATATATACCCTAAATTGGCATATATAGGGGTGGGGGGGGGGCTGAAATTCATTTTCGATAGAAATGATTATTATTATATTCGTAATCAGCATAAAAAAAGGCATCAAATGGTATATTCACTTTAGTCATAACTCGATAATATGATTTGGTAAATATTTACCTTTAAAACAACAATTCTTACTTGATTAGGCTATATACAGGGGTAAATCTCCAGCATTTTTATTGGAGGGGCAAGAGGGGTCCACATCTGGATAGTCAAAGGGCATGGATATATAACATTTTTTTCTCCACATTATTGGGGGGGGGCAACGGCCCCCCTTGCCACCCCAAACAACACCCCTGGCTATATACAGAATAACTATAGCTAACACATCTCAACTGTAGCTCCACTAAACTTTACACCCAATCCGTATAAAGTGCAAATATATAGCCTGAATTATGTATTTCCCATGTGTTTTCTGATTCTTGATTTCATTACTGTTGATTCAATTTATGGATAGACTAGGGTAAAAAACCTGTATCCAATTGAGCAAAATTATGGAAAACTTAAACCCTCACAGCTTGTTACCAAAGAGAAATTGAGAAGAATTGTATGTATTAATGAACAGCTAAAAATCTAAGCTATGCATCAATATGGTTATTATTAAAGTTATTTTAGATCAAACACTTGAAATTATTAGTTTATTGACTTACCTAAAGGGACCTCTTTTTAGAAATACCAATTATCCTATTTTGATGTATATATCCTTTCAGTGTTTCAGATTGTTTTTTTTTTACATATTAACAGAAAGCTGATTTTCTTCTGATTCTAGAAATGTAACTTTTATTGCTTGAAATTTATTCTATAAATCACAAATATTAAATATATTTTTTTCTTTTCAATTTTTTTCAAAACAGAGACCACATTTTTAATTTATGCTGACAAATTATTGGTGAAAATCTGACCAAGAAGGCGAGGTTCTTGTTACTGCCCTCACATTGCATCATGCTGTAGTAAAAAGGGGTGGTCCAAAAACCCATTGCTATTTTCCCAGAATGCCAAAGAAAAGTGCTTTTTGCCAAAAAGAGGTCTTTTATCCTACATAAGATTGATCAAGAGTAACACTGACTGCTTAATATAAACACAGTAATTGTCAAAAAACAAAAATTGTTTATTTAATTAGATCATGATGAATCAATGCCTATGAATTGTGTAACTTAACAAAATAGAATAAGTTAACCAATATTTTAACCCTTTTCTATAGCAAAAAAAAGAAGGAAAATGTATCATCTTTAAGGCCTATAAAGGAATTGAAAATGAATTTCTAAGTAAAGTGATTATTAGATTCAGAAAGTGTCAAGTAGTATGTTTACCTAATTCCAAGCTAAGTAACTCCAACTTTACCAAAAATACTAAGTAAGAACTTGAAACCCAAGAGTCACACTGGTGATTAGGCTTATTTCAAGTTGTAGAAATAATGAAAACTATGGAACTTTATATTTTGTTGGTGTTACTTTTACTGATGAATCACCATTCAAATTTGCAACAAAATCCTAACTGGATGTCTTTTTGAAGTAATGCACTATATCTCTTACCATAGGCAGGAGAGAGGTCAGAACAGTTGATCACTTCCTGCTCTTTGGTAGCCTACTGTCATCTGATAACTGCCATAACTCTGATATGAAATATTGACTTTTACTTGCTAGTTGGCTAGATTGGTGCTGTTGAATGGTACATTTTAGCAAGGATTATTGGTTGAAATGTTTTTTTAAGCCCATTCAGTTCTCTGTAAGAACACGAAAGTTGCTAAAAGTTGTAGAGGGTTTTTGGTTTTACATATTAGCATAATTGTATGTCTCTTATTACTAAAGACCTTTAGTTAATTCAAGAAATTCACTTTTTGAATGTAAATAGCGTAATTTACCCCCGCTTGACCGAATTCTTGGGGGCATAACGTTTTCAGACAAGGCTCTCATCATATTAATCTCCTGTTTCCGTAGCACAAGTTTGACGTTCAAATCATCAAAGTACACAAATCATTGATTAGTGTTGGCTTCTTTTTTTTCGACAAGTGTAACTAGTATTGAACGGGCTCAATTTTTGTTAATTGGGTTTAATTTTCTTTAATCGGGCTTAATTTTCTTGGCTTTTTCCACAAGTGTGACTAGTCTTAATCGGGCTTATTTTTCAATATAAGCTATTTTTCTTTTTAAAGAAAAAAATAACTTATAATCTCGAAAAATAACTTTTTGGGTATTTTCATTGAAAATGTAATTTTTTTGGTATTTTCATTAAAACAAAAATTACAAAATGACAAATCCAAATCTAGCCAACCTCTGGAAAAGTCAGTAAATTTTGCAATTAATTCACTAATGAGTTAGCTAAAAAATTGAAATATCTTTAGAATCAGAATTGCATCCTGAATCTAAACACAAAATTCATCTGTGTTCTTTCAATATGCAAATATATACCCTGAGTTGTACAGAAATGCAAATATATATACCAATATGCAAACATATATATCTGAGTTGTCTATGTACCTGAGGGTATATATTTGCATATTGAAAGAACACAAATGAATTTTGTACAGAAAGGCAAATATATATACCAATATGCAAATATATATACCAGTATGCCAATATATACCCCAAGTTGTATATATACCCTGAGTTGTACAGAAGTTGGTATTCAGACTTTGTTGTGTTAACACCATAGTTTTTTTTGGATATAACCTTACTCAAGCTGTGAAATTTCCCTGTGGACTCTCATTTTGGATTTATTTTAATAAGTAGATTACCATTTTGCAGGCTATTTCAAATTCCCTTGGGACAGTAAATTGTAGGTGAATATTTATGCAATAATTGAATAGAGATGGGTGCTAATCAAATCTAACTAGTTTAGACTTGAACTTATTTATTACTTAAAGGGATGAGTGTGGTATATATTGAATATATTCATGATTATGATGGAGCTTGTGCATTCTGCACTGCTAAACTTTGTACAGTCAAATTTTCATGAAGGAGTGGAATTTCATGAATGAAATTATTGCCAAACATGCAGCTGACTTTTTTGATGAAAAGTCTATTATGATAGCTAAAACTGACCTATGGTCTTGAGTGTTTGTGGGCAAACGTGTGCCTCAACGCAAAGGTGATCTAGCTACTTACTGTCACATAAAGGTTATAATTGAGACCTTTCAGAAATGCAAGTCTGGTGATTTTATTTTGCCTACTCACATGATTATTTTGCCTACCAAGGTTCCTGTCATTCCAGCCATTGCATATTCAAGCCTCGCATCAAGGCTTCTAAACATTGACTCCAAACTCGAGTAATTCCATGTGAAGATTGTGTCTTATGATCTAAATTTTCCTCCTCTTAGTGGCCCCAGCCAATCACTGATAAGCATGCCATTATTGTCATTTCAAAAGATCCATATCACCTTAATAATTCTGCAAAACGCCGTGAAGTGATTGACCTTATACCTGGTCATGAATGTATTCATAGCATAAAGCCCCTCCGGCAATAAATTGGCAGTATGGATTGATCAGACTGCTGCTAAGGAGTTTTGTGATTCTGTTCCCTCTGTAATGAGCAACTGTGATGTCAAAGTAAATGAAACAAAATATATTGGTATTGTGAAAGGTTTATCAAATGCCTTTGATGTGGGGCATGCTAATTGGCTGTGGCAATATTAAGGATGTAAAACAAATTCACAATTCTTTTGCTGCTAAAGTGTTTTTTGAAAATGCAATTGCTCTTGCTAATGCACTGAAGCTTGGCATGAGAGTTGGTTATGAGATTTTCTGTGTTCATGAGTTCCTGTGTCCACCAAGGTGCTGTTATAATTGCCAATCGCCTAATCACCTGAAGGCCCCTTGTAATAACCCTAAATGTTGCTCCCACTGTGCAGAAGAGCATGAATTGTCATGCAATTCCCCATGCCAGGCTACCCCTAAATGTCCTAATTGTCATGGCAATCATGTTTCATTTTCTCTAAAATGCCAAATCCTTTGTAATGCTGTAGCTAAACGTTCTAGTCAGCTAAGAAAATGACTATTAAAATTGAATTCTCTTTATGCTCATTCAGCATTAACGGAATGAAGGATAAGGATGATTGTTTGAACCAGAAACTATCTAATTTTGACATTTTGTTTCTACAGGAACATCTCTTGCCCTTGGTGAATTTGAACTCCCTTCCCAGAAGTAAAGAACACTTGGTTTTTGCTAGAAGTGCCCAAAAAGCTTAAAGGAGACTTTCAGGCAGCCTGGCCTGCCTATTAAAACATAAACTAGTCCTGCTATCCCCTGTGTATTATCGTGAATGTGTTTGTTTCATTGTAATCCGTTTTGCTAACCTAGTTCTTATTAATGTATACCTCCCTTGCAACCAAAGATCCTTTTCCTCTCTAACACAGTATACTAAAGCATGTGCATTGCTAAAGACCCTTCTTGTTAGTGTTGAGAGTAATGGATTGGATTGGATCCTCTTAGGCAATATGAACTGTGATATAAACTCTACCTCAGCATGGACTGTTTTTATTTTTGGATTTGCTACCTAATGGCTATTGGGTTTTGGATAAAGATGCATCCCATTCATACATACATAATAGCAGTTCATTGTCTGATATTGATCACTGTGTTGTTTCTTCTGGTGTTTCTATTAGCAATATTCACATTGACCAGGATAATGTGATTATGACCATCTGTCCCTTTCAGCCACTGTCACCATCAATACAACTTGGGCTGAACAGACCTTATGTACTAATTACAAGAAGTGGATAACCAAAAGAAACTGGAATAAAGCAGACTGGCCCCTATATCTATCAACCCTTGCTCTTCTTTTTTCTACAATTAAAGTTCCATTTAATTTATTCTGCACCAGTGTTATATCCCCACAAGCTCAATTTCAGCTCAATATATATTACAGCCAGATTGTTTCCTGCCTGAAAAAAAGATGAAGAAGTGGCTGTCCCGCTTTGTTATTTTAAGCTTAAGACTAGAGGTTCAATATAGAAATCTGACCCTGATTTAAAAATTGTGAAAAATCATGCAAAATTGTGGCTTAGAATTTGGGTAGCGTGTGGCCGCCCTTTAAGGGGTCACCTTTTTGACATCAAACAGAAAACGAAGTTGGAGTTTAAATGTTATCTTTGTAAAGTAAGGTACAATGGTGTGGAAATTCCAAAGACCTCTAGCCAGTGGAAACAAGTGATTAATGTTACAAAATTTGATTCACCTACTAATGCTGATTGGATCCCTAATGCCTCTTGGATTAATCATTATAATAAGATTTTAATATTATGAATTATGTGGTTCACTCTCAGTTTGCTAGCCTCTGTTCTTATGTATTTCCTGCAAGAATTTACCAATGTTGTGTGCCTCCCATTTCTGCTGACAGTGTGATTCGTTGGGTTAAGAATTTAAAATCTATATCATGTGATATTGATGGTATTAGTGTTTATCACCTGCATATTGATTCAAAAGAATTGATTTATCATATGCAGTTATTATTACAAATTTGTCTGTGTACGTCTTTGATGCCTGATTCTTTTTTGTGCGGGAGTGTCATTTCAATTCTTAAATGTGGGAAAGATCCAACTAATTGTGCATCATATAGACCTATTATGGTAGCCTGTTTGCTGTGCAAAGTTTTTGAATATGTCCTGCTTCCTGAAATTCTTCCAAAAGTTGATTATGTGTCCAATCAATTTGTGTTTAAACCAAATATAGGATGCCAACATGCGCATCAAATTCTTACTTCTTTTTTAATTCAAGCACAAATAGATGGATCTGAAGTTCATTTATGTGTGTTAGATATTTCAAAAGCTTTTGACTTGGTTTGTCACAAGCAAGGTGTTGAGGAGGGGACAGCCCCTTTCATATACGGAATAATTTCTGTTCGTTTTAAGTTTTAATGTCGCTCCTTACTTTCAGTTAGAAAAACTTTTTTTTTTATTTAATTTTTGAACGTTTTTGAATTAATACAGGTTTTGATTTTGGCTCACCACACATGAATAATTAAAACAAAATTTGCATATTAATTTTACTTTTATTTGGTTAAATGACTTTCTCGAAAGTTGTTTAATTTTATTTACAAACGTTTTTATTAGTAATAAATATACGTAACCTACGAATTAACTTACGTAACAAACTTAAACTCTTGTCCATTATAAACTTTTTCAGTTTTTGTGCCAAAACTATTTGCAATTGATGGGGCGGTCTTGTCATAGCTTGTAGATCGGAAAAGTGATCAAATAAACAGCAGCTAAATATCACAACCTTCTTTCCTCCCACTTTGTGCCTGAGATATTTGGTTTTACTAAGGCCTGCATCATTAGAATGTTGCTTGGAGTGAGCAACATTACCCAGCTTGGAGTGAATTCATCTGTTGTATGTGTCCTTCGTTTTTGGTATGCAAATTCATGTATCCAACTTTGGTCAGGAGAAATCTTTTTTGGTAATATTCCTATTTGGTCTGGACTTAGGCAGGGAGGGGTTCTGTCACCATACCTTTTTAATGCTTCTTTATACCATGTGCTTTCTTGTATTTTTCTGTTGTGTTTTATGGGTCTAATTAATTTATCTTATATTGCTTATGCAGATGATTTATTACTTATTAGCCATTCAAAATTCACCCTAGCTAAGTCTACCCAGTTTGTTTCTAAGCTTTTTGAAAAAAATTGGCCTTGTGCTTAATGCTGAAAAATGTGAGAATTAAGTTTTTAATGGTAAAAATCCAAGTAGTGATTTGAGTTGTAGTTCTTTTTCCGTTTAGCTGGTTCCTGCATTGTGTTGGCTCGGGATTAGTATCTGCTCTTCTATTTCATCTATCCGTGCTAGTGCGCTTGCAGATATTAAGAATAAGCTTAAAGCAGGTTATGCTAAAATTGTCCCAAATCGGGGCTGACATTCTCATAAGGCATTGGATAAACTCTATTCAACATATTGCGACCATTCCATCCTTTTTCTATCAGGTTTGAGCCCATTTTTTAATACTAGTGATATGCAGGATATTAGAGTTTTGTATTTACGTTATTGTAAATATCTTTTGTGTTTGCCTTGTATAGATACCATAAGATTATTCGAATGCTTAATGCAACTGATATATTGACATCATATAATAAGTTGGACTCCAACTTAAAAGATGAGGCCTGCAAGCAGTTGGGTCCTTTTCATCCTCTTGTTCAATTGTTCTGATTTGCATTTGTAGGTCTTTATATTGATATTGTTTTGCATGTGTTTTGTTTTGTATGCCTTTTCCTTTTATTTTCTTTTGTTACTCCACTTTTTTATAATGTTAGTGGCTCAAAATTAAATTATTAATTATTATTATATATACCAATATGCAAATATATACCCTGAGTTGTACAGAATTCTCTGTAAGTCATTCTTTTCTTCATATTGATTTAACAGTTTGTCATATAATAGAAGATTTATTGCATATATACATATCAGGGTATATATTTACACATTAGGGGTGGGGGTAAAGTTCATTTTCAATGCAATGAATGATAAATTTTGATTCTGGTTCTAAAGGCATATCTATTTCTTAGCTATCCAATTAGTAAGTTAATTAGAAAATCTACCAAAAAATAACCATCTCTCCATCAAATGCTTTAAAAATGTGTTGATTCAACAGTTTAGTAATTTTGATTGTCCTTGTGGATGCAAAATATGGACAGTGAAAACCAAGACAAAAGAAAACTTCTAGCTTTCAAGATGAAATGCCTCCATTGAATTGGCCATGTCAAGTGAATAAACCTGAGCTGCCAAAAATTGGCCTTGAAGGAATTACTTCTTGGACTTTGTCCACAAGGCAAACCGAAAAAACAAGGGATAGAGAACTTTGACAACATCAAGATAGCCCAGTTATCTCATACCACACCAGATAGAACAATATACCAAGCCTTCCTTGCACATAAGCTAGCAGGAGGAGTGGCCCCCAACACATCCATCAGTGGTAGCTGGGACCTAAGTAAGTATTAATGCACTTTATATAAATGCATAGCCTACTTGTAATATTCATAAACTGCTTATTTTTGCACAGAAGAGGTGTTTATTAGAAACTTCAGAGGGCTCATTTGACCAAACATTAAAAAAATGAAGCTTTTTGTTTCAGATTTGTTATTTTTTGTTTTAGAAAGGAGCCATTGATATCAATGGCTCCTTTGTACAATTGTTATCATCATCTCAAAAAATCCTTCACCAGAAGCTTACAGCCCCCCCCCTCCCCCTCATCTTTAAAACCTAAATGAGTAGCACTATTGCATCTCTCTTTATTATTTTTTTTATTATTCTTAAGCCCTTAGCAGACAACTGGATTGTTGTAGAGTTTTTTAAGGGCTCATTTGAAAGCTATTGCTAACATCTAGTGCTTTCTAATGATTTGTGCACAATCATGCCACTCACATGAACAATCCAAGCGCCATTTAGCACAATAGCAGTAATTTTTTGTATCATCTCAGCAATGGGTGGAGCTATGAGGCTGGTTCAATACTTTTTATACAGTTCTTCATAAGGGGACTCTATGGCCTGACTATGGATTTGATTGATCACTTAAGGATAGATACAGTGAAAAGTTGGGCTTATTTCTATTAAATTAGAGTTGTGACTTTTGGTATTGGATTGCTATACTTCTCTAGAATAATGTGTGAATACAAAATGAGACCTTGAGTTCAAGTCTCATACTTGTTCTTTTTCAAGGTCAAATCAATCAGAAATTGAATGGATATATTTTAAAAAATTTATTATCCTGTTAGTATGTTACTTATGGCATGTTTAACACCCCTCATAGTGAAGAAAGTGCTTTAGATCCAACTCTTAAGTCAAATGGAAGGAACTACTGATCTTTTAAGCCTATTGTATAGTAAGAGAAGCAGTAAAGTAGCTGAAAAAAGGAAGAAAAAAAAAAATTCTTACGTTGGCTTATTACAACAGTGTTAATTTGAATTTATCTTACCCAATCCTATAATAGGTTCATAGCCAAACGATTTCTGGTTATACGAATGATTACTTGAATTCCCTGGTACATCCTGGCAATTTGACATATGCCTTTATTTGTTTACAGGAGGTTTTGAGTACAAATTCTGCTCGTTTTTTTCTTTTTTTGGCTTGGTGCAAAATGAGATAAAATTTAGTTGGATGTTCATTTGGTTTGTAGAATTGAAAAAAAAGTATGTTTGAAAAAGAAATATGATGCAGAAAACTCAGGTACTTAAACAGAAAAAAACAGCTCCTGATGACTGCAAATCTGGAGAAGTCTGAAGTAAGCATAGCCAAAGAATACAGAAAAAAAATCAAGTAATTTTGCAGATGATGCAATATGATGCAGAAAACTCAGGTACTTAAACAGAAAAAAACAGCTCCTGATGACTGCAAATCTGGAGAACTCTGAAGTAAGCATAGCCAAAGAATACAGAAAAAAAATTAAGTAATTTTGCAGATGATGCAATATGATGCAGAAAACTCAGGTACTTAAACAGAAAAAAGCAGCTCCTGATGACTGCAAATCTAGAGAAGTCTGAAGTAAGTATAGCCAAAGAATACAGAAAAAAAATCAAGTAATTTTGCAGATGATGCATATGATGCAATATGATGCAGAAAACTCAGGTACTTAAACAGAAAAAAACAGCTCCTGATGACTGCAAATCTGGAGAAGTCTGAAGTAAGCATAGCCAAAGAATACAGAAAAAAAATCAAGTAATTTTGCAGATGATGCAATATGATGCAGAAAACTCAGGTACTTAAACAGAAAAAAACAGCTCCTGATGACTGCAAATCTGGAGAAGTCTGAAGTAAGCAAAGCCAAAGAATACAGAAATAAAATCAAGTAATTTTGAATAGTTATGGCCTTATGAGGATTTACATCCAAAGTAGCTACTTGTGCATTTTTTCAGTTTTTATGTCTTCATAGTTGAAAATAAATCAAAGAGAAGAAAAATTGTAAAGATCCATATAGAAGACCAAATAGTTGGATCATATTGATAATCATCTTTCCTGAAGATGATAATGCCATGTGCAATCCTTTGCTGACTGTCATGTTTTCAGGTTTTAGAGAGATTGGTGGAAATACTGAGCATGATGTTGATTGTCTTATTTAGGCCTATATAGTAAATAAAAGGAAAAAATAAGTTTTTTCAACTGCAAGTAAGGAGCAACATCAATACTTAAAATAAACAGAAATGATTTTGTATATGAGGGGGGGCTGCCCTCTCCTCAATGCCTTCCTCTGCAAACTAAAGGTTTTTAGTACTTAAAAAAGACTTCTTAGAAAACTACTTTAGTTGTGAACATTAATGCTGCTTCAAGGGGCTTCAGAAAAGAAAAACTGAAAATTTCTAACAAAAGTACATATGATTTGTTTAAAGCTAAGCCTAAAAGAAAATAAGGATAAGATCAACAAAAAATCGTGAAGAAAGGAAGAAACGAGGACAATTAACAGCCAGTGAAAAAATTGAAAAATTATGCAAATATTTCGGTCAAGACCTCCGCTTGACCGTCCTCAGTGCAGAATAAAACTGATAAAAATATAAAAACCAAGCCTTAAAATAAAAACACCAAACTAAAATTGGACGACCCTTTCCTAGTAACAGTGAAAGGGTAACTAAATAAAAAACACAAGTCTAAATGGCATTTCAGAATTTCATTTTGCGTAAAGCACTTTTAAAGGCTGATCGCTTTCCAGTTTGATTGTTATTGGAGACTCTATTTGATTGCACAATATAACTTTGTGGATGCATGTAAAAACGATCAGAATTAATAATTTTGTCATAAATGTGACTTAGAAAAATTTCTCCAGTGTCTCTATTGAGAGCTACCTTTTGGTGAATGTGCTTTTTTATTTCAACTGCCTCCCTGAAAACTTGCGTGAGACCTTTAACGGGGGCAACGATAGAGGCCTCGTCAAACAAAATGAAATGGTGTGGATTCTCGTACACATGTTGCGCCAAGGTGGAATCAAAAACCTCAGGCCTTTGGCGTAACCTCATTGCCTTGTCGATTGAGGACTTGTGCTCAGTTAACCTCTCCCCCAATTGCTGTTGGGTTCTACCAACATAAAAACAGCCACAAGAACAAGGAATTCTATAAACACCACTACCAAGAATGGGGCTGGTTTTATCTTTGCCGTTGTTAAAAAAGTTCTGTGTAATATTTGAATTTTTAAAGGCGACGCTAAGTTTATGTTTTTTAAGGATTCTTTTCAATTTGTCACTCAGTTTTGGAATGTAGGGTAGAACAGTGAAAAGTTTCTTATCATCCACCAATGGGACGGTATCTGTTGGGGCTTGTGGACCTGATGCACTCCCCTCTGCCTTTTTTCGTCTTCTGTCTATAATGGCCTCAAGTAATTTTATAGGGTAGCCATTGCAAAATAAAATGTCCTTAATATAGTTCAATTCTGAGTCTATGTGAGGCTCTGAGCATATTCTTATTACTCGGTCAACCAAAGAAATAACAACTCCTCTTTTTATGCAGGGAGAGTGGTTGGAGGAAAAATGCAAATACTTATCGTTATGCGTAGGTTTTCTATAAATACTTACCCTTTCACCGTTACTAGGAAAGGGTCGTCCAATTTTAGTTTGGTGTTTTTATTTTAAGGTTTGGTTTTTATATTTTTATCAGTTTTATTCTGCACTGAGGACGGTCAAGCGGAGGTCTTGACCGAAATGTTTGCATAATTTTTCAATTTTTTCACTGGCTGTTAATTGTCCCCGTTTTCTTCCTTTCTTCGCTATTTTTTGTTTATCATGATTAGCCAGTGTGGTCTCAGAAATTATTTAAGGATAAGATCATTTTGTTGATGTTTTAGTTTGGTTAGTATAATGTTCTGAATTTTAATATTAAAATCTGACTAACTTACCAGTAATGCTGGTGGAAAATTCCTTTTCTGAACTAGCCTAGTGATTGGTAGATTTGGATTATGCATTGAATGAGGAATCCAAAGGTGTAATTCTTTTTTCCTTTTTGTTTCATTGTCATTATCACTTTTTGTTATGAATATTCATAAACTGATAATTTTGTTTGTGAACATTATATATGAAAATTATTTATAATTTATTTGTGAAGTAAACACTAGAAAAGGAATCGAAACTATTCATTTTCACATTTTATCATCTATACTGACAGTATACTGTCATTTGTACTAAAACAAGAAAGAATTTGTATATCACAAACTCACTCCTTGGAAAATTTTTCCACCCACTGAAAATTCATTCATGGAAAAGTCCTCCCGCGTAAAATCCCTGTCCCCGAAAATTCTCTCTGGACAATGCCTTCCTTGCTGAAAATTACCTGCAGACAATTCTGCCCAGGAAATTAGCCTACTTTTATTTAAGACTTGTTTGCTATGTAATTTCTGATTGTTTTTCAAATCAAGCCAAAAATCCCTCCCTCTGTAAAAAATATTCCCAGAAATCCCCCCCTCTAGTGGAAAGTTTATCCTGTGGAGAAATTGCCCATGGAAAATTTCTCCCGCAGAAATCCCCCCTCCCTCTCCACAGAAAAATCCTTTAGACAATTCCAATCCTGCTGAAAATTTTCCACAGAAAATCTCTGCACGTAAAATAGAGTTGTCAAAGCGAGAAAATAAGACAAATAAAAAGAATTTTGTATATAAATTCTGGAAAATCCCCCCACCCATGTAAAACTTCTCCTGAAAAGTTCACCCCAGAAATTCCCCCCTCCCCCTGGAAATTCATCCCCCCTCCCCATTTCCCAAAGGCATAGTTATTGGATCTTTCAACTAGGCTATGCTGAAGAAAATGGCTATCTCAAATTTTGACTGGATGACTTAGGGGGAAAAGAGGCGTGGGAGGGGGCTATTTGCCCCCTAATTGTTTTGGTCACTTGAAAAAACACTATATCTCTTGATTTCTGTTCTAATGAGCCATCTCCCAATCTTTTAGGACCATTGGTTCAATACAATCATCCCTCTGATTTGTTGAATCTGGTGGTGAGATTTTTATTAAGATTCCTTGACTTTTTGGGGACGTTTCCCTCCTTTTTTGCAATCAGCCAAATTTTCTGAGGCTTGTAGCTTATGTTAGGTAATATTCAACTTAGTGAATTATATATATTTGGAATCAGCATAAAATGTCAATTCTTTTGATGTATCTATTGTTATCAGAATTCCGTTTTTAGAGTTTGAGTTACTATTGGGTTGAGTTGCTCCCCACTAACTGCTTTTTTACTACAATCTGTTTTTTACCACAATCAAAACAGCTGAATTAAAAATCTCATTTGCAATAGCTTGGATGTCTTCTGTGATGAAATAATTTTATAATTTAGAATGATTTTAGATGACTTTTGTTTATTTGTTTAAATAGAGTTGCTTATTTTAGCTAAGCATTTGTATGGATTTGATTATTTCCATGGGACCAGGTCCTTGTTTATTTTTCAGTAGAGAATGGGGATTCCTGGTTATCCAAAGATCTTGTTTTTATCTCATTGGGCATAGTGGCCCTATAGAAAAAGTTGTCATTTTACTGTAAGTGGTATTAATTAGAAAATTAATTAACACTTTGTTTTTCTTTCAGGATGCTTGTGGTATCATTTGTGCTGTTTTCACGTTTTTTCTTATTTTGTATGCAGAATTTGTAGTGGTAGCTGTGATTTTATTTCCTCATTTGTCAACCTTTTATGGTATATTTAACTTGATGATGACTGTTCTGCTTGGACTTTTAGCTACTGTGTCTCATATAAGGACTATGCTCACAGATCCAGTAAGTTATCTTTGAAGTTATTTAACCAAATCAGTATGTGTAAACATAACCAATTTTTTAGGGATTCCCCTTTTACTCTGAAGTACTACAATTTTAATTTTATCCCTGTATTTTTGAGGACATTGGGGGAGGGGGGAGGCCTTCTAAATTGATGTTGGCAGAATAACTTAAAACCAATTTCCATTAATATATGGAAAACATACTTCCTCCTTCATGTTTGTAGGGGAAACTATATTTCCTTTATGTGCAGATATACCTGTTTGTATGTTTTTGTTATGTATGTCAGCACATTACATGAAGAGAGGAGTCCAAGGTTTGGTTGTAGCCTCCTACAAAAAAAAAATCTGAGGTCGTTTCTGGTTAAATTGTCAAAAAGTGAAAAGAATAAAAATACTTTGAAACTACAAAACTAGGTTAATTTTAAACAATTTAACAGGATTAAACAGTTTATTGTAACACATCATAAATAAAACGTGGCCCTTGTTGATAGAAACTGAAACTTTTGCTGAAACATTGCATAGATTGGATGTGAGGATTGTGGAAAAGAGGTCTTAGGGAATTGTGAAAAAGATTGGCAACTTGTTTAACCTATTTCTGTTCAAGAACTGTTCTGGGGTTGTTGAAACTGCCCAAATTATTAATTCTTGGTGTATTAAGATTGCTTTTAGTGATCAAGAATGTATGTGTCAAAAAAGTGCTTTTTATGCTGTTTTTAGTTATGTAAATTTATTAAATTTTAAGTTTAAACATCAAAAGCTATTAGCTTGAGAAATATTGTGTAATTTTAGAAACAGTGGGGAAAGACCCTGAAAAAATTCGGTTTTCTAGTTCCACTGTAGAAAAATTCAAAAGTAAAACAAAATGCGCAAAAATATAACTTTTTGTCCCTTTGGCGAAAATAGATAATTAATTTTTAGCTCAGTGTAAAGTAACAAAAAAAAAACAAAAAAAAAAAAAAACATTAACTGATATTCCTGCTTAGGGTTTCACAGTTTGACTGTGGTTTCGTAGAATAAGGTTAAATGATATTGGTTCTTTTTTTCCACTGATAAATTTCATTTTTCTTTTTTATCTGTTTTCCTCTCTACCTTTTTATGCTGTGAAATCTGTAGCCGTCGCTGCATTGATAGAAGTCACTGAATGCAAATTCCAAATGAAATATTTCTTAATCTTTGCAACTCAATTGCTTTTCATGTTTGTCAATGTCTGACCCAAAATGATCAATTTGAAGAAAGGTTTTTGTAAAACAACTAAATGAAAGTATTTAGGTTTTATATAGTATTTAGGTAATTATATTTCTAAAATTTGATATACATTGCACTTGTATTTTTAGAAAATACAATTACACTTTTGTAAGATCCTTTACATATCCAGACCATGTTGTAAGACAATATGAGGTCTGTGGTAATAACACAATAAAAGGTATTGCAGCAGATGTTTGAACCTCCTCTCCCCCCCCCCCCACGTTGTGGTACCAATATGGGATTTTCATCTTACTCTACAGTTTAGGACATACATAGCCTAATCATATCCCTAGAGCCATGCCAAGAGAAGCAGTAAAAAACATAGGCCTACTTGGTTTTTTGGATCTATATTAGAAATAATACAGTATTACATATATATATATATATAGATATATATATATATATATATATATATATATATATATATATATATATATATATATATATATATATATATATATATATATGTATATATATATATATATATATATATATATATATATATATATATATATATATATATATATATATGTATATATATATATATATATATATATATATATATATATATATATATATATATATATATATATATATATATATATATATATATGTATATATATATATATATATATATATATATATATATATATATATATATATATATATATATATATATATATATATATATATATATATATATGTGCACACTTCTGCCATTTACCCGTGCCCCAGCCATTTAAACATTTGCCTCTCAATTACTTGGACTATTTGTCTTGGCTTTTCTCTGTCTACAATTAGCCATGTCTTATTGCAACCTATGAAACCCAAAACAAACAGAAATTAAAATAAGTCATTCTCAAAACGAGCAGAAATTAATCTGAGTAGGGTTCTAAACCCTATGCTTTCCAAAAACCAGAATATAATTTGTGCTTTACTGAAAAAAATTCAAATGAACTTACTGAAAAAAATTTGCATTGCCAGTTTAATATACGTATGCTTATAATTATTCCTTAAAATCTTTTTTAATTTTTGATTTCTTAAAGTTATAAAAGTGAAAACATTTAAAAGAATTTTTTTCAGTAAAGTACAAATTATATTCTGGCTTTTAGAAAGCATAGGGTTTAGAACCCTACTCAGATTTATGCCTTGTTCCCAGGGCATAACTTACAACCATTGCCCTGATGACTGGGGGAATTTATTATCCTCAAAGACATAATTTCCAGACCTTTCTGATAGGCTTAACAAAATGGCTATATCGAAATTTTGATTGGAAGGTTTGGGGAAATGATAGGCGTGGAGGGAGACATTTGCCCTCTGATCACTTTAGACTAATAAAAAAGGTACTAGTCCACTATATTTCCAATCGAATGAGCCCTTTTTGAAGCTTCTACGACAAGGCTTTCTATAAAAACCTTATATGCCCCAAGGGCATAACTTACAACCTTTGTCCTGAGGACTATAGGGAGAGGGTTGTCATCCTAAAAGACATAATTTCCAGACCTTTCAACTACGTTGAACAAAATGGCCATATCAAAAATGTTGATCGGAAGTGTTTGGGGAAATGACGGGCGTTTGGGGAGGGGGGATTCTCCCTCTGATTACTTTCGACTATTAAAAAGGGCAATAGCCCTCTCAATATCCAATTGAAAGAGCCCTTTTTGAAGTTTTTACGACAACACTTTCTATGCGACATTATATGCCCCCAGGGCATAACTTACAACCTTAGCCCTGAGGGCTGTGGGGGGTTATCATACTCAAAAACACAATTTCCGTACCCTTCAACTACGTTCAACAAAATTGCTATATCAAAATGTTGATCGGGACTGTTTGGGCAAATGATGGGTATGGGGGGGGGGGGAATTCGCCCTCTGATTGCTTTTGACTATTAATAAGTGCACTAGCCCTCTCAATTCCAAATTGAATGAGTCATTTTTGAAGCTTCTGCAACAACGCTGGCAAAAACATAATTTCCAGAACTTTTAGTTACGTTCTCAAAATTTTGATTGGATGTGTTTGGGGAAATGGTGGGCATGAGAGGGGCGTTAGTTGCCCTCCAATCACTTTCGACTATTAAATAGGGCACTAGCGCTTTCAATTTCCAATCGAATGAGCCCTTTTTGAAGTTTCTATGACAACGCTTTCTATAAAACCTTATATGCCCCCAGGGCATAACTTACGACCCTTGCGTTGAGGGCTGGGGGGGGGGGGAGTGTCATCCTCAAAGACATAATTTCCGGACTTTTCAACTATGTTGAACAAAATGGCTGTCTCAAAATTTTTATTGGATGTTTTTGGGGAAATGGCGGGCATGGGAAGGGTGTTAGTTTTCCTCCAATCACTTTTGACTATTAAAAGGCGGCACTAGCCCTTCGAAGTTTCTATGACAACGCTCTCTTTAAAAACCTTATATGCCTCCAGGGTATAATTTACAACCCTTGCCCTGAGGGGTGTGGGGGGTATCATCCTCAAAGACATAATATCCAGAACTTTCAACTACATTGAAAAAAATGGCTATCTCCAAATTTTGATTGGATGTGTTGGGGAAATGGTGGGCATGAGAGGGGGTGTTAGTTGCCCTCCAATCAGTTTCGACTAGCCTATTAAAAAGGGCACTAGCCCTTTCAATTTCCAATTGAGTGGGTCTTTTCTGAAGTTTCTACAACAACATTTTCTAGATTTTAGGTTTTTGGGCATTTCTAGGTTTTTTGGGCATTCATTGGTGAATGTTGACATTCACCAATTTTAGGACATTCAGGGTAACATATATATATATATATATATACATATATATATATATATATATATATATATATATATATATATATATATATATATATATATATATATATATATATATATATATATATATATATATATATATATATATATATATATTATATATATATATATATATATATATATATATCATATATATATATATATATATATATATATATATATATATATATATATATTGTAAAGTATTTGGAACATAAATTCGAGAAGGCTTTTTCTGGTGTCTCGTTTCTTAGAGATTTGGCCATGTATATGTCAACGAGAACAGTCCAGGGGGACTTTTGGGACTAAGACTAGTCGTGGGAAAGGGTCCGTTCCCAGGCATGGTTGAACAACCAATAGCTGGAACTTCCGTTCCAGGAAAGTTATATTCTTGGCTCATTTCTAAAGGCAGTCCATCTTTCACCTTCGTCGTAGTTAGTTGTTCTTGTGCTACCTTATTTTCTCTGTGTGTATTCTCACGTTATTTAGTAAAGACCATGTACCAACGTTTATCGTCTATCTTTGGAATTTACGTAAACCATTACATCTGCCAATTATAAAAGGGCATATAGAAAGAACTTAAATAGAGGTTTACAGAGTGGTGGCAAGCGGTTAAGACTAGTGGAGCATATATCACTAGGGGAAAACCTCCAAGTGACATTTGAGTGACCGTTATAAGTACTTACGACGCTAAATACTGGCAACATATTGAAGAGCTATTTCGCCCGCTACCAAAATTGCTTGTGATATTGAGCCGCAAATACTACAAAAGACTGTTAAAAAGACATCGAAATGTTACGAGGTATTGAACTTTTTTCTATTCAAAGCGCCTTCTGTACCATGTACAATGTTTTACTTTAAAATATGAAAAGTTTACTTTATTCTAAATACGCTTCCGATGCAAATCAAACCCCCTTAATTAAGCTTGGAAATCTGCCTTAAAACTCTCATTTATTTATCAGCCAAATATCCCTTTAAAAAGTTCAAAGCGAATGTTGTACTCTGTAGAGATTCGCATTCTTTGTTATACAAAACAAAAGACTCTTGAAATTCCAGACGTTATTGACAGATTTCAAAGGCAAAAAACTGCGGGTTTTTGCACGCACCAAACTAATGAAAAGGATTGAAATCTAGCTGAAGTATTTTTGAAATACATAGTGGGACATTGTTTAAAACTTAGTTTAGAAAATTTAGAAGTACTCTCAGGAATGTGTATGTTTAATGATCAGAATATTGCGGAAAAAAACCATTGGGTAGGCAATCGACATAATGAACCCAGTTCGTCAGCATAATGATAAAATAGCGGGCCCTCCGTGTAGAGATGAACCAATTAGAAAATAGTGTTTATTACTCAGAAGCAAAATTCATGTTATATAGTGGTGAAGAAGTGTTTTTCAGGCATTATTACTGCATTACTGTATTCATTATATGATTGTCATTCCTGTATGAAACATTTGCTGTATTTGCTTTTGTCTACTGAAGTTTGAAGTCGTATGTTTAATCATGTAAGTCCAATAAACCTATTACTTTTCTATTTTTACAGTTTTATTTTATATGTTCGTATCTAGATTTCAAGAGTAGCCCTCTAGTTCGTATATTATCCATTTGGTACGCTCCCTGGAATCTGATGACCGGTGAAGAATGTGTACGGGATTTATTTGACTAGCTCCCTATTTCTAACTCCCCCCATGACATTTGGTGTAGTTTAAGTGCCACATTGGCAGAGCCAAAAGGTAATATTTAGAACGGTTGTAACTTCGGATTGAAGCCTCCCTGATCAAGTTGGTCACTTCACAAGGAAAGTCAAATTCAGTAATTAACCTATTCTCATGTCTCCCAACACACCGAGACCCATAACCCAAACGTAACATCTGGCGCGGTCGTAAACTTGGATGAAGTATGCGAACTAGTTAGGCTAAAATTTCTCAATTTAAAATTTAAAATATTTACTAGATACAGACCTATAACAAATTTTTTTTATTATTATATTTATCTAAGCCTATTACCACTAGGCTACAATAGGGACACCCTTTTAAATATCTCATAGGAGATAATAGATTCCCCAAATAGGTTAAGTAAAAGTGATTTATTAAAGCGTATAATTCCACTAATTAAACAAAAAAAAAACGCAGAAATGGCAGAGGAACTCAGTGCATTATTACTTGCGCAAAAATTGGTCGCGAAAAATGTAGAATTAACCAAAGCTATTCCACAATATGACGGGCAAACGGACATTGATGAATTTAATATACAACTAGCACAATTTGTAGAGTTAACTAGAACAGACCTGAAATCTTTAATAAGTATGCTTCTTCTAAGACTAAAAGGGCAGGCATTAACTTTTGTAAAACAAATAGAACAGACCGTCGGAGAAAATAATAATTTGCCAATAAATACAATAGAAAAACTATTGACGGCATTTAAAGACAGATTTGTTGAGACGAGTTCAACAAACAAACTTAAGCATGGAATGGTATGTTTTGATCATACACAGAACGTACAAGAATATTTAAATAACATACGAATCTCAGTAGAAGCAAAGTACGGCCAAGGCTCAGGAGAATTATACGAAAAAATTATACTAAATGCATTTTTGCAAGGCCTTCCTCCAAAATTATATAGGATGGTAATTTCAAAAAATATCCAAACACTTGATCTTGCAGTACAGGAAGTAGGGCGAATGATTGAAATTGATACAATTGTTGCGAATCATAGTAAAACAAAAGTAAATACCATAAGCGAATCAAAAACAAGCTCATCACCCTTGAAGGTTAATGATCAGGAGCACCCAAATTTCTTTTCAAGAGATAAATCCCCAATACCACAAAGAACCAGAACACAAGAAACCGCCAGGCAAAAAACAGTACGTTTTCAGCCTATGAAACCAAACATTTATAAAAGTAACCCAATAATAAGATGTTACAACTGTAATCGAGTTGGACATATCGCGAAAGAATGTCGTTTTAGAAACAGTATGGCAACATCATTTAATGATGAAACCACCAGAAATACACGATATTATGGAAATGATTTGTTCGGGAGAACAAATTTTAATACCAGAGGCGCACAAGGGTACACACAGGACGCAATATTCCCACAATACCCCCAAGTCCGCCAACCAGCACCTAATAATGTATACCGACAGAACCCGTATAACTCTCCCCCCAGTAGACAAAATAATTATCGGCCGACGGCAAACCAAAATTTTTCAAACCGACGGCAAATAGTTAACTGGCCCACGAGAAATGAAAATTTCTCAAGCCGACGGCACTTGCAGCCAGCACCAACAGCCGGCACTAATGCCAGGAATACAAGTTATCGCAATAATACGTGGCAAAGGAGGACGGATGTAAATCAATTAGATGCGCCTATGGAGCCTCACGTATCTGAATCTCCATCACAAGCACCTATGTATGAAATAAATTCCCAGGGAAACGCATTAGGCCCCTCAGAAGAATAAACTGGACCCAGATGGGGCCTCGAATATTTTACAGGTCCAAGCCCATAGTAGTACCGTCTTTTAGTGATAATAATAATAAGTTACCCGTATTTAATGATTTTTGTGTGGCAAATGTCTATTTTAAAGCTTTAGTTGACAGTGGTGCAACAATTAACATTATAAATTCAGGCATATTTAATATGTTGCCTCCGCATATCAAGCGACAGAGAAATGTCAATAATCCAAACTTAACTAGTGTAACAGGGCACAAGTTGGACGCAAAAGGTTCAATTCGCCTTGACGTAAAAAGGGATAATAGAATTTTCCCGACAAATTTTATAATATGTAATAACTTTCCGTATGAAGCCATCATAGGCGCAAATTTTTTAAGGTCTAATAAAATATTGTTAGACGTAGCTAATGAAAGGCTCGTGTATCCGGCTAAGCCAAGAGGTTCCCCTCCTTCAACCTCTACCTCAAGGAATATTAAAAGAAATTACAAAGAAGATGTAACAGTTAATAAAATTTCCGACGGTATAGTGCCACAATCCTTTGAACCTTTTGTAGCGAGACATAAGGTACATCCTCTACAAAGAGGACGGGACATAGCTAGAAACCCATTTGCTTATTCCGTGCAATATCGGAAAGATGAAGTAAATGTAGATAATAAGTGGATCGAATCTGCAAAAATAAAAATTGGAGATATGCGACAATATAGGTCAAAAGAAATCAAAGAGATAGTCGGATTGTGGAGAAAAGTAGGGAACCCTAACAGAGTTCAGGCGCAGCAAACGTTATTGTTGGATAGTACTAGTCTAAATTTAATAGACAATGAAAATAAAGAAAATTATTATGGATTTGCAATACGGAAAACAAAAATTCCCCCCAGGACAATGCAAAGGATCCAAATATCTCAAATGGTTGAACCGGTGGATAGCAAATCCGAGATATGGTTTGCCATCCCATCAAAAGAAATTCCCGAAAATTTGTTATGTGAAGAACAAATTATATCCTATGACAAAGGTGAAGGTTTTATTTGGGTGACTAATAACCATGAAAATGATATTATTACAATAAAAAAGGGAACATGTTTGGTTCAAATCCAAACTATTTCGGAAAATGACTTAAATAAGTGGGTAAATTCCAAAAGAAACCTGGTAAATAGCGTTAAAACCTCAATTAATAAATACCCCCTGACTAAAGCGCAATTTTTAAATAAGTTCAATATGGATCACATTATTGATTCGGAACTCAAAAAGAAATTATGTGAATTATTGTGGAATTTTAGAGACGTATTTTCAACGTCTGAAGATGATATAGGATTGATACCATTTTACCAACACTCTATTTTAACGACGGGGTTGCCCGTTGCGAAACAGCCATATCGTGTACCGTATAAACACAAAGAGTGGCTAAAAAATAAAATTCGTGAGTTAGAAAAAAATGAGATTATACGCCCTAGCATAAGTCCGTATTCAGCTCCAGTGATTTTAGTCCCAAAAAAGAATGGCGATATGAGACTCGTAGTAGATTATAGAGCTCTTAATAAACAAGTAGTGAGTGATAAATTTCCCTTACCGAGAATAGATGAGATTCTTGACTCTATATCAAGCAAAAACAAAATCTTTACTTCCTTAGACCTCACCCAAGGCTACCATCAAGTGAAAATAGCCGAAAAAGATGTCTATAAAACTGCATTTTGTACAAGCGAATGTGGTTCATATGAATATTTGAGGGTACCATTCGGACTTAAAACGAGTTCAAGCGCGTTATGTAGACCCTTATTGCATTTATTAAGAGGATTGAAGAATATTATTCATTTTGTTGATGACGTTATATGCGTGGGGGAAAATGTGGAGCAACATTTAGCAACATTAGCTAAAGTGTTTGAAAAATTCAGAGAGGGCAATTTAAAATGCCGACCTGAAAAGGTCAATCTACTGCAAGAAAAAATTAAATTTTTAGGAATGGTAGTGACGCAAGGAAAAATATCCCCGGACCCGGATAAAATAAAATGCGTGGAAAGGCTCAAACCCCCTAAGACTATGAAGGAACTAAGAGGAATTTTAGGTCTTACTGGCTACTTCAGAAAATTTGTCCGAAATTATGCCCAAATTGCGAAACCACTTACGGAGTTAACCAAAGGGAACTCCCAAAATGTTGCCTGGTCCCAGGAAGCCCAAACTTCCTTAGACCGTCTCAAAAAGGCACTCACCTCGGAGCCCATATTAGCACTCCCAGATTTCGAGAACGGAAGGTTCGTAGTTACGACTGATGCCAGTTCCAAGGGCATTGGCGCTATCCTTTCACAAATAATCCCAGTAGAAAACCCCAATCCTCCAGAGGAATCGTCAAAGCAAAAAGTAATAGAAAAAGTTATATGTTACTCGAGCAGAACCTTAACAAAGGGTGAAAGTAATTATTCTGCCACCAATTTGGAATTATTGTCTATAATCCATCACTTGGATAAATTTAGACATTATTTGATTGGTAGAAAATTCATACTACGTTCAGACCACAAAAGCTTGCAGTACCTGCACACATTTAAAAACCCCACGGGAATTCTAGCCAGATGGATTATGAAAATCCAAGATCTTGATTATGATTTTGAATATTTAAAAGGCAAGCAAAACGCAGCATGCGATTTCTTGAGTAGGTTTCCGGAAGATGAGCCGTCGGAAACTGAACGGAAGGAAGTTAATACTATTAACACTAAGATTAAAAGTAAGAAAAACAAAATTAAAGAATCAGAGAAAGAAAATAAAGTTAATTACCGCTCCTTGTCTTTAGAAAATGTAAAAAGAAATCAAGAAAAAGATGGAATGTGTTTAGCGCTTATTAATTATTTTGTGCATGATGATATATTACCAGATGAATACAAAATCCTTAGAAAAGAAATAGATAATTTTTACTATGATTTCGATAAAGGAATATTATGTAGAATAGTAACTGCTGAGGCAAATAGAAACCAAACTTCAATAATACCGGTATTACCAGAAAAATTAATAATGCCTGCTTTTGAATATTTTCATTCGGATATTGGTGGACATTTGGGAGTAACAAAGACCTTCCATAAATTAAAACAATATTTCTATGTGCCAACGGCATTAACAAAACTTAAAGAATATGTCAGTGCATGCGAAAAGTGCAACTTAAGGAAAAACCCCCAAGCTTACCCCAACCCCCCTATGGGACGAGTTCCAGTAGTGAGATTCCCCTTCGACATCGTCTCATTTGACCTATATGGGACAAGTGGAGGTTTACCTGTTTCTAACAGGGGCCATACTTGTATTCTTTCGGTCATAGATCACTTTTCTGGATTTACCTTTGCAAAAGCTTTAAAAAATCAAGGCGCTTATGCCACGAGTAAGGCGCTGGCGAAGTTATTTTTAAAATTTGGCATCCCACGTAAGGTCATAAGCGACAATGGAAGTAACTTTGTTTCAAAAGTAACAAAAGACCTAATGAAATTTCTCAACATAGAAAAATTAGTAACATCTCCTTACCATCCACAAGCTAATGGAAAAATAGAGAATAGACATAAAATATTTTCAAATGTATTAAGTATTTACACAAAAGACAACAGAAACGATTGGGACCTATGTTTACCTTATCTAACGAATGTAATTAACACTGCCTATTCTGAAACAACTAAAGACAATCCTTTTTACTTACTCTTTGGTCGCGACTATAGAATCCCATATGATGAAATTATAGAGTCTCGGCAATATTACAATAATTCAGAAGATTATAAACAAGAATTCATAAATAGGATGAGAAAAACCTATAAAATAGTAAGACAAGAATTGGAAAAATGTAAAGTAAATCAAGAGCTAAGAAACCTACCTAAAGTCAAAGGAAACATAAATTTTAAGATAGGAGACTGTGTCTACCTGAAAAATGAAGCAAAGACAGAAGGCAAGAAACTTTCTAATAAATATTCCGGACCGTACAGAATAATCAAAAGGTACGATAATGATTTTACATTTAAAATGGTAAACCCCGATAATGGAAGAACCTATAAGGCGCATGTTAGCCGAATAAAAAGGGTCAAGTTTCCGGAAAAATGGGTATCGCATCCCTCATCTACTGAATCATCAGACGCAGAAGATGAGCCCCCTAAGTCAAGATTGGCAGAACTAAAACCCTTCAATCTCAAACAAGATTATTTTGAAAATGAAAGTGATCAAGAGAACTTTGAAGAATTCTTAGCTATGAAAAACCTAGTTATTCCAAAGAGAAAATCCCTAGTACCATTGAGAATAAAAACGCCAAAAACCCCAAATAGTTCATCGTCAGAAAGTGCAGGAGAGCTAGATTATACGATATCTCCAAAAACGCAATTTTTCCCTGATAGAATTTCAACTCCTTGTCCCCCCAAAAGATTTCCAGATGATATGGTTTCCCCCGCAACACCAATAGAGAGACCCCTGTCACTACAGGAGGAATTGAACAGAGCAGTAGAAACCCCGGGTATCATTGTAAAGAAAACTTCTCCTAAGGATTCGATTAGGACAAATCTGCGAGAAGCGATGGATTTAATAAATTTCCCCATAAAAACTAGACAAAGTACATTGCCTTGGAATCAAACCCCAAGGATGTCCAGGAAGGACAGTATCATGATATAACTGTATCCAAGGCCAAGCCCAAACAATGGACTTCATGGAGGGAAACACTAATACAAAAAATGCCCCATCCCCCTGAAGACATGGCATTTAAACAGTGGAGAAACCCCGCAAAAACTTTCGATTCCTCTCAGAGTTCGCAAGAATCTTTCAAATCTCCCGATTTGAAAACACAAGGCGAAGACTTAGAGAATAAACCCTCCACTTCTAGAGGAGTGGAAATTTATGAAGGAAGGGCCGGCGATACCTCAAAAACACGAAGCGCCACATTCGAAAGTTCTAATGTCGAATCATCAGAATCCAGTTCCGAAGAATCGGACGATGAATCAGATCATATGATAGTTAAAGAAACAGGAAAATCAAAACCAACTTCAGCGGCCGCACACGCAAAAGAAACAAAATTGAAAGGGCAAGAATTTTTGAAAAAACAATATAAGAAATTTGACCTCATATCACTAGCCAAGCCTAAGAAGAAAAAACCACAAGAAACAGAAGAAAAAATAACGACACAATCAGGCAGAACGGTCAAAAAACCTGACAGATGGAAATATCCCTAATAAATGTCAGGTCAAGTATTCATGTAGCAGGGAGATTGTCTCCGCAACTTTCGACTAGTATTTTCTTCTTATTATTCGTCGAAGGCGGCGGATTTCAAATTCCTTATGAGAATCAACTTGTGATCATCATAACAGAATTAGTAATATACAAATAAAATTAACCAAGTCAAAAGTGAAAAAAATAATAATATGTAATAATAAATAATAATAATGGCAAGTGTTGTCAAAGCATCGGCGATCAGGAAGAAAAGCTCAAGTGGGAAGCTCGTGGTTGGCCGATGGTGACAATTAGTGTTTTTAGGTCCTATTTGGCACATTCTGCCTACCGGGTGGCTGCCTTACGAAAATCAACCACACCCCTGCAAACGAGAATTAATCAGTTGGATAATCTATAATTACCCAGTTATTGAAATCAATAACGAAACTTATGTCATGGAGAAGGTGATTGTATTTTCGAAGTCGATGTCGTCAATTCTATACGACGATATGACTTTGAAAACCCACCCATCGTGCTTCGAATTCATACTCCTCCGTGGAATTCAACTTATAATCCTACAAATTAGTGTAAAGTCAATATACCCAAGTTGTTAAAGGTATGACCCCAATAAACCAAACGCGGTCTCCTCCCAGAGTTCCCTACGGAAAATTAACCCATGTCCTAACCAAGACGGATATCATCCAAACCAAAAAATTACTACTAAAGGAGTGTCTAATTGTAGACAAAATATTTTCAGATATATAAAATGGCAACAGAATCAAAGCCCATACGTAGAGCGATAATAGATACGGAGTTTATTACAATAATGAATGCGAAGGAGAATATCATATATTCGGCAGCCATGATAGTCGTGGACGAACAAGGAAAAGAGATATATGCAAATGAATGGGATTTAACCTACAACCTTAAAGGGTATGCACCCCACACTTATAAATACGGACTAGCACTCGCGAATACCCCTAAATATCGCCCAGCTAGAGGAGAAGTTAAAACAAGATATAGAAAAAGAAGCGCAAAACAACTTGGTTGTTTGCAGTTATTAATAAGACGTTTGCAAAGGAATCTTAACATCAAATATTTCTATTCTAAAGGACCTACGCAAACGGACCTCTTACTCCTTGATAAATGTAGAGTTCCAAAAATTTGTTATAATATAGAAAAGAATCCCCAATGTGTTAAGTATGAAGGCATACATCATCCCCTATCGGAGATTCAATACTACAAACAATTTTTATTTGACCCGGAATCGGAGGAATACAAATCCCTAGGTAGTAAACTATTTTTAAAACGTATGAAAACACATCAAAGAAAAAGAGACGCATATAAAAATAACAGTAGGAAAGTTAAAAGAAGAGTCTAAAATGTAAATTTAGCGAAAGAAAAACATAATAACTATAATCTCCATAGTATCCTCAATGTAAGAGTTATTGTAGCTTCACCCGCAAGGTATTAGTCATTAAAATTAAAAATCAAAAACTTCCAGATATACGCTGACTTCTGACGATTGCTCATGCGTACAGCCTTCACCGAACCAACATAAAACGGAACTAACAACTTCACCGGTCTTTTCGTCGGAAAATCAGAAAGAGATAACCTGCTTGGAATGTTACTAACCTCCCTAGGTAGATAATTAATTTATTAATAAAATGAAGAAATTTTCCAGTTGCCCGCAATTAAATACACCACAGTTAGCGTCAGAAACACCACCTCTTAATTATCCACAACGCCTCGCGTATAAAAAATGTCATAGTCTAAATAATATAAATAAGTTATTAAACGAATATGCATTAATAAAAGTAGCAGAAGAATTAGACTTTGTCACGTTACATTTCCTTCTAAAACCACCTAGAAATTCCCTAGATGACAGAGTAATCTTAAGAATAGTGGCAAGTTTAGTATATTGTAATTTCATTCCAAGGATGAGCCCCAAAACAATAGAAAAAACCAGATTGACAGCTATTATGACATTTAGAACTCTCTTAAACAAGATCCCAATGTTAAAATATCCCCTAATTGCTGAATTTATCGCAGAAAACCTGTGGCAAACCCAAGACGAACGTGGTATCGCGACAATATGGCCACTTAAATTTCTCACTTTACTAATCGATCGAGGGTATAACTTACTAAATGGAGGAAAATTCCTCAAAAGTTTGTATAAAAATTGCTGGAATTTTGACGGCGTAAACCCCGAAGTAAAGTCCAATACATTGGAAATTACCGCGCGAGATTACAATGACATAAAGAAAATTGCACTAAATCTTTTTGAAGAAGATGAAAATTTTGGATCCAAAGTATTTCCCAATTTCGATATTATTGTACGTGAACAAAAATGTTGTAATGCATCACATATGCAATTAATTTTTAAAGTAGTGAAAGTTATAAATAATCGACTTTCCCTAGCCGAACAATGTCGTAAGGTAATTCGTGAAAACATGAACAAGAATAGCATAGCGAACACGCTAACTAACCTAGAACTCCCGAATGATTTGTTGGTCTATTTAATGCACATGGACACAAATGAAAATAACGAAAATAACACGGTATTTGAATTGAAATTTCTAAGCACAAATGTGTTAACATGGGAAATTCATCGCCTCAATACCATGCTAGCACGATTAGAAACACGGAAGAAACTACCGAAAGATACGGCAATCTTGAAATTGAATATAAATGAGCATGGAAGGAATCATATTTATAAATAAATTAAAATGTCCCTACAATGAGACCTATCGTAAACCACCCTGTTTTAAAAGTTTACTCCCTTGAAAGTATACATATATAATGTAGATACAATAATTAAGTAACTTGATGAATTAGGGTATATCCTATGATAAGTTAAACCATATAATTACCTTAACGCTCTCGTATAAAAGAATAATTTTTGAATTAATGCAGAGTCTAATGATTTTACTTATAAGAATGTCAATAGAGTCTTTAAAAGATTGATAACGAAAATAGGCTACCAGTGTATTTTTGTATACGTTAAATGCTTACTTATTTATGTGCTACTTATTGAACAGAATACAAAAAAATATTTACGCCCCTTGGCAATTGTTAATTAAGTGTTTGAAGTATATCTCGACTATTCATAATAGTATTAATCACCAGAGTAAAGATAGAATTTCCATAATAATTCTAATTTTAAGACGCCTTTCACCAACAAAAACTGTACTATGCTTAAAGATCAGTCTTGTTTAGTTAATGATGTAAAATAGTTCAAAAATTGAATCAACAAAAAATCATCATAAAACGGCCCAATTTAAAATTATAAGGAGAAAAAAAAAGAAAAAATTAGTAAAACAAATTTTCCAAAAATAGATAAAATTAATAATAGATTAATTTTAGAAACAAGAAAAAAGATGAGGCTTAAGAACATCATCATAATCCTCGTTGTTCACGCAGCAGCCCAAGATATTGTAAAACATGGAGTTATATTTAAGCATGAAAATTCGCTCCTGGCAAGCCATAATGCATGGAAAATTTTTATGAAATTGGATCCCAAACCATTTGAAACCTTATTTCAACAAGTAACGAGACTGGAGAAAAATACGAATGAACTCAAGGAATCCATATTTCAATTCCTAAGGTCAGATAAAGGATTACAGGCCAGTAAAATGATGCATAGTAAGGACAACAAAGAATTCCAAGTCCCAACTCTCCCAAAATTAAAATCAAAATTTATAATAGATGATTTTGACAAAAAAATGGCGGAAATAGACATGGCACTAGGAACCAGTACCAGAGAAAATAGAAAGAAAAGGTCAACGAATAACGTTGAGACGCTTATCGAAAGATTTTACCGCGATGAAACCCGTAGAAAATACCAAACCATCGACTCCAAGAAAAGGAAAACTTTACGATGGAAATTACGCAATGCTAAATGAATTACCGAGCCTATGGACTTTTCTCAAGGAATTGTGGCAGAACCATGCTGAGAAAAATGTCACAAAGCAAATATTATCAAAACTCGCAAAGGAGAAGGACTACAGACAAATTATTAACCTAAAAGAGTTGAAATTTTCAAATACACAGCAAGACAATAGAAATGAAAACCCTATCAAGGAGAAAGAAAAAGACACAAAAACAACCACGCCTGTTTATGAAAAATCAATAAGAGAAATACAATCTTCAATGTCGGAAACTACGACGAGCACAGTCCCAGAAACGAGCACATTTAGTAAACATTCACCTGTAAATTTGACCACACTGACCTATCTGAAACCAACAATAATAACAAAATGGACTTGGTCCAAAGGGCCCACGTTTACGCGCACCCAGCCGAAATTCATATTTACTATAGGCATGAACGCAGGAACTCCAGTAAAACATACCGAGATACAAACAATAAAAGTACAAGCGGTTAAACCAAAGAAAAGAAAAATAGTTATAAAAAAGAAGAAGAAAATGACTACGTACACCAGAAATGTTGGATCATAGACGGCAAGCGCACTTGTGCTAGATTAGCAATGGCCGACGAGCCAGCAAAAGAAGATATTGAACCATTACCTGATCTAAGCGAGAAAAACGCCCAAAAAGTGTCAACCCACCAGGCATTTTTAATATTATACAGACAAAGATTACAAGCCTTGTTTGAACTATTTAATACAGAAATACAAAAATTAAAACAAAGTACGACGCGAATTTTTGAAGTATTTTTTCGAAGAAGCAAATATCGGAGATCGACAAGCCTAATTCCCATCATAGGAGAACTCGCCTCCCGCCTTTTTGGTTTAAACAACGGAAGCAGACCTGAATATCCTAAGGGAAAACGTGAAAAAGCTGAATAATGCCATGAACATAACGTTACACGTCCAGAAAATACAAGCAAGTATAGCTAACTACCAAAGAGATAAAGTCGAAATGATATCCAAGAAAATCTCAAAAACTGTAAATGTAATGAATTACTTAAGGAATGAAGTAGATCGTGTGGTGACAGATTCAAGCCTTACCATGGTGTCACTCGATATAATTACCATGTCATTACTAAATCTAGCAACTGACGTTAGCAAATTTGAGTTCGCTTTATTTGCCCTCACGGGAGGAACCTTGTCATACGACCTGGTAGACCCTTCCAACTTAAAAAGCATTCTAGATGAAATTAAAACACACCTAACGTTTGGTTTACATTTACCTATAGAACCAGAAGTATCAAATTTATTCCTTTACTATACAAAGCTAAAAGTACACATAACGGAAATAAACGAACAATTATTCGCAGTAGTGACAATTCCATTGATAAACCAACAATCGATATATGACTTGTACAAAATATCGACCTTCCCCGCTAACATAAAGAAAACGAACTCATTCATGACTATCACACCTGAAGCTGACTATTTACTTGTTGATCAAGATAGACGGAAATATGCCCTAGCAAACCCCCAAGATTTAAAGGAGTGTGTGTCATTCAAAAACCTAGTTTGCCAACTTACGTTACCCATTTACAACGTCAAGTCAGGATCCTGTATGTTAGATATATTCTTAAAAGACACGCAACAAGAAGAAATACCGATTCGTGCGAAGCCTTAATAGGAAGTAATAAACGAGAAATATTCATACACCTGAGGAACGACCTTTGGTTATTTTCTGTTCCAAGAGAAAACTGTTGGAACTTTATCTTGCTACAATAATACGGAGAAAATCGACCCAAGTTGTAGGACCGAATTACTACTACAAGATGTGGGTACGATAACCATAAAACAAGGATGTCGACTTGTAACTAAAGAATCAACAGTTCAAACACCGTTAATTACCACGAGTACGAATATAATAAGTCCTAAAATAATCAATTTTAAGGCAATCAACCTGTCGTATACTATTCCAAATATAGAGAACGAGGAAATAAAAACCTCAATATGGTCAAAAATAGAAAATAATAAAGGAACGTTGACACTTACAAAAATAAAAGAAGCATTAGATTCCCAGATCCCCCTATTTACCAATGAAGACCAGAGATTAATGTACGTAGATGAGAGATACGGATTATTCTCAACCAATTTTTGGTGGAACATACTACTGACTGTATGTGTCGTTTTCGCGATTTCCTTAACTATAAGAGCCTTACTGAATTTCAATTATGGAAGAATTTTGAGAATAAGAAGGCAAATCCCAAAGGAAGACCACGGAGAAGTGGCAGAAATGCAAAAGTTAAACCTAGAACCCCGCGAAATCGCTTAAGCCAAGAAAAAGGGAAGACATTAGCAGACAAGTGGATATATTGAGGTCTCCATTCGTCCTTACTATGTCTATCTCCCTCCATGTAGTATCGTTTACGTAAAACCGTGTGGCTATGACGCTGCAACATGCGTTTCTTTTACAGCACGGACGTGCGTGAACAGTGCAGGCATGAAATGTGTTGTAAAGCCAGACCTCAAATTTAATGACGTAGCGTAAAATTTGTTTAAATGATTATTGTAAATCTATGTAAAATTAGTTAGACGTTAAAAGAGATTTAAATAAGGTGTATACAATAGCGTATGCTAAGGAGCATAATGAGAAACCTTGTTTCATAAAAATTAATCTCATGTATCGTTATTATGATAACCTAGGAGAAATTTCTATGTTTAGAAATTTCCAAGGGAAGCATCGTAAGTGTTCCCACACATGTATGAAAATGTCATTTCTTTAAAAATCAATGTGTGTATATAATAATGTCAGTGCATTTAAGTTGCCTTATAGAGTAAATTGTACCCAGTTGATGCATGACCCACTTGTGTCATGTTTACTCATCCTAAAGAACATGTGATTCTGCCGAGTTATTCTATTTCAGGAATTGGGACGACATACAAATCAGGCTAATGCATAAACCAGTGCAATCATATCCCAGTAGCACCTATTTTCATCACGTCTCAACCAACGAAGAGTATTCGCCATAAAGCCCGAAGAAAGCCTCATCCAAGCTTCACACACCAAATTACGGATACATTTCGATCAAGGAAACGATGATCGTTCAACGAAGAGTAATTTCTTCAATTACAAATTGTATTATATATCAGGTAACAAGTCTCAAGTATCCAGTACTTTATAAACACAAAAAACCTGAGAATTCTACTATCTAACATAAGACATGAATGAATATGTTATCTTTAATAATAAAATTGATGATCCCACTTTACCACGTTGAGTGTGTTAAAGAATCAAAATAAGAAAAGCTTTACACATCGATGATTTACACTTCAAGTCATCTTCGAATATTTCTCCATTACGAAGTTACAGAGACAATAGAAACATTACCGTAAACGTTATGGGATAATTTTTGAAATATGAACTTGAAAACCGAATCATAGAAGTCAAAATAATTCTAGTGACAACCCCTGAATGGCAATGTACTCCTACCACGAATCAGAGACAGTATGTTAAAGGAGTTACTAAAGTTTGATGTCGACGCGCTCCAAATTTAAACGTCATTCCCTCACGATTTAAGAAGGAATCACCATATAAGCCAATGGAAACTAGCCATGCATGAACAATTTTATGAACTATAATATTTAAGTGCACGAAGAAACAGTTTTAGCAACAAATACATTATCTCCGTAATAAAAGTAACCAAAAGGTAACTACTATATACCGCTGTTTTTAAATAATCAGAATCTCTGTCTTCAACGTAATCCCAGTGCTCAAGACTTTAACAACAGAGCACCCTACAAGACATTTAAAAACAACAGGTGAGAACGAACCCTAATGGTGAAATTCTACGCACCTGCAATCAGAGATTTAATCATTTTGTCTCAGATGAACGCATCTATAATGTGACACTAACATGTGAAGAAGCTATAAATGAAGTATCTTTCCTGTTTCAACATACTAGCGAAGGACCATAATTTACAGCAGAAAAAGCGAGTACGCTAAAGGACACGTATAGTGGTAAAATAGGTGTGAACTTATATCACGTTTTATTAACTTTGATAATTCAATGATATTCACATTATATTAGTAATGTTTACATAACAAAACCCAGTGAAAATATTTCCATTACCAGTGAAAATGGTAATCCAATAGTGAGTGTTATAAATTATTCATATATGTATCACCATATATATTTAGCTAGAATCATGTGTAGTATTGTCATATTATTCGTTTAATTTAGCATAAAACAGGAAACTTAGTTATTCTGTAGCTAGCTTAAAATAAAAAAAAAACATAAAAAATAATCTTGAAAAAAAAATTTTTTAGCAGTAGTAGAATAAAAAACAAGCTTATCAAATATCGTTAGAAATATAGGAATTATCAGTGTTAGATGTAAAAAAAAAAAAAAAAAACCTTGGTGTAAGTAGCTATCTTAGTCCGATAGAGGAAACTTAGCAGACTTAAAACAAGAAAAGTAATATAGGAAGAATTTTAATCACTTAAGATCAAATAGACTTGTAATAACATAAAATCAGTTAAAATTGTATGAACAAATAGTAGACAAATTTCAAAATAATTTAAAACCCGAAGGCAATCAAATAGTAATAACGGGACGTTATTCAAAATTGGGATGGGTGATATGTACCATGTACAATGTTTTACTTTAAAATATGAAAAGTTTACTTTATTCTAAATACGCTTCCGATGCAAATCAAACCCCCTTAATTAAGCTTGGAAATCTGCCTTAAAACTCTCATTTATTTATCAGCCAAATATCCCTTTAAAAAGTTCAAAGCGAATGTTGTACTCTGTAGAGATTTGCATTCTTTGTTATACAAAACAAAAGACTCTTGGAATTCCAGACGTTATTGACAGATTTCAAAGGCAAAAAACTGCGAGTTTTTGCACGCACCAAACTAATGAAAAGGATTGAAATCTAGCTGAAGTATTTTTGAAATACATAGTGGGACATTGTTTAAAACTTAGTTTAGAAAATTTAGAAGTACTCTCAGGAATGTGTATGTTTAATGATCAGAATATTGCGGAAAAAAACCATTGGGTAGGCAATCGACATAATGAACCCAGTTCGTCAGCATAATGATAAAATAGCGGGCCCTCCGTGTAGAGATGAACCAATTAGAAAATAGTGTTTATTGCTCAGAAGCAAAATTCATGTTATATAGTGGTGAAGAAGTGTTTTTCGGGCATTATTACTGCATTACTGTATTCATTATATGATTGTCATTCCTGTATGAAACATTTGCTGTATTTGCTTTTGTCTACTGAAGTTTGAAGTCGTATGTTTAATCATGTAAGTCCAATAAACCTATTACTTTTCTATTTTTACAGTTTTATTTTATATGTTCGTATCTAGATTTCAAGAGTAGCCCTCTAGTTCGTATATTATCCATTTGGTACGCTCCCTGGAATCTGATGACCGGTGAAGAATGTGTACGGGATTTATTTGACTAGCTCCCTATTTCTAACTCCCCCCATGACATTTGGTGTAGTTTAAGTGCCACATTTGGCAGAGCCAAAAGGTAATATTTAGAACGGTTGTAACTTCGGATTGAAGCCTCCCTGATCAAGTTGGTCACTTCACAAGGAAAGTCAAATTCATTAGTTAACCTATTTTCATGTCTCCCAACACACCGAGACCCATAACCCAAACGTAACACTTCTTGAGAAACACTTTCTTTTAAATGAACATTTTGAAATAGGCTGTTACACAATGCCTAATATGGATTTCCTCGCGATAGCTTCTACATACTAATTCAAATTTCTACAACTGAAAGTCTCCGGTTGATTTCTACCTTCACTTAGCCATTTTACGTTTGGTGTTTTTTTTTTACCTGATTTTATACAGTCGACGTGTGATCTACATTTGACAGTTTCCAAACAAAATTTAACATTGTGAATTCGATAATCGAAAATTAATTCTCAATTGTGACTCCATTTGACGCTAGTGATTTAATTGAGACCAACTGCAATTGGATGTAAGACAGACGACCTTTCGTAAGTGATTTAACGCGGTTAACCAACCCAGTAAATTTTATTAGACCCTTGTTGTTAGAAGTGAAGTTAATTGCCCAAAATCTAGCGTCCGTAATTAAAGAATTGTGTTTAAAACCAACATTAAAATTTTTAGAGTAATTGCTTTTTCAAATTTTGATCTCAATATGTCAGTTTTTATTCCTATACTTGATCCTGTGGAAATTGGATATAACAAAAAGGTTGCTTTTGATTTTGTAAGACAGTGAAGGATAAATGACATAGTTCCACCTCTTTTATTGGACTCAAATGATCCTGATTTCGATCAAGATGAACTTTATGATTACCTTCAAAAGATCAAGACATGGGTCCCAACAAACCCTCCAACTCCCCTGAGCACCACCCCAATTAATCCTCCAATAGAACAGCCTCAAAGGTCCCAAGTAATAGGATCGCTAATTGACCCTTTTTTTAGTAATAACGCCACTCACTAAGTCAAAAAGTGGAAAAATAATTAAGTTTGTTACAAAATTTGTTACAAAGTTACAAAAATTTCAGTTGTTGTTAAATTGGTGTGATTCAAAAGCTTTGCGTCATTTTTGGCCCATGGTTTGTTTCGCTCCTTTTTTGGGAATCTGGATCCCTCGATTATAAATTTGTCAAGTTTAAAAGGTGGATTACTTGTAGCAAATGCCCCAGGCAAAATAGTAGGCAAAATGGTTGCAGAGTTTGTAGGCGTGGCTCAATTTAAGGATGAAAGGGTATATCTATTCTATAGAAGGATGCAAAAATTAGGAAGGTCATTTAGGGTGTCCTTAGAAGCCAGGGTTGATGGTGTAGTTCTTGGAAGATTTGCTCTAAATTTATTCAAGGAGTGGATCAGACCGTCCTACAAACGGTATTTGTTAGAGAATAGTGCAGAATTTTTTTTTGTTTAGGTGATGCGTACAAGGTTGCAAAGTAATATGAGCAGATAGAACAGATAGTGGGGAAAGGAGACACGTCTTCTTTTTCCGATGAATTTTTTTCTGCGCTGACGAGGGTGAAATTTGGACTCAATGATAACGAGAAGGCACTGCGAGATGGTACTGATTCCTCGCAGGGCGGTTTGGCTACCCAGGAAAAGGGAGCTGGTTTTGAGGTCCCGTGGGATGGTACTGATGCCTCACGGGATGGTTTTTTTTTGTTGCACTGCGAGATGGTACTGATTCCTCGCAGGGTGGTTTGGCTACCCAGGAAAAGGGAGCTGGTTTTAAGGTCCCGTGGGATGGTACTGATGCCTCACGGGATGGTTTTTTTTTGTTGCACTGCGAGATGGTACTGATTCCTCGCAGGGCGGTTTGGCTACCCAGGAAAAGGGAGCTGGTTTTGAGGTCCCGTGGGATGGTACTGATGCCTCACGGGATGGTTTTTTTTGTTGCACTGCGAGATGCGTAGCGCTAATAGTTATGTAGAGATATCAACAGTAGTACTGCCATTTGTCGAACCACAAGTTAGTAGAGAAAAACCAAATAGGTCTAAACCGAGGCGTTCCGCAGCAATAAAACCCCAAGGATTTTATTGGGAATAATATCTTAACGTCATTGCAGCATGGTATGATTTTTAAAGTTTCTGCAATTTCTTTTATTTGTCGCTGGTATTTTCAGGATTAATTAGCCTTTCCCGGTCATTCCTTTTGCCTTAATCCGAAGTTTATACATAATCCCAACTTTCCTTGTCCTCGTCAAATTCAGGGGTATGGGGAACAAGTCTATTTTAAAGTATAGAAAGAAAAATGAAGTGTTAAAATATCCAGTTTCCGACTACGGTTGTTAGTGTGGTTCGTTTATACTATGTAAGTTTTTACTTATGCTAGTAGTGTGTAGTGTTTGTATTATGTAATTGTTTACTAGTTCATGCTGTAGAATGTTAGTAGGCGAGAAGTGAGTAATTTGGGAAGGGAATGTTTTGAATTCAATTAAAGTTTGAGGGTTTAATGAGAAGGGGATAAGCCAAATTTGGGAAATTTAACTTAAAACAGGGGGGAGAATCTGTAAAGTATTTGGAACATAAATTCGAGAAGGCTTTTTCTGGTGTCTCGTTTCTTAGAGATTTGGCCATGTATATGTCAACGAGAACAGTCCAGGGGGGACTTTTGGGACTAAGACTAGTCGTGGGAAAGGGTCCGTTCCCAGGCATGGTTGAACAACCAATAGCTGGAACTTCCGTTCCAGGAAAGTTATATTCTTGGCTCATTTCTAAAGGCAGTCCATCTTTCGCCTCCGTCGTAGCTAGTTGTTCTTGTGCTACCTTATTTTCTCTATGTGTATTCTCACGTTATTTAATAAAGACCATGTACCAACGTTTATCGTCTATCTTTGGAATTTACGTAAACCATTACATCTGCCAATTATAAAAGGGCATATAGAAAGAACTTAAATAGAGGTTTACAATATATATATATATATATATATATATATATATATATATATATATATATATATATATATATATATATATATATATAATATATATATATATATATATATATATATATATATATAATATATATATATATATATATATATATATATATATATATATATATATACATATATATATATATATATATATATATATATATATATATATATATATATATATATAGATATATATTATATATATAATATATATATATATATATATATATATATATATATATATATATATATATATATATATATATAATATATATATATATATATATATATATATAATATATATAGATATATATATATATATATATATATATATATATATATATATATATTATATATATATATATATATATATATATATATATATATATACATATATATATATATATATATATATATATATATATATATATATATATATATATATATATATTATATATATATATATATATATATATATATATATATATATATATATATATATATACATATATATATATATATATATATATATATATATATATATACATATATATATATATATATATATATATATATATTATATATATATATATATATATATATATATATATATATATATATATATATATATATATATATATAATATATATATATATATATATATATATATATATATATATATATATATATATATATATATATATATATTTGTATATTTGTATATATCCGAGATCCAGAAATCCGGTTAATGTCGACATTCACCAGTGAATGTCCGAAACTCCTTTTTTTCTACTTGGAATCAATTAGCTTTGCTAGTCAGCCTTTTCAATTTAATGCAAGGTTTGATGATCAAAGGTTAGGTTAGATTAGGTTCGCTTAGGTTAGGTTTTTAACCCATTTCTGGTATTTAGAACCAAATTAAAATTAGCTTTGCAAGTCAGCTTTTTTAGTCTTACGCAATCTATTATGATAAAAGTTAAAGTTGTGTTAGACTATGTCAATTTAGGTTAGGTAACATTTGGTTATAGATATCAGAAATGGGTTAAAAACCTAACTTAGCCTAACCTTGCATTAGACTGAAAAAGTTGACTGGCAATGCTGACTAAATCCTAAATCCAAATATATTTCGGACCTTCACTGGTGAATGTCGACATTCACGAATTTCGGATATTCATGGTATGCTTTTTAGTTCTTTGTTAAACAGGTTTTCGAAACTGTAATCCTTATTAAGTTATGCTTTTGGCTGTATACAAACGGTTTCAGGTTTCGTGTATTTCTTCCTATTTATGATAAGGAATATTATCTGTAGTAAAAACTGAGTGACGAGGTTTGGGTAACAGGTCTTGCCAGTGATGATAATTTCTGGTAGATTTGCATTGTCTATGTCTTAAGACCAAAAGGAAAAAACAAGGGGTATAAAAGATAACTTGTAGCCGCTTGATACCTATAGGTGCATACAGGTTCAAAAACTAGGGGGGAGAGGGGCTACTAGATATTTTCTGCTGTTTCAAAAATCAAAAAATCAATTTTAGGAAACTACCCCTCCTACCAAAGTTATCGTCACTGCACACTATATATTTCTAATAAATTCAGCTTTATCAGAATGCTTATATGACCTACATGGTCCATAAGGTCATTACATGTCTCCTTGCAGACGAGGGCATGAATTATATGATAGTGCCTTGCAAGTTTTACAAAATCAAAGCTGATTAAAGCTTGCCTTCATCATTGGCACTTAGATCACATGAAAAATAGAGCTGTAGATTTAGAAACCCTGTTTTGATGCTAGCTCCAAATTGGTTTTGATGTTATTTTAAAAATATGGCTGCCCTAAGGCATAGTACTACTTCTTTGCTTCATAGTTTATTTTTGAACTTTTTATGCTGTTACTCAGGTAGAGTTTTCCAAATATATTTTGTTTTCTTTTATCCTTCTTTTCTTCCAAGCTCAATTCAATAATTGAACGTAAAGTTTCTTCAAGACTGAAATTAATTTTTTCTTCCTATTGAACATTGTTCAAAAGTTTATTTCTATCTTATACCCAGGTAAAAGAAAAAACAGTCCTATTCCTTTCTTTTAGGGAGCAATACCAAAGAATAGTGCTGTATCTGTTGATTGTATGACTCAAGAGTATGTAGAGAAAATGGGCTTCAAAGAAGGCCAAACAATTTATAGATGTCCCAAATGCTCCTGCATTAAACCTGATAGAGCACATCACTGCTCGGTGTGTAAAAGGTAATTTTCCCTTTAATTTCCTTTGCTTTACAATTCAATCATATTTTTTAATCACCTTCTAACTTTACCTCATATAGGCTAGATAGTTCATACAACACATCCATTATAATACTGAGCGAGGGAATTCACTGTATCCCATTGACTGTGACCATAAGAAATGTATGTATGACCTTAAAACCGGTTTATGAAATTAGCTTTTTAAAGCTATACTTGAATCAGTTTAACCTCGAAACAAATAAGAGTTCCAAATAGGGACAGGTTATATATATATATATATATATATATATATATTATTTAATTTTAATAAGTTTTTTTAATTAATTAATTAAAAAAAACTTTTTCCACAAAATAAGTTTTTCAAAGAAAAGTAAAGAACTCCATTAAACAAAAAATGAGCAAAAATAAAATCAAATAATCTACCAAGCGTGAAACTACCACAAATCAGCATTGATAAATAAATGAAACCCAAAACGAACAGAAATTACAATAAATAACCGAGTCAAACTCAAAACGAGCAGAAATTAACATAAGTTGGGCTCAAAACCCCTCTGCCTTCCCAAGGCCAGAACATAATTTGCACTTTACTGAAAAAAATATAAATATTTTTACTTTTATAACTTTAATAAATCAAATAATACTAACATTTTGATTACTAAATATCAGTATATGTATATTAAACTGACAGTGCACATTTACTTGATACGAAGTGCCCTGCTCTAAATAATACATTGTGCCAACATCGTTCTTATATGCCCCCAGGGCATAACTTAAAACCCTTGCCCTGAGGGTTGTGGGGGAGTGTCCTCCTCAAAAACATATTTTCTATCTGGAAATCAACTACGCTGAACAAAATGGCTATCTCAAAATTTTGATTGGATGTGTTTGGGGGAATGATGGGCTTGGGGGGGGGGGCTAGTTGCCCTTCAATCACTTTTGACTATTAAAAAAGGAACTAGAACTCTCAATTTCCAATCGAATGAGCCCCTTTTGAAGTTTCTACGACGACCCCATCCATATGAAGTGCCCTGCTCTAAAGTAAAAAAAAAAAATAATAAATAGTACATTTTGCCAACATCGTTCTTAAATGCCCTCAGGGCATAACTTAAAACCCTTGCCCCGAGGGTTGTGGGGGAGTGTCCTCCTCAAAAACATATTTTCTATCTGGAAATCAACTACGCTGAACAAAATGGCTATCTCAAAATTTTGATTGGATGTGTTAGGGGGAATGATGGGCGGGGGGAGGGGGCTAGTTGCCCTCCAATCACTTTCGACTGTTAAAAAGGGCACAATCCACTCCAATATCCAGTTGAATGAGCCCTTTTCGAAGTTTCTACGACAACTTCTTCGATACGAAGTGCCCGGGTATGGAGAAAAAAAACACATTGTGCCCACATGGTTTTTACTTAGGCAGCGCTAGAGCGCTGCCTATGATCGATATATCGATATTTTTACTTTCGATATTCGATATATCGATATCGCTATCTCGGATTAGTTTTTTGCTATCTCATGGATTTGCCGAAGTTCAGTAACACAAATGGTAAATAAAGGGTATTTTGTATAACTTTTTTTCAAAATTCAAATAATATAAAAACAAACAATAAAATAAACTACGATTAAATAAATGAATATAATAAAAACCCAGATTTGGAATTATTTGGGCTCAAGAAAAGAGAAAAATAAACTACTGGCTATGCAAAAATATCAGCAAGTCAATGTTTTTCCCTGAGAGCCAATTCCGCCATTCAGTGATTATCTGAACAGCCTTGGAAAACACTCTTTCAGAAGGGACACTTGTAGCGGGCACAGACATAAATTTCATTGCAACTTCGTACAGGTGTTTTTGGGACCCCATAGAACGAGACTTCCACCACTTGAGCGGGCAAGTTTCTCTTGAAACTGTTGTCTCTTTATTAAAAGTTTTTCAGAACCATGATATTTTCCCATGCTGTCGAAGCATGTACTGCATTGACTATAAGGACTTCATCGTGTGAACCCCACGAATTGGCTTGATTCTGATATGACTGCATTGCAGGGACTGCGATGGTACTTGTAACTTCTGATCGAGATTCAGCAGCCAGCAAGGCCAAATCTATCTCGTTTGCAATTTTGCTCTCAACTTGTAGAAGATCGTCAGGTGAAATATACGTTTTCTTGAAACGCGGGTCAAGATATGTGGCAATTGTGACGGGTGTGACTAGACCAAGGCTTATAAACCTACAATGCATTTTATTCAGCAAAGCCTTTCGAAGCTCATTAGCCACATTTGAGAATCCGCCAAAATCTACCTGAACAAGGTGGCGTCTCAAAATCTTAGACAAAGGCAGGACTTTCGAGGTGGGGAATAGCTTTTAGAAGAGAGCTCAATAGTTACCTCTTCAAAAGGTGTAAGCACCACAATCACGTTTGAAATAACACCCGACTTGCTATCAGTGAGTATAAGGTTCACTTTACCTAGGGGCGCAAGCGAGCTCTTTACCGACTCTTTCAAATCTTGTAGACTTTGCGACATAGTGAGAAGCGAATTCCATCTAGTGGTCACATCAGGTTTTAGTTTTTTGGTGCCAACATTGTCAATAGAGATTTGAACCTGGCGCAATTTGTTGGTAGCTATAACACTACGTCTGAAAAAGCAGACCATATCTCTAGCCTTTTTGACGAGAGGCAAAAATCCAGCAGTATCATTTATAGCCCCCTCCTCACATCAAATTTAGAGTATATGCAAAGCACGAAACATGTGTCCGTCCTGTACCTACTTGGGATACAGCATCCTTTACGGCCCAAAGTACATTTGCTGATTATATAGATTACCTTATCTTAATTTATCTGTGATAGATAGCTCCTTCTCCTTGACAGAATTTTTCAGACTGAGAAAATGCACCTTGTCTGATCGGCTAGTTTAGCTTTGATAACATTCAAAATCCGAACTTTTCATTGTAACATCATTTGTTGTGAACTTTCCATTCTCAGTTGGTAATAATTCACACGTATCTGACTCGGGAGCCGGAAGTGAATTCTTGCGGAAAAGGTGTCAGGGTAAGATGTAAGATAAAGATAAATAAAATCAATTATAGATGAAAGAATTCAAACCTGCAGAGAATCTCGAAGATGCGTGCTGAAAACTTGCAGAATTTTCGTGTGGTGGATTTTCCGCGGGATATATAGGGGGTTAGAGCCCCTAAAAAATATTGGTTTCGATAATACGTTTCGATATTCGATATCGATATTTGGTCGGATATATCGATATATCAATATTTGATATCAAATATCGCCCAACTCTACCGGCGGCACGCGGCAGGTTTCTATATATAGATTCTCACTGTCGCTTGTCTTCTAAATTCAGACAATTTGAGCCTTTTCTTGATGTCATGACTTCCAAATGGACCTTAAATTAGAAGTGGTGCCTTTGTAAAATTATATTTTTTTTTTATTGGACCTTTAACTTTTGCCTCGGGTTGTCTTTTGTCATTATGAAAGACATATCGCCGAACCTTCGTTTGTTTTAATTGTTCAGGTGGTGGGACAAAAACTTCTTTTTCTTCCAACGATTTATCTAGTCCAGGTTTTTGATTTTACAAGGCATGGAAGGTATCGAAGACCACCTTTGTTTCTTTTATAATTGTTTAGGTGATGGGACAAAAACTTCTTCTTTTCCCTCGGCTTGTCTTTTGTCATTATGAAAGACATATCACCGAACCTTTGTTTCTTTTAATTGTTCAGGTGGTGGGAAAAGAACTTCGTTTTCTTCCAGCGATCTATCCAGTCCAAATCTTTGATTTTTAAAGGTATGGTAAGTTTTGATCGCCTTATCCATGTCAAAATCCAAATCCTAATCATCATCACCAACATTTTCAATTTGTTTGCTTCGTTACACCTCGGCTTTTCTTTCCTCATTATGAAATACATATCGCCGAACTTTTTTTTTTAACAATGGTATGGTAGGCATTGATGACCTTTTCCATGCTAAAATCCCAAACCCAATCATCATTGCTATCATTTTCAGTTTTGAAACGTTTTGATTCTCGCTTTCTAGGTTGATTTTCTCTCGCTGTCCAGATTCGTTTCTCTTCATTTTCATTTTTGACTCGATGACTTGTTCGTGTCATGTGTCTTCTAACCGCGTGTGTCTTTGCTCTTTATTTTCATTTTTAACACACTCTAATTGTTGTTTTCGCATATCTTCTAACCGCCCGTGTCTTTGCTCTTTTTTTTCATTTTGGACACGTTTTTGGATTTTGATTACTTCAAAAAATTTTGCAATGACCTTTACTTTAGCTGTCCGTATTGGTGTTGTCGCAATTGATGGTCCAGGTTGTCAAATTTCATGTCTTATCACGTTTAATAGCTCAGGTGTTGGCTCCAAAGAATCATCATTTATAGTAACTGCAACTGCAAATTTTGTTTTTGGGGCCTTCCAACAGACATCATATTATATAAATAACTGTTGCGTTGGGAACACAACAATCTTATTTATGCTATGCATTACATCATATAAGAAAATACTTATATGATGCCATATATGATGTCATAAGAAATGCTTATATGATGTACTAATATAGTACATGACGTCATTTGCAAAAACCAAAATTAAGGCTCTTAACGATTTTTCTCAGACTTCTGACCTATCTAGATCGTTTTTTTATGCGAGAATATTCCAAGATACCAATTTTCCCGAAAAAAACATGGAGCCATTCTCGAGTAAAAAGCTCTAGATATTTCGATGACATAGTCAGTCATCATTATCAGTAGATAAACTAAAGTATTAAAATTAAAAAAAAAACATATTTATACTAATTAAAATTGTCACTTCCGGGTCACAGCAAGTTTCCGGTCCATTGACTTAAAAAGTTCACTAACTGTTCTTGTATTCTGTAATATTGCGTTGAATAAAGGTTGTACAATTTTCTTTTCTTCTAATTAAAAATGAAATATTCCTGAATTTAACTTCTTATTCTTCTAGTTGCAAATGAAATGTTACTGATTCTAAAGTTGGTCTGTCAAAAAATACCAACAGTTAAACCTCAAATCATTTATTATACCAAAATTGGTCTTTTTGTATTATCATGGTCAATCAAGGATTTTCTAAAGCCACTCCCCCATTTCGTGATATACAATTATCTTTACGAATTTTAATCCGTTTGTGAAAGCCAAAGATGGATTAGCTTGATTAAAGTGGTTCTCAAGTTGCTCCTGTTCAACGCTGTTTCCAGGGGGGGGGGCTACGGGGTTTAACCTACCCTCCCAAATTTTTTTTCGACTCGTAAAAACATAACAAAAATACTTACAAAAATGTTTTTGATGCATTTTTTTTTAATTTTTATTGTATCCCCCTCCCCCCCAGAGAAAAAATCCTGGATGTGCCCTTAGTCCTGGAATAAGTTTTTGCTTTTAAGCCTGTGGTAACAGGGTATACCTGTTTTGATATGTCCTTTAATTTTAAGTAGGTTACAAGATGAATGGTCCTGTTTTATTGGTTTCGCGTGTTTTTAGATAATAAACAGGGAAAATGAAAGATTTCCTCCCTGCCAAGGGAACTTGATCTAGCCCTGGTGGGTGTTGGAAGTATCCTAGCAGCAAAGCTAGCCCAAGCGACAAAACCAGGGCAATGGCTTTCTGGGGAGGCTAGCTTTTTTTCATTCAATAAATTTTTCAGCTAAGATGAAAATTCTGGTAAATATGGTAATTAGAATTGTTCTTTTTTAAGGAATTTTGACAAAAATTTGTCGAAATCAGGTATTTTGTGATAAAAGTTACTTTGTGACCTTGAATACAAAATTCAACTAGGCACAACTTCTGTGTTGATGCTGTCCATACATAACCACCTTTTAAGCAAAAGCAAAATTCTATCTTCTATGCAGTACATGATTCTGTAATTATGTGATAGTAGGATTCAGAAAAAGCAATAGAGAAACAGAATTTTGGCAGTTAAACGGAGACGAAAAAAAAACATTAAAACAAAATGTCGAATAAAATTTTAATCTGGATAAAAGAAAAGACGCCGCTGTGCCTATTATAGATGTTGTAGTGTAATTTTTTTGGTTTTATAATCTTAGTTAAATTTGATAAGATTAGTTTCTAAGAAAAAAAAAATTAATGATTGATTTAAAAAAAAGGGCAAACAGGTCTACCATGACAAAACGAAAGAAGAAAATCTTGAAAAACAGCAGGTCTACGCTCAGTAAGATAGAAAATCAGCATAAATACAAGAATATTTCGTATGCGGCATTTCTATAACAATACGTTCAACGGGTATGCAATAATTTTTTTCGGTTTTTCTGACGACAGTAACATTGACGGCGCTAAGTAACTCATATTTTTGTTTTTTTTGTGGGTGAGGAGGGGGCTAATTCGGACCAAACTTTTTCATTTTCCCAGTGGTAGCCCAGACAGACCAATATCAGGCTACATCTTTTTGTGACAATCTCGTTTTGTAACATACTGTTATGGGTTTTATGACAATAGAAAGTCTGAAATTGAAGACAGTGTTGGGTTAGGTTGGAAATAATTGGTTTCAAATCCTTTTTAAGGTCATTTTGATACTAGAATTTTTTTCAAACACTTAGAAATCCATTATGATTAAATTAAGTTGTATGCATTCAAACAGGCACTTTTATGCATCCTCAACCTGTTAAAATAAGTCAAAATTGTGATTCTTAATCACATCTTTTTTTCTTTATTTCATTCATTTTTATTGTTTCGACTTGTAGGTGCATAAGGAAAATGGACCATCACTGTCCCTGGGTGAATAACTGTGTGGGTGAAGATAATCAAAAATATTTTGTGCTTTTTACGGTATGTATTCATTTTTATTCGTCACTTCTTATACTTTAAAGCCATACGCAAACTTACAATCATTTTGCGAACCTCAGCCTCGGCTGGTCGTCACAAAGACAGAAGTCCTATTAGCGAATCCCCCCAGAGGACTAGAGGGCAGAGGGAGTATTTGCCTCGGGAGCAGAAATTTTAGGGGCGTAAAATTTCAAATAAATAATCTAACGGTTATAATAATTTTGTAATTTTGAAATTTATTTTTATTAAGATAAAGTAGATGGTGAAATTATTAATCAAATAATTAAATTAAAATAATTAAAAATATTCCTGCTTAAATAATTTAAATAATAAATTAAAAGAATGATTAAAAATCAATGATTAATTAATTAGTAGATTGAAAATAATTATGTTAATAAATAAAAAAATTTTAAAATTTGTTCTGAAAATTTTGCGAGAGACAGGGGAGGGGTGCTAATCAAGATTTTGCCCCGGGCGCAAGAGAGACCAGAACCGCCACTGGCCCATCGAGACTTTGTGGTTTGACTGTGGAATTTTACTGAAAAAACAGTAAATTTTCATGTCCTTTTTGCTGGTGAGCTTATCAATCGTAATTGGGCGGCAACATAGGAAAATCTCAGAGCGGCCAAATTGCCCAAATGATACTTCCTTTGAGCTGATTTTTAGCGGTTTTCTAGCAGGTATATTACCTAGAACATTTTAATGGTTTCTACTCTGTTTAATTGAAAAAAACAAAATTCACACTTTCTGGAGATGTTGGTTGAATCGAAATTGAACAGGTCTATCTCCGGCACAAAACGGGAGGATTTGAATGGTTTTTCTTAGAATTTCCAGAAAAGTAGGGGGTTGGTGTTTTTAGTTTTCTTTCGTTTATTCAGATTTCTTATCCAAGCTCTACAAACTATGGCAAGCCTACCCATTCAATTCTAAATAGTATAGTATGGCCACACAAACTAAAAAAGTATATAATGGATGAAAGAGGCTAATCCTTTTAGGTAGAGCATTCTCTTAATATTAACAAATAAAAGTACAAAAAACTTGTGTTTTTAATGGTATATATTGATCTTTATTTTTTGCTGTGTATATCTTAGAATCATACAAAAAAATATGTTTTTTTAATTTTACAGTATGTATTGATTTAGTTTTTGCTGTGGATGCATTAAACTCAGTGAATGAAAGTATATATGAGGCGTGTTTTTTAATTAAGGTTCGTTTGATCATAAGTACGCAACGAGTGATTATTTAAAAAAAGAAAATTTATTTTCAAAAAGTACATACTTTACTCTATTTTGTTGTAACACCTATCATACCTCTCAACTAATTGTAAAGTAATCTCTGTATAAAAACTTGCCACCTGTTCCGCTAACCAGGAATTCACTTCAGTATTTACGCCATAATCATCATTGTAACGTTTGCCACTGAGGCGTTGCTTAAGGTGGAAAAACGGATGGTAATCACTCGGCGCAAGATCAAGACTGTATTGTGGGTGATCTAAAACTTCCCAGCCAAAACTTTGTAACAAATTACGTGTCTGGCCAGCAGTGTGAGGTCTTGCATTGCCATGAAGAAGGACAATTTCCATTGTCAGCATGGCAAGTTTTTTTTTTTTTTTTTTTTTTTTTTTTTTTTTTTTTTTTTTTTTTTTTTTTTTTTTTTTTTTTTTTTTTTTTTTGCTCTGCGGAACTTTCTGAGTTTCGGTAGTATGCTTCTGTATTGATAGTGGTTCCTCCGTTGCATGAAGTCGACCAAGAAAACATCATGCCTATTCCCAAACACCTGCGCCATGATTTTGCGCTGGGAGAGAGGATGTTCGTCCTTCAAATTTTCAGAGGAGTGTGTGTGTTTCTATTCCTTGTTCTGTTGCCTCGATTTGGCGTGATGTGTGAATCCCATGTTTAGTCTCCAGTTCAACCGGTTGCCCACCTCAGTGGCAACCGCTAAAAAGATGACGTAAAAACAGCAGTGAACTCTTGGTTAGTGGAGCCGGCGGCAAGCTCTTATAAAGACTTTACTTTAAAATTAGTTGAGAGGTATGATAAGGGTTTCAAAAAATTGGTAACTATGTGGAAGATTAGAGTAAAATATGCACTTTCTAAAAATAAATTTACTTTTTTGAAATAATCTTTCTTTGTGTGCTTATGTTCAAACGGACCTTAATTAAAAAACTTGCCTCGTATATATGAAAATTCGCTTTCATGGTGATCGTCAAACGATGCTTACATTTATTGGTTATACAATAACGGTGTGATGCAATATAATAACACGGTAGTTTAGCAGATCATGCTCGTATCAAATAATTTGGCTGAAAAGGAAAATCATTTTTTCTATAAAAAAAAAAAATCCCTGGCCCAATACATTTTAAACTGCCTGCTTTTTTCATAGAAACGTCATTAGCCCCCCCCCCCTAATAGTGAAGATATGCTGGTATTACTAGACATAATCCTTTTGTAATGATTGGAACTATTAAAGGAGTTAAAAGAAGGCTCAATGAGGATTAATTCTACTAGTTGCCTATATAAGACCTGATAATGACTTTGATTGCCTATATAAGACCTGATAGCAAATGCCATCAGGTCTAGTTAAATATAAAAACTTGAGGCTTCAGAAGTTTTTTGACAGATATTCCCATTGACTGGTATTCTGGTGAGGCTAATCAGTGCGAGTGATGCAACGACAAAATTGCAATTCCGACAGGAACCATATTTAATGTTTCCCTTGACTTAAGGCAAAGCCTATGCTTGTTGAATATAGGACTCCCTCGTTAAATTGTATCTAAAGGGGACATTATTCCTTAAAGTTTTTCTGTTCACTCTTAAAATAAGGTTCGACAGTCATTTAAAACCTCTATAAAAGACAGGCACCGCAAATTTAATAAAGAATAATAAAAATGTGACAGGAGAGGTTGGGAACAACCCTGGACCCCCTTATGCTCCAAAAAAAAGAGGAAAACTTGCTTGATATTTTCCAGAGAAATTGCCTACGGATTGTTTTGGGTGCCCGATTGACTGACCGTATCTCAAACAATAAGCTGTACGAAAGATGTGGGTCAATCCCGCTTTCTAGTATTAAAATGAGATAAAGGATCAAATAGCTAGGACACGTTCTGCGAATGAAGGATGACAGCTTGCCAAAGATTTTCCTGGTCGGCCAACTGTCTAGGACCAAACGAAAAGCAGGTCTCCCCCGAATAGGATGGGAGGATGTCGTAAAGAAAGATTTAAGGGAAATAATACTTTTTGCGAGGGTGTAAAGAGGGAGGTTTTGAATAGATTTGGATGGAGAAGGAGCGTGGGTAGCTGTGTTGGCCTCACACGGCTTAATGCTGTAGTGAGTTGTTAGTAGTAGTAGCAGTAGCAATTTGGAAAACTGAAAAATTCCGGGATGGTGAATGTACCAGCTGCAGTGTCACTGATACCAGCAGTTCCTGATTCCTATCAATACCCTGTCAAATCCTGTTAATCCTGTTATTCTGTTAAAAATCCTGTTAAAAAATCCATGGTTAATTTCCACTGAACCTGAAGCTCAGCCACAAATTTTTTACTACATTCACATTCAGTTACACAATTAATTATGTTGTACATACACAATCAATTAAATCGAACATTCAATTAATAATGATAGATATATTTATTCAATCATAATGTTCATGATTCAACATATGTACTCGTCAGAAGCAACTGACGTGTGTGTGTTATGTGTGCCCTTTTCAATGCATTTTAAATTATACCTTCGTTTTTGTTTCTTTTTCAGTTATACATTGCAACCATGTGCATTTATTCGTTAGTTTTGGCTGGAACGTCATTTTTTCGTTGTGCTAAAACTGATTTTCAGCAGTGCTCACCCTTTTCGCCTGCGGCTACAATAGTTCTTGTTTTATTTCTTTTGTTTGAAGGAGTGTTATTTGCCATCTTTACGATGATCATGTTTGCCTCTCAAATTCATGCTATTTGGAATGATGAAACAGTAAGACATTTATTTTGGGACTAAGGCCAGTGAAAGATCTCTCGTTCTCTCTCTTTCTCTCTTTCTCCCTTTTTTTATCCCTTCCTATGCCTTCCTTGTATTCCTATTTTCTTCTTTCTGTTCAAATTGACCAACAAGTGCAAAAGCTATTGCAATTTGGTGGTCAAATTCTCTGAGACTCTATAATCAAAGTGACGTATCAAAAAAAGAAGACAAAATCAGTTTCATTATTTGGAAAAGCTTAAAAACTCCACAAAAAAATATTCCAAACCTAATTGAATAAAAGAGATTGCTTACCTATTGCTTTTCAAAGAAATAGAACAAGTTTGCCTCTTAAATTCATGCTATTTGGAATAATGAAACAGTAAGACATTTATTTATTTATCTTGAGATTAAGGCCAGTGAAAGATCTCTCGTTCTCTGTCTTTCTCTCTTTCTCTTTTTTTTATCCCTTCCTATGCCTTCCTGTATTCCTATTTTCTTCTTTCCGTTCAAACCGACCAACAAGTGCAAAAGCTATTGCAATTTGGTGGTCAAATTCTCTGAGACTTCATAACCAAAGTGACGTATCAAAAAAAAGAAGACAAAATCAGTTTCATTATTTGGAAAAGCTTAAAAGTTCCACAAAAAATATTCCAAACCAAATAGAATAAAAGAGATTGCTTTCCAAAGAAATAGAACAAGTTTGCCTCATAAATTCATGCTATTTGGAATGATGAAACAGTAAGACATTTTTTTTTTCTTTTTAACATTAAGGCAGTGAAAAATCTCTTGATCTCTGTCTTTCTCCCTCTCTCTCTCTTTTTGATCCTTTTCTGTGCCTTTCTTGTTTTCATATTTTCTTCTCTCTGTTCAAACTGATCAACAAGTGTAAAAGCTATTTTAATTTGATGATCAGATTTTCTGAGACTCCCTATTCGAAGTATCCTTACTAAAAAAAAAGGGAACAAAAGAAGTAAAACTCAATAAATAGGTAAATTAATGAGCTTTTATTAATTAATTAATGGGTAAATTAATTGATTAATTTAAATTATGAAACATAAACAATTTATCATTGGACAGCGCTTTGCCATTTCCTGTTCATACATTATAATCGTGTACAATAATATGATTAAGATGTGCGTTATTATTTTAAAAATACCTTTTTGAACAATGCATTTTAGTAATCCATGGCTAAAATAGGGATTGATCAATTTCATTAGTGGGAAACGTTAAAAAGCTCTACTTAGACGATTTCTACACAAAGAGAACAAAGCGATTGCTTTCCTATAAGTACATGGTTAAATGCATGTTTTAATTTAATTGGCTTACATCTGTGACGTACTTTCGGCAGCCAATCACATTGTTCTTAAAGGGATTTAAATTTCTGGAGAGACAAATATCCCTGTCTTTTTAAAGCTGATTGGTTCTCCTTTGTGAAATTTTAGGACATAAGCCATAAAAAACAACCAAGAGTATTTTAAGTATATCAACTTAAGTACATATAAAATATATCGATTACACTGATTTTTTCTTCGAAAGCATGTTTCCTCGCCTTCTTCTGTTTTAAATGTCCAACCTATTGGACAGTCGTACCAACTGATTAGGCTTGGTCGACCAATTTTAAGTGGGCCAAAAAAGAAAGGGCGCACCTACTAATAAGAGACCCATACTGCGTCCTCTTTTAATTGAATACCATCTGGATTGATAAAAGCTATTTTATATAAAAAAAAAGAAAAAGAAGATCGCAATAGTGAAATTTAGTGTGTCTCTATGTGTCTGCACATAAGTATATTCCGTATCTTAACCCATCTAGGCTAGTAATGCACACGCAATGAAGATACCGATTTCCATATAGGTGTAATAAACAACCCTGGCCTCCCTTTGATAAAAATTCAAGGCCGTACCCAGGATTTTTTTCAGAGGGGGTTTTACTCAAAAAAAAAAGGGGGGGAGGGGGTTTACACAAAAAACTAAAACAACGCATTCAAAATTTGTTTTTTATCCGTTTTTGTTACGTTTTTATGAGTCAGACACACATTTCGAGGAGGGGGGTGTTAAAACCGGGTTACCCCTCACCTGGATACGGCCCTGTAAAAATTCCATCTGATTTGGTCTCTTGTGCGATAGCCAATATATAAAACGAAAGTTTTTGAGTAACCCAGGCTTTTTACAAGTAGTCTCTGTGTTTCTCTGTGCCTAACCCCGTCTGGTATCTTAAGATATGCTTGTTGCCCCGGTTCTGACATATTTTCTTCAAATTGAAGCTAATGAAGGAGGGAGAAATCTACGCATAATTATTCGTTAATTAAAATATCGGTGTTATCTTAATTTTAAAAAAATATTAGTTAATTTTCACTAAAGTGTACTATATTAAATAGAACTTTATTAGTCTATTTGACTTCATTATATTTATTATTAGTCTTTATTAGAACTTTATTATAGAGCTTTATTAGAACTTTAGTCTTTATTAAATAGAACTTTTAAAACAACTTAAACATGCAATAAACTTAGTAATATTACAATAAAATATCTGAATTTAAATAAATAACGAATTTTTGAAATATATAAAAATTCTGTCTCCTACTCTTCTCGAAATTACAAAAATATCAGATAAAGCTTTTTTCTTTCCTCTTCTGTTTTAAGAAGTCTATTTTTTTCCAGTTTAAGTAGTAGTGCTTTTTTTGTTCGAGGCCGGGCTGAAGAGGTTTGAAATATCTAGTGTTTTGAAAATTTTGATTGTTCTTTATTCTTGTATAAATTTTGTTAATTGTTTTTCTTCCGTTCACCTTGTATTATTGATGATTTTTTGTTCCATCGTACTTTAATAGGTGCACACAAGCCTCATGTCTGAAGATCAAAATACAGGATTTGAATTTTTAGGCCACAATTTGACATGCCCGCAGTTTTAGGGGGGTCAAAGCCTATAACCTTTTTGGGCTCAAAATATAGAATTTTTAATTTATAAACCCTCATTTTTACCATATTATAAAATCCTCTGTTTGTTGTCTCTTTCTTAGCCTTAGCCCGGTTGATAAGATTTTTTTTTTATTTCATCATCCAAATTGTATCAAACTTTAACCCTCTTACTGACGACCCGAGGAGCATAAGGGCCATCATTTGTGTGCGAATTGGATCTAGCAGGAAACGGACCCGAGAAGTATTTGGACATTGGATGATTATGATACATAAATATGAATGCTAATATTTAAACTACCTAAGGCCATCTGCTAGATAGAATTTTAATTTGTTCATAAACATTTTGTACAGACTCTTTAATCGACTTACCAGATAATACCTGAATTCAAGGCCGTATCTAGGGGGTGTGTTTGACCCCTCCCCCCTGATTTCTTGTCCAACTCGTAAAAACGTAACAAACATGCATATAAATAAATTTTGGATGTTTTTTTTGTAACGCGCGACGGTAAGCTAGTATCATATGAAATAGTTCGTACTTCTTTAGCAGTTACTGGGGTTAAATTAGATGAAACATACCAATTATCATTTCCAACATAATCATAAGAAGAAGAATCATCCATCTCCTCTTTAATTCCATTTATAACTGCAGGGCCAGGGCTTAAAAAGGGGTCTCTAAATATTTTTAAAGCCTATTTTAAATTGCATTCCCCTGACTAGTCAAAATCTCATCAGGTATAATTTTAGCATGAATTTTATAAAAATTTCATAATTTTAGAAATTTTACTAAGATTTAGTAGGAACATCATTTGTCGTTTTCCATGTTTTCTGCTGGGTCATCGGATACTTATGGAAATTTATTAAAGTAGTAATTTTGTTTTGTTTTACGGAGTAAACAACTAAGTGAATTAAGATAATCTTTATAAACTCGCTGATTCAACTTATTTGGCTTCCTAACAAGCAATGTAGATAAATAGCCCCTTTTATTAGTCTATCTTAACAGGCTAGCTGTTACCCAAGCTTCAACTGGAGAGGCCTTACGATTACCTCTATAAATAGTGCTATACTCATTCTACGCATTTGAAATTTTTTCATAAAACAGTAAAAATTAATCATAATACTTTCGATTATCAGGAAGTAAATGACTCCAATCAATTGACCCTAGCCCCCATTTATGCTTCAATATGAACCAGATTGAAATTTCAATACTATCAATATTATAATCAAAACTGATCAAAATACAAGCATCAATATCATTTTAATGTTATCAGTAAAAATAAGGCTAGAATCGGACTTGTTTTCATGGCATGAATTAAGTAAAACAACTAAATCCCAAAGCGATCGATGTGAAGTATCACTAGCTAAAACTCTGGGAATCAAATACGGTATATCAGAAAAAAATCTTATCCAAACAGTTTGCAGAAGAAGAAGTAATTCGGGTACTAATATGAGTGAAGGAATGAATTTACTTATAGCCCGTCATACAACAGATGGGTGGAGCAAATCAACTTCATAATAATATAATCAATAATAATATAGTAATATAAGCAACTTCAAAATAGCAATCGAACATTCGGTACCTACACTTAGATCAAGTATGTGCATACACAATCAGAAAGACCACTTCGAACTTTTATGCGAGCATGATCTTCGAGCTCGGCGAGTTAAATTAAAATATTGCATAATTTATATTCACTCCCAGAGTATATATTTCTGGTGTAAAGAGGGGGTTGGAGGAGAAACTTATGACACTTTAAAAAAGCAGATCTAATATTTAGTTTCTCTGTATTAGATAATGCATTCTATAATAAATAAGTGGAAGAGCAACTAAACATAATGAACGAAAACATAATAATCATAATAATAAACATAATAAATAACTGGTAAAGCATCTGAAACATAATAATTGTAAACGTAATAAATAACTGGTAAAGTAACTGTTGAACAAAGACGTGACAAAACTTTACCATTTAGACTGAATGTCACTTTAATGTAACTTATCCTTTATAACGCTGCTAACTATCATTGTTTGACCGTTTTTATATTAGTTCCATATGCTACACCAAGGTTCTTCAGAGAATGACTTGAATGTACAGCTAATCCACCTGCAGTTATAACCTCACTCCTTTGTAGTCCACGTATACGAGACAGCTCGTAAATGAGGAACTCCGTCAACCCAACTCATTTGACCGACAACCCAACATATGTCTACCCTTCTAAAAATAATAAAAGATTCATTTGAAGCTTGTGTAATCGCTGAATATTATAAATAAGTCATCGCCAGCAAGCATGTTGATCTTACAGCTGGACCAGCCGTTTTTCGTCTCACCTGGAATTTGGATGTTCCGTGGGAAATTGTATAACCGTAAGCTCCCCAGACTCGTTCTGCATAGCACGGGAGGCACAAGACCAAAAGAATCAAAAAGGTTCAACAGAGGTTCTACACTGGTACCTGGATTAAGTAGGTTCACATTTAAGGTGACTGATAATGAAACAAGGTGGTGAAACCGGTAGTTTTCATACTGTTCCTCAAAACGTCCCATAAACTCAATAAATGAACCAGAAGATGGCCAATACATGCTGACTATGGCATAACTTTAACCGGAGCAAAACTGGCCCAAACACCATTTCAATGAAAACCATTAAACCATCTCTATTTTCAACATGTCTGAACGAATATATTTGACAAGGACACCATGGCTATGTGCCTTACGATTCTTTGTTTACAAATAATATACAGTTATCATCAGCCAGGCACAAGTTTAACTTATGCGTGTTGGTTTAATCGAGTTTCAGATGGATCAATTATTTCAAATAAGGAAAGTTCATAATCCCAAAAAATGAAGTCAAAACTTGAATTTGAACTCTGTCAATTCAAGTGGAAACCATTTAGCTAATTCTCAGTATCCGAAAGGTATGTATGAACATATTCATAAAAAAAACATGATTTGAATCCTCACGCCTTATTGGCAGCATAAAAACAAGATCCAAATTCCTATTTAGAACCCCACCATACCTATCCTCAGAATTTAGTTTATGGAAGGAAATCCCGGATCGCTCCCACCCCCTGGTTGTAGGTATGTTGTATTTGAGATCCTGTTTATTGCCTCTAAATGATTTCTTATATTTAGTTTTTTCCTCTTCTTCTTTGATTATAGTTTTGTTTTAATTATTGCCTCAGTTCTGTAGTAGCTCTTGGCAATTGTGCTTGTAGCCCAAATGGTTTAATTAAGGATTTTTTTTATATTTAGATCCAAAACTATCTAGTAATTTTCGGAAGCCAAGGACGGATCATTTTCCATCCCTCAAATGGCTCTCCTATTTTGTTTTTCTATTATATGTAATAACTATTTCTAGGGTATTGAACAACTGAAACGAGAGGAGGCAAAATGGACAAGACAAAGACGATGGAAAAATATGTCAAACGTTTTTGGACGTTATTCAATACTCTGGTTGTCCCCTTTTCATTCTCCTTTCAAGCATTCCAAAAGTCCTTTGTATTCAGTTTAATTATAAGGCTGTAAAGGTTTGAGTGCCTTTGTTTCCTGCCAGTATATGCTGCCTACTTATCTATATCTGATGATATTTAGTATTTTTTTAGTTCTATTCATTGTGTGTTTTGAATATCCAGGAAGCTGGTGGGCGGGGTAGCGGAAACATTTTCGACTTAAACCTCCAAGCGACATATATCGGACTTAACTAAGAAAATAGATACATATTAGCTCCATTTTTCATTACTTCAAATTGTAAATCATAACCCAAAATCACTTTTGAAGCATCTTGTTTCACGAAATTCATTAATCATTGGGGATTACAACTACTACTTACAGTGATTCCTTTCAGCACCAAGATGCATGAGGCCATCAAAGCTGCGCAGGCTCCTCCTCCGCCCCAATCTGTTTAAAGTCTCACTCTTTACTCCCTCCCATAAGGTGCCGGCTTCCTTTAAATCCTTTCTTATAACCTCTTCCCGTTCCATTTGGAGAGAACTACTTTTTGTTTTGCACTAGATGAGTGGGCAAAAAGAACAATCCTTTCTCATCCCTGAAACATGGGCTAGTCATTTAAACCTTTTTTTTCGATAAAGCTCTAGAATGTGGGATGAAACTATGTCTTCCGTGACGTTTAATACTTGATGTACGGTATGTCAAACGTTCTTCCTTCAACATCCTTAAATAAGTCCTCTGGAAACCTTTGAAGCGCCCATGAAGCACTCAAATTTCAGAGCCTTACTTCGCCGTCTGGCATGTTATGTTATTTTTGTCATGTCTGAATGCGATGTTTTTCAGAAGGCTGAAATCTGAGCATCCAGAATTGTTCTGGTTTCCGGTGTTTGTGATTCCTGGAACACTATCACACTGTTTTGGTGCTCTAACGTCTGAAAATTATATGGTCTTGGGTTTGGTCTAAGTTCTGGCGATGAAAAAAACGCTCCTATAAACTTGCTCGTGGGGAATGGGTCTAGAAGTAATGTGTACCCTGGGGTCAGTCAGTACTCTCTTCTCCCCTAGTGAGTGCCCTAATAGGATATTCATGAACTAATATATCATTTATTTATTGGTTACCGACACTTTTCGACCAAAAAGGGCCTTCTATCGGCCATGTGGCAGCTGAGATCGAATTCTGGGCCACAACAGAACAAATTACTTTATTATACAGGAATTCAAATAAAACATTTGTAATTCCAGTGCTGTATTAACTTAGGGTACTATGATTACCATTATGTTGTTTATGCTATTTTTTTATATAAAAGAAAAGCAATAATTTAATAAATTACTTCGGAGGGGACTTTTCCCCACGATGTAAATTTTGTGACTTATTTTGTGCTAATTTACTTAGCTTAAGGCACATTTATTTAAAGCAAAATTTCGTGAACATGTTAGACATTTGAATGTACATATATTTTACTTTTGGATTAAGAATTTGAAATCTGATTTTTGTCGTCGGTTACAGTAAAGATCAAGTTAAATTTTTGTTTTCAAAGTACGAATATCCCCTTACATACGACAATTTTTACTCATTTTAGTTTGAGATGAGATACTTTACCATCACAAAGAAACTCTGAACCAACCATTACCCCATTTGAGAGTGGGACTCTATCCCCTCTACCCCCTCTACTATACCCCGTATTGTATTATATCCCCTTTACTATTAGTAGTAAACAAATAGTAAAATAAACGCTAACAGTTCAATCTGCCCTTTTACCTATAAGCACTGACTGTTCGATACAACATCTGGTCTTCATTCAGGATTTTGAGAGTGGGACTCTATCCCCTCTACCCCATGTACTGCACCCCGTATTGTACTATATCCCCTTTCCTATTAATAATAAACAAATAGTCCTTTTTGTATTTGTCCTAAATAGTCCCAAACAACTGTCCTTTTACCTATAAGCACTGGCTGTTCGATACAACATCTGGTCTTCATTCAGGATTTTGAGAGTGGGACTCTATCCCCTCTACCCCATGTACTGCACCCCGTATTGTACTATATCCCCTTTCCTATTAATAGTAAACAAATAGTCCTTTTTGTATTTGTCCTAAATAGTCCCAAACAATTGTCCTTTTACCTATAAGCACTGGCTGTTCGATACAACATCTGGTCTTCATTCAGGATTTTGAGAGTGGGACTCTATCCCCTCTACCCCATGTACTGCACCCCGTATTGTACTATATCCCCTTTCCTATTAATAGTAAACAAATAGTCCTTTTTGTATTTGTCCTAAATAGTCCCAAACAATTGTCCTTTTACCTATAAGCACTGGCTGTTCGATACAACATCTGGTCTTCATTCAGGATTTTGAGAGTGGGACTCTATCCCCTCTACCCATGTACTGCACCCCGTACTGTACTATATCCCCTTTCCTATTAATAGTAAACAAATAGTCCTTTTTGTATTTGTCCTAAATAGTCCCAAACAATTGTCCTTTTACCTATAAGCACTGGCTGTTCGATACAACATCTGGTCTTCATTCAGGATTTGAGAGTGGGACTCTATCCCCTCTACCCCATGTACTGCACCCCGTATTGTACTATATCCCTTTCCTATTAATAGTAAACAAACAGTCCTTTTTGTATTTGTCCTAAATAGTCCCAAACAATTGTCCTTTTACCTATAAGCACTGGCTGTTCGATACAACATCTGGTCTTCATTCAGGATTTTGAGAGTGGGACTCTATCCCTCTACCCCATGTACTGCACCCCGTATTGTACTATATCCCCTTTCCTATTAATAGTAAACAAACAGTCCTTTTTGTATTTGTCCTAAATAGTCCCAAACAATTGTCCTTTTACCTATAAGCACTGGCTGTTCGATACAACATCTGGTCTTCATTCAGGATTTTGAGAGTGGGACTCTATCCCCTCTACCCCATGTACTGCACCCCGTATTGTACTATATCCCCTTTCCTATTAATAGTAAACAAACAGTCCTTTTTGTATTTGTCCTAAATAGTCCCAAACAATTGTCCTTTTACCTATAAGCACTGGCTGTTCGATACAACATCTGGTCTTCATTCAGGATTTTGAGAGTGGGACTCTATCCCCTCTACCCCATGTACTGCACCCCGTACTGTACTATATCCCCTTTCTATTAATAGTAAACAAATAGTCCTTTTTGTATTTGTCCTAAATAGTCCCAAACAATTGTCCTTTTACCTATAAGCACTGGCTGTTCGATACAACATCTGGTCTTCATTCAGGATTTTGAGAGTGGGACTCTATCCCCTCTACCCCATGTACTGCACCCCGTATTGTACTATATCCCCTTTCCTATTAATAGTAAACAAACAGTCCTTTTGTATTTGTCCTAAATAGTCCCAAACAATTGTCCTTTTACCTATAAGCACTGGCTGTTCGATACAACATCTGGTCTTCATTCAGGATTTTGAGAGTGGGACTCTATCCCCTCTACCCCATGTACTGCACCCCGTACTGTACTATATCCCCTTTCCTATTAATAGTAAACAAATAGTCCTTTTTGTATTTGTCCTAAATAGTCCCAAACAATTGTCCTTTTACCTATAAGCACTGGCTGTTCGATACAACATCTGGTCTTCATTCAGGATTTTGAGAGTGGGACTCTATCCCCTCTACCCATGTACTGTACCCCGTACTGTACTATATCCCCTTTCCTATTAATAATAAACAAATAGTCCTTTTTGTATTTGTCCTAAATAGTCCCAAACAATTGTCCTTTTACCTATAAGCACTGGCTGTTCGATACAATATATGGTCTTCATTCAGGATTTTAATCCGTATTTTAATATTAATTCTTTTAAAGGTAGGAGAAACTATGTGGTTTATTTGGTACTTGCTGGGAGGGGGGCGGTAGTTGACCTACTTTTTGGTGTGCTTTGTAAACGTTTGAAAATTCGAGCATAAATATTTTGCTTGATTTAAATGAACGTTGTTTTTTGAATTTTGTTGACATGTAGACACAGAACAACATTGTATTTTAGATACTTACATATACACTGGATTATTGATACTCATGATATCTTAATAGTGAATATGATTTTTGATTATTGATAATGATGTAAACTGAAAAATGATATTAATATCAAATTTCACATACATACATTAGAAATGAAATATTGATAATATATTGAATAAGTATATTCTGGATTATTATAATCTATTTCATTAATCCTGCTATATTTTCAGTTTTTTTTTCAGACAAAATTGTATGTCTTTTTTCCTTATAATTTTGTCTGATACTCCATAGTGATCAATAACGATCATTCGCAGTGATTAGTAATCACACTTCCACGAAAAATTATGATCGTCATCAATCAAAAGAAATCGCTTATTGTATTTTCATCGTGTGTTGTGCTTTCCTAATGTTTCCTTATGCCAAGATCCCGGTAAATGCTGGTCTAATTTCTAACAATTTCTGAAAATCCATATCTTCCCTTTCTCTAAATTCCCTAAAATGCTCAAAATCTAAAATGCCTAATATGCTTAATTTAATATTTATACTTTCTTAAATATTTAAATAAAATCAATTCGATACGAATCTAAGATTACACATGGATTCACTCGCTCCGTTTTTTATGGAAGACCAATGGGTATGGCTATTGTGTGTCCAGAAACCAAAATGGTTTTGGAAAACATTTTTTTTTTTTATTGAAACCAATATTTTGCTGAATAATATGTAAAAGACGGTTTACTGTGCGCATGTCCAGTCGACTGTGAAAATCATGACTTGAAAGTTTTTCTTTTTCTTTTCAATTTTTGCGTAAATATGAAACTGCAAGGTGAGTCATATGTCAATAGTCTGACTTCGACTACTAAGGGAGAGTTTTATTGGTTGCTTAAAATTTTTCAAACATGTTTAAACATATTTTTTTTGATAGTCAATTAAGTTATAAGGCAATGAGGTTACAAGAAACAATCTATTAGATATCTACGATTATAAGGTTACATGTGGATTCTCTCTCACCTTTTTTTGGAATAATGATGGTCATGGCTATTGTGTATTTAGGAACAAAGATTGTCGTGGGAAAACATCTTCTTTATTGAAAAAAATTCTTGTATTGAAATGCTGTGTTATGACTAGTAGGCTGTGGAAATCGTAACTTGAAATTTTTGTCTTTTTTTTTATTTTTTGAAACTTAGAAAACATTTACTACTGAGGATCTGAGAACGTCGTTTATGCATAAAAAATTATCACAAAAATCTTGAAAATCGAGGTTTAAGGGAGAGGGAAACGCCAAACTGGAAAGACGGCTAAAATGGTTCTGGATTCTAGCTCTAAACCAGATAAGTCCTGGAATTGTTCTATTCGGCTTGCATTTAAAACTGCTAAAATTAAACAGTCTTATTTGTTGCTCAACGTGGCTCAATCTGTGACCATCTGGCTCAATCAAACAGTCCACGTGGCTCAATCTGTGACCATCTGGTTTGCAGACTGGGGTTGTAAAATCAACGATTTTTTTTGACGGGTTTATTATTGGAGTAAATATAATGATTACTTGATTACTACAAAAGAAATGCCTTCACCCCTGCAAAAAAGGCACTGATCTGTGAGTGTTAATATTTTGAGTCTTAAGATTTAAAAAAAAAAAAATGCCAAAAATAAAACCAAGTCTATGGGAAAAGTAAGATATTATTGGGGAAATTAGAAATTATTGATATTTGAGGGGATACGAGTCCCACTGTGCATACAGGCTTGTAGCTAATGTAGTTAGTTTGCCAGTGACCTTTCGAGTTCAGTCTTTGCGTATATAAGCTTAGAAATTATATAAGCGTATATATAAGCGTATATTTGGTATATAAGGTATATATAAGGTATATAAGCGTATATTTGCAATGAGAGCATAGAAACATTGAATTAGTTTGTTTTTAATTATATAGCAAAATTTTGCTGTAATCTAAAGAAAGTCTGAAAGCGACAGGGATTCCTTGTATAGAGATTCAATAAATTTTATTATTTGTTGCACTTGTAGATTATATTTTGGTTGTAGCTGTTCACTTTCATGTCCCTTTCCTTGTTGTAAAGTTGATGAGTTTTGTTATATTTTTGTAGAAAAATAAAAATGTTCTATTTTACTATTTAGTTCTATTCTTTTTATTATGATTTATTCTACTTCCGCGTATGAAATATATATTCTTCTCCGTAATATTAGATGATTATGTACCTTGAATACTCCAAAAAGTATATTATTATGGTGAAATGTGTCTGCATGTATACACTTGTTGTGGATTCATTATGTCGAAAATGTCTCTTTGAAATTTTAAGATTTTATGTTAAATATACTCTCTTGGCCCTATGATAAAACCTAGTTACTTGAGAGCATGTATTTATAACTATGGGTGTGCAACCCTTTTGGCGGTACAAGATAGAATTTATGAGGGTAATTTTGAATGAAAGCTGAAAAAGAATTTACCTACTATTACTAGTAACTTGTAGCTCTACCAAAGCCAATTGAATACACTTGCTGAAGCCACTTGAATACCAAAGCCACTTGCTGCTTGTGCTGGTCCTCCGTCCAAATCTATTCAAAGCTTTCCTCTTTATACCCTCCCAAGAAGTTCCAATTTCCCTTAAATTGCTGAATGATTGAATTGCTGTGCGAGTCTCTGTGAATTCATAGATCTCTGTACTTTAGAGATCTACGTTATTAGTTCAAGTTCAAGTTCTTTTAATTTTAAACCAATTTCACTCACTGTAATACGTTATACAACAGAAAAAAAAATATTTAAAGAAGGTGTCTACAAAGTGAGTTATACTCGAAAACCGGCACCCTTAGAAGAAAAAAAAATATTATAAAAGTAATGAAAAATAAATAATAATAAACAGTAAAAATACACATCATTAAAAAAGAAAATAAGACACCATATTCAACTCACAGCCCACATTCCAAATCAAATAAAAAACATAATATAAATAAACACCAACACCGGTAGGGAAAGAGAGGTAAAATTTTAGATACCGCAGTAACCCTACATTACTTGCTAGCTGAATCCTTAGTTTATCAAGATAAATTTTCGTCAACTATAAGACCTGGGTAATTACAAGATTCCTTTCTAGTCATGGTAATAATTTCTCCATTGACATTGACAGATATCTGAGAAAGCGACAGCAGGGCATGAGAAAGTCGAGAAAAGATGATAAAATGGGTCTTCGATGAATGTAAAACAATGCGGATGTCAGCAAACCACTGCAATAGCTTCACTAGACTACGACAGATGTTTTTTCTGACCGACGGTTCATATGTACTTGTAATGGAATTAGCTGCCTCGACTGCGAATAGTAGAACAAGTCCGTCACCTGCGATTGCGTCCATAAGGTCATTGACATAGATGAGAAACAGAAATGGTCAAAGAATTGAACCTTGCGGTACTCCTACCTTTCCTGAACATGTGGTTTCTACCAATCTTACCATACCTCCATCCAAAAATTGATTCCTACCAGTAAGGTAAGACTGGATGAGTAAGAGAGCATTGCCTCTTATTCTGCAGTTGTCAAGCTTACCCAGATGAATCAGATGACAAATTGTATCAAATGCTTTCTCATCACTCTGTTGTAGATACAACGCTCCATAATTTTCGAAAAACCAGAGAGAATGGAGATAGGGTGGTAGTTCGAAGGCTGCTTGGGTCGCTACCTTTGTGGAGGGGTATAACCCTCGCCGACTTGAAAACAGTGTGAAAGATTCCGTCCTTAAAGCAAGAATTGATGACATGGGCGATAACGCTAACATAGAAATCCATGATTTTCTTGATGAGGTAAGTTGACGACCCATCTAGATCTTCGGAGTGACCGTTTTTCATGGCTTGCACAATCTTCAGGAGTTTGTCTTCAGAGACAGGTGACAGAAACATAGAGGAGCTAGATCGCGATGATAGGTATTTTTGTAATTATCTCTGCAGGTAGTTTACCGGTCATGAGCTTTCTCCACGGCTGCTTCTCCAATACCTGCAAAACATTCGTTGAGCTTGTTGCGATGTTGAAAGTGTTTCAGATGGCTTCATCATGGTCTCAGGAAATGTGTTGGTTTTTTGCTTGTTGAGGCATTCATTTATTAGAGTCCATCTCTTCTTTGGTGATCCTTCTGCTTCTTGAAACTGTTTATGGTAATATACCTGTTTAGCTTTCCTAAGCAGGGATGTTAAAGTGCTTCTATAGCTTTTGACTTCGGTACCAAATTTATCAGGATTATCAATATATTGCTTGAACAGCATATTTTTGTGCTCAATAAAGCTAAGTTTATTTGTAAATATTTCATCTATAACTGAAGCAGACTGCCCACCAATGAGTGTGGTATTCTTGCTGTTGGGACTAAACCCGCAGAAAAACAAGTGGTCAGTAAATCCATAGGCTGAGATATTGAGGCTTGGGACTCCGAATTCACCGGTCCTAAGTCTATGTTAAAATTTCCCATAAATACTATTTTCTGGTTCCTAAAATTCAGCCGTTACGTAAAATGATTCCACTTACCAGTAAAACTCGAGACGCTTGATCCCGGAGGTCGAAAAAACAGGCATTATAGTAGTTTCTCTTTACCAGACATAATTTCAACAATCAAGAATTCAAACTCAGTCTCTTGCTATAAATCACTGAAATCAATGATTTCATGAACATGCTGATCCTGTATTTTTTTTTTTTTTTTTTTTGGTTTTTGTTTCTAGGTCTTAGACCAGGGACTTCGTATCGAAGGAGCTGTCGCAGAAACTTCAAAAAGGGCTCATTCGATTGGAAATTGGAGTGGCTAGTGCCCTTTTTAATAGTCGAAAATGATTGGAAGGCAACTAACACTCCTTCCTCGTCCACCATTTCCCCAAACACATCCAATCAAAATTTTGAGATAGCCATTTTGTTCAGAGTAGTTGATTTCCAGATAGAAATTGTATTTTTGAGGAGGACACAGCCCTCAGGGCAAGGGTTGTAAGTTATGTCCCCGGGGCATATAAAATTTTCATATAGTCACCTTCCAATCACTTTCGACTATTAAAAGGGCACAAGCCACTCCAATTTCCAATTGAATGAGCGCATTTCGAAGTTTCTACGACAACTTCTTCGATACGAAGTGCCCTGCTGTAAAAAAATTTAATAAATAATACATTGCGCCAACATCGTTCTTATATCCCCCCAGGGCATAACTTAAAACCCTTGCCCTGAGGAATGTGGGGGAGTGTCCTCCTCTTTACTTAGTCCCCGTTTCTTGTCTCGTTTTCGAGTGTCCCCGTTCTTTACTTAGGCAGCGTGATCGTGCTGCCTATGATTTATGCAACAACTTTCTATATAAACCTTATATGCCCCCAGGGCATAACTTACAACCCTTGCACTGAGGGCTCTGAGGGGCTTATCATCCCAAAAGACAAAATTTCCAGAACGTTCAACTACGTTGACCAAAATGGATATCTAAAAATTATGATTGGATGTGTTTTGGAAAATGATGGGCGTGAGAGGGGCGTTAGTTGCTATCCAATCACTCTCAACTATTAAAAAAGGCACCAGCCCTTTCAATTTTCAATTGAATGAGCCCTTTCGAAGTTTCTACCAACACGCTTTCAATAAAAACTTTATATGCCCCAGGGCATAACTTACAACCCTTGCCCTGAGGGCTCTGGGGGGAGGGGTTGTCATCCTTAAAGACCTAATTTCCAAAACTTTCAACTACGTTGAATAAAATGGCTATCTAAAAATTTTTATTGGATGTGTTTGGGGAAAAGGTAGGCGTGAAAGGGGGGTTAGTTACCCTCAAATCACTTTCGACTATTAAAAATGGTACTATCCCTTTGAATTTCAAATCGAATGAATCCTTTTTCAAGTTTCTACGACAAAGATTTCAATAAAAACCTTATATGCCCCCAGGGCATAACTTATAATCCTTGCCCTGAGAGTTGTGGGGGAATGTTTTTCTCAAAAATATATTTTCTATCTGGATATAAACTACGCTGATGTGTTTGGGGGAATGATGGGCGTGGGGGAGGGCTAGTTGCCCTCCAATCACTTTCGACTATTAAAAAGAGAGCTAGTCCTTTGAATTTCCAATCGAATGAGCTTTTTTGAAGTTTCTACGACAACACCTTCTTTAAAAACCTTATATGCCCCCAGGGCATAACTTAAAACCCTTGCCCTGAGGGCTGTGGGGGATTATCCTCCTCAAAAATATATTTTCTATCTGGAAATCAACTACGCTTAACAAAATGGCTATCTCAAAATTTCGATTGGATGTGTTTGGGGAAATGATGGGCGTGGGGGGGGGGAGGGGGCTAGTAGCCCTTCAATTAATTCCGACTATTACAAAGGGCACTAGCCCTTTGAATTTCCAATCGAAAGACCCTTTTTGAAGTTTCTACGACAACGCCTTCTATGAAAACCTTATATGCCCCCAGGGCATAACTTAAAACCCTTGCCCTGAGGGTTGTGGGGGAGTGTCCTCCTCGAAAGCATATTTTCTATCTGGGATCACTTTCGACTATTAAAAAGAGAGCTAGTCCTTTGAATTTCCAATCGAATGAGCTTTTTTGAAGTTTCTACGACAACACCTTCTTTAAAAACCTTATATGCCCCCAGGGCATAACTTAAAACCGTTGCCCTGAGGGCTGTGGGGGATTATCCTCCTCAAAAATATATTTTCTATCTGGAAATCAACTACGCTTAACAAAATGGCTATCTCAAAATTTCGATTGGATGTGTTTGGGGAAATGATGGGCGTGGGGGGGGAGGGGGCTAGTAGTCCTCCAATTAATTCCAACTATTACAAAGGGCACTAGCCCTTTGAATTTCCAATCGAAAGACCCTTTTTGAAGTTTCTACGACAACGCCTTCTATGAAAACCTTATATGCCCCCAGGGCATAACTTAAAACCCTTGCCCTCAGGGTTGTGGGGGAGTGTCCTCCTCAAAAGCATATTTTCTATCTGGAAATCAACTACGCGGAACAAAATGGCTATCTAAAAATTTTGATTGGATGTGTTTGGGGGAATGATGGGCGCAGAGGGGGGATAGTTGCCCTACAGTCACTTTCGAATATTAAAAAGGGCCCTAGAACTCTCAATTTCCAATCGAATTAGCTCCTTTTGAAGTTTCTACGACGACCCCTTCCATACGAAGTGCCCAGCTCTAAAGGAAAAATAATAAATAGTACATTGTGCCAACATCGTTCTTATATGCCCTCAAGGCATAACTTAAAACCCTTGCCCCGAGGGTTGTGGGGGAATGTCTTCCTCAAAAACATATTTTCTATCTGGAAATCAGCTACGCTGAACAAAATGGCTATCTCTAAATTTTGATTGGATGTGTTTGGGAAACGATGGGCGTCGGGGGTTAATAAATGAAACCCAAAACGAACAGAAATTACAATAATTCACCGAGTCAAACTCAAAACGAGCAGAAATTAACATAAGTTGGTCACAAAACCCCTATGCCTTCCCAAGGCCAGAACAAAATTTGCACTTTACTGAAAAAATACAAATGAATGTGTATTATCAGTTTAATATAGATATACTTATATTTAGCAATCAAAATGTTAATATTATTTGATTTATCTAAGTTATAAAATTAAAAATATTTATATTTTTTAAGTAAAGTGCTAATTTTGTTCTGTCCTTGGGAAGGCATACGGGTTTTGTGACCAACTCGTGTTAGTTTCTGCTCGTCTTGAGTTTGACTCGGTTAATTATTGCAATGGGTTTCATTTATTTATCGATGCTGATTTGGAGTAGTTTCACGGTTGGTAGATTATTTGATTTTGTTTTTGTTCATTTTTTGTTTAATGGAGTTCTTTACTTTTCTTTGAAAAAGTTATTTTGTGGAAAAAGTTTTTAAATTAATACCAACTAAAGAACTATTACTATCACTAATAAATGTCTCACATAGTCCTAGAATTCCAATGCGATTACTAGAAAGGAAAGTGGAAAGAAAATCAAAACTACTAAGCACTACGCGACAACTCCAAAACGCGTTACGGGATGATTGTGACCATGGAGGAATGATTGTGAATGGATTGTGAATGGAGGGATTTGGTCATTATTTATATATTTGCTGGGAGGAAAGGGTTGGACAAAAAGATTAGAATATTCATCACCAGCTGATCCCACCGATTTAAATAATTCATTTAGGTCAAGTTGATTTTTCTCAAAATCTCGGAGCTGGTCAGATGTTACCTTATTTAACACTTATCATCAAATCATCATAAAAATAAAACTTACCAAAATCGATCTGGAATTATAGGCTAATAATCAGAAAGCGGCACCTCATATTATTCCAAGTATGAGAGGAGTAAGGAGGCTGCCGGAACAGATTCCAATTAAACAGCAGCGATGCAGTTATTTGACTCACCAAACTCGGAGGCCATCCGACTTGTTAGCTGCAGAAAGAAAAAACGAGCAGGACGAGATTTTTTTTTGTAAAACTAGAATTCAACAGAAAAGAAGGAAAACATGAAAACAATCACACAGAATAACAAGATACAAAAAGCCAATTAAGCCAAGATGCATTTAAATCTCCTTTTTCTCTTTTTTTCACTCATGGAAAATTAATATAAATTCAAATCACTGTCGCAATACATTCTTTAATGCAAACCAAACGTAAGTAGATACGAGACCATGAAGATGAAGAAGATACTTTGATTTCCAGCCATATGTCCTTACCTTTTTGACCATTAAGACAAGTAGAACAATAGGAAATTTTTCGTAAGACACTAAGTCGTCCTCAATAAAACAACAAATGAAAATATAAAAGGAACTTCCTTTAAAATACGACCAATGAAATTAAATATTTTTTTAAAATAATTCTAGCATCCTTACTTCATGGAAGTTAAACCAGGACTGATACATAAAGTGAGATGAAAAGAGGCAATTTATTCGAGTGAAATAATAATAATTAAGAACACGCTCTCAATGCTAATCCGAATTCGGCACGCGGCTGGTTTCTATATATAGATTTTCACTGTCGCTTGTCTTCTAAACGCAGACAATTTTAGCCTTTTCTTGATGACATGACGCCCAAATGGACCTTAAATTAGAAGTGGTGCCTTTGTATAATTACATTTTTTTTATTGGACCTTTAACTTTAGCTTCGGCTTGTCTTTTGTCATTGGGAAAAAACATATCGCCGGACAAAAACTTCTTTTTCTTCCAACGATTTATCTAGTCCAGGTTTCTGATTTTACAAGGTATGGAAGGCACAGACGACCACCTTGTTTCTATTAATTGTTCAGATGGTGGGACGAAACCTTCTTCTTTTGCCTTGGCTTGTTATTTGTCATTATGAAAGACATATCGTAGAACCTTGGTTTGTTTTAATTGTTCAGGGGGGAGGGGGACAAACACTTATTTTTCTTCCAACGATTTATCCAGTCCATATTTTTGATTCTCAAAGGTATGGTAGGTATTGATGCCTTATCCATGTCAAAATTCAAAACTCAATCATCATCGCTATCATTATCAATTTTTTTGCTTAGTTACATCTCGGCTTATCTTTCGTCATTATGAAATACATTTCCCCGAACCTTTTTTTTAACAAAGGTATGGTAGGCATTGATAACCTTATCCATGTCAAAATCCCAAACCCAAACATCATCGCTATCATTTTCAATTTTAACACGTTTTGATTCTCGCTGTCCAGGTTGATTTTCATTGAATCGCTGCTCTTCATTTTCATTTTTGACTCGCTTACTTGTTCGTTGTCGTATGTCTTCTAACTACGTGTGTCTTTGCTCTTCATTTTCATTTTTAACAAATTAGTTTAGGTGTTGGTTCCATTCATAGCAGCTGCAACTGCAATAGTGGTGCTTCATCACGAAAATAACTATTTCTTAAATCCTCCAAATTTTGGCAATTACTCATAAAGTGTAGTTTTCAAAATACTTAACGATCAAAATTAGATCTGTTAACTATGTGTGCTTGTCTAATTCCTATGATATTACTTATGCTTGCATCGTAATTTTAACATTGTCTACCAGAAACAAACTAATAAGTTTTGTGCTAACCGATGCCAAGATCCCTTGAAAGTGTTGCAGTTAACCGTGAATCACAGACATGAAGCAGCATAACTGACAATGGTTATTAGATTGGACCCAGACCCTCTGATGCACAAAGAGGCAACTGAATTTCTTATAGCTATCCTATTAGCCTAGCTAGGAATTTCCACTACGGGGGGGGGGGGCAAGGCTGCCGACCAGTGATGGAAATTAATGGCATACTATGATTTTTATTTAATCCAATTTAGGATCTATCGGTTTATTAATGAAATTGACAAACTTTGGAAGTTATCAAACAATTTAATGTTAAGTACCTCGTTATAGTGATGTTATCCCCCATCTTTGCACAAAGTGTAATGCTTTCCTATACTCTCCAGTAAAGTTAAAAGACCCAGCACCTTGATTTATAATAAAATAAATATTTTTGAAATAAAAAAATGCATGTTTATTTTTGAAAGTTGTTCATTATACTTTATTACAATTTTTTGATTAATGAAGTGATAAATTCCATATATATAGGGCTCTAGAACACTATTAGTAATTTAGCAACTAGAAATAGTTTTCTTAAATTTAATACTTATATTACATTAATTACTTTTGTAACAAAACGTACAATAGAAAACTGAAGAAAAATCAATAGTTCCGTAATATTATTAATATTTTTCAAATTAGTCTCAGTTTCCGATGTTTTTCCTTGAACCGGTTTAAGACTGCCCAAGGAGTTATAGAATTTTTCGATATTTCTTTCTCACTATGCAAGAAGAACGTATCCAAGAAAGGACTCTGATGCATAGTTGTCCTCAAGTAGGTTTCTATTCGCTGCATTGCAGAGAAAGTCCTTTTGCAACTGACAGATGTAACTGGGAGTGCCAATGTTACCTGTATCAATTTATAAACGTTCGGGCAGAAATCATTTCTGATATAATGAGAATTTTAATAATAATATTTTATTTTTAAACCACTATAAACGCAAGACAAAAGTGGAGTAATGAATTAAAAAGAAGAGACCAGAATAAAACAAAAAACAATCAACTAGAACAAAACATGGGATAAAACCATGGAATGGCTGAAACTTTGAAACAACAAACTTGGACAACTCTTCATGTAACAGTGCCAGTTTTTGCCGTTATCGATCTAGTGACGCGTTAGTTACGAGATTGCCCATAACTAAACTCGTGACAGCACAACCATATATGGGCATAGAGTCATTAGGGAGAATGATTGCGTAATCGGTCAATGACCTCTTTCTCCAGGTGTGTTTTTGGCACGCTCTTAGCAAGAATGCAATGTTTGTTATTGTTTCGAGCAAATGCCAAGGTCAATGTTTGTGTTGTTTTGAACAGAGTCATTAGAGAGAACACGTGTTAATGGGATCAATGTTGTTGTCGTTTACCGAGCCAACTTTCTTTTCTGGTCAGTCTAGAGTTGGCAGTCATTAATCAAATTGTTTCCAGGGAGTGTCTGACAGATGACGTCAAGTTAATTAATGTCTTTGGAGTTTCGACCAGAATTGTCTCCGAGACAAAGTTTGATCACACATGACAGATGATGTCATGATTGATTGATTGACACGAAAGGGGAATTACTTTGTTGTTCTAAAGAGAATTGATTCACGAAAGGGAAATTAATTTGTTGTTTCTAACAAGAGAATCGTTTCCGAGCAGACGTTTTGATCTTAGCGCGCGAAAAGGTTTCCAAATAATTTGAAATGCCATTGGCGCAGAGATGCCAAACAAAAGGAACATGCCGAAATTCCGTTTAGGGATAATTTTGGCGAAACCGTTTTAGCTATTTTATGGAACTATTTCGGCGAAACAGCTAGAGACATTTTAAAAGGTGATTTTTGAAGAGATTTTTGGAGGAGGTTTTGAGTGTGGTCGTTATAATACACCAAGTTGTATTTTAACAGTTGTTGTCGACGGATCCTCTACTCCAACCCAAAGGCTTCTCATACCCCACCACCAACCCCGAGGGAAGCCCCCGGTCCTCAAAGTGCCCCACCAAGCTCTCAAAGGGCCTCACCGGATCCCCACAACGCCCACCCAGAACCCCCAACATAGGCCAATCCCGGTCCCCCAGAGGCCCATCGAGCTCCCGAAGGACCAACGGGATCCACAAAGGCACTCTCCACCGTCCCCCAAATGTCCCACAGGCCCTCAACTGCCCCCTCGCCTGGTGCCCCGAAGGAAGCCCCCCGGTCCTCAAAGGCCCCCAAAGCTCTCAAAGGGCCACCGGAGCCCCCAAAGAGCCCACCCAGACCCCCAAGGCCATCCCCGGGTCCCCCCAAAGGCCAACCATCGAAGCCTCCCGAAGGACCAACGGGACACCCAAAGGCCTCCACCGGTCCCCCAAATGTCCCCCTCAAGCCCTCAACTGCCCTCCCTGTGGCCCAAAGGCCTCCTTTGCATACACTGTGCCCCAAAGGCCCCCCCGGTGCCCAAAGAGGAGTCCCTCCGGCCCCCCGAACCATCTGACCCCCCACCAACGAAAAGGCCCTCCCCCAGGAGACGGGCCCGCCCACCCTCCTAAAGGCCCCCCCCCTCCCGCAAGGCCATCCCCAACGAGGAGGCCCACCTCCCAAGGACCCTTCCCCAGGGGGCCGGCTTCCAAAGGCCCTCCCTCGGCGCGAGTATCCCCAAGGGCCCTCATTGAGCTCCCAAAGGACATCCGGGTCTCCCAACAGGGCCCCCCAGAACCGATTACCCGCATCGAAGACCCATCAGGACTCCAAAAAGACCATTGGGCTCCCAAAGTGCCCCCCAGACCCCCAAAGGTCCTCACCCGATCCCCAAAGGTCCACCGGGCTCCCAGAGGACCAGTCGATCCTCGAGTGCCTCCCCAGACCCCCAAAGGCCCTCCCCGGGCCCCTAAAGGCCCACCGGGCTCCCAAAGGACCACCGGTATCCCTTCCCCCACCTTTTAATATAATTTGAATTTTTAACATGGTTTTTTTTTTAACTTTTTTACGTATCTTAAAATGACATGGAATATGCTTACGGCTCTGCCAATCGTACTCTGTGCTTGTTCAAAGACACGATGCGGCTTTCCCACTGGTACTCTATGGCAGGTTATCGGACACTACCGAGTTTATTGCGATGCATTAAATCAGTATTTTTTTACGCAGTGGAGGGATAAAACACACAATTCATATCTGTAAAAAAGTGAAGATGAATTATTCGACGAAAGTATGTACACATGAAAAAATCGTCGTCGTGTTGAATGCAGACAAGGAGAAATACCTGAACTATGAAACGAGTGCAAGTGGTAACACTATTGGAAATGTATGCATGCGTTGTCATGACAGCGAGAAGTTAGATTTCTTTGGAGTACCCAAGAATTTCAATCGTGTAAACGGCGGATATGCAAGAGTAACATTACCAGAGAAATTAGTGCTCAAAGAGAATGCAAACTTAAAAATAATTGTCGATGATCGGGGACAACTCCTTGCTACGGCTTCTGGTAACACATTACCTGTCGATAACTCCTATCATCCTCTTTCCGGTATTAGCATTTTAAAGAGAACAAGAAGAAGACAAGCATACTCCTGCACCAACATCATAAATCATATCTGGTCAATGTGTCAAAACTGCCATCTATGTAAAAATAATGTGACAATAGACAGTGAAATCGCAGACAGAATATAAAAAGGACATTAGCAGACAATATCATCAATGAATATAAAGATGAATTGACGGAAAGTGAAGCGCAAGTGTACTAATAATGGTGTAATAATGTATTTAAACGTATTTTTATATTAATATTCTACATGTCATGATTTCAATTAAAAATATTTTATGCATTATTTTGTTAAGTGGTTCATTATTTTATAGGATTTGTCAGAACGTCAACGTTCAGACTATCTATTAAAAAAGGTCAGAGATGAAAGAAAAAGAATTTTTTTACAGATAGAGATGCTACTAGCAGACTCAATTTTTCATAGAAGATAGAAAAGTTCAAGTTCTCTTCTGAATTTACCAAGAACACGCTACAATTCTAATTTCTCCAGAGAAAACTAAAAATCTTCCACTTCAGTTCTTTATTTCACAAAGAGATAAAGAAATTTAAAGTTCAATTCTAATTTTTCGGTGGAAGATAGAAAAAGTAATACCATACTTGTGAATATTTTCACGGAAGATAAAAAGTTCTAGTTCAATTTAAAATTTCCTCAACGAAAGTGAAGAAAAGTTCAAGTTCTCTTCTGAATTTTACCAAAGAACAAACTTCAATTCTAATTTCCCAGAGAAAACAAAAATCTTCCACTTCAGTTCTTTATTTCACAAAGACATAAAGAAATTTAAAGTTCAATTCTAAATTTTTCGGTGGAAGATAGAAAAGTAATACAAAGCAATACCATACTGTGAATATTTTCACGGAAGATAAAAAGTTCTAGTTCAATTTAAATTTTCTCAACGAAGTCAAGAAAGTTCAAGTTCTCTTCTGAATTTTACCAAAGAACAAAATTCAATTCTAATTTCGCCAGAGAAAACAAAAATCTTCCACTTCAGTTCTTTATTTCACAAAGACATAAAGAAATTAAAGTTCAATTCTAAATTTTTCGATGGAAGATAGAAAAAGTAATACCATACTTGTGAATATTTTCACGGAAGATAAAAAGTTCTAGTTCAATTTAAAATTTCCTCACAAAGTGAAGAAAAGTTCAAGTTCTCTCTGAATTTTACTAAGAACAAGATTCAATTCTAATTTCTCCAGAGAAAACAAAAATCTTCCACTTCAGTTCTTTATTTCACAAAGACATAAAGAAATTTAAAGTACAATTCTAAATTTTTCGGAGGAAGATAGAAAAAGCAATACCATACTTGTGTATATTTTCCCGGAAGATAAAAAGTTCTAGTTCAATTTAAAATTTTCTCAACGAAGTGAAGAAAAATTCAAGTTCTCTTCTGAATTTTACCAAAGAATAAAATTCAATTCTAATTTCACCAGAGAAAATAAAAATCTTCCACTTCAGTCTTTATTTCACAAAGACATAAAGAAATTTAAAGTTCAATTCTAAATTTTTCGGTGGAAGATAGAAAAAGTAATACCATACTTGTGAATATTTTCCGGAAGATAAAAAGTTCTAGTTCAATTTACAGTTTCCTCAATGAAGTCAAGGAAAGTTCAAGTTCTCTTCTGAATTTTACCAAAGAACATGCTTCAATTCTAATTTTTTCAGAGAAAACAAAAATCTTCCACTTCAGTTCTTTATTTCACAAAGACATAAAGAAATTTAAAGTACAATTCTAAATTTTTCGGAGGAAGATAGAAAAAGCAATACCATACTTGTGAATATTTTCCCGGAAGATAAAAAGTTCTAGTTCAATTTAAAATTTTCTCAACGAAGTGAAGAAAAATTCAAGTTCTCTTCTGAATTTTACCAAAGAATAAAATTCAATTCTAATTTCACCAGAGAAAATAAAAATCTTCCACTTCAGTTCTTTATTTCACAAAGACATAAAGAAATTTAAAGTTCAATTCTAAATTTTTCGGTGGAAGATAGAAAAAGTAATACCATACTTGTGAATATTTTCCGGAAGATAAAAAGTTCTAGTTCAATTTACAGTTTCCTCAATGAAGTCAAGGAAAGTTCAAGTTCTCTTCTGAATTTTACCAAAGAACAAAATTCAATTCTAATTTCACCAGAGAAAATAAAAATCTTCCACTTCAGTTCTTTATTTCACAAAGACATAAAGAAATTTAAAGTTCAATTCTAAATTTTTCGGCGGAAGATAGAAAAAGTAATACCATACTTGTGAATATTTTCCCGGAAGATAAAAAGTTCTAGTTCAACTTACAGTTTCCTCAATGAAGTCAAGGAAAGTTCAAGTTCTCTTCTGAATTTTACCAAAGAACACGCTTCAATTCTAATTTTTTCAGAGAAAACAAAAATCTTCCTCTTCAGTTCTTTATTTCACAAAGACATAAAGAAATTTAAAGTACAATTCTAATTTTTCGGTGGAAGATAGAAAAAGCAATACCATACTTGTGAATATTTTCCCGGAAAATAAAAAGTTCTAGTTCAATTTACAATTTCCTCAACGAAGTGAAGAAAGGTTCAAGTTCTCTTCTGAATTTTACTAAAGAACAAAATTCAATTCTAATTTCACCAGAGAAAATAAAAATCTTCCACTTCAGTTCTCTATTTCACAAAGACATAAAGAAATTTAAAGTTCAATTCTAAATTTTTAGGTGGAAGATAGAAAAAGTAATACCATACCTGTGAATATTTTCACGGAAGATAAAAAGTTCTAGTTCAATTTAAAATTTTCTCAACGAAGTCAAGGAAAGTTCAAGTTCTCTTCTGAATTTTCTCAATGAACACACTTCAATTCTAATTTCTCCAGAGAAAATAAAAATCTTCCACTTCAGTTCCTTATTTCGCAAAGACATAAAGAAATTCAAAGTTCAATTCTAAATTTTTCGATGGAAGATAGAAAAAGTAATACCATACTTGTGAATATTTTCACGGAAGATAAAAAGTTCTAGTTCAATTTAAAATTTTCTCAACGAAGTCAAGGAAAGTTCAAGTTCTCTTCTGAACTTTACCAAAGAACACGCTTCAATTCTAATTTTTTCAGAGAAAACAAAAATCTTCCACTTCAGTTCTTTATTTCACAAAGACATAAAGAAATTTAAAGTTCAATTCTAATTTTTCGGTGGGTGATAGAAAAATTAATGCCATACTTGTGATTATTTTCACGGAAGATAAAAAGTTCTACTTCAATTTTAAATTTCCCCGGAAGATAAAAAGTTCTAGTTCAACTTGCTATTATCTTTGTGAAAACACACAAACTCAGAAAAAATGTTCAATGTTCCTTTAGTACCTATGCAATTAGACTAAAAATGAAGATATTTATGCAGAGTTTCAACTCGCTATGGCTAAGTTTGCTAAAAACAAGCTATTTTCTTGCGAAAACACACAAAATCAGAAAAAATGTTCAATGTTCCTTAAGCACCTACGCAATTAGGCTTAAATGAAGATATTTATGCAGAGTTTCAAGTCGATATGGCTAAGTTTGCTAAAAACAAGCTATTTTCTTGCGAAAACACACGAAATCAGAAAAAATATTGTTAGGTTAGGTTAAGTTAGATTAGGTTAGGTTAGCCTACGTACGCGCGCATATAGGTTAAGTTAGGTTAGATTAAGTTAGATTAGGTTAAGTTAGGTTAGGTTAGGTTAGATTAAGTTAGGTTAGGCTAGGTTAGCCTACATACGCGCGCGTATGTAGGCTAACCTAGCCTAACCTAACTTAATCTAACCTAACCTAACCTAACTTAACCTAATCTAACTTAATCTAACCTAACTTAACCTATATGCGCGCGTACGTAGGCTAACCTAACCTAATCTAACTTAACCTAACCTAACAATATTTTTTCTGATTTCGTGTGTTTTCGCAAGAAAATAGCTTGTTTTTAGCAAACTTAGCCATATCGACTTGAAACTCTGCATAAATATCTTCATTTAAGCCTAATTGCGTAGGTGCTTAAGGAACATTGAACATTTTTTCTGATTTTGTGTGTTTTCGCAAGAAAATAGCTTGTTTTTAGCAAACTTAGCCATAGCGAGTTGAAACTCTGCATAAATATCTTCATTTTTAGTCTAATTGCATAGGTACTAAAGGAACATTGAACATTTTTTCTGAGTTTGTGTGTTTTCACAAAGATAATAGCAAGTTGAACTAGAACTTTTTATCTTCCGGGGAAATTTAAAATTGAAGTAGAACTTTTTATCTTCCGTGAAAATAATCACAAGTATGGCATTAATTTTTCTATCACCCACCGAAAAATTAGAATTGAACTTTAAATTTCTTTATGTCTTTGTGAAATAAAGAACTGAAGTGGAAGATTTTTGTTTTCTCTGAAAAAATTAGAATTGAAGCGTGTTCTTTGGTAAAGTTCAGAAGAGAACTTGAACTTTCCTTGACTTCGTTGAGAAAATTTTAAATTGAACTAGAACTTTTTATCTTCCGTGAAAATATTCACAAGTATGGTATTACTTTTTCTATCTTCCATCGAAAAATTTAGAATTGAACTTTGAATTTCTTTATGTCTTTGCGAAATAAGGAACTGAAGTGGAAGATTTTTATTTTCTCTGGAGAAATTAGAATTGAAGTGTGTTCATTGAGAAAATTCAGAAGAGAACTTGAACTTTCCTTGACTTCGTTGAGAAAATTTTAAATTGAACTAGAACTTTTTATCTTCCGTGAAAATATTCACAGGTATGGTATTACTTTTTCTATCTTCCACCTAAAAATTTAGAATTGAACTTTAAATTTCTTTATGTCTTTGTGAAATAGAGAACTGAAGTGGAAGATTTTTATTTTCTCTGGTGAAATTAGAATTGAATTTTGTTCTTTAGTAAAATTCAGAAGAGAACTTGAACCTTTCTTCACTTCGTTGAGGAAATTGTAAATTGAACTAGAACTTTTTATTTTCCGGGAAAATATTCACAAGTATGGTATTGCTTTTTCTATCTTCCACCGAAAAATTAGAATTGTACTTTAAATTTCTTTATGTCTTTGTGAAATAAAGAACTGAAGAGGAAGATTTTTGTTTTCTCTGAAAAAATTAGAATTGAAGCGTGTTCTTTGGTAAAATTCAGAAGAGAACTTGAACTTTCCTTGACTTCATTGAGGAAACTGTAATTGAACTAGAACTTTTTATCTTCCGGGAAAATATTCACAAGTATGGTATTACTTTTTCTATCTTCCGCCGAAAAATTTAGAATTGAACTTTAAATTTCTTTATGTCTTTGTGAAATAAAGAACTGAAGTGGAAGATTTTTATTTTCTCTGGTGAAATTAGAATTGAATTTTGTTCTTTGGTAAAATTCAGAAGAGAACTTGAACTTTCCTTGACTTCATTGAGGAAACTGTAAATTGAACTAGAACTTTTTATCTTCCGGGAAAATATTCACAAGTATGGTATTACTTTTTCTATCTTCCACCGAAAAATTTAGAATTGAACTTTAAATTTCTTTATGTCTTTGTGAAATAAAGAACTGAAGTGGAAGATTTTTATTTTCTCTGGTGAAATTAGAATTGAATTTTATTCTTTGGTAAAATTCAGAAGAGAACTTGAATTTTTCTTCACTTCGTTGAGAAAATTTAAATTGAACTAGAACTTTTTATCTTCCGGGAAAATATTCACAAGTATGGTATTGCTTTTTCTATCTTCCTCCGAAAAATTTAGAATTGTACTTTAAATTTCTTTATGTCTTTGTGAAATAAAGAACTGAAGTGGAAGATTTTTGTTTTCTCTGAAAAAATTAGAATTGAAGCATGTTCTTTGGTAAAATTCAGAAGAGAACTTGAACTTTCCTTGACTTCATTGAGGAAACTGTAAATTGAACTAGAACTTTTTATCTTCCGGGAAAATATTCACAAGTATGGTATTACTTTTTCTATCTTCCACCGAAAAATTTAGAATTGAACTTTAAATTTCTTTATGTCTTTGTGAAATAAAGAACTGAAGTGGAAGATTTTTATTTTCTCTGGTGAAATTAGAATTGAATTTTATTCTTTGGTAAAATTCAGAAGAGAACTTGAATTTTTCTTCACTTCGTTGAGAAAATTTTAATTGAACTAGAACTTTTTATCTTCCGGGAAAATATACACAAGTATGGTATTGCTTTTTCTATCTTCCACCGAAAAATTTAGAATTGAACTTTAAATTTCTTTATGTCTTTGTGAAATAAAGAACTGAAGTGGAAGATTTTTGTTTTCTCTGGAGAAATTAGAATTGAATTGTGTTCTTTGTAAAATTCAGAAGAGAACTTGAACTTTCTTCACTTCATTGAGGAAATTTTAAATTGAACTAGAACTTTTTATCTTCCGTGAAAATATTCACAAGTATGGTATTACTTTTTCTATCTTCCATCGAAAAATTTAGAATTGAACTTTGAATTTCTTTATGTCTTTGCGAAATAAGGAACTGAAGTGGAAGATTTTTGTTTTCTCTGGCGAAATTAGAATTGAATTTTGTTCTTTGGTAAAATTCAGAAGAGAACTTGAACTTTCCTTGACTTCGTTGAGAAAATTTTAAATTGAACTAGAACTTTTTATCTTCCGTGAAAATATTCACAGGTATGGTATTACTTTTTCTATCTCCACCGAAAAATTTAGAATTGAACTTTAAATTTCTTTATGTCTTTGTGAAATAAAGAACTGAAGTGGAAGATTTTTATTTTCTCTGGTGAAATTAGAATTGAAGTGTGTTCTTTAGTAAAATTCAGAAGAGAACTTGAACCTTTCTTCACTTCGTTGAGGAAATTGTAAATTGAACTAGAACTTTTTATCTTCCGTGAAAATATTCACAAGTATGGTATTACTTTTTCTATCTTCCACCGAAAAATTAGAATTGAACTTTAAATTTCTTTATGTCTTTGTGAAATAAAGAACTGAAGTGGAAGATTTTTATTTTCTCTGGCGAAATTAGAATTGAATTGTGTTCTTTGGTAAAATTCAGAAGAGAACTTGAACTTTTCTATCTTCTATGAAAAATTGAGTCTGCTAGTAGCATCTCTATCTGTAAAAATTCTTTTTCTTTCATCTCTGACCTTTTTAATAGATATTCTGAACGTTAACGTTCTGACAAATCCTAAAAATAATGAACACTTAACAAAATAATGCATAAAATATTTTTAATGAAATCATGACATGTAGAATATTAATATAAAAATACGTTAAATACATTATTACACATTATTAGTACACTTGCGCTTCACTTTCCGTCAATTCATCTTTATATTCATTGATGATATTGTCTGCTAATGTCCTTTTTATTCTGTCTGCGATTTCACTGTCTATTGTCACATTATTTTTACATAGATGGCAGTTTTGACACATTGACAAGATATGATTTATGATGTTGGTGCAGGAGTATGCTTGTCTTCTTCTTGTTCTCTTTAAAATGCTAATACCGAAAAGAGGATGATAGGATTTATCGACAGGTAATGTGTTACCAGAAGCCGTAGCAAGGAGTTGTCCCCGATCATCGACAATTATTTTTAAGTTTGCATTCTCTTTGAGCACTAATTTCTCTGGTAATGTTACTCTTGCATATCCGCCGTTTACACGATTGAAATTCTTGGGTACTCCAAAGAAATCTAACTTCTCGCTGTCATGACAACGCATGCATACATTTCCAATAGTGTTACCACTTGCACTCGTTTCATAGTTCAGGTATTTCTCCTTGTCTGCATTCAACACGACGACGATTTTTTCATGTGTACATACTTTCGTCGAATAATTCATCTTCACTTTTTTACAGATATGAATTGTGTGTTTATCCCTCCACTGCGTAAAAAATACTGATTTAATGCATGCAATAAACTCGGTAGTGTCGATAACCTGCCATAGAGTACCAGTGGGAAAGCCGCATCGTGTCTTTGAACAAGCACAGAGTACGATTGGCAGAGCCGTAAGCATATTCCATGTCATTTTAAGATACGTAAAAAAGTTAAAAAAAAAAACCATGTTAAAAAATTCAAATTATATTAAAAGGTGGGGGAAGGGATACCGGTGGTCCTTTGGGAGCCCGGTGGGCCTTTACGGGGCCCGGGGAGGTTCCTTTGGGGGTCTGGGGAGGCACTCGAGGATCGACTGGTCCTCTGGGAGCCCGGTGGACCTTTGGGGATCGGGTGAGGACCTTTGGGGGTCTGGGGGGCACTTTGGAGCCCAATGGTCTTTTTGGAGCCTGATGGGTCTTCGGGGGTTCGGGGGGCCCTTTGGGAGCCCGATGTCCTTGGGAGCTCAATGGGCCTTTGGGGACCGAGGGAGGGCCTTTGGAAGCCTGGGGAGGGCCTTTGGGTGGACCGGGGATGGCCTTTGGGGGTCTGGGTGGGCCTTTGGGGGCTCCGGAGGCCCTTTGAGACCTTGGGGGGCCTTTGGGGGGGGGGGGGTTTCGGGGGAGGGCCTTGGGGCACAGGGGGGGGCCTTTGGGGCACAGGGAGGGCCTTTGGGCCACAGGGAGGGCAGTTGAGGGCTTGGGGACATTTGGGGACCGGTGGAGGGCCTTTTGGATCCCGTTGGTCCTTCGGGAGCTCGATGGCCTTTGGGGGGCCCGGGGATGGCCTTTGGGGGTCTGGGTGGGCCTTTGGGGGCTCCGGTGGCCCTTTGAGAGCTTTGGGGCCTTTGAGGACCGGGGGGCTTCCTTCGGGGCACAGGGAGGGCAGTGGAGGGCCTGTGGGACATTTGGGGGCCGGTGGAGTGCCTTTGGGATCCCGTTGGTCCTTCGGGAGCTCGATGGGCCTCTGGGGGACCCGGGGATGGCCTTTGTGGTCTGGGTGGGCGTTTGGGATCCGGGGCCCTTTGAGAGCTTGGGGGGCCTTTGAGGACCGGGGGCTTCCCTCGGGGTTGGGGTGGGGTATGAGAAGCCTTTGGGTTGGGGTGGTAGAGGACCTCGACAACACTGTTAAAATACAACTTGTGTATTATAACGACCACACTCAAAACCTCCTCCAAAATCTCTTCAAAAATCACCTTTTAAAATGTCTCTAGCTGTTTCGCCGAAATAGTTCCATAAAATAGCTAAAACGGTTTCGCCAAAATTATCCCTAAACGGAAATTTCGGCATGTTCCTTTTGTTTGGCATCTCTGCGCCAATGCATTTCAAATTATTTGGAAACCTTTTCGCGCGGCTAAGATCAAAACGTCTGCTCGGAAACGATTCTCTTGTTAGAAACAACAAATTAATTTCCTTTCGTGAAATCAATTCTCTTTAGAACAACAAATTAATTCCCCTTTCGTGTGAATCAATCAATCATGACATCATCTGTCATGTGTGATCAAAACTTTGTCTCGGAGACAATTCTGGTCGAACTCCCAAAGACATTAATTAACTTGACGTCATCTGTCAGACACTCCCTGGAAACAATTTGATTAATGACTGCCAACTCTAGACTGAGCAGAAAAGAAAGTTGGCTCGGAAACGACAACAACATTGATCCCATTAACCACGTGTGCTCTCTAATTACTCTGTTCAAAACAACAACAACATTGACCTTGACATTTGGCCTCGGAAACAATAACAACATTGACATTCGCTAAGAGCGTGCCAAAACACACCTGGAGAAAGAGGTCATTGACCGATTACGCAATCATTCTCCCTAATGACTCTATGCCCATATATGGTGTGCTGTCACGAGTTATTATGCATCTCTACTAGCGTTCGAATTCTGAACAATTTTTCTATTCTTATACCATGTTTGCAAATAAAATAAAAACCTCAAATACCAAAAATACGCTGAGGGGTGAGCTGGGATATCTTTTTTGAGGAAAATTTGAAACAAACCAGATAAATATAAGATGGAGTGGTCATATTAGGTCGAGTATAGTCTCACTAGTACCATACGATTATTTGAATACCAAACCTGGAGTTTAAACTTAGCGCCAGAAACTATGAGCGATCGAAAAAACCGTAAATTACTTGTAATCGAGATTCTCAATCATTTAATAGATTCAACAAAACTTATAGAATAATTTTGACAATCCATTTGTCAAATTTGACATATTTGTCCATTTGACCATTTGTCCAAATGTCAAACATGACAAATAATTTGACTGTTATAGAAAATTTGACAATTTTGACAATTTTGATCTAAAAGAAGCCTTACATTAAAAGAGAGGAATTCAAACTTATCAACAATCATAGAAAGTCCGTTAGTGGAAAAAGCAGAGGCAGCATAATTATAGAATTCGGAAACCTTTTCGTGTGAGACTAATTAGAAGAATGTCAGCCGCGTAAGCTAGGTATGAGACACTAGAATATTATAAAAAGCAATTAAGCAGAAGAATATTCAATACATTAGAGACGCACAGTTTATACATGGACGGAGACAAAAACCCCACTTTGTTGCATACCTTGCCTTGCGCGAATTACAGAATTTAAATTAATACCGTCACTGGTTTTCAGTTGGAGAAAATAACTCCCATACCAGTACTTTAATAGAAAAATAATAGAAAAATTTATATCGTTTGAAACCAGAGAATAAAGCATGCGCAAAAGAGTCAAAAACCTTTGAGAAATAAAGGGCAATATATACAGGCCATCACCTCTTTTCGTGGCTTGAACTAGAATAGAAGACAGAACCCTGTGTGCGTACTGACAACCAAAACCCTTCTGAAACTGTAACTGGTTTTTACCAGATTTAACACTAGAATTTACAAAAGGTAGCAAAAGATATTCTAGCACTTTACTAAGATCAGAGGCAACGCTATACCGTTGTCTATAGTAAAGGCTATACGGCTCCAATGTTTTATTATTTATTATTATTTTTTTCCCAGAGGCACTTCATATGGAAATGGTCGTCGTATAGACTTCAAAAGGGCTCATTCGATTGGCAATCGAGAGTTCCAGTGCCCTTTTTAAGGGTCGAAAGTGATTGGAAGGCAACTAAAACCCCTTCCACGCCCACCATTTCCCCAAACACACCCAATCAAAATTTTGAGATAGCCATTTTGTTCTACGTAGTTGATTTCCAGATATAAATTATGTTTTGAGGAGGACACTCCCCCCACAGCCCTCAAGGCCCGGGTTGTAAGTTATGCCCTGGGGGCATATAAGGTATTTATAGAATGCTTTGTCGTAGAAACTTTAAAAAGGACTCATTCGATTAGAAATTCAAAGGGCTAGTGCCCTTTTTAATAGTTGAAAATGATTGTAGGGCAACTAACCCCCCTCTCATGCCCACCTTTTCCCGAAACATAGCCAATCAAAATTTTGAGAGAGCTATTTTGTTCAACGTAGTTGAAAATTCTGGAAATTAGGTCTTTGAGGATGACAAACCCCTCACAGCCCTTAGGGCAAGGATTGTAAGTTATGCCCTGGGGGTATATAAGGTTTTTATAGAAAGCGTCGTCGTAGAAACTTCAAAAAGGGCTCATTCGATTGGAAATTGAAATGGCTAGTGCCTTTTTTAATAGTCGAATGTGATTGGAAGGCAACTAACACCCCTTCTTCCCCCACCATTTCCCCAAACACACCACATAAAAATTTTGAGATAGCCATTTTGTTCAACGTAGTTGGAAGTTCTGGAAATTATATCTTTCAGCAGGACACTCCACCCACAGTCTTCAGGGCAACGGTTATAAGTTATGCCCTGGGGGCATATATGGTTCTTATGGAAGGAATGCTCGTATAAACTTCAGAGAGGGCTTATTTGATTGGAAATTGAAAGTTCTAGCTGACGTTTTAAACGTCAAAAGATATCGGAGTGTAACCAGCCCCCCCCTCCCCCGAAACTCTTTTTTCGCAAATGCATCTGATAAAAATTTTGAGATAGCTATTTTATTGAAAATAGTTCAAAGATCATATAACAAACACTCCGGTGTCGACACAACCCTCCAGGGCCCGGGAGCAGGCGTTATAAGTTATGCCCTGGGGGCATGTATGGTTTTTATGGAAGTGATGCTCATATAAACTCTAAAGAGGGCTCATTTGATTGAAAATTGAATGTTTTAGTTCAATTTTTCAGAGTCAAAAGAGATTGGAGGGCACCTAGCCCTTTTTTCCTCAAACCCATTCAACAAGAACTTTGCGATAGCCATTTGTTTTAATAGTTCTAAGACCATATAACGAAAACCCCAGGGTGGACACAACCCCCCAGGGCCAGAGGGCAGGCGTTGTAAGTTATACCCTGGGGGAATTAAGTTATGCCCTGGGCATCCCTGCCCTTATGGAAGGGATGTTCGTAGAAACTTCAGAGATGGTTCATTTGATTGGAAAGTGAAAGTTCTAGTTCATTTTTTGAGAGTCAAAAGAGATTGGAGGGCAACTATCCCCCCCCCACACCCCTTTTTTCCCAAATGCATCCGATAAAAAAATTGAGATAGCAATTAAATTAAAAAATGTTCAAAAGTCAGATAACAAAAACTCAGGCGTCAACACAACTCCCCAGGGCCCGGGGACAGGCATTGTAAGTTATGCCCTGGGGCATATATGGTTCTTATGAAAGGGATGATTGTATAAACTTCAGAGGCGGCTCATTTGATTGGAAATTGAAAGTTCAAGCTCACTTTTTAATAGTCACCATGGGGGAGTTTTCTGTGGGATGAAATCTCCAGAGGGAATTTTCTGCGGGAGTAACTTTCTACTAGGGGGCGGGTCATTTGCGGGAAAACTTTTTGCCGGAGGAGGGGTTTTCCAGAATTGTTTTAAAAACAATCTTTTCAAATGAGTTTCCAAATAAAAGTGCGTTAAGAAAAATTTTTCACCTGGAACCGTCCGCAAGAAATTTTTCGGGGAAAGCCTCAGCTAGAATGGAATTATCTGGAAGAAATTTTCCTGGTGGGGCCGTGGTTCTTACGCGGGAATAACTTTCCACGGAGGGATTGTCCTTGGGAAAAAAGAATTTTCTATGGCAGGGGAGCTAGATTTCCCGGAATAATTTAAAAAGGATTAGAAATTAAATAATAAATACAGTTGTTTTTCAACTGAAAGTAGGGAGCAACGTCAATACTTAAAATGAATAGAAATTATTAATTATTTGAGGGGGTTTACCCCCTTCCCAATACATCGTTATTTACGCTAAAGTTTCACTGTTTGTCCCGATTCTTTAACAATGACTCCTGAAACACAAGGGTTACACTAATTAGGTTATCTCGTGAGAATAATGAGTTTTTTTAAGTTCAGAAACAATTTAGCGTAAAGAGCGAGGTACTGAGAAGGGGCCAGCCCCCTTCATATGAATAATAATATCTGGTCGTTTTTAGTTTTGACGTTGCTCATCACTTCCAGTTAAAAAAACACTGTTTTTTTATTATTAATTAAAAAAAACTTTCCGAAAAATAAGTTTTTCAAAGAAAAGTAAAGGCCATTTTAAACTAAGCTCAGGAGATACAAATACCTGTTAAAATTCAAACTCAAAACGACCAGAAATTACTATTAAAGAATAAATGAAACCCAAAACGAACAGAAATCAAATAAACAATCATAGCAAAAAACATACAACAAATAATAATATAAATGAATAAATAGATCTTAAAACGAGTAATGCTTGGATTGAATATGAAAATCAAGCTTAAAACGAAAACAAATATTTTGCTATTAAAGTATAAATGAAACTTAAAACGAACAGAAATTAAATAAACAATCAATGCGAACTAACATACAATATATATTAATGTAAATGAATAAATAAATCTTAAAACGAGTGAAACTTAAATTGAATATGCAAATCAAGTTTGAATCGAATAAAAATAACTACAAACAAGAGTTTGGGTATCGTATCACTGCAGAAGCCTAAAACCTACTGGGTCATTGGCGCTTTACTGAAAACAATTCTCTGAAATATTTTCACTTTTGTAACTTTAAGAAATCAAAAATTAATTAATATTTTAGGGAATAAATATCAGCATATGTATATTAAATTGACAATGCACATTTTTTTTCAGTAAACTCATTTGAATATTTTTTCAGTAAAGTACAAATTATATTCTGGCTTTTAGAAAGCATAGGGGTTTTGAACCCTACTCACATTAATTTATGCTCGTTTTGAGTTTGACTCTAATATTTATTTTAATTTTTGTCCGTTTTGGGTTTCATTCATTTATTGATACTGATTTGGGGTAGTTTTATGCTTGGTAGATTATATGATAGTCCATGACGCCAGGTGTTGAAAATGTGAACCATACCACGACGGAATGGGGCTGCTACGAGAATTAGCCTACCCTCCACCCCCTAAATTGACCGTGTGGATTCAAAAATACCAATGGCACTTGCTTGCGAGTGGTGGAACCCTCCGAAACTTGACATTTTATTATATTTTTGTGTTTCATGCAAGAAAATGCATGTTCCACAAAGTTTGAGGTGCAGTTTTCCGCTCAAATAGAAATGCCTAGAAGCCATAGAATGTTTTCATAACAAACTAACACGATTAGTTACAAAAATTGGCAGAGTTAAAAAAAAATGGCAAAACTATATGAGTCTTGAACAGTCTTGGAAAATATAAACAAAATCAAATTGAATATTAGATATATAATGATATTAATTGTTGAAAGATCCATCAGTTCAAGATTTTTTTTCACTGTAATTTTTATTTTTCATTTTCAAAGCTGTAAGAACTGGAAAATAATAAATTTGTAATATACGAGTAATTCATTTTCAGTGGAGCACCAATGACGCAGAAGGTTTTTACAGTTAAAGAAGGGGGCAGTATCCAAATTTTGCTTGTAGTGAAACTATATTTTTCTTGACCAATCTTGAAAAGAACTAATAAATTAAACTGAATATTTGATGCATAATGATATTAATTGCTAAAAGCTCATCAGTTCAAAATTTTACTGTAATTTTAATATTTATTTTCAATATTAAGTACAAAAGAAAACATTTGTAATATAATTCGTTTTCAGTAAAGCGCCAATGACGCAGAAGGCTTTAGGCTTCTGCAGTGATACGATACCCAAACTCTTGTTTGTAGTTATTTTTATTCGATTCAAACTTGATTTACATATTCAATTTAAGTTTCACTCGTTTTAAGATTTATTTATTCATTTACATTAATATATATTGTATGTTTATTCGCATTGATTGTTTATTTAATTTCTGTTCGTTTTAAGTTTCATTTATACTTTAATAGCAAAATATTTGTTTTCGTTTTAAGCTTGATTTTCATATTCAACCTAAGCATTACTCGGTTTAAGATCTATTTATTCATTTATATTATTACTTGTTGCATGTTTTTTGCTATGGTTGTTTATTTAATTTCTGTTCGTTTTGGGTTTCATTTATTCTTTAATAGTAATTTCTGGTCGTTTTGAGTTTGAGTTTTAACAGGTATTTGTATCTCCTGAGCTTAAGTTTAAAATGGCCTTTACTTTTCTTTGAAAAACTTATTTTTCGGAAAGTTTTTTTTTAATTAATTTTTGTTCGTTTTTGATTGCAAAAAGTTTCAAGGTTTTTTTGGCATGGGGGGGGGGTGCTTACTGTCCGATTATTCTTGACTTTAAAAAACGGATCTAGAACTTTCAATTTAATTCGAATGAGGCTTTTATCAAAGTCTATAAGATTACTTCTTTGATAAAAACCTTATATATGAGCAATAGACAGCTTGCATAACTTGTGGACAGCGATTGACAACAATGAATGGATTGAAAAAATAGCTCCAATAAGGGGGTTTAGACCATTTCACTTGCTGACACAAAGGGATCACGACTGTTTGGAATTGACCTTAATAGGAATTTGTGTGCCAAAGCAATTTTACATCTATCACAGAGTATGTATTTTAACCTTATAATTGGATAATTATAATAGATTTCCTATGTGTTCTACCCATATAAAACCCCTTCCCATAAGTTATGAACCCCCCTTAATAAGTTATGCCCCAGGGCTTAACTTACAACACCTACCCCTGGGCCCTGGTGGGCTGTGTCGACACCGGAGTTTTTTGTTATCAGAACTTTGAACTATTTTAACAAAATTTCTATCTAAAAATTTTTATCTGATGCATTTAGGGCGTGGAGGAGAGAGAGGGGATAGTTGCCCTTTAATCTCTTTTGACTCTTAAAAAGTGAACAAGAACTTTCAATTTTCAATCAAATGAGCCCTCTCTAAAGTTTATACGAGCATCCCTTCCATAAGAAATAATATCAAGGATTCGGAGAATATTTAAATTACAACCCTTGCCCTGAGGGCTTTGGGGGAGTTGTAATCCTCAAAGACCTAATTTCCAGAACTTAAAACTACGTTTAATAAAATGGCTGTCTTAAAAGTTTGATTGGATGTGTTTGGGGAAAAGGTGGCTGTGAGAGGGGGGTTAGTTGCCCTCAAATCACTTTCGACTATTACAAATGGCACTAGCCCTCGGAATTTCCAATCGAATGACCCTTTTTTGAAGTTTCTACGACACCGCCTTCTATAAAAACCTTATATGCCCCCAGGGCATAACTTAAAACCCTTGCCCTGAGGGTTGTGGGGGATTGTCCTCCTCAAAAACATATTTTCTATCTGGCAATCAACTACGCTGAACAAAATGTCTATCTCAAAATTTTGATTGGATGCGTTTGAGGGAAAGATGGGCGTGGGGGGGGGGGGCTAGTTGCCCTCCAGTCACTTTTGTCTATTAAAAACGGCACTAGCCCTTTGAATTTCCAATTGAATGTGCCTGTTTTGAAGTTTCTACGACAATGCCTTCTATAAAAACCTTATATGCCCCCAGGGCATAACTTAAAACTCTTGCCCTGAGGGCTGTGGGGGAGTGTCCTCCTCAAAAACATGTTTTCTATCTGGAAATCAGCTACACTGAAAAAAATGGCTATCTAAAAAGTTTGATTGGATGTGTTAGGGGAAATGATGGGCATGGGGGGGGGGGGCTACTTGCCCTCCAATCACTTTCGACTATTAAAAAGGGAACTACCCTTTAATTTCCAATCGAATGAGCCTGTTTTGAAGTTTCTACGACAACGCCTTCTATAAAAACCTTATATTCCCCAAGGGCATAACTTAAAACCCTTGCCCTGAGGGTTGTGGGGGATTGTCCTCCTCAAAAATATATTTTCTATCTGGAAATCAACTATGCTGAACAAAATGGCTATCTCAAAATTTTGATTAGATGCGTTTGGGGGAAAGATGGGGGGAGGGGGGCTAGTTGCCCTCCAATCACTTTTGTCTATTAAAAAAGGCACTAGCCCTTTGAATTTCCAATTGAATGTGCCTGTTTTGAAGTTTCTCCGACAATGCCTTCTATAAAAACCTTATATGCCCCCAGGGCATAACTTAAAACTCTTGCCCTGAGGGCTGTGGGGGAGTGTCCTCCTCAAAAACATGTTTTCTATCTGGAAATCAGCTACACTGAAAAAAATGGCTATCTAAAAAGTTTGATTGGATGTGCTTGGGGAAATGAAGGGCGTGGGGGGGGGCTACTTGCCCTCCAATCACTTTCAACTATTAAAAAGGGAACTAGCCCTTTAATTTCCAATCGAATGAGCCTGTTTTGAAGTTTCTACGACAACGCCTTCTATAAAAACCTTATATGCCCCAGGGCATAACTTAAAACCCTTGCCTTGAGGGTTGTGGGGGAGTATCCTCCTAAAAAATATATTTTCTATATGGAAATCAACTACGCTGAACAAAATGGCTATCTCAAAATTTTGATTGGATGTGTTTGGGGGAATGATGGGCGTGGGGGGGGGCTAGTTACCCTCCAATCATTTTGGACTATTAAAAAGGGCACTAGCCCTTTAATTTCCAATCGAATAAGCCTGTTTTGAAGTTTCTACGATGACGCCTTCTATAAAAACCTTATATTCCCCCAGGGCATAACTTAAAACTCTTGCCCTGAGGGCTGTGGGGGAGTGTCCTCCTCAAAAACATGTTTTCTATCTGGAAATCAGCTACACTGAAAAAAATGGTTATCTAAAAAGTTTGATTGGATGTGCTTGGGGAAATGATGGGCGTGGGGGGGGGGGCTACTTGCCCTCCAATCACTTTCGACTATTAAAAAGGGAACTAGCCCTTTAATTTCCAATCGAATGAGCCTGTTTTGAAGTTTCTACGACAACGCCTTCTATAAAAACCTTATATGCCCCAGGGCATAACTTAAAACCCTTGCCCTGAGGGTTGTGGGGGAGTGTCCTCCTCAAAAATATATTTTCAATCTGGAAATCAACTACGCTGAACAAAATGGCTATCTCGAAATTTTGATTGGATGTGTTTGGGGGAATGATGGGCGTAAGGGGGGGCTAGTTGCCCTCTAATCACTTTTGACTATAAAAAGGCACTATCTCTTTGAATTTCCAATCGAATGAGACTTTTTGAAGTTTCTACGACAACGCTTTCTATAAAAACCTTATATGCCCCCAGGGCATAACTTAAAGCCCTTGCCCTGAGGGTTGTGGGGGATGGTCCTCATCAAAAACATGTTTTCTATCTGAAAATCAACTACGCTGACCAAAATGGCTATCCGAAAATTTTGATTGGATGTGTTAGGGGAAATGATGGGCGTGGGGGGGAGAGGGTGCTAGTTACACTCCAATCACTTTCGACTATTAAAAAGGGCACTATTCCTTTAATTTCCAATCGAGTGAGCATGTTTTGAAGTTTCTACGACAACGCCTTCTATAAAAACCTTATATTCCCCAGGGCATAACTTAAAACCCTTGCCTTGAGGGTTGTGGGGGAGTATCCTCCTAAAAAATATATTTTCTATATGGAAATCAACTACGCTGAACAAAATGGCTATCTCAAAATTTTGATTGGATGTGTTTGGGGGAATGATGGGCGTGGGGGGGGGCTAGTTACCCTCCAATCATTTTGGACTATTAAAAAGGGCACTAGCCCTTTAATTTCCAATCGAATAAGCCTGTTTTGAAGTTTCTACGATAACGCCTTCTATAAAAACCTTATATTCCCCCAGGGCATAACTTAAAACTCTTGCCCTGAGGGCTGTGGGGGAGTGTCCTCCTCAAAAACATGTTTTCTATCTGGAAATCAGCTACACTGAAAAAAATGGTTATCTAAAAAGTTTGATTGGATGTGCTTGGGGAAATGATGGGCGTGGGGGGGGGGGCTACTTGCCCTCCAATCACTTTCGACTATTAAAAAGGGAACTAGCCCTTTAATTTCCAATCGAATGAGCCTGTTTTGAAGTTTCTACGACAACGCCTTCTATAAAAACCTTATATGCCCCAGGGCATAACTTAAAACCCTTGCCCTGAGGGTTGTGGGGGAGTGTCCTCCTCAAAAATATATTTTCAATATGGAAATCAGCTACGCTGAACAAAATGGCTATCTCGAAATTTTGATTGGATGTGTTTGGGGGAATGATGGGCGTAAGGGGGGCTAGTTGCCCTCTAATCACTTTTGACTATTAAAAAAGGCACTATCTCTTTGAATTTCCAATCGAATGAGTCTTTTTTGAAGTTTCTATGACAATGCCTTCTATAAAAACCTTATATGCCCCCAGGGCATAACTTAAAGCCCTTGCCCTGAGGGTTGTGGGGGATGATCCTCATCAAAAACATGTTTTCTATCTGAAAATCAACTACGCTGACCAAAATGGCTATCTCAAAAATTTTATTGGATGTGTTTGGGGGAATGATCGCCGTGGGGGGGGGGGCTAGTCACCCTTAAATCACGCTTAAATTACGCTGAACAAATGGCTATCTGAAAGTTTTGATGGATGTGTTTGGGGAAATGATGGGCGTGGTGGGGGGGGGGGCTAGTTGCACTCCAATCACTTTCGACAATTAAAGAGGGCACTATCTTTTTGAATTTCCCATCGAATAAGCCTGTTTTGAAGTTTCTACGACAACGCCTTCTATAAAAACCTTATATGCCCCCAGGGCATAACTTAAAACCCCTGCCTGAGGGTTGTGGGGGAGTGTCCTCCTCAAGAATATATTTTCTATCTGGAAATCAACTACGCTGAACAAAATGGCTATCCGAAAATTTTGATTGGATGTGTTGGGGGAAATGATGGGCGTGGGGGGGGGAGAGGGTGCTAGTTACACTCCAATCACTTTCGACTATTAAAAAGGGCACTATTCTTTTAATTTCCAATCGAGTGAGCATGTTTTGAAGTTTCTACGACAACGCCTTCTATAAAAACCTTATATTCCCCCAGGGCATAACTTAAAACCCTTGCCTTGAGGGTTGTGGGGGAGTATCCTCGTAAAAAATATATTTTCTATACGGAAATCAACTACGCTGAACAAAATGGCTATATCAAAATTTTGATTGGATGTGTTTGGGGGAATGATGGGCGTGGGGGGGGCTATTTACCCTTCCAATCATTTTGGACTATTAAAAAGGGCACTAGCCCTTTAATTTCCAATCGAATAAGCCTGTTTTGAAGTTTCTACGACAACGCCTTCTATGATAACCTTATATGCCCCAAGGGCATAACTTAAAACCCTTGCCCTGAGGGTTGTGGGGGAGTGTCCTCCTCAAAAATATATTTTCTATCTGGAAATCAACTACGCTGAACAAAATGGATATCTGAAAATTTTGATTGGATGTGTTTGGGGAAATGATGGGCGTGGGGGGGGGGGAGGGGGGCTAGCTAGACTTCAATCACTTTCGACTATTAAAAAGGGCACAAGCTCTTTAATTTCTAATCGAATGAGCCTGTTTTGAAGTTTCTACGACAACGCCTTCTATAAAAACCTTATATGCCCCCTGGGCATAACTCAAAACCCTTGCCCTGAGGGTTTGTGGGGGAGTATTCTCCTCAAAAATATATTTTCTATCTGGAAATCAACTACGCTGAACAAAATGGCTATCTCAAAATGTTGATTGGATGTGTTTGGGGGAATGTTGTTTTTGTGGGGGGGGGGGGCTAGTTGCCCTCCAATCATTTTCGACCATTAAAAAGGGCACTAGAACTCTCGATTTCCAATCGAATGAGGCCCCTTTGAAGCTTCTACGACGACCCCTTCCATGTGAAATGCCTCTGGGGAAAAAAATAAATAATAATAAAACATTGGAGCCGTATGGCCTTCACTATAGGCAACGCTACAGCATTGCCTCTGATTTAATTTCAAGGGAGAGCAGTTAAATTGAATTGACTCTAAAGCATAAATAGATTGAAAATTTTAGGAATAAAACGATATTAGAGCTCTTTTTTTATAAATGTTGAATATTGAAGAAGCCAAACAGTAAACTGAGTAAAATTTTTCTTATGTTTGCCAATTTGGTTTCTGATGAGTTATTATTAGAAATAGCTGACACAAGGGAACAATTTAAATACTTATAACTTTGGAAGTGACTGTTAGTTCCGTAAGAATTGTAGATTTTTTTTTTCAAGTTTTGATTTTCAGTTCATTCTTAGGGACCTAAAAAAGATGAATAGAAGTTGACAATAACTTACTGTTTTTGGCGTGGGGGTTCAATACCTTCTTACAAAATTGGCCGGTAAAAATAAACTTTACACATCAACTTGTTTGCAAGTGAGTTCAGGTAATTTACGGTGATATGTGAATTCTAAAGCTTGGTCAACCAGTTTGAGACTTTAGGCGGGTGTGCCTCACCAAAAGCTAACACACAAGTAATTGTCCAATATAAGAGGCATAGTTACCCCCGCCATTTACCCGTGCTGTTAGCCCAAACATTTGGAAAACTTAAGTTCTACCCGTTTGCTTACGAGTCCAGGGGAATTGTCGGCCATGTGTCAATCGTAAAACACGGTAGTCCACCTGAGACTCTAAGTGGGTTAATATTTTAGGCTTAGTTTACTTGCTCCCCGGTGATCCCAGACAACTTCAGTCCTCCATTTTTCCCGCAAGTCCGCTGGACATTATTTATCATAAGCCAGCCCAAAAATCGCAATCCTCCCTATCAAAATTCCAGTAGGTTATCCCGGTAGTCAAAGTTCATCTAATAAGAACAATCTCTGTTGCCCAATTTTCTTCAAAGTGCTGTGGACATGGTCAGTCTTAAATATTTGAAAAGCTTTTATTTAGGGTCTCCAATTTCCTTCAAAAGGAAATCCAATTTCCTCATAAAAACTAGACCCCGAAGCTGCGCCGAAAATTGGTGGTACGCCGCCGAAAAAAAAACGGCGGCGCGCCGCCGAGCTTGCATCAGCGCGCTGACGCCGCCACTGATTTTATCGGCGGCGGCGTCACTAATACGCCGCCGTTTTTTTTTCTCTTTTTTGGTTATCGATATCGACCTCCGGGCTTCAACCGTCATCCCGGCTAATCTGCTTCTTAAAAATAAATACTGTCATCTTGGGCTCGCCATGTATATCGGTTCATAGGAAGGAGAAGAGGAAATTTTTCTTGAAACAAAAATTCTACCTTCCACTTTAAAATTCTGTTCATTTTTCTTTCTTATTTTTCGGATGAAAAGAGGTAGGTAAAAGAGCATTAGGCAATTCAGGATGTTGTCATAGGCAGCGCTATCGAGATGTCTAAGTAAAGAACAATGTTGGCACAATGTATTATTTTTTTTTTGTTGTTTTTTTTTTGTTTTCCATACCAGGGCAATTCGTATCGAAGGAGTTGTCGTAGAAACTTCAAAAAGGGCTCATTCGATTGGAAATTGGAATAACTAGTGCCCTTGTTAATAGTCGAAAGTGATTGGAAGGTAGCTAACACCCCTTCCACGCCCACCGTTTCCCCAAACACATCCAATCAAAATTTTAAGATAGACATTTTGTTCAGAATAACTGATTTCCAGAGAGAAAATATGTTTTTTGAGGAGGTTACTCCCCCACAACCCTTAGGGCAAGGGTTTTGTAGTTATGCCCTGGAGGTATATAAGAACGATGTTGGCACAATGTATTATTTATTATTTTTTCCTTTAGACCAGGGCACTTCATATCGAAGAAGTTGTCGTAAAAACTTCGAAAAGGGCTCATTCAATTAGAGATTGGAGTGGCTTGTGCCCTTTTTAATAGTCGAAAATGATTGGAAGGCAACTAACACCCCTTCCACACCCACCATTTCCCGAAACACATACAATCAAAATTTTGAGAAAGCCATTTTGTTTAACGTAGTTGAAAGTTTTGGAAATTAGGTCTTAGAGGATGACAACCACCCTCACAGCCCTTAGGGTAAGGGTTGTAATTTATGCCCTGGGGGCATATACGGTGTTTATAGAAAGCGTTGTCGTAGAAACTCAAAAAGGGATCATTAGATTGGAAGTCGAAAAGCCTAGTGCCCTTTTTAATAATCGAAAGTGATTGGAAGGCTTGACATTTTTATAGTAGAGCTCGATGTGGGTATAATGTATCATTTTTTTGTTGTTGTTGTTGTTTAGACCAGAGCACTTCGTATCGAAGGAGTTGTCGTAGGAACTTCGAAAAGGGCTCATTCGATTGAAAATAGAAAGGGCTGATGTCCTTTTTAATAGTCGAAAGTGATTGGAGGGAAACTAATCCCCCTCCCACGCCCACCCTCCCATTTGCCTTTATGTTTAAAAAGTAAATGTTGCCTTAAGATTAAATCAAAATGCACTGTGTTTATGCTAATTCCCAATAAGGCATCTCAGCAGTATCCCAAGAACGACTGAGGGTATTATGTTCAAACTGTCAGGGCATCTTCTGCTCTTAAAATTTGACCAAATCAAAATAGCGTAAGTGTATCCAAGCTATCAAAGAAAGTAAACAAATTTTTTTTGCGAATGTTATCAAGTTTTCCCTTTCAGGTCAACTAGAGGAGGTATGAAACTAAATTAAACCCTATTATTTGTGTCCAGATTTTTATAACGGTCTATGATGATAAATTTTGCTGAAAATTGTTTTCCAGCATACAAATAGCAGGCCAAACTATAAATTCTTAAAAAAACGAAAAGATTTAAAGTATGATTTTTTTTTCCCTGAAAAGACTATGTCAATATAAAACGAACAGAAATTAATTAAAAAAACTGTTTCCAAAAAATAAGTTTTTTCAAAGAAAAGTAAAGAACTCCATTAAACCAAAAATGAGCAAAATTAAAGTCAAATAATCTACCAAGCGTGAAACTACCACAAATCAGCATCGATAAATAAATGAAACCCAAAACGAACAGAAATTACAATAAATAACCGAGTCAAACTCAAAACGAGCAGAAATTAACATAAGTTGGGCTCAAAACCCTTATGCCTTCCCAAGGCAAAAATATAATTTGTACTTTACTGACAAAAATACAAATGAATATGTATTGTCAGTTTAATATACATATACTAGTATTTAGTAATCAAAATGTTAATATTATTTGATTTATTAAAGTTATAAAAGTTAAAACATTTATATTTTTTCAGTAAAGTGAAAATTATGTTCTGGCCTTGGGAAGGCATTGGGGTTTTGAGCCCAACTTATGTTAATTTCTGCTCGTTTTGAGTTTGACTCAGTTATTTATTGTTATTTTTGTTCGTTTTGGGTTTCATTTATTTATCGATGCTGATTTGCAGTAGTTTCCCGCTTGGTAGATTATCTAGAGCTAGTATAGAAATATATCTATAGAAATGAATTACATTTTTTGCACAGTTAGCAGAGCACACTGAAGTTGAAGTAGCCTTAAACTTTGACTTGGTACGTTATAAATTGACCACTTCTTTCAGAAAAGAATTTCGGAGGATTATTCCGTGTTGATAAGAAAAGAGGGTAAAGGTGCAGTTTAGTTTCTCCTGTATTGTAGTGCGCAGGAACCCTATGGTGAAGGTGCAGGTTTGTTCTCCCTTATAAAACAACTTATTTCAGCAGATACAAAGAAGAAGCCCAGTTGTGGCATTCTGTGGGACCCCAAGGTCCAGTATTAGTATCAGATCCCGCGAGTGGCAGTTTGCGCTCGTCAAGTTCTGGCTGTACCGGCCACATGTGCCCCAGCTAAACGGCTTTTTAGCACGACAGGACTGATAGTGACTGCAAAAAGATCAATGGCTCCAGGCAGAGTGAACAAACTGACTTTTGTTACATCAATTGTAACTGAAGTGATGTAACCGCTGATTTAAAATTGTTGGTGTTGTTAAGCCATGGTATCTTATTTGTATACAGTGTTTTTTCGATGTTGTTATTTTTTTTCACTTCCTTTTCGTATGTATTTGATGAACAGGAGATGTTTGAACTTCAAACTTTGAAAGTTATACACACATTAGCCCAAATCATTAACAAGAAGGAAATGACTAAACACGGGATTTTATAGGAACAATGCGATTTTAAACATAAACACAACAAAGGTTTCCCTGAGTCTAGTGGCTAAAAATGAGAATTCTACTTGGTCCGATCGACGGTGAACATAAACACTTTCCGCACGGCACAAAAAATTCCTGTTTTGTCATATTGTTCTTGTATGTTTTTAGCCAACCATTTAAAAATCCTTACTAAAATCGAGGTTGAACGTGCTTGGTGAAGCGGAATTTTTATTATTATTTTAATTAGAAAAATCGGCGCGCCGTGGCGTGCCACCGGTCTAAGATCGGCAGCGCGCCGCCAAAAAAATTCGGCGCGCCTGACGGCGCGCCGTCGCCGATACTGAATCACACATTCGCCGCCTTTTTTGCGTGACGCGGCTTCGGGGATTAATAAAAACACATAGAGTATTTGAATTACTCTTATTCAATGACTATTTACCTTAGTTCTTTCCTAGGATGGATGGATAATTAATTCTCTATCAACAGGTGAAATAACATCATTTTTATGCAATTCTGGAAAAGGCTTATGCCAGCTTTGGCCTTTCACTAAAACTATCTGTCTTGGCTTTTTTTCCAATTAGCCATGTATCTTAATTTTTTTATACACAGTTTATCAACTTGTTTTTAATTCAAACACATCAACTGGCAAATGCTGGCAACAAAAACATCAACTTAAATTTAATAATATATAGTTGTTTCCGCTGCATGACCCAGATGAGCGCACCCACTGAGAGCGTACCGGCCCAACCATGTCCGAAAGCAGCGTTTGGAAAATTTACATTTCAATGCCTTTTAGGCATTACGAAGTTTTATTCGGCAACTCTCGTAAATTCTAGCTTAAGGATAAACAGAAGGACACATGAAACCTCAGTCCATTATTAATATAAAAATTTATTAAGCTACAGAAATGGGTGGAGGATCACGTGGAAAAGACAAAGGTACAGCCAATATACATACTTCTGAATGCTTACAACCGGTAAAATTCTATTTTTGGCTATCTGGGAAAGGGGTTAGGTTAGGAAAAAGAAACTTTCAGGGATAGGTCTACAGTCTAAAGTATGTACCAGGAAGGTATTTTTAAGTACTTGCCTCCAATCCTTCTCCCTCTAGAGGGTCCTAAAATTTGCCTACATGATAATAATAACTGGTCTAATTTGCCAACACAATAATAAAATTTTGGTAATTCCTTATTTTATGCTTGTTCCAAATAGGGTGGCTGCTTTTCTAACAGTGCCCCACCTCCCTTGATGGTCTAAGATATAGCCTAGCCCTAGTATATATTAGGTAAAAAACCCATATCCAATTGAGCAAAATTAGGTAAAACTTAAACCCTTAGGCTACATCTTGTTAGGGTAAGACACCCAGTAATCGGACACTTTAATCACTTTGAAAAATTTTCGACATTTAAACTACTCTAATTACTGTATTATACCACCTAGAAACTTAATTTTTGTATCAAAAAATTTCTGAAGAAGTAGGTTACTAATTCAAATAGTTTCACTTGTACAGCACCTCCTATTTTTGAATTTACTAACAAGTGACAATTCTGCCTAAACTTGGACATACAAACAGCTCATTGTAAATTGGTTATTAAAATAGTATAAAAGATTCTGTCCAAGAATAGGCAGGTGGCCGACTACCGGGTGTCTTACCCTACCAAAGAAGAATTTGGAAAAATTTTACATATCAGAGAAAAGCTAAAAATATAAGCTATGCGTCAGTATGGTTATTATCAAAAATATTGAAGATTAAGTACTTGAAATTAGCCTATTAGTCTATTGAATTACCTACAAGGACCTCTTTTTGGAAATACCAACTAGCCTATTCTATTTTGATGTATATGTGCTTTTATTGTTTCAGTTTTATTCACATATTAACAGAAAGCTAACTTTCTTCTGATTCTAAAAATGTAACTTTTATTGCTTGATATTTATGCTATTCTTTAAATCACAAATATTAAAGATATTTTTTGTTTTAAATTGCTTGTCAAAACAGACCACATTTTTATTTGATGCTGACAAATTGTCCAAGAATTAGTGAAAATTTGTCCAAGAAGGCTGGGTTTTTGTTACTGCCCTCACATTGCATCATTCTATTGAAATTGTCCAATTAGTGAAAATTTGTCCAAGAAGGCTGGGTTTTTGTTACTGCCCTCACATTGCATCATTCTATAGCAAATCCAAAAAGCCATTGCTATTTTTCCGGAATGCCAAAGAAAAGTGATCTTTCCCAAAAAGAGGTCTTTTACCCTATACCAAACTTATGTACGGGTTTTCTTTTCTAACAGTCCCCTCCTCTCTTGAAGGTATAAGATATAGCCTAGCACTAGTATATATAGCCTATATAAGGGTAAAACTCTTGCTTCTTGGCTTCTTGCTATCCTAAAAATTAGTTTAGTAACAATCTTTTTATTTTAAAAGTGAAACCTTACAAAGTAGATCTTCTTCTAAAATGAGGCATAAGCAAAGTGATTTTAGCCTTGTATTTCTGCTCAATCCCAATTTATAAGGTTTAATATGCAAATATAATTCCTATAGTTAAGAAACAAATCTAGATATGTCTAGAATTCCACTGAAAGAACAGAAATCGCACAATCTACACAGAAATCTAAATCAGAAATCACAGAAATCTAAAACTTAAGCCTATAAAAAAGAGACAGAAAACTACAAGTTTAGGTATAACACTTTTTTTCACAATTTGCTTAGTGACAAATTGTGTCACTGTCATGTATGCAATCTTCTAAGCCCTAAAAATAAGAAAAGGGATAGAAATAGTAGCTTGGTAACACCTTCCCAGGATTTATTTTGACCCTAGATTCATCTCTGAAAGTTTCATGCACCTGACTCAACTACAATACAAGATAGCTAGAAAACTATAGCCTAGAAACCCCCCCCCCCTAAAAAAGTAACAATAAAATTGATAGTTTCCTATTTTATAATGTGAGTTCTTAATTAGTGGCTATCCTCTCTAGAAGCAAACTGTAAAATTCTAAAAACTACTTTAAAATTTTTAAAATACCTACTTATATCTAAAGTAAATCACTTTACCCTCCTCCTGCCCTAATATGCAAACATATAGCCAAAATTGACTTTACCAAAATTGATGCTGACAACCTGGCCATCCTAGCAGACTCCATGGATCAGTTGCTGGAAGTGCTTCAAATCTTACAAGATAAGTCTGCAATTGTGGGGACTGCAGATAAACTGGAATAAAACAAAAATTATGTGTCTTATGCTGTGAGCAGGTTGAATGGTCACCTTTGGCTAAAAACAAATATTGGTTTTTAAAAAAAGAATAAACCTGTAAATTTTTATTGTCCTTGTCAGTTCTGTGATGCATTATGGAGCTTAGACTTGTCAAGTATCAGCTGCAACCCAAAATGCTGCTAATGGATTCCAGTCAAATAGCCTGAGAAGGATAGAAGGTCTATAGTGGTTTGACTTTGTGAGTAACAAGAAGCTATTGTATCTCACTGAACAGTCCTGGTTTTATACCCAAGCAGCTAAGCATACCTAACAATGGTTTGGACACTTATTTTGAATGCCTCTGCACCTACTTGCAAAGATGATCTTTGAAGGCCTCCACACCTACCGGCAAAGATGATCTTCAACATTGACCCTATCAATGCCAGTTGGAAGCAAACTTGTGGCCAACCAAAGAAGCAATGGTCCAACAGCCTATCCAAGTTTCTATCAATGGCAAACATCAGATCAAGCAAAGTGCAAACCCTTGAAATGGACCAAAGTGGAGGGAGGAGGTGGACGTCACTCTATGCTAAGCAGTGCCCTGCAAGAAACCTAAGTCAAGTTAAGTCAAGGACTATTAAAGTAGGCTTGGGCCTAGGCCTATTGGAAAATTTATAGTTTTTTTTTTTATTAATTTGCTAGGTAAAAGGTGAACACACTATTTGATACATCATTTTATGTTTTTTTCAAATGCACTAATTGTTTTATATGCAAATTTCATTTGATCTCTTAAATGTTTCCTTAAAGTGACACCTTGTTCTTTGTTATCTGTCAGTAGAAAATGGTTACCAAATATTCCAAGAACTACTTTAAAATAATCATAAATACTTATTTTACTTATCTCATTCCTAAAAGAACTTGCTTGACTCCCTCCCCCCTTGACAGATAAGTATATAACCCACTATATATATTCACATTATCTTGTAGAGTAATAAAAGGTAAAGAATACAGCATTGGACTTAGCAATCCCTACTGGTGGTGCTGATCTCCCTGTCATGGCCCTTCAGCCAGGAAGTGCAATTGTAGTTGGGGGCCAGCCATTCTATGCTTTCACAGACCTTCCTGTTTACCTCCCCTCATATTTCTCCAGTACCCATTCAGAGCTTCCTTGACTCTGGCTGAACTTACAGAAGCATGTCACTGATCCATATTCCAAACCATATAACCAGGACACAAACCTTGGTCCTCAAGGACAAAAAAAATTCAAGTCTAGCATGCTAACCACTTGGCTAAAACAGGTAGAGCAGTGCTGCTCTTTTCTTCATGCTGCTCTTAAAATAATAAAGAAAACAAGAGACTGTTGTAAAATATAGTTTGAATATATAGAGTAGTGGTTTAAGATATATAGAAAAAGGGACTATCATCACTAGTGTGAAGTTTGTGTGTCAGCCCCTTCCTAATGGGACAAGATTTAGCCCTAGACTATACAAACAAATTTGCTGATTCTGCCAGTTTTTTTATTTTACTTTCCAAACTTGTTTCTCATCCACAGTTTGTTTGTAATGTTAAATTGTGCCAGTTAATTCTGGCTTTATTAACAAAGGGGTGAGACACATATTTCATGACCACACAAGAAAAGAAAAGCTCCCACTATGCAGTTGATGCAATAAAAATTGCCGCGAAATTAATTCAAAGTCAGGCGAACGCCTCTGCTGGCGGCAGCGCGCTGGCGGTGTTGTGATGCTTTGATGGCGGTCAAAAGAGCCTCTCGTTGGTGGCATTCGGTCGATGCGCTGGGGTCTAGATATAGCCCTAGCCTACCTACAAAAGTTTGAGGATTTTCTTGATTGATATTACTTTACATACTTATTTCTCATCAACAGTCAATTTATAATGTTATCTGAAAAAAATCCATATAAATTCAGCAGATCTTTTTATCCTGTAGTTAGCATAACATCTTAGTTCCCCTTAGTCCAATAATATTTGTATGCACAAATATATAATGAGTTGGAGGTAATAAGCTTGAGACTGTCTTTGCAGGATTTTGACTCTTGTTGATAGAAGAGTATCACCCAGTGCTGAAACCAGGTTGTGACCAAGATGGACCCAGAATTGCACAAAGCCTCCATTCATTTTGGAGGTCCCAGGAACTTCTTGTTGTCTAATTCTAAGCTGGCTTAAGTGCTTTGGTGTAGATTTGAGAATATTTGTTGGTCCTCATCCTCTACTGGTATCTGAGACCATTGCTTTTTCAAAGGCCAAAATAATTTCAATGATTTAAAGAACATGAAAATTGAAACTTGGAATGTTACAGTGTTAAAAAAATAACTATCATATTGACATTTTGACTGGCGAGTTCAGACAATTTAAACTAAATTTATTTGGAGTTTCAGGTACTCATATCCCAGGGGTAGGAAGCATGAAATTAGGTGATATAGAATTTGTTTACCCATTCAGGAAGGATGTGGTACATAGACAGGGAGTTGGGCCATGATAAATAAGGAATCTGCTAAGATACTAATAGCTGATTTTATGACTAAAAAGTTCAGGGTATTAATTATAGTAGTATATGCCCCTTTAGAACCAACTGATGGAGATGCTAGTGATTCAGATGAATTTTACTTACAGTTACAGGAGCAAACAGACAGGGTCCCAGGTAGAAATATGTTTTTTTTTATTAGAGAATTTTCATGCCCAGGTCAGTAGAAATAGGGATAGATGGTATCCTAGCCTAGGTAAATTTGGTCTAGGTAAAGAATTCAGTAATGGCTACAGACTGTTGCAATTTTGTAGGTATAACAATTTAGTTATAACCAATATAGTGTTTGGTCAGGATATGGCCCATTAGTTAACATGGTATTCATGTGATGGTAAGATAGCAAACCTTATTGATTATTTTATTGTAAACCAAAAACTGGCAGGATCAATACAAAATACTAAGGTGCATAGGAGTGCTGTTACTGATGCTAAAAGTAAATACCACCATCTGGTAGTGTCTAGGGTTAATTTAAAGCTGGAATTTCGGAAGGGTAACTACCTCCCAGGAAGTTATGATGTTGTTAGACTCCAGGATGAGAATTTGAGAGAAACTTTCCAGGAACAGTCAAATATTAAACTGGAGAGTTTAAAATTTGACAACATGGAAGATGGATGGAATAATTATAGGAAAACAATTTGCAAAATTGCTGACGGTGTCTTAGGGAAGAAAGTTAGGACTGCAGCTAGGAATATTAGTGAAAAAGCTTTAAGTTTAATAGAAAAGAGAATGGGCTTGTACAAGAAATATCTGAGTGATAGATCATATGAAAATAAAAGGAATGTAAAGAGCGTGGAGAAAGCATTAAAATATGAACTAAAGAGGTGTGAAGTGGAGGCCATGGATAAAATTGCTGAGGATCTGGAAGATGCAGCTAGATGGCCTAATAGTAGAATAGTGTACTGGCATGTTAATAAATTCAGAGGGAGTAGTCAGTCTGGACTTGTTCCAGTTAAAGATATGAACAGGGCCAGAATTAGTGATAAGGAAAGAGTTAAAGATAGATGGGCAGAACACTTTGATTATATGCTAAACCAAGATAGAGTTGCAGGAAAAGATATAGAGGAAAATGAAAAAGTTTGTGATACCTTGGATGTGAAATAAGATTTGTTTTGTGAGTAAGAATTAGCAATAATACTAAAAGGATCAAAAAATATTAAGGCTCCAGGTGCTGATAGTGTGGTAAATGAGTTTCTTAAATATGGCAGCTCTGAGGTTAGAAATAAGTTACTGAAGATTACGAATATGATTTTTGAAAAAGGGGAAGTACCTAGCGATTTTAGGAAAACGTTAATTAAACCACTGTATAAGAAAGGTGATAAGAGTGAGTGTTGGGAAGTGTTATATAAGGTGTACAGTGTTTTTCTGACAGTTTTTCAAGGGAGAAGGACAATTTCTGGAAAGTGTTAAAATCCACCTTCTGCCCTCCCCCCAATTCTAACTTCTAGTGCAAGTGTCATTCTTACTTACAGTTAGTTTAATAGATGTTTTGTTTACCTTTCGTTTTTCAGATAGGAGAAAGAAAGGAAAAGGAAGAGATATTGAAGCAGAATTTGAAGAATCCCTTCAAGATGTTGATGTTTCTGGTAAGTTCTTTTCTTTTTAACAATGAAGCTTCCAGGGTATAAGTGCTTTTTATCTTGATTTTGAGATTAAAAAAAAAACTACCTTAGTTTGTTTTGTAGTTCGTTAATAGTAGACCACTCAAGTCCTTTCAGAAATATTTTGCTGTCAAGGTGTTTAAAGCTCTGTCTGATTAGTCCTATTAATTGTGATGCTTTTGTGGTATTTGCTTTTATGTTCACAGAGCTTCAATTGAGAGTCAATGATGATGCCAAGATCTTTTCAGATTCTACTTAAGTTAAGGTTATCCTTAGGCCTATCTTTTCCTTTATTGTTAATTGTGAAGTAAACTTAAATCCACTTAAACTTTTTTGCATGCTGACCTATGGTCTGCATTGCACAGGGACTGATCGCCAGACTCAATGCCTGTGGCCAGGAGGGCAATGCGTGGTTAGGGGAAAATATCCCAACGCTTCCCGTGTTTTCCCCCCAAATTTCTCTAGGTACCCATATAGAGCCGGGTCAACTCTGGCTGAGTTTACAGGGTCACACCATTGACTGCATCCTAAGCCAAATAACCAGCAACACAAGGACTTGAACTGCAAACCAACCGCATCCTAAGCCAAATAACCAGCAACACCAGGACTTGAACTGCAAACCAACCGCATCCTAAGCCAAATAACCAGCAACACCAGGACTTGAACTGCAAACCAACCGCATCCTAAGCCAAATAACCAGCAACACCAGGACTTGAACTGCAAACCAACCGCATCCTAAGCCAAATAACCAGCAACACCAGGACTTGAACTGCAAACCAACTGCATCCTAAGCCAAATAACCAGCAACACCAGGACTTGAACTGTAAACCAACCGCATCCTAAGCCAAATAACCAGCAACACCAGGACTTGAACTGCAAACCAACTGCATCCTAAGCCAAATAACCAGCAACACCAGGACTTGAACTGCAAACCAACTGCATCCTAAGCCAAATAACCAGCAACACCAGGACTTGAACTGTAAACCAACCGCATCCTAAGCCAAATAACCAGCAACACCAGGACTTGAACTGCAAACCTCAGGATATCAAGTCTAGAGCAGTAACCACTCGGCTTGGACTGTTTGTGGAGTAGATGAATGTTATTTGTCCAAAGCTAAACTAAAGCTAGTTTAAGATGTTGGTGTTTCTTGTAAGTTCTTTCTTCTTAAAAATTTAAGCTTCCTGGGTTTAAGTGCTTTTTTTCTGGATTCTCAGACTTGAAAAAAAGATCATTGTTTATGGTGAAGCTGAATAGTTGTTTATTGGATAAATTGATTTTTTTTTTTTAACTTACTAAAGCTTGATGTCTCTATAGAAAATTTTCAGACCTATCAATAATCTGTTAAACCTGTAAAATAACTTCCAAACAAAAGAGATAGAGAAAAGTCTTATAGTCTTTATGAATTACATTAAAGACAATTGATTAGCTGATAATCTATTGATCCTGGAGTCAAAGGGCTTGCCTGATAGAGTTAGTGACTTAAATTTAAGTGCTGATGAATCACTTTTGACTTACGTCTTTTTTCTAACTATATGTTTCTTTTGTTGTTAAGATTAGACTAAACAGAGAACCAGAAGTGGGATATTAACCAACACAAGACCAGGGTCAGTTTCTCTATTTGTATCATTGCCAAAGTTTAACCCTATGTTGAGACTCCACAGCTCCAAAATGTCTTGGATGCAACTTTCCTAAGACCAGGTCATTTCCAGAAATAATTTGATATATTTCCAGTAGATGCAACTTCAGTTTGCACTCTTATAAATGTTGTCACAGTATATTCAATGCCATTTGTTCCTTTTTCTTTATTGTAAGTGTAATTTTTCTCAACAGAGCACACATAAACAATCACTAAAAGGGAAGTGGGAAGATTTTTCTGTTTAGTTTGGGGGGGGGGGTAGGCTCAAAATATAAAACGTGCCTTTTTTGCTGCTTCATTGAGTTTTCTGATTGGGCTATTTTGACCAACCTTGGGAAAGTTGGTCCTATTGTCTGTGTGCGAATTTCATTTGTTGGACGAACCAAATTAAATATACGTTTCTAGTTATAAGCACTCACAATAAATAAAGTGCACTTGTTTTAGAGTTAACTAGACTTATCTAACTAATTCTAAGAATAATTAATTAAAAAAGACGGTGATGCATTCTTCTCATATTGAAGTTCCTTCTTTCCTGAGTAATAACTTGCAGCTTTTATCACTAATAATCACATAGCCACTTTATAAAAGTGACATTTTGTAATGTAAATCACATCCTTGCACATGTAAAGCATTTTTTTTGTACGTTTGGTACGTTAAAACGTATTCTGGGATATGTTGCATTTCATAATAGGTATATCATAAGAGGTATTTCAAATAGAGATATGGTTTTTCTACCAAGGATTTTTAAGGTGTTTTTTAATGAGTATTTTGACTGATCTATTGTGTGAGTCATTTACTTTTTGTGTGAGTCATTGCTAGTCATTTACTTTGTGTGATTGCCAGATTGTATGTATCTGTTGCTTCTGGTATCAATTCTGTGAAACGTAAGGGGGGGGGTAGTTTTGTCGTGTTTTTCTTTTTTTATTATACACTAAAAAAAAACAAATATTTTCAATGAAAATAGCAAATAAAGGTATCTTAAAAAAAAAAACTTGGGGATGTAATTGTCGTCCCTAATTGACGCCTGTGCCTGTTGAACTCTTCCTTGAAACAATCAACATCTGTGTTAGATTAAATTAGACCCCAAGGGAGAAGGCTCCAGATGCTTGTGTAGTGCCAAGAAAAGCTGTTTTCAAGGGCCCTTTGTTTCTTCTTGGTCAGGTTATCAGGTTATTAGAAAAGCTGTATGCCTACATGTTTCTATTCTGCCCTTGCCATGGTGCAAGGAAAAGACAAAATACTGAAATTAGAAATCGCAGGATTAGTGTGTATCTGATCCTTTCTTTCCACCCCAATTCCACTGACTAAAATTTAGCATGATTAAAAACATATATTCGCAAGGTTTCTATACATTAAAATATCTTAGAATTACTGGGTTTCAATTCTTTGATATAGTTGAAAATCTTCAGTTGTCTTGCCTCCATGAAATCTAATGATCCTGCCTTGTTTCTATTAGTTGTCGGTTTTGATCCTAAATGAAATTAGAGGATATATAATTTGCCTGAAATAAGAGGAGAAGAAGAATAAAAATCGGTTATGTAGCCAAAGAAGGTTGTAGCCAAAACTCAGCTTGTCTGGCTGCACAACAGCAACTCTATAAGAAAATTAAAACAAATTTTCTTGTGAATTATTATCGCTTCTAATCAGCAGTTATACCAAACCAATCCTGCTCAACTCATCCTCAGGGCTATACTGTGGTGTTCTCCTCCCCATAGTATAGTGCAGACGGTTTGATATCATTCCATTTTCCCTTCTTGCTTTAGTTTTGTTTTTCTCTGTTTAAAGCTTTTTCCAATAGGCAATGTTTAGAAGTCCTCCAAAAAAAATGTCCCCCCAGATCCCAAATCAAATTCCAGTGAATGTGCCATAGTGAAAGATACCCATCTTGGCTGGTCAAGCACACTTTCTCAAAGTTCAAATGATAGCTCCAATTCGGAGAATAGGACAATGATAAGTGTAGGGGCTAATGTAACCATAAATGATGATAATGGGTTTCAAGAGGTCCTCTCTAGAAGTTCTAAAAAAAGGAAAAAAATCTCCCCAATTAAAAGCATTTCCCCTCTCCCTGCCCAAGATCCTCCCTCCAAAAACTTAGGAATTTACCTTAAAATTACTCCCACTACCCCCTTTGAAATAAAAATGATCACTGCAATAAGAGTTGCAATTTTTAAATTGCTAAAATCAATGTTCTCTCTTAACATTAACCGTGATGGATCTCTGCTAATAGCTGTAGAAGATCAGAAATCAGCAGATACAATAATTAACCTTAAATCCCTTCTGAATACCCCAATTATTGCATCTAATTGGAAACCAAAACAATCACCAACAAAAATAGTAGTTTATAATGTTCCCCCAGAGATATCTACTCAGGAGTTAAAAGAACGCCTTTCAGATAGGGCTGGAAACACAATCCCAGTTGAGGATGTTACCCAACTTGGAAAACCCAACTCTAATGGCCTAAAAACTAGTAGATCCTTCTTATTCACACTGAAGGATAAAATTGATATCCCAGAAAAATTATTCCTATTTGGGCAAATCAAACCACACAAGGAATACAAACCTAAGCCTATTCAGTGTCAGAAGTGTTTCAAACTGGGACACACAACAAACAAATGCAATGAAATTCTCCAAGAGTGTAGTAATTGTAAATCTTTCCATCCTAAAGAGCTGACAACTTGCAACAACACTCAGCCTACATGCATCAATTGCAAAGGCCCACATGAATCTACAAATAAATCATTATGCCCTGCATACAAGAAAAGAGCTCTAACACTCCAAATATCAACAGAGAAGGCAATCCCATACCCCTTTGCAGCAATGGAAGCAAATGCTGCCCAACAATACCAAATAAAGCCTGTAATGAAACCAACCAAAACCCCCAAGTCAAATGCCCCCAATGCATCAAGCACCCCATATAAAACACCATCTTCTAGGCCCCCTAGCTCAAATCCCTATCAGAAGCAATCACCAAGCCAACAAGCCTCCTTGTCCGGTGAGATGAGGCCAGCCTGGCCCTCCCTCCCAAGAAGAAACAAACCAGAAACACTACCAGGAATCAATCCATTAACCAACAAACAGGATGCACTACCAAAAATGCAATCCCCAAATATATGCTTATTCATTCTAAACTGTAATGCAGTTCAGGCCATGAACATACATCAACTACAGAAAACAAAAATTATTGCAGAATTGGCAAAAATTTACATCCAAGATGATATGCTCATTCAAGCAAAAAAAGATCTTGCTTTACTCTTAACAAAGCTGAACATTGATACACATTCATATGAAGAATAAATCAACAACACAACATTTATCAATACTCCAATGGAATGTAAGATCACTCACAGAAAATAAGCTAAATGAACTAACATCATTTATGAATAATAATTCAATTAATATTGCTTGCCTCCAAGAAACTCATTTAACCCAAAATCAACAAATTAAGTCTCTGGGATATACTATCCTGAGAAAGGATAGATCTTCAGAGAGAAAAGGAGGTGGTGTAGCTTTATTAGTTAATAATAATATAAAATTTTGTGGCATCAATTTTCCAGATTTTGAAAATGATGTTGATGTAATTGGTATAAGTGTTTGGCTGAATAATTTAAAAACCTACATAATAAGCTTTTATAACCCTAATGGCCAAACTACAGATGCCAAGGATTTCTTTAATTATATAAATAATTCTAATATGTTAAAAAATATCATTATTTGTGGAGATTTCAATGCCCACAGCCTTTTGTGGGGGAATAAACCAGCAAATAAAGCTGGTAAATTTATTGAGCATATGACTTCAAATAATAATGAATTAGTTGTTGCTACCCCTCCAAACCTGAATACTTATTTCAACCCCAAAACTGGCAATTTCTCCACAATTGACCTACAAATTGTGTCTTTAAATTTTTTGAACAAAATTTACATAAATAAAATTGATAGTCTATGTACAGACCACTTTGCTATAGTTTGCTCCCTAAATGAACCTGCTGAAACTTTATCTCATACATCCAAATATATCAACACTAAAGCAAATTGGTCTATTTTCCAAAATAAGCTAAATGATGAAATTACAAGTTTCACCCAAAGTTCATGCATTTCTAAGACAACAGTTGACACACATGCTGAAGCATTGACATCTTTACTAATAAATACAGCTAATCATGCTATCCCCAGGACAACACCTAAGAAAACATTCCCTAAACAAATTCCTAAAGCATGGTGGACAAATGAGTGCCTAAATAAATGGAGGATAAAAAAGGCAGCTAGGACAGAATTCATAAAAAAACCAACACCTACTACATATTTAAAAAAATTACAAGCAGAATCTAATCTAAAAAGGACTATAATAGATACTAAATATAAATACTGGAATAATTTTGCAAATAATCTCTCCAGAGAAACAAATGAGCCAATTATACATAAAGTCATAAGCCACATATGTGGGAAAAAGACTTCTCCCAACCCACTCCTGTATGAGCTTATACATAATAATACCCATTATGATAATGATAATGAAAAGGCTAACCTATTTGCAACTCTTTTTGTTAATAAGCTAACATCAAATAATCAAAGCAAGCTGTCCACAATTCCTATGAACCCTAGTTACCAACCACGCCCAGGATCCGAGTACATAACTAATCCATTTTCAATCCAGGAATTGAATAATGCAATACATCATATTAGGTCCAAAACTAGCAGTAGCTATGACAATATACACCCTACATGGATAAAGAATCTCACACCTTCATACAAACAAGAACTGCTAAATTGTTATAATCACGCTTGGGCATCTTCTAGGTTCCCCAATATATGGAAATGTTCGTCCCTCCTACCAATCCTAAAGAAAAATAAACCAAAAGATAACCCTGAGTCTTATAGGCCCATAATGATTACACCTGTGATGGGGAAAATAATGGAGAAAATGATTTATCACAGACTCCTCTGGTTTGTTGAGAAAAATAACATGATCCCACACACTCAAATTGGATTCAGGAAATACCACTCCTCAACAGATGCTTTCATTTTGCTAACAAATGCAATAAATGAATCTTTCTCAAAAAATAATATCCTAGTGGCAGCTTTCCTAGATTTTGAAGGAGCTTATGACAATGTGAACCACCAAATCCTTTTAAATAAACTTGCAAACCTTGGAGTACCTCCTAAGCTAGTATCCTTTATTAAATCCTTCATAGAAGTGCGAAGTTTCATTGTTTGTGTTGGTTCAGCCTCTTCACCCCAAAAGACAATATCCAAAGGCCTACCTCAGGGAGCAGTCCTCAGTTGCCTCCTTTTTGCCCTATATCTCTGGGACATGAACCTACCCCACACGAATCTACAATATGCTGATGATCTGGTGCTATGGTCATCTGGCAACACCTTTCAGATAGCACAGTCAAATCTGCAAAAGTCACTTTTCCAGTTTGAAAAGTTCTCTCAACAATCAGATTTACCCATTGCACCCACCAAGTCAAAAATAATCCAATTTCACCGGAAGCGAAACCATGTTAATGCAAAACTAACTCTAAATAAAACAACTATTCCAGAAGATAATAATATTAATTACCTAGGTCTCATGCTTGACCAAAAACTTAATTTCCACCTCCACATTTCAAACACAATAAAAAAATGTTATAGAAAAGCAAATATACTAAAAAGACTTCTTTCCACACCCTGGGGTTGTAAGGAGAAAACCTTACTCCAGTTTTATAAATCACATATAAGACCCCATATTGACTATGGGCTCATTGTCTATGGTGCATGTGCAAAGACCCAGATGCAAAAAATTGAAACAACACAAAATGAAATAATACGTCTCATATTTGGTCTTAGGAAACCCACAAGCACCAAGTTTCTGCTTATGGAGAGTGGATTAACAACAATAAGGGAGAGACGTAGCTTTCTCTTGATAAAACATCTTACAAAAATTGAATCAAATAGCTCACACACATTACATAATTGGTTAAGAAATCCAGCCATGTATAGAGGTATTGCAGATGAGTATGCCAATATTCAAAAGAAGTTCCCTGTACCAGCAAAGTCTATTGCACCTACTTTCCCCCAATCCCCTCCATGGAATTGGTTATTTCCCATAATAAATACTGAATTTTCAAAATGGAATAAAGATTTAACCCCCATTGCTTTTGTCCAGAAAAAATTTGCAGAACTTAATACAATTACCTATAAAAATCACTTCCAAATATTTGTTGATGGGTCAAAAATGGATGAGAAGGTTGCAAGTGGTGTTTTCCTTCCTCACCTGAAAATTGCAATGGGCGAGAGATTATTTAATAATTTATCTATAATGTCTGCTGAGTTAAATGCCATAATCATGGCATTAGAACACCTTAAGCAAAACCAACCTTTGATTGAAAATTCGAATAATATTATCATCTATTCCGACTCTTTATCAAGCCTTGAGTTGCTGGCCTCAGCTCCTCAACATAAGTTGGACATTGACACTTATCATTGTCTCAGTATTATTGATAATCTTACTTCAAGTGGCATAAAAACTTACTTTCAGTACATTCCTAGCCACTCTGGCATAAGTGGTAATCATCAGGTTGATGAAATAGCAAAAAATGCTATAAATATTGACCAGCCAAGTGGGAGACCAATCCCAATTAGAGATATTTACCAATGGAGGCTATCAGATATTAATTTTAATAAGATTAATCCTATCCTTTCCCCCTTTCCCAATAAGTATCTTTCTAAAATTTATCATAGAATTCGTTCTGGAACAAATGGACTAAATTTCCTTGCATTCTCATATAAGCTTTCTAATTCAAGTGGCTCAATTCCCCTGTCCCCTCTTTGCAGGCATTGTAATATGAATAATGAAACAATTGACCATTGCCTATTTGAATGTAATATGCTGACGTCTGCACAACATACCTTGCTTTGTAAACTGTTAAAATACTTCAAACACCACAAAATCCCACTATCAGCCAAGAGCCTAGCCAACTATAACTGCACACAGAGCATAGAAATCGACATCTATCATCTTATATTTGAACTCCTAGAGTCAAAAGATCTGCTGAAAGATATCTGAATATATCTAATAAATATGAGGCAATCAAGCCAGTAGCTCTGTAGCCCACAGAGTGAAGCAAAAGGAAAAGGGCTAAATAGTTTTACTGAAAAGCTCGCCTGCTGTTAAATAGAAGAAGAAGAAGAAGGTTGGGGGTGAGGAGGAGGAATCCTAGGTCTCATATTCTTCCTACCAAAGGTGGAAAAATGCAATACCAATATGATTTTACGAAACGTAAGGTACCATTATGGAATTATAGAATAATATAGGCCTACTACTTTTTATGATATAATTTACATCCCTCTCACCTCAAAGTGAATTACACCTCCTCTGAAATAAAATTTGGCTATATTTCGGAAGTAATTTTTGGTAACAAAAATCATCACCATTGTTATCTAGACTATTAAATTTTTGTGTATTATGGCTCCACAAAAATTTTCTTTTGCATCAAAAGTATGATATTTCTCAAAGTATATGTGAAGAATGTAAATGAAATTTTTATTCGTCCTAATTTTTTCCATTATCACATGGCTTGAAAAGTATTTAATATTTTCTATGCCAGATTACATCCAGGGAAGTTCAAACTAGGGAAAATAACTGCTTTCTAGACACGCTTTCTTTTGTATTTCAAAGAAATTAATAGGGCCAGGTGAGTGAAACTTTTGGGAATTCTCATCATTATCAGTTCTGAAACTTAAAGAAAAAACCTTTTCGCATGCTGACCAATGGTATGCTGACCATGCTGACGCATGCTGACTGAGCTTACAGGGTCACACCATTGACTCCATTCCAAACCATGAGGGTTAAAAATGGTCAGTTCTGAAAAAATGGTCAAATATCAAGTCCTAAAAAGCTTTGAAAGTTTCATTCACCTACCTCAAGTCCTTATCTTTTAAATATCAAAGGAAGTTTGTCAGGAGAACGATTGTTTATAATAATCGAATAAATGGTCATTGATGGTGTAATGCGCTTTTAGCTTCCAACTACTCTGCTTAATTTGAGTAATTCTTAGAAACTAAATGTAAAAATTAAAGTTTTCTTAAAGTTTTTCAAAGTTTTCTATAGTTTTCAAAAAAAAAAATATTAGAAAACTAAATAATTTTACGACTTCTTTTTTAGAGGGTCTCCCGAGAGCTGCAAAGCAAGATATTGAACGCATAGATTTTTCTGCACAAGAGGATACATTCGGTGCTAAAGATTATAGAAATGAGATGACACTCAAGCCAGATCATGAAGCGCGTCCTTTATGGGTGGTAAGGTTATTTTCCGTCATTCACTACTTGCTAGCTGTATTATTTTATAATTCCTATAATTTAAAGAAATAAATAAACTGATTTATACCATATCTGAAATATACATGAGGAGTGGACTGTTCCCTTAGGTAATTCTAAGAAATAATTCTGGAAAAGTTGCAAAAAAACAGTGACCTATAATTACACCTTTTCAGTGTTCAGGAAAAAACAATCAGCCCCCAGATTAGACTTGAAAATGAGTATATAACCTAAAATCTTGGTGCATTTCTGGAGGGGTCGCCACAAAACCAAGGTTTATACACAGGGTGGTAAACAGGAAGAACATTTCCTAATGTATCCCCCAAGGTCTCTTATGGATTTACGGTTCCTGTGTTCGTGTTTCTTGCTTTGATACTATCACGTTGCCTGTCAAAGTATAGGTCTACCGGATGGTGTTTCATAGTACTATTTAAGCAAGGCGCAGGAAACATGTAAAACTGGGCGGGTAATAGAAGCATTGGGAAGCTTTTCACCGAGTTTGAACTACAGTTTAATCTTATTAATCCGAGAGATTCTGAACTAGTAGCCTTTCGGATTATCAAATTTTCTGAATTACCGAGGGTATCACTTAAACAATAAAAAATTGTGGAAATTATATGATATTTATTTGTACCTAGTTATTATACATAGATTACATGTTGGTCAGTGTAAATAAAGATTGTTGGAAAATGACAAAATAATCTTATCTCTTCTTCTTCTATTTAACGGCGGGCTTTTCAGTATTACTCTTAGCCCTTTTCCTTTTGCTTCACTCTGTGGGCTACAAAGCTACTGGCTTGATTGCCTCATATTTATTAGATATTTTCAGATATCTTTCAGTAGATCTTTCGACTCTAGGAGTTCAATTATGAGATGGTAGATGTCGATTTCTATGCTCTGTGTGCAGGTATAGTTGGCTAGACTCTTGGCTGATAGTGAGATTTTGTGGTGTTTGAACCATTTTAACAGTTTACAAAGCAAGGTATGTTGTGCAGACGTCAGCATATTATATTCAAATAGGCAATGGTCAATTGTTTCATTATTCATATTACAATGCCTGCAAAGAGGGGACAGGGGAATTGAACCGCTTGAATTAGAAAACTTATACGAGAATGCAAGAAAATTTAAACCATTTGTTCCAGAACGAATTCTATGGTAAATTTTAGAAAAATACTTATTGGGAAAGGGGGAAAGGATAGGAATATTCTTATTAAAGTTAATATCTGATAGTCTCCATCGGTAAATATCTCTAATCGGGATTGGTCTCCCACTTGGCTGGTCAATATTTATAGCATTTTTTTGCTATTTCATCAACCTGATGATTACCACTTATGCCAGAGTGGCTAGGAATATACTGAAAATAAGTTCTTATGCCACTTGAAGCAAGTTTATCTATAATACTGAGACAATGATAAGTGTCAATGTCCAACTTATGCTGAGGAGCTGAGGCCAGCAACTCAAGGCTTGATAAAGAGTCGGAATATACTATAATATTATTTGAATTTGCAATCAAACGTTGGATTTCCTTAAGGCGTTGTAATGCCATGGTTATAGCATTTAACTCAGCAGACATTATAGATACATTATTATATAATCTCTCGCCCATTGCAATTTTCAGGTGAGGAAGGAAAGCACCACTTACTACCTTCTCATTCATTTTTGACCCATCAACAAATATTTGGAAGTGGTTTTTATAAGTAATTGTATTAAGTTCAGCAAATTTTTTCTGGACAAATGCAATGGGGGTTATATCTTTATTCCACTTTGAGAAATCAGTATTTATTATGAGAATTGACCAGTTCCAGGGAGGGGATTGGGGGAAAGTAGGTGCAACAGACTTTGCTGGTACAGGGAACTTCTTCTGAATATTGGCATACTCATCTGCAATGCCTCTATACATGGCTGGATTTCTTAACCAATTATGTAGGGTGTGTGAGCTATTTGATTCAATTTTTGTAAGATGTTTTGTCAAGAGAAAGGTACGTCTCTCCCTTATTGTTGTTAAGCCACTCTCCATAAGCAGAAACTTGGTGCTTGTGGGTTTCCTAAGACCAAATATGAGACGTATTATATCATTTTGTGTTGTTTCAATTTTTTGCATCTGGGTCTTTGCACATGCAACATAGACCATGAGCCCATAGTCAATATGGGGTCTTATATATGGTTTGTAAAACTGGAGTAAGGTTTTCTCCTTACATCCCCAGGGTGTGGAAAGAAGTCTTTTTAGTATATTTGTTTTTCTATAGCATTTTTTTATTGTGTTTGAAATGTGGAGGTGGAAATAAAGTTTTTGGTCAAGCATGAGACCTAGATAATTAATATGATTATCTTCTGGAATAGTTGTTCCATGTAGAGTTAGTTTTGCATTAACATGGTTCCGCTTTCGGTGAAATTGGATTATTTTTGACTTGGTTGGTGCAATGGGTAAATCTGAATGTTAAGAGAATTTTTCAAATTGGAAAAGTGACTTTTGCAGATTTGACTGTGCTATCTCAAAGGTTTTTCCAGATGACTATAGCACCAAGATCGTCAGCATATTGTAGATTCGTGTGAGGGAGGTTCATGTCCCAGAGATATAGGGCAAAAAGGAGGCAACTGAGGACTGCTCCCTGAGGTAGGCCTTTGGTTATTGTCGTTTGGGTTGAAGAGGCTGAACCAACACAAACAATGAAACTTCGCACTTCTATGAAAGATTTTATAAAAGATACTAGCTTGGGGGGTAGTCCAAGATTTGCAAGTTTGTTTAAAAGGATTTGGTGGTTCACATTGTCGTATGCCCCTTCAAAATCTAGGAAAGCTGCAACTAGGAGATTATTTTTTGAGAATGATTCATTTATTGCATTTGTTAGCAAAATGAAAGCATCTGTTGAGGAGTGGTGTTTCCTGAATCCAGTTTGAGTGTGAGGGATCATATTATTTTTTTCAACAAACCAGAGGAATCTGTAATATATCATTTTCTCCATTATTTTCCCCATCACAGGAGTAATCATTATGGGCCTATAGGACTCAGGGTTATCTTTGGGTTTATTTTTCTTTAGGATTGGTAGGAGGGACGAACATTTCCATATATTGGAGAACATAGAAGATGCCCAAGCGTGATTATAACAGTTTAGCAGTTCTTGTTTGTATGAAGGGGTGAGATTCTTTATCCATGTAGGGTTTATATTGTCATAGCTGCCGCTAGTTTTGGTCCTAATATGATGTATTGCATTATTCATTTCCTGGATTGAAAATGGACTAGTTATATACTCGGATCCTTGGCGTGGTTGGTAACTTGGGTTCATAGGAATTGGGGATATTTTGCTTTGATTATTGGATGTTAGCTTATTAACAAATAGAGTTGCAAATAGCTTAGCTTTTTCATTATCATTATCATTATGGGTATTATTATGTATAAGCTCATACAGGAGTGGGTTGGGGGAAGTCTTTTTCCCACAGATGTGGCTTATGACTTTATGTATAATTGGCTCATGTGTCTCTCTGGAGAGATTATTTGCAAAGTTATTCCAGTATTTATATTTAGCATCTATTATAGTCCTTTTTAGATTATATTCTGCTTGTAATTTTTTTTAATTATGAAGTAGGTGTTGGTTTTTTTTATGAATGCTCTCCTAGCTGCCTTATTTGTTCTCCATTTATTTTGGTACTCATTTGTCCACCATGCTTTGGGAATGTGTTTAGGGAAGGTTTTTTTTGGGTGTTGTCCTGGGGATAGCATGATTAGCTGTATTTATTAGTAAAGATGCCAAGACTTCAGCATGTGTGTCAACTGTTGTGTTTGAAATGCATGAATTTTGGGTGAAACTTGTAATTTCATCATTTAGCTTATTTTGGAAGATAGACCAATTTGCTTTAGTGTTGATATATTTTGAGGTGTGTGATCGGGTTTCAGCAGGTTCATTTAGGGAGCAAACTATAGCAAAGTGGTCAGTACATAGACTATCAGTTGTATTTATACAAATTTTATTCAAAATGTTTAATGACACAATTTGTAGGTCAATTGTAGAGAATCTGCCACTTTTGGGGTTGAAATATGTATTCAGGTTTAGAGGCGTAGCAACAGCTAATTCAATATTATTTAAAGTCATATGCTCAATCAATTTACCAGCTTTATTTGCTGGTTTATTCCCCCACAAAAGGCTTTGGGCATTGAAGTCTCCACAAATAATGATATTTGTTAACATATTAGAATTATTTATATAATTAAAAAAATCCATGGCATCTGTAGTTTGGCCATTAGGGTTATAAAAGCTTATTATGTAGGTTTTTGTATTATTCAGCCAAACACTGATACCAATTGCATCAACATCATTTGCAAAATCTGGAAAGTTGATGCCACAGAATTTTATATTATTTTTAACTATTAAAGCTACTCCACCTCCTTTTCTCTCTGATGATCTATCCTTTCTCAGGATAGTATATCCCAGAGACTTAATTTGTTGATTTTGGGTTAAATGAGTTTCTTGGAGGCAAGAAATATTAATGGAATTATTATTCATAAAAGATATTAGTTCATTTAGCTTATTTTCTGTGAGTGATCTTACGTTCCACTGGAGTATTGATATGTGTTGTGTTGTTGATTTAATTTTCATATGACTGTGTATCAATGTTCAGCTTTGTTAATAGTAAAGCATGATCTTTTTTTGCAGAATGAGCATATCATCAGGGATGTAGATTTTTGCCAATTCTGCAATGATTTTTGTTTTCTGTAGTTGATGTATGTTCATGGCCTGAACTGCATTACAGTTTAGAGTGTATAAGCATATATTTGGGGATTGCATGTTTGGTTGTGCATCCTGTTTGTCAGTTAAGGGATTAATTTCTGGTTTGTTTCTTCTTGGGAGGGGGGCCAGGCTGACCTCATCTCACCGGACAAGGAGGCTTGTTGACTTGGTGATTCCTTCTGATAGGGATGTGAGCTAGGGGGGTTAGAGAATGGTGTTTTATACGGGGTACTTGATGCATTGGGGGCGTTTGACTTGAGGGTTTTGGTTGGTTTCATTACGGGCTTTATTTGGTATTGTTCAGCAATATTTGCTTCCATTGCTGCAAAGGGGTATGGAATGGCCTTCTCTGTTTCTATTTGGAGTGTCAGTGCTCTTTTCTTATATGCAGGGCATAGTGATTTATTGATAGATTCATGTGGGCCTTAGCAATTGATACATGTAGGCTGAGTGTTGTTGCAAGTTGTCAACTCTTTAGGATGGAATGCTTTACAATTACTACACTCTAGGAGAATTTCATTGCATTTGTTTGTTGTGTGTCCCAGTTTGAGACACTTCTGACACTGGATAGGCTTTGGTTTGTATTCCTTGTGCGGTTTGATTTGCCCAAATAGGAATAAATTTTCTGGGATGTTAATATTTTCCTTCAGTGTAAATAAGAAGGATCTACTTGTTTTTAGGCCATTAGAGTTAGGTTTACCAAGTTTGGTAACATCTTCAACTGGGATTGTGTTTCCAGTCCTATCTGAGAGTCCTTCTTTTAACTCCTGAATGGATATTTCTGGGGAACATTATAAACTACTATTTTTGTTGGGATTCTTTTGGGTTCCATTCAGATGCATTAATTGGGGTATTCAGAAGGGATTTTAGATTAATTATTGTGTCTGTTGATTTCTGATCTTGGACAGCTATTAGCAAAGATCCATCACGGTGAATATTAAGAGAGAACATTGATTTTATCAATTTGAAAATTGCAACTCTTATTGCAGTAATCTTTTTTATTTCAAAGGGAGTAATAGGAGAAATTTTAAGGTAAATTCCTAAGTTTTGGGAGGGAGGATCTTGGGCAGGGAGAGGGGAAATGCTTTTGATTGGGGAGATTTTTTTCCTTTTTTTAGAGCTTCTAGAAAGGACCTCTTGAAACCCATTATCATCATTTATAGTGACATTAGCCCCTACACTGATCATGTCCTATTCTCAGAATTGGAGCTATCATGTGAATTTTGTGATAGTGAGCTTGACCAGCCAATATGGGTATCAGTTTCACTGGTATTTGGGGTGGGATCTGGGGGTACTTTTTTTTTTGGAGGACTTCTAAGCATTGCCTATTGGAATAAGCTTTAAACTAAAACAAGAAAGAAAGAAAGAAAGGATATTACAATGATAACAAACCGTCTGCACTCTACTGTGGGGAAATTTTCAGGATCAAAAGAAACACCACAGTATGGCCCTGAGGAGGATTTGAGCACGATTGGTTCGGTACAACTACTGATTAATTGAGATAATAATTCACAAGGAATCTATTCTAAATTTCTTAAAATGTTGCTGCTGTGTTTCAACTGTCAACTGTTCTCACTTGTTTGAAATAGTATGTTCTGTTGTTTCTTCTGAAGAGAGAACTGCTATCACTTTCTCGAACTCAGAACAGCTTCTACATCAACACTGTGCTATTGAGACCAATGTGAAAGTGTTGCAGCAACCGAAAAACCTCATTACACATAACAGTACAGGAATTTGTAGCTTCGTCGTGTTTTTCGTTATCTCCAGCACTCTCCGTGTCTCGCTCAACCCCATGTACTATATCTCTTATCTACTTGCCATGATCTCTTGAATTATTTCTTCATCGGTTAAATCCGCATTCAAATCCGCCTCTAATAACTGAGAAATCGAAGGAGCTGCTACTTGTACTTGAGGGAAGTAACCGAGGCACTTGAGACCTCGGTAGACTACCGAACATGTCGGATTATCAAGATTGGACTGTAGTAACATGTTTTACTCTGCTTGTTTTTCTATCCTTTTCAATCTCTCTCCCCATCTCCATATTTGTCTCTCTTTACCTCTTTCTCTCTCTCTCTCTCTCTCTCTCTCTCTCTCTCTCTCTCTCTCTTTCACTCTCAAGCACTCTTGTTGTCTTACTCTACATCATTACTTGCCACGATCTCGTCAATTATTTCTTCATCGGTTAAATCAGTGTTCAAATATTCCACCAATAGCTTAGAAATGAAAGGAGCTGATAACTTACCTACTGGAAGCAGGTCACCAAGGCCCTTGAAAGTTTGTTGAACTACCTAACGTGTCGGATTTTCAGCATTGGACTTGAGTAAAATTACTATGGTAGTATCTTTTATCCTCTGTCCTTCTCTCCCTACCTGTTATCGTCTTTCTGCTTCTTACTCGTTCTTTTTCTCCTTCCCTTTCTATTTTACTCTCAAACTTTCTCTTTCACTCTGTATCTATCTATTTTTATTTCTCTCCCGGTTCTTGTTCTTCGGCTAATATTTTGTTCTGCAAAGATTCACTAATATTTGTGGGTATTCTAATATTCCATTTTAAACACTTGATCTAGATTTTGCGGGCAGGCCGTGCCTTCACAGAAAAGTCTAATTGAAAATCCACTCATTCTTATGAATAAATTTTATCTGTTATTTTTGCGTTATACTATTGTTGATGTTTATACCATTTTTTATAGTTGCCAAATGGTCACATTTTCCTCGAGTCTTTCTCTCCAGTGTACAAACACGCCCATGACTTTTTGGTTGCCATTTCTGAACCTGTTTCGCGACCCAAGTATATACACGAGGTAAATATTATCTCCAATACTTTTTAAAAAATGTATATTTAGGGTATTATTTGAGGGAATAATCAAATTTATTGACAATAAACACACAGACTAAATTATTCGGGTTGACCCCAAACCAAGCGGTTGAACACGTGTTATTCTGATACAACCCTGTCTCTACTTTGTTCGTTCATCTTTTCCTTTAGTCAAATTCAAACGTTTAATCTATATTGACTCCATAAAAGATGCCTTTATTGCATATCTTTCCGTAGCTGGACCAAAGAAAATTTCCTTTCCTCCATGGTAAAAAATGTCTTTAATTCTATTGGTTACCTCTGTTGTACATTCTTCTTAGCCAATCATAATATTCTTTATGTTCAGAGAAACAAATAGCTTCGTTTTTTCAAACCTGTGGGAAATATAGAGCCAATATAAAGAGCGAAAATTTGAATTCGACCTTATTGATTCTTTTGTTGGAAAACTTGAGCCAGTAAAACGGAAGGAAAGTTTTTGACTCATCATGCTTTACGAGTAATCCCTTTATGGTTAGACTGTCTCTCCCAAAGCTTGTAAATTAAAACCAGTTATACATATTTTTTTTTTGGGGGGGGGGAGCAACATTGTTTTAAGAGGGGTGAGGGATGCTTAACAAGGTGATGATTATACATTATAACAGACAATTACCAAGATTAGGGACATTTCATTGTTTGGGAGGGGGGGGTGCATATTTAAGACGTCCCAAATTCATCCAGACGAGTGAATCAAATGAAAACTGTATGTGAGTATTTGGGAATCACAATATTAGGGGATAGGACACAGGATACAAAAATAGTAAACTAAAATACTAAAGTTTATGTTCTAACTAAAATTGGAAGTAATTAGGGCATAAACAAATGCCAAGGCTGTTCTAGGCTTAAACGTTTAAACAATAAGGTTAAAAGATAACAAGATTATAATCAGTGTATTTAAATCAAGAATCTGTTAAGAATTCCACACAAGAAAGAATAAAATTGTGCTTTTCCCTTATCTTTATAAAATGACTTTACTGTTTTGCAAAAGCTCCTGTTTTACTAATGCGTGGAGCTTGTACCGCCTCGTCTCCCGGATTAATTATGAGATTGTATGGGTTAAGGAAATCGGTCTTAGTTTCTGTCATAGCATTATGGCAGAGATTAATTATTGTATTGTATGGGTTAAGAAAATCGGTCTTAGTCTCTGCCATAGCATTATGGCTGAGATTAATTATGATATTGTATGGGTTAAGAAAATCGGTCTTAGTCTCTGCCCTAGCATTAGGGCAGAGATTAATTATGATAAAGTATGGGTTCAGAAAATTGGTCTTAGTCTCTGCCATAGCATTATGGCAGAGATTAATTATGATATTGTATGGGTTAATAAAATCGGTTAAATATATGCATTATGGCAGAGATTAATTATGATATTATATGGGTTAAGAAAATCGGTCTTAGTCTCTTATGATCTTAGCATTATCTCAATGCAAAATGGTCTTAGCATTATGATCAATGCAAAAATAAAGGTTTAAGTACCTCGCTCCCAGGAAGACTCCCTCTTAGATCACTAAATTCCAGGTGAATTATGTATCGTTATTTCGAAAGTATTGATGTTTTCGCTCCAAACTGCTTTCCCCTAGCCTCACTGATCACTTTGTCTCACTTCACTATCTCGCCCAATAGAGGAATGTATAGCCGCCGAGGTATATGTAAACTTTACCAAGGTTTTTGTTCTCCTACAATTCTTTTTCTTTCCGGTTTTCAGCCTCTAATGTGATATAAAGACCGTCTTCAGCTAAGGAGAGGCCTGTTTTAAATATTATAAATTCTTGCTATATTTACCAAGATGGTACAGAAATCATATTAAATATTTAAATATTATTAATTAATGTTTTAAATTAAATATTAAACATTTACTGAAAATAAATACGCACGAAGAGACTAAATTATTCGGTTTGGCCCAAAACCCAGCGGTTGAACATGTTTGTCTGATATAACGCTGTCTCTACTTTGTTTATTTTTTCTTTAGTTAAATTCAAACGTTGAAATTATGTTGGCTCCATAAAAGAGACTTTTATTGTATATTGTTTCATAGCTGAACGAAAGAAAAAAAAAAGATTTTCCTTTCCTCCATGGTAAAAAAAAAGGCTTTAATTTTATTGGGTACTCCTGTGATACATTCTCCTTAGCCAATCACAGTATTCTTTATTTCTAGAAAAACAAATAGCTTCGTTTTTTCAAACCTGTGTGAAATTTAGATCCAATAAAAAGGACAAAAATTGAAATTCGACCTGATTGGTTATTTTGTGGTAAAATTTGAGCCAGGAAAACGGAAGGAGAGTTTTTGACTCACCATGTTTCACAAGTAATCCCTTTATGGTTAGACTGTCTGTCCCAAAGCTCGCAAATTAAAACCAGCTATACATAAGTTCGTTTTTTTTTGTGGGAAGGGGGATAAGACCCAACGTTGTCCTAAGACGGATGAGAGATACTTACAAATCCAAAAAATGTTCAAATAATACAAAGAAAAGTCATTGAAGTCACTCAACTAGCTATGTGAATTCGCAATTCTTTTAACATTTCTTTTACCAAAGATCAAAATAGACAAGGGAAATTGTTAAAATACTAAGTTCTTTTGTAATATCCGAAGTTGGTCGGAAAGGCATAAACAAGAAAAAAAACCGTAGTTTATACTCTTTTCTCAGGATCGGAGAAAAATACCCCTTCCCCCCAACACAAAATTCAAAGTTACCTTAGCACTTTGTGTACACAGGGAATATTTATTTACAAAAAGAAAAGACCCCCTCCTCCGTTTTAATCGAATTGCTTATCCATCTGCCCACGTAAAATAGTGTAGTTTCGATTTTTTCTCCACGAATGCAAGTCTTATTCAAAACTGAGTGTATTCTAAAAAAAAAAATCCATGTCAGGTTCGAACCTATGCCCTCGAGATCGGGGATCGAATACCTAACCAGCCGCGCTTGATGTTTCCTTTGCTCTATTAATGTGCACAAGTAAATGGGTTCCCATGTGGTAGCATCGATTGATGCTCTGCTCAGCAATACGGAACCCGGGATTCAATTCCAGCTGCCAATCAATTCCATGCTACTTGTCCCTGTTTGAAAGAACTAGCAACTGAAGCGTCGACACCTTATGTGCCATAAATGGTTGTGTAATATTTTATCCTATTATCCAATAATTGATTTTCTCTAGCGTTACCAACACTGTTAATTATGCGTATATAGTAGATGTGCAATTTGCTTGTTTGAAATTAAATATCGACGTAGGATTTAGCAGAAAAGATCAACAAAAAATATGTCAACTGAATGATGTTATACTGGGTTTGTTGATTAGTTTGAATTGTCTCTTAACGTGTTTTCATTTCATGAATAAATTTTCATACAGAATTTATTGTTTACTTGTACATTTAAATACACATTTTCTTGTGTAGGGCGCTATATTACAGAATTAAAGACAGAGAAAATGGATATAATTTGAATAAAACATTGGAACAAAAGAAAAAACAACAACAAGCTTTAAATAATAAAAATTCGAATATTTCGACTCCACGTTCAGGAGCCTTTATCAACGAAAAAAAATAGTTAAACTAAGCGCAACATGTAAAGAAAAATAAAAAACAAATAAAAAGCATAAATAAAAACTCCCATATTAATAACCGTTCCCCTTACATATTATTATCCCTCACATCTTAATTCAAACTCGCTCCCCTCTTTCAAGACGGACCTCAGAGCCTTCTTCAGTTAGTCTTAGAATTGCTGCAAATCAAAAAGCAGTGTGCTCTTAGAAATTATTTATGTATGGGCGCTATATTATTATGGCTTTGATCGACATATCTGCTTATTTTAGTGGTTTGAGGCAGGCTTATTGAGAAAGCCTGCCATATTAGTTTTACATACGGTCTGTAAGAATGTAAAACTTGTTTCTGATTGGTGAATTATTTTTAGTTTACCAATCATAGACCATTTTACATACTTAAGGTATATGTTCCCACTGAAACAAGCGACCTTGCGAGACGCCTGTAGCCAAATAGACAAGATACTATATCATTGTGTTCATTAGTCCCGGATCTATCCATTCACCGAGTCGAATTATGATATTACATAGACTTTTTCTCGCTGCAAGATCTAGATTTGCTTAAAAGATCGGAAAATTGTCGTTTTTTCAACAATATTCAACTAATATTCAAAGTATTTTCAGTCTAAAAAACATGTAAAACAAATTTCAAAAATATAATTCGGTAAATGTATAGAGCTGATTCGCAACTATGGGATGATAAAATAATTACTGCATATTGATGCTATATCAAAGTTATAGGAGAACAGAAAAATAACATACCAAAAACTGCACAGGAAACATAAACCTTAAGCTCCATAATGTCATGCATAGAATAAATACCAAAAACTATAACATACCATAATAACATACCAAAAACTGCACAGGAAACATAAACCTTAAGCTCCATAATGTCATACATAACATACATACCAAAAACTATAACATACCAAAAACTGCACAGGAAACATAAACCTTAAGCTCCATAATGTCATACATAACATACATACCAAAAACTATAACATACCAAAAACTGCACTGGAAACATAAACTTTAAGCTCTATAATGTCATACATAACATACATACCAAAAATTATAACATACAAAAAACTGCACAGGAAACATAAACCTTAAGCTCCACAATGTCGTACATAACATACATACCAAAAACTATAACATATCATAATAACTTACCAAAAACTGTACAGGAAACATAAACCTTAAGCTCCATAATGTCATACATGACATACATACCAAAAACTATAACATACCACAATAACATACCAAAAACTCCACAGGAAACATAAACCTTAAGCTCCATAATGTCATACATAACATACATAACAAAAAATATAACATACCATAATAACATACCAAAAACTGCACAGGAAGCATATACCTTAAGCTCCATAATGTCACTTCTTACATAGAAATATGGAAATCCCAATAATCACAGCTCATGCTTGGTTGTTCTATGGATACTATGTTGGTTTTGAACAGCTTTGTACTAGATGTTTTTTGAACAATCACAAAATCTCGTATAACTTAAGCTACAAATAAATCTACCTTTGTGACTGGTCCCAATTTTTTTTTAGTTTCCATCTACGGGGAATCTAACTTGTCTCTGGTTTTGACAGTTTTCATAAATTTTTGGTGTTTGGTAATATAAATAATTTCCCAGGCGCTAAAATAAAATAAACAAAGTTTCTAATTTAAACAAGTATATTCTAATTTGCGTTCTATTGATGTTTAAAATATATGCCATTGTAAAAGGCACACACTGGAGACTTTGACAATATATAATACTTATGTATATAATATCCTTTTAGTTTCCCAAATGAAGTGTCATATCCCCCCCCACACACACACACTTACTGTAAAAAATTGCTGAAAACCTAGCGTATCAGTCTGTAAGCTGCTGTTGATGTGCCATGGTAATTTCTGTGCCACTGCTTGTGTGCCGTTGTAAAAGACACCCACTGCAGATTATGATCATTTATAACTCGTATGTAAACGATATCTCATTTACTCTTTGACTGCTGGAAATTTGGTGTCCCCAGTGAGCCCTCCCCCACCCCAAACACACAAAAGTGACCCCCCCCCCCAAAAAAAAAAGAAGAAAAAAGAAAATGCTGACAACTTAGCGTATTAGTGTGCTGGTATTGGTGGCCTGCTTTTGCTATTCGTTTCCCTATTTCAGCACAAGTTGAGTTTATGTTTGCTGCATTATACCGTTAGCATGCCACGGTAACTTCTCTGCCACAACTTGTGTGCCATGGTAAAAGACAGACACTGCAGAGTATGAGAATTTATAACTCGTATGTAAACAACATGGGTATTTAGCTTTTAATTGTTACAAATTAGATGTAATTCACACCACCAAACAAACTGCTAATAGCGTGTCAGTGGGCTCCTAAGAGATGCCGGTACATGGTACATTGTTAGGTCTGTTGGTGGCGTGATTCCTTCATTCATTTCCTATTTCAGTACAAGTTGACAGCATATTCGCTGTACGCAGCCGTTAGCGTCGGACTGGAGACTAAAGACATTATTGAATATTTGAAAAGGCTGAGTAAGACAACAGTGCCTAAAGGAATTGAGGAGTTTATTACCGACTGTACACTATCCTACGGCAAGGTAAGCAAATTTTTTTTATTGTTCGGAGTTTGTATTAACCACATCCCTGTCTACATAAGAAAGTTGTTGGGTTTCCTATACCAGGATGAAAGGTTCTATTTAATCTTCATACCAAGGCTAAACCCAATAAGAAGTCGCGTGCCGACAGAAAAGGATTTAATATTCTGTAAAAGTATTGATTTAGAACTATCGGAAAGCTGGTTTCAAAACATCTCAGTTTTATAGGACATTATGCCGTACGCTGGCGGATTTGTCCATAAAGGAACAAATCCGCCAAAAAGGAACAGTTGTTCCGCAAAAAGGAACAACTATAGTAACACTGAAGTTTTATCATTAGTTAAGCATCTGCTGCCAGCGGAAGTCTATTGGTTCTTTTACAGGATAGAAGGGTGTGCCTAAAGCCTCAAAAACTGCGTTTTTAGTCCCAAATAACTTCTTAGACCGCACTGACTCCCCATTTATAATTAAAATGATAGGGAAATATCGAAAACGGATAAAATTTGTTGATAAAACAATAAAAAAACGATCAAAATGTATGGAATAGATTGAACTGTCAGAAGATATAGAGATTTACAGACCGATGTCGCTACTTCCTGTTATATCTAGAGTAATTGAAAAGCTAATATATGAGCGAAATGTTAAGTTCGTTTGAATCAGGATAATTTTGTCGTTCTACTCAATTTTGCTTCAGGAGACCGATGTCGAATGAGCAAGCTATTCTGTTTTTAACGTCGTTTGTTTATGATGTGTTTGACGGTGGTCTGAAAGTTGCGTCAGTATTCTTAGATATCAAGAAGGCCTTCGACTGCGTGGAATATGAAATATTGTTGAAAAGGTTGGAGAATTATGGTATTTGGGTAATCTATTGCAGCTATTAAGATCTTTCCTGATTAAACGGACCCAGTGCGTTAAAATAGGAGATTTTAAATCAAGTGACAAAAGTATAAAATGTGGTATTCACCAAGGATCAGTTATGGGCTCAGTTTTTTTTTTTATACACATTAATGATCTGGATAAGTGCCTGGTTAGCTGTGGTCTGTCAAGTTTGTACGGTTAAGGCTACTTTACCGAGCTTTGCAGATGATACTCATTGTATGGTGGCTGCTAGGACAGAAAAGGAGCTCCTAAATCTTTGGAAAGTGGTATGCTATGCATTGAAAAATTGATGAGACTGAATAAGTTGAAGTTGAAACAAAAGAAAAGCTCCTTGGTAATATATATGGTAGAAACCCTAGTTATTATCCTTGGATTCAGCAGATACAGTTTAGTGGAAATATCATCATACGTGCTAAGTCAGTGGAGTTTCTTGGTGTTGTACTGGACGAGTGCCTCAGCTTTAGGAATCATGTCCGTCACATTTCTGCCAAAATTGCTCGTAGCACCGGAATTATAAGAAAACTAAAGCATATTTTGCCGGATAATATCCTAAGGACACAATCAAGGCACACACTGGAGACTTTGACAATATATAATACTTATGTATATAATATCCTTTTAGTTTTCCAAATCAGGTGTCATAAGCCCCCCCCCCCCCCCACACACACTACAAAAATTGCTTAAGAAAAGAAAACTTAAGCATATTATTCCGGATAATATCCTAAAAACTTAAGAAAACTTGAGCATATTTTTCCGGATAATATCCTAAGGACAATTTATTTCTCTCTTGTGCATACACAGCTAGTTTGCTGTATTACTGTATGGTTTTCTACGTTCATCGTTCATCTTAGTTCATCTTCATCCATTGAGAGTGCTACAAAATTAAGTGGTTAGAGTGCTGACGGGTGTAGATTAACGTTCTTCATTGAGGTCCAGGTATATTGAACTTAAGATTTTGTCCATTTTCGGTATTGTGAAATTTTATAATACCCTATTTATGTTTAAGAACTAAAATAATTTGTTGGCCAAGTGCTTCAGTGGTCGTTTTTTTTACCAGTTTCGAGTGTTTACAAGCATAATACAAGGAGTTCAGGTCAGATTAGAAATCCTAGAGTTGTTGCTAAATGATCGAAGTTTTTTTTTTTACGTCATGCTTACCCTAGTGACTGGAATACTTTGCCATAGAATATTGTACAAGAATAAAACCAGAGTGAGTTTCGAAGGCAGCTGAAAAGCCATTATTTGAAGGTCTGTGAGAAGGATGGGTGATGAGTTCTCTGGTTTCTTTATTTAATAATTAAATTGATTTTTTTTTTTTTTTTGGTTTGATGATGGGTGGTGCCAAATGGTTTTATTTGATTTTTTTTTTTGTCGTTTCTTGTTTATTTTTGGCGGTTAATTATTGTCACCTTTCATAAGTTGATTTATGTTAGTTGATGAATAAACCCTTTCTTCTTAAAAAAAAAATGTACCAATAATAATAGAAGTCCGTATATTTTGTCTTTGTAACCGGAAACCTTTATTAATGAACCAAAAAAAAAAAAAAAAAAAAAAAATGGACACTAGTCCAACTATCTTTCTTTATAGTGTTTATGCAGTTGAAAAACTTTGCTCTGCTTTAATATATATGACAATAATTGACATTGAGAATCGCAAAATCAAAAAGCGCGGTCAAATCTCACTGATTTGAAATGAAAATCGAGTAGTTTCTGAAATAAGTCTGAATAAGATGATTGTGACATTTTGAAACAAGATGATAAAAACCTAATTCTCCTTTGGGGGTTTCAGACTTTTGGGCAATAGAGTTTCTTCAGTAACTTTTGCAAGTTTCTTCAGTAACAACTATAATCGAAGTTAGTTGTATCGTATGTTTGAATTAATTAAAACAATTTCAGCGAGTTTGTGAGTGAAATCACCGAAAAGGATTCTACAGTAGAATTGTGGTAATTATCAAATTTTATAGTCACTTACTTTCAGAATTTGTATTCTATGTGTGATATTCCTATTTTGAGAAAGTATGATAAAAAATTGGGTTTTCTTTTGCAATTTTCTACTTTTTAAGCTATGAAGTTTTGAGTAACTTCAAGTTTTCCTATCTTTTTAATGTACACGTACTTCCAGAATTTTTATTCTGTATAAGACAAGAATGTTTTGAAAAAGGTTATAAAAGGCCTTATTTTCTTGTGGAATATTCAGTTCTTGGGACTACGGAGTTTTCAGTAACTTCAATAACTATAATCGACATTAATTGTCTCACATTTCTGAAATGAATAAAACAAAATCAACTAGTTGCTAAAAAAAAATTCCAATAAAAAGGATCTTAAACTTAAAAATTTTCATATTTCTTAATTTGTTTAACATAATAAATTGATGTACGTTTTATTTAATGTTCGCTTACTTTCAGATTATTCTATGCATAATAGTCCTGCTCTGGAAAAGATAATAAAAGATTCAGTTTTCTGCTTTTCAGTTTTCTGCTTCTTTTCAAGTTTCTGCTTTTGGGCAATGAAATATTCAGTAATTTCGATAATTATAAAATACAAATTTCTAGGTCAAATTAGTGCTTAAACAGAATCGTTATTTTGTGGAGTCTCAGCATGTTGACGTCATTCAGAAGCTGTTGAAAGACCCCAAAATACAAGAAACCCGTGCAACTGGAGGCTCAGCAGATGAGGTTATTAGAAGTAGTCAAGGAAGGGTGGCAGCCGTGACTGTAAGTGATTTTATTTTTGAACTCCGTTGATTTTGTCTATAGATGTATTAGCTGATAAAGCCAAGTACTAACTATCGCCCTCTGGAAATAGTCACCTTTAGAAGAAAAAAAGTTCTCTAAACTATGTTTTTTTTTTTTCAATTGTTGAAGAAAAAAAAATCTAGTCAACGATGGTAATCCAGCCCATTGGTCTTCTATGTTAGTATGTGTGTTTCAACTGTATTGATAAATTTTTTCCTGGAATTGATTTTGAGTTAAAGATAGGTCCCCTCACCGCTAATCTCGACACGGCGAGACTAATAAATTTATTAATCTGGTGCTAATCTATCTGCTATAGTTTTTGAGTAGCGACCTAGTTACAGGCGTTAAAACAGATTTATTATTTTATATATTATTTCAACTATGCTCTGTATAGAATTTCCTTTGCATAAAATTTCAAAATGCGAAAGTCTGATTAAAGACAGACTCTTAGTAAATAGCTTTTAAAAGTATTTAAATGATATTTGTTTTAGTTGGTAAAGGTAAAGGATGCGGCACTAGACCCTTAAGGTCCAAACCGGCGGTGCTGATCTCCGTTTCGTGGCCCTTCAGCCAGGAAGTGCAATGGGGGGCTGGGGGCCAGCCAACCTATGCTTTCGCAAACCCTTCCTGTTTACCTTCCCCAGATTTCTCCAGGTACTCATTTAGAGCTGGGTTGACTCTGGCTAAGCTTACAGGGTCACACCACTGACCCGCGTCCCAAACTAAGAAACTGACCACACCAGGGATCGAACCCGAATTCTCGGATTCTCAGCCCAGCGTTTTTTTTAGTTGGGGGCCTTATCGCTTTCATCTCTTCCCACATTGTTAGAGATCTGATGAAATTATTTTGGATATTTTTTTAAAGTGTCCATCTTCTGCTGGCGATTCTAAGATTTTGTAGCACTATTTTTGGGGTACAAAAATCCAAGAAAACTTTTGGGCTGCTTTCAAGCCTCGTTTCCCCCATCAAAGAGAATCAATGATCTATAAAAATATTGCCATCCTAGAGAAGATCATGCTTTATTAGTAGCTAGATTGCGCGTACTAGCCACAATACTTGTACTAATGACTACCCTCTAAGAAGTGAAATATTACTCATGGTGGTAAGCATACCTCGCTGCGTAAAAGAAGAAGAAGGTTGGGATTCTGGATAAAAAATAGTTGGACGGTCTTGTAGTCTCATCAAGGTACCACTGTTGCAGGCTCTCTGTGAAGCATCTCTGATTTCTTAATTGATTAAAAATTTACTGATTTTATTTCTATCAGGGATCGAGTTTTTTGGAGGTTGGGGGGGATGGAGACTTAGAATTTTGGAGGATGGTGGGAAACTGAGTTTTCTCCGGTCCTAAAAAGCATTATTTACATAGTTTTGTTTTCATTTTCAGGTTTTCTGTGGCGCAGGCTTTTTGGTGAAAAATAGTATAAAAATAAATATGTTATCTTCTGCTGCCAAATTGACAAAATCTTGTGTCTTCACCAAGAAAAGAAAAAGGGTGACAAAAGATGGGAAGAAAACGGACATTTTGACAGATTCCTGCACTTCATTTTTTCTGTTCTACTAATAAATAAAAAATTTGTTTTTACGATTTCTTAAACACTTGAAGCTCCATAGACGAAGTTTTGAAATTTCTATATTGCTGATTTTACTTATGAAATATAAGTAATATGGTAATCAGTAATGTTTGTAATATGTGTAAAGTAATATAGTAACCAGGAAACTAATGTAATATCAGTAACGTACTGATATTACTTATTGCTGTTATTACCATAGTACTGTTTCTATATTACTTATGGAGTTCAAAAAATGCAGGTACTAAATTTTGTAGAGGATAGCAGCATTGTTTTGCCCTTGCGAGTCAATTTTTAGAACCGTTCATTTGAGATATAAAGTCCTATTCTTTTAGTTCCTTGCTTTTGATAAGGAGATCATTTAATTCATTGCTTTGATAAGGAGTAAATAACTTCAGAGCTTAGGGTCAAAGACACACGTAGGAGGGGGAGGCATGGTTCAAGATCCGGCCCAACCTCCCTGAAATCCTAAATTTAGCCGAATTTCTGGGCACTTCGTGTTCAAATTATCATTTTTTTTTCTATTATTATTACCCTCCACCATGAAAATAAATGCTTGTAGATATGCCTGCAGGGTATTCAGGTTAGTAGTTAAACAAAAAAAAAAAAAAAAACAAATTTAATAGAAGGAAATCTTTAAATAATTTTTAAATTAATCAAGTTATTTTTTCGTTTGTTTGATCAAGGGGATTTTTGGCAGTGTAGTATGGACTTAACGGGAATTAAAACAACTGTGTCAGTGACAGCGCAACGATAGCCTACAGAGCGGGTTTCTATCAAATTTAATTTAAAAAGTGCGTTTATAGGCTGCTATTTTTTCATTTTTAATTGAGGGAGAGGGTGTCGTTGAACCCGTCTAACAAAAGAAGATATTCCTACCCTCCTCTCTTGTGCGCATGTTTGATGATACCTTTTATATATTTTCTATATCATATTATTGCATTGTTATCATCAAAAGTAGCTAATTTTGAGCTGAACTGTAGGCCTGACTGTAGACAGTCTAAAAAAAAATTGTTTGGGGTAAAAGGGAGGACGGGTTAGTGGAAGTCTCTTTCGTTTTTTTCTAACGGCTGAAAGTCCCCCTTGTTCCTCGTTTTTGTCGAACGATCATGTTTAGACTATGTATTGTTGCTCTACAATTATTCTTTAAGCTAAGCAAAATATAGTGAAATTAAATAAAAAATTATTTTAAAGCTCTATTTATTTGTTCTTTTAAGTTTGGATCAAAGGCTGCCGCGGCTGGACCAAGTAATGATGCTGTCATTACCGGCACTGGAACTGGGTCGGACGCCCCTCCGTTGGTCAGTACTGCAGATATTCCTGAAGATATTTCGAATTTCTACGCCAAAATTGACAAAGATGACGATGACGACGAGTATTTATCCAAAGAAATCATATCGTTCGAAATAGATCAAGTACTTTATATTTTTATTACTTTAGCAGTAGTTTGTTGGCATGCTAGTTTTAAACGATAAGTATAGGTAGTCATTAAGCTGGCGAAGGGGATCTGGGTTGGGTTACACCCCTGAAATATTTTCAGCACTTCCTGGGGGTGCTTCCATATCCAGGTGAGAACCTCTCTCCTTGGGCTTCTGAACTGTATTTGAAATTACCCTAAGCTGACAAAAAGTACAGTTTATAGTTAATGTTGGATGGTGAAAACAAACTAGGGGTATTTTTTTAATTCTGTTTTTAGAAATGCTAAAATAATAAAAGTTCAGCCTAAAAGAGACCTATGTGACAGTCACTGACACAATATTGACATGTTTGACGAGTATTGGCAAACATTAACATATTTGGTTATGGGCTTCTTAAACCCTTTATTTAACTTTATCTCAGGAGGATCCCCCTTTTCCAGCAGTCTGATTGTGCTAAAAGTTTGCATGTGCATTGACAGTACAATAGCAGAGTTCCAGTGACGGTACAATTTAATCAATTACACGAATAAATTATTATTAATTTATTTATGAATTGTAATTAATTATTTCAGTTAGTTAGTAAATTGTTTCATTATTCTTCCTTAATTTATAAATTATTTATTTAGTAAGGCATTAAATCGATGAATAAGTGGCCGAATACTTGCCTGCCAAGGAAGTGACCGGGGTTCGATTTGCGGTTGACGTATTAGCTAAAAAAAATTATTAACTACACAATTTTAATTGAAAACAGTGAAATAAAACTGTTAAGTAAGAGTTTATTTAAAAGATAGCTAGTACCTCCAAAAGTGCCAAACCGTTAGTACTAATTTTATCGTCCTATACGGGAAAATTGAATGTTTTTAAGAACTGGGGTTCTCATGATGTAGTAACACGTTAGCGCTTCGTGATAGTCGCGTTTTTATGTTCAAATTCAGTGATGCAGTGCTTTAAAATTCATTAAATAGTTGAAAAGCGAAAAGTTGAAAAAAAAAGAAATTCGCTGCTACGCGAAACACTGAAATTTCTGAAGACTAAAAATGAAATCATGTGCTGTTCATGGTAAAAACATCTTTTATTTTGATATTAAAATATCTAGATTAATTTTTTTTTTTTTGTATTTTCTTTGAAACCAGTTTGTCATCCAGTTTGTAACCAGGCTGTAAACAAGTTTTCATCTAATTTGTAAAAGTTGGCACAGAATTAGTAGCCACATTTGCAGGAATTTACCTCTCGGGGAGAGGACGAACTTGTTGAAACAGGAGGATTTACGTAGCTTCCATATGTTTTTGAGGAAGATTTATATTTGAGTATTTTATTGTCTATTTAATACCTCCTTAACAGGAGAGGATTAGGTTGAAACAATTGGAAATTATTGCCGTATTAGAGGAAAGAGACCGTCAAAATACTTTGGCCCATTGAAATTTCAAAACTACATATATGCAGAGAAGAAAGCAGATAGTTGTTCCTCAAAGAAACAAAATTGATAAACCGTCCCAAGTACGCAAAACTATGGTTGCTTGGGTGTGAAGGCACAGGGCAGTACCTGAAGTGTGTCAGGGGCGGGGGGGGGGGTGAAAGATGATTTTTTTTTATCGAGTGTGCTGGTATTTAAATTCTTTATCAACAAAAATGTTCAAGATGGTCTCCCCTTCTCTTCCCCGTCTGCAGAAATTTTTCAGGAGGGATAGGCTATCAAAATAAATAAATGAGTTATGTATAAATTATTTGACATGGACTATTGCCGGAAAAATATTGTCAGATTACGGTCAAAATTCTGTCATATCCTGCTTGTTATAAGTTCTACGGTGTAAATGACTTATGCGCATGTCAAACTGCGACACTGTTTTATCCCTTTTAACTTAACTTAAGCAACTTTTTGTTTATTTAGATTATTCGTGGTTTATGAACATAGGATGTTCAATAGTAGAAAGATGCGTTGAGGTGGAAAGGAAATGGTTCTCTTTAAGAAAAAGAAAAATTGATAACCCTCAATATAAGCATTCCTATGTCCTGTGCAAAGTCCTAGCAACTAGAAGGGCAACCAGCGAGTAACTGAAAAGGAGGCATTGGAGGTTTGAAGGGAACATTTTGTCCCCTCTACCCTGTCTTAATACGATTAATAACTAAAGAAGATGCAAGTTATTAGCGAAATGTCTAGAAAGCAGACCGTATTCAGATATTATTTCGAGGGCAGAGTTGAAATTTGAAAAGCAATACGAAACAGGTTAAGTATGCGGATATTATTGGAAATAATGGTAAAAATTCTAGAAATAAAGATTTTTTTTGGAGGGGGGGGAGTGCCCGTAACCTCCAGTCCTTACTGGGTACGTTTCTTATAAGTGGTGTTCTATTTATCAGGACCGTATCCGGGATTTTGTTTTGAGGTGAGACTGAAGGTTTAAAAAAAATATTATTTGGGGGAAGGGGTTAAATTTTTTTTACCTGCATTTTTCAGACCGATATTTGAGTCTAATTTTTTTTTATTTTTTAGGAGAAATAGTCTTTTTACCAGTCGAAAAATATCTCGTGGTTAAAATAAAATAACCCCCCTTGATACACCGGTGCTATCTACTCTGTATCTTTGAATGCTGATCTGAGTAAAAAGAACTACAATAAATTTGCTCCGGCTTTAAGTTTTGTTCTATTTCTCTGTTCTTGTCTGCAAGCATGTTTTAGGTTGTTTTAGAAATTGCCAGTCAGTGTCCTTAATTTCTTTTTCTTTTCTAGAATCATTTGGAATCCTTGCAGAAGAGGTGCATCACGTTGGAATATCCTCTTTTGGCCGAGTATGACTTTAAAAAAGATACACGGAATCCGGATATCCCCATTGATTTAAAGCCAGGTGCAGTCCTCCGTCCATATCAAGAAAAGGCTCTGAGGAAAATGTTTGGCAACGGTCGTGCTCGTTCGGGTCTTATTGTCTTACCGTGCGGCGCTGGAAAGAGTCTAGTCGGAGTTACAGCCGTATGTACAGTTCGGAAGAAGGCTCTGGTGTTGTGCAATTCAAGTACGTAAATTTTATATCTAAAAAGTACGCAATTACGAAATATGTACGCAACAAGTTTGTAAATTAAGCATGTTAAATGAATCTTAATTCTTGAAATTTACAGTTGAGAAGAAGAGTCTTGCTAGGTAGTAAACTTTGCTTAAAAAAAGAACGCAAGTGCGTAAAATTCGCGCCAATAAGTACATAAAATTCACGCTAACAAGTACGCAAATCTAGCGCGTAAAATGAATTTTAATTCTTAGATTATTTCGGAGACCACACTGCCTTTCCATGACGATAAAATAAAAGTTCAAAATAGGGATAAAATCCTTTTTAATAGACAGTGTATAATAAATTTCACAAAAAATACCAGATATTTCGGTCACATATACAGTGACCGTCATCAGTAGTAAAACTAAACTAAAACAATTTAAAACAAAAGTTTATATACTAAATCAAATAAAACTACATATTGTTTAAATCTCTAATTCTTTTCAACGCAAAGGCTTTCTAAGCAAGATTCTAAGTCTGAAGATTTTACTTCAGCCCTTTCAGAACATATTTTTAATTTTCCAGACCATTTTATTTTGTTCGAGAATGTCTCTTTGATTTCTAGGGATCGGGGTTTAAAGCAAAATTTTCGTGAAATTCTTGAAATAAAGAAAATCTTATTCAAGAATATTGCTTTGAATCGGGATACAGGTGCATATGGGCTGAACTCTATGATAATTTATTAAAATCTGACAGAGTAAAGTTCAATTCACCCAATGTAGTTGACCTTTGTTCAAATGTTATATCATTCAACGCTAATGAACCGAATCCAAGAAGGTCAAAGAGGCTAGCTTCCGCCTTTGCGTTGAAAAGAATTAGAGATTTAAACAATATATAGTTTTATTTGATTTAGTATATAAACTTTTGTTTTAAATTGTTTTAGTTTAGTTTTACTGCTGATGACAGTCACTGTATATGTGACCGAAATATCTAGTATTTTTTTGTGAAATTTATTATGCACTGTCTATTAAAAAGGATTTTATCCCTATTTTGAACTTTTATTTTATCGATTTTTAATTCTAAAGATTTTCTTTTCAGAAGAAGGCTTTCTGGCTGTGTAAACCACGTACCTGAGCTTTGCATTTAAAAAGAACAGAAATTAGTAAAATTTACGGTAGCAAGTTCAAAAATCAAGCACGTAAAATAAATTTCGATTCAAAAAAAATTTAGTTCAGAAGAAGGCTCTCTTGATTGACGCAGTTTGTATGCAAAAAAGTACGTCAATACGTAAAATTCACGCTAACAAATACGTAAATAAAGCACGTCAAATGAATTTTAATTCTAGAAATTTGCAGTTCAGAAGAAGGTTTTAGTTGTATAATTCACGTACGTAAATTTTGATCTACAAAAGTTTGCAAATACGCAAAATTTACGCAAAAAAGTTCGTAAATCAAGCACGTACTATGAATTTTCATAAAATAGATTTTTAATTAAAAAGATTCACAATTTGGAACAATGATTTTTATTGTTTAATTCGAGAATACAATCTTCGGATGTAAAACAGTAGGCTATGTAAATATGTAAAGTGATTCTTACGAATTTTGATTCTACGAATATTGGATTATAAAGAATTTTAATTGAAAAAAAACTTGCAGTTTGGAAGAAGGCTCTCATGCTGCGTGATTCAAGTAGGCAAACTTGTATCTGAAAAGGTGCCTAAACAATCAAAATTAAATATTTTTTTTTTTGATTAAAAAAAATAAAAAAAACCTAAACAAAATTCACTCAAAATGAATAATTAAAATATAATTTTAGTTTATAAGTTTTACAGCTCGGCAGAAGGCTCTATAATGAGTTTCAAATGAGTAAACTTTACTTCTAAAGAGTTTGTAAATACGCAAAATTTACGCATTTGAATAAATAAATTAAGTACATGAAATCAGTTTTAAATAAAAAACTTTAATAAAAAATAATGATATTAAAAAAAAACAACCTAAAACATAGAAAAAAGCCGGATATTCGGCACTACCCCAAAACGCATTTTCAACTGTAAAATAAAAAAAGAGTTCTCAAATTGACTTTCCGTGTACATGTCCGCCTAACATACTTTCTAATGGTGGTATTGTATTGTACCAGTTAATTGTGTTTCACCTTGTATTTTTTTTTCTTTTTTTTAAATCTTCTTCTTTCTCTTTTTGTGAAGTTTCCACTTTTTTATTTGTTTCTTTTTGTGATGAAGGTGATGCATCGAGTTCCACCTCTCTGTCCACGGTTTTTAAAAGTTTTTGTGTTGGTATTAATTCAATAAAAAAGTTCATTTACAAAAATGAACATACATGGAATGAGGCTCTAACACCAAGGAGTTCACTGGGCTGTATTTCTTAATGAACAGTGTTGCCATTATGTTATTTTTAAGTCTCCTAAATTAAGTTAAAAATTATTATCTTTACTTTCGGTCTATAATTGGCGTTTACATGTTTTTATTTATGGTTATTTTTAGTTTTTATTTAAATATACTTTTCTACTTGTATACTTTTACATATTCTATGAAAGAGTTGTATAAAAATTTTGAGTATCTCCTAGGAAAAGATTTTAGGGTTGCCTTCCCCCTCTCCTTGCTCTGTTTAGGTGCCCCCTCTGCTCAACACTAATCAAAATTTTGGAATATGTCATTTTGTTCAAACTAGTCAAAAGGTAAAATGATTATAATTCCAGGAATGCCACACCCCCATAGCCCCGGGGCAAGGATTGTAAACTATACAATATCCCCGTGGTTTATATTCTGGATTTATCATTAGAAAAACGGGAAATATTTGATTCTGGGTGCATTTGAAAAGGTTAAGGGTATTAAGGTGAAACCTTAGCGAATGATGAGGGGTGTGCTATACTAAACCAAAAGGCATTATGTGTATCCGATTTATCAAAACGGAGGATGATCTGCAATGTTTTAAGAACCACTGAGGGCATTGAGTTGAAACTTTCAGGACATGTTGGGGGGTGATGTCAAAAAGTGAGTGAAGGGCTAAAAGCCCCGACCATGCCTTTTAATTACAATCCCTCCAAAAATATTTGATCAAAATTTTGGAAAAGACACATTGTTCAAAATAGTCAAAAGCTCAAATAACTATGCCTATGGGGATGACATAAACCCCTACACCATTTGAGAGGGATTCTGAACACAATAAAACACACTTTGTGTAGGCTGAATGTTAGAAGGACGCATTACCAATATCTAAGTAACCGCTGAGGGTATTAAGTCAAACTTTCAAGGGATGTTGAAGAGTTATCGGAGGATGACCAGCCCCCCCCCTGCCCTTTTTAGATGCTCCCTCTTCTCATCACGGATCAAAATTTTGAAAAGGCAATTTTTTTCAAAAAAGTTAAATCTAATAGCTATGCCTCCATGGATGCAACGCCCCCCACAACCCCCAGGGTAAGGATTGTAAATTATGCAATTTGCCCTTTTTTATAAGCAGGATTTATCATTACGAAAAAGGAGGAATTTTTTATTCTAGATGTGTTCGAAAAGCCTAAGGCTATTAAGGTGACATATTAAGGTACTAACATAAATGAATAAATAAATCTTAAAACGAGTAAAACTTAATTGAATATGGAAACCAAGCTTAAAATTAACATAAATCACTACAAACAAGAGTTTGGCTACTGCCCCCATCCCTAACTGGAAAAGTCTTAAGCCTACTGCGTCATTGGCGCTTCACTAAAAACTAAATGTGTCTAGAACATTCCTTAGAGAACTAATAAAATTAAGCTGAATATTTGATATATAATGATATTAATTGCTGAAACCTCAGTAGTTCAAAATTATATTTCAATGTAATTTGTATTTTTATTTTCAATGTTGTAATAAGTACAAAAGAAAATATCCGTAGCATAGATCTCTTGTTTTAATTGATTGCTCCTTATTTCTTTTATTATCAACATAACGTAGTTTCTTTTCACATCTTGTCCACATCTAGATGCAAATTATCTATATTTTATTTAATGCTTATGGCGGACCTTGCATCTCTCACTTGTTTTCTTTCTTTTTCTTTCTAAATTTTATTGATCCTTAAGCTTTATCCTTTTTGTTTTCTTTCTAAAGAAATTGTTTATATACACGTGGTCAGTTTGCTTTCTATTTTAATGAGTTTTATTTTTTAGGCCTGTAACGCCAGGGGGTTAATCCTTAGGAATTTCGTTCATAATTGGAAAATTATCTGTTTTCTAATTCATGTTCATTTCATACAGCTCCTTATTTCTTTGATTATCAGCATAAATTATTTTCTTTCATATCTTATCCACATCTGCTTGCAAATTGTTTATATATTTTATTTTATGCTTATCTTGCATCACTCAGTTGTTTTCTTTCTTTTTGTTTTTCAATTTTATTGATTTTTAAACTACCTTTTTCTTTTTAGTGGAATTGTTTATGTACACATGTTCAGTTTGTTTTCTATTTTACCGAGTTTCATTTTTTTGGGCGAATAATGATATTAGGTTTAGGCATTAGGAAATGATTTGTATTTATAGATTTGTTTTATACGAAAATATTCACTTATTTAATTATAAAGCAGTTAATAGAAGAAAAAAGGTGAATTGAGGGAGAAAGTAAAACATTAAGCTGCTAAGTATTCCGAAAAAAAAAAAAAACAGGAAACAGGAAACATAATTTGTGAAACTGCCAATTGAAGGGGAAAATTCGAAGAGATACAAGAGGGGGGGGGGGAGCAGAATTAAAAGAAAATAGGACCATATACCAAGTTGCATAATAGCCTGGGGGACCTGGTATCCCTTTTTCCTCTTATTTTTAAAATTAAATATAAAACCAGAACTTAAAAGCCAGGGATCAACTTAGACATAAGAAAAATTAGCAAACTTAAGAGCAAGATTAAGCAAGGATTGCGAAGGATTGAAAGAACGAAAAGGAGTAAGTGAAAAGGAGATACACTTGAATTTAAGTTCTAGTTTTAAGGGCGGAAAAAGTGAATCGCTAGTTGGGTTACTTGGTTATAAAGGAGGGTGTTGGGGATGAAGGAGGCATCAAAAGCCGTAATTGGAGCTTTTCCGGTCTAAAAGCTCCAGAAAAGGAGCTCCTCGCATTGTATGTGTTATTTTGCCATAAGAGTATATTGGATTCAAAGCTCCTTCCCGTTATCCCTTTTCTCTTCTCCATTAACCATTCTCGCTTTTCATTATCCATTATTCTTTCATTTCAAAAGCGGAAAATCTTGCCTAGTACATCAGAATGTCTTTTTTTTAGGTGTTTCGGTGGAGCAGTGGAAGGCCCAGTTTAAGATGTGGAGCACTGCCACTGACAATATAATCTGCCGATTTACGTCCGATGCTAAGGAAAAACCAACGAACGCCAGTATTTTGATTACCACATACCCTATGATAACGTATGGCCAAAAAAGAGCATATGAAGGAGAACAGACAATGAAGTGGCTTCAGGACCAAGAATGGGGCATTATGGTTCTTGATGGTTGGTTCAATTTATCTTTTCTTGTGTTTTACTTATTGTTCTAGAAACGAGCATCTAATTGCGTGCAACTGGGGGAACATTTCTATCTAGTCTTGGAACTGATTGAGAGACAGACCATTGTCTGTTGATTTAGCAATAAAAGTTTATGGATAGGATTTTTAACTTCAAATGTTGAGAAAACTAAGAAATTCGAGAAACCAGAATTGAAATTCGAAGTTTGCTGAATACCCATTCGTGGCTTCAGGACCAAGAATCGGGCATTATGGTTCTTGATGGTTGGTTCAATTTATATTTTTCTTGTGTTTTACTTATTGTTCTAGAAACGAGCATCTAATTGTGTGCAACTGGGAGAACATTTTCAGCTAGTCTTGAAACTGATTGAGAGACAGACGATTGTCTGTTCATTTAGCAATAAAAGTTTATGGATAGGATTTTTAACTTCAAATGTTGAGAAAACTAAGAAATTCGAGAAACCAGAATTGAAATTCGAAGTTTGCTGAATACCCATTCGTGGCTTCAGGACCAAGAATGGGGCATTATGGTTCTTGATGGTTGGTTCAATTTATATTTTTCTTGTGTTTTACTTATTGTTCTAGAAACGAGCATCTAATTGTGTGCAACTGGGAGAACATTTTTAGCTAGTCTTGAAACTGATTGAGAGACAGACGATTGTCTGTTCATTTAGCAATAAAAGTTTATGGATAGGATTTTTAACTTCAAATGTTGAGAAAACTAAGAAATTCGAGAAACCAGAATCGGAATTCGAAGTTTTCTGAATACCCATTCATGGCTTCAGGGCCAAGAATGGGGCATTATGGTTCTTGATGGTTGGTTCAATTTATCTTTTTCTTGTGTTTTACTTATTGTTCTAGAAACGAGCATCTAATTGTGTGCAACTGGGAGAACATTTTTAGCTAGTCTTGGAACTGATTGAGAGACAGACGATTGTCTCTTGATTTAGCAAAAAAAGTTTATGGATAGGATTTTTAACTTCAAATGTTGAGAAAACTAAGAAATTCGAGAAACCAGAATCGGAATTCGATGCTGAATACCAAAATACGTAAAAAGAGTAAAGGGATTATTCAGTTTAGGTTTATTCAGTTTCAGTTTAGGGATTATTCAGTTTAGGTAGCTTATAAGAATGAAACCTGGTGCTAGTGTTGACGAAAAAATCGCAAATGCGAGCTTGTGTTTGACAAAATAGCTGCAGTATTAAGTCTCTGATCTTATTGCAAAAAAAAGTAACCCTGATGAGCTACTGAAAAAAAAAGAAAAAAAATATGCGCCGAACGCTTGGTGGCGGTCGGGATTTTTCGACGCTATGGCTAGTAGCCACTATTACAAATTACCCATACTCTTTGAAAAGGACCTAAAAATGTATTTTATTCCAATTTCCAGTCTCACATTTCTGATACTTACAGGAATTGATTATATTGCATATCAATACCATTCTATTTCAAACAATTAATCTATTATTTTTTTTCGTCTGATTTGTCGTAAGTTGTTATCCATACTTTTCCCCCTGTAGACGCATTCTCTTCAAATGATAGAAATCAATTGTGAAATCGTTGATTGAATTTTTAATTCAAAATATTGTTTCAAAAACTAAACAATTTGCTTGAAAATTATGAATTTTCATTTTAAAAGTTTCATTTAGGCATCGATCTTTTATTTAGGTGAAGGAAAGATTGGAAATAAAAGTATCATTAGGAAATTGAAAGTCACAAATGTAATTATTTTTATGAATTTTTTTGTCTCTCCTTTAATCTTAATTATTATTGTGATTCTTTTCTCTCATGGATGTTTTGACGAATAAAAACCACCTGTCCGTAAAATATACTGTTTTCATAAAGGGCTTTAGAGAGGGTAGGGTGGGTGATAAGAAAGCTTAACTTTTATTTACTGTAGTAATTATTTGTAAGCCGTGAAAATATTAATTATTTGTAAATCAAAAGACTAATATTATTTTGTTGTCATCTTATTCTTATGACAATTAAAATCATACTGCTCGAAAAACAAACCATTTGCAGTAAAGCGTGAATGTAAAGCTCTGGCATTTAGATGGTTTAGGGGGGGGGGCTATTCTTACTTATGTTCATTTCTGTTTGTTTTTTTACTTGATTATCTTTGAATTTCTGTTCGTTTTAGGATTCATCTTTTCAGCAGTAGCAGTATCTATTATTGTAATTTTTTAAATTCATTTTAGTTTTTGTTTGTTTTAGGTTTCATTTATTTATTCATATTGCTTTCTGTTTAATTTTTTAAATAATTTTCAAAATCGAAAGTTGACATAGAATTCACTGAAAATTTTATTTTAAAATCTATTGTCTTCGAATGGTTTGAAGATATTTCTAAGTCATAGACTTATGCTTTTGTATCTGACAGGTGTTACAGTGCAGTATTCAGGATGAATACCATTTCCGACACCCCCCCCCCCCCCCATAACCGAATTGTAAGATTTTTTTAATGCACAATTCGAATAGCTAACACACCTTGCTTTCGGTTTGATTTTAGATCTCTAGTGGCATCTTCAAGAGAACGGAATACACTTCAAGCTGTTGCTCGGGACTGTCACCCTTTTGCCACAATCAAACGCTTGATTTTTCTTTTTCATTTATTCAAAAAAATCAAAACGGTTGATTTTTTTTTTTAAAGTTAGTTTTAATTTAGAAATCGTTAGGGATGTTTTTCATTTATTCATAATTTCATTTTTTCTATTTCTATATTTTGAAATGGATCATTTCTATACTACTTGAAAATAGATCTTTCCTTAAATCCAGTAATTCGAATAAAGGGCCATAAGGTGAGGCTGATCCTCACTAACTTCTCCACACATAGGGCATGAATAAGGGACATCCATCATCATTATTGTAATGTTTGCTATGATTATTCATTTTAGTTTTTGTTTGTTTTAGGTTTCATTTATTCATTCATAGTTCTTTCTGTTTAATTTTGAGTTTGAATCATTACAGGGCTTTATTTTCGCTCGTTTTGTATTTTTATTCGGCTCTTTTTTTGTAAAACTTTTTTTTTTTTAATAATTGTTTAAAACAATTAAGAAGGTATATGTATCGCGTCTTTCCATATACAAACAGTATTAGCAATCTTTGGGTTGTATTCTAACAACCCTTTTATTCAATAATGGTGAAGGGAGTCCTTAGACTCTGTTGCCTGGTAAATAAGATACATATTTCTCTAATAAAATAGTGTGATACTACCCCACCAATCCTGTTGTATATTCGGCAATTTTGCAACTGAAGGCGCCATAATTGCTAATATACTTTCGGAATTGTGAGACAACATCTATCTGATTGTCTCTGCAATTTATTGCATTCTCAGTTGGTTTAGCCCTACAGATTGGACTGTAAACATATTAACTCTATTAGGGCTTATATGTTTTCGGAATTGCAAGACAACATCCATCTGATTGTCTTTGCAATTTAATGCATTTTATTACTATGTTTTAATTCATTTGTAAATTTTGAGTAAAAACTTGTACAGAATTTTAAAAAATTATTTAGATAAGAACAACTCAATGTTAGAGTGGCATGTTTTTTCCATTGACGATGGGATTATTAACCCTTGGTTTATTCTTTAACAAGCCTTTGATTTAAATCGTCTGAATGGAGTCCTTAGATTCAGGTGTCTCCTAAATTTGAAGTATCTTTCACTGCCAAAACTGATTATTATTTGCCACAACAATCATGTCGTATATCAGGTGACTATGTAACTAAATTCGCCATAATTTCTGATAAATTGCTAGAAATATGACACTATATCCATCCGAATGTCTTCGCGGTGATGCATTTTAAATGTGATTGTGATGACATAGTGTTTAATTTGATTTTAAATTTTGTGAATAAATTTATAAAATAAATAATTTATTTTAATTTTGTTTATTTATTGCAGAAGTTCACACAATTCCAGCCAAAATTTTTCGTCGTGTTTTAACAATCGTCCAGGCTCACTGTAAACTTGGATTGACGGCTACTTTATTGCGTGAAGATGACAAAATTAATGATCTGAATTTTCTGATTGGTCCCAAAATGTATGAGGCCAATTGGCTTGAACTTCAAGAGAAGGGCTACATAGCTAAAGTTCAATGTGCGGAAGTGTGGTGTGACATGGCACCGGAATTCTACAAGGAATATCTATCAGCCAAGTCTGCTAAGCAATTGGTAGGTACTTTTCTTAATTTTATAGGAAAAAATGTTGTTATTGGTACTAAAAAAAGGGGGCTAAAACAGCGAATAAAATGTTACTAAAAGCAACATAAAGTTTCAGCCAAATTGTTTAATCCGGCCAAAAGTGATTGAAGCCAATTTTTTTCAGCCTCAAGAGAAGGGCAACATAGCCAATGTTCAACGCACTTAACTCTGGCATGACATAGCGCCCGAGTTTACTAGAAGGAAAACGTTAGTTCAAATCGGCTAGAAACCTTAACCGAAAGACTATGTAAAAGATCTAAAGCAGAAAGATCTAAAGCAGACGACAAACGGGTCTATTGCCAGTAAATGAAAACGAAGAGAAAAAAAAAAAATGAAACGAATATTTCAGTCGTATTCAACAAGGCTTCTTGACGATAGAAAAAAAAACACACACACAAAAAAACTAGAAACTAAATCTAAAAAATATATATATAACCAAAATAAACTAATATAAAATATATAATATACAGTTACTTTTACCATTGGCAGCTAGCTTCATGAAACCAAAAAAGTAACTGAAACCACAACCACAAATGTTACAATCTGATTCTTATATTGTAAATTTTGAAGCTGTCCAAGTGCCACTGGGCACTTTTGGCATAACTCTGCTTATGTTTTTCCAAGAAATTTGTTGACAATGTTTTTGAATGTCAGTCAAGCATTCTTTGTTTTTTCTGTCAGTTATTCTTATATTGTGTCAGATATTCTGATAAAAGGCTCATCTTTGGTAAGCTGCCAAATCTTTGGACCGCCAGATACGCCAACCATTATCTTTTCAAATGACAATTTAGGAAATGCCGATATGCCGATATGCTGTATGTATATGCAGATGTGGAAATATAGCGTTCCTCCGTAAAAGAGCAGATTTAGAATGTTTGGATCATCAGGTTCAGGTAATGGCCAATTTGATTGCACCCATGATCCGCAATTGTGCAACCATTCACATGATGTGCAACCATGATTGTGCACTTTGATTGCGCTTCTAATGATCTCTGCTTTCCTAAATTCACTCAAAATGGAGGTACTTGGTTTATTTATGTTGTTTACCAAGGTGGAAGGAGGCTCTTTTAAGGCCAATACAGTAGATCGATTGGTGCACGTGATGTTGCAACGAGTCAATGACTATGTCTTCGTATTGTGGAAGCAGGCCCTTTTAAGGCCAATACAGTAGATCGATTGGTGCACGTGATGTTGCAACGAGTCAACGACTCTATGTCTTCATATTGTGGAAGCAGGCCCTTTTAAGGCCAATACAGTAAATCGATTGGTGTACGTGATGTTGCAACGACTCAATGACTCTTATGTCTTCATATTGTTGGCACAAGCAAACTGGATGCCCTACTGGACTAAAGCGCAAATGTTTTCACATATAGGAGGACCAACTTCAAGCTTGGTATTGGGCTGATGAACCATCGCCATGGTCTAGCGTTATGGAATGGGATGGCTAGTCCTATTATCAAGTCACGCACATTGTGGCAACACGTAGATGCATCCTCACTTCGAAAGTACTGCTTTTGCATATAAGTAGGATACCTTGACTCCATTTTTTAAAAAAGGAGTTTCGTTTTCCTGGAGTTTCGATGCTAAGAGTTCTGAAACTCTTTGGAATATTCTGTGCCAAATCATTCAACTCACGCTGGTCGAATCCTTTGGGAACAGGATCATTTTCAATTTCAGAATCTTCATCAGTGTGGTCATTTCCATCCTCATCATATTCATATTCTTTTATTTCCAAATAGATGTAGTTTTCAGCATTTCTTTATAAAATAGCTTTAGACCACAGTGGGAAGAACAGTTGCATTCTGCTTGCACTTTTTAGCACTAAATGAGCAACTAGCATTCTATTGTTAATGCCTACTTAATCTAAGCAAGACTTCGCAGCATCAAACTCAGCATATCACAGAACTCTTATGTAATGGATTGACAAGTGCAAGGTATCACAATATAACTGTTCTTCCTAATGAGGTGTTAAGTTGAATTTTTCGTTGAAAACTGCAATTTGGAAATAGGAACTGCAATGGATGAAAAACAACACTTTCTTAACAGGGGAACATGAATCTGATGAGGATCGAAATAATCGAAGCGAAATTATTATTTCTACTGCATTTTCAAAGTAGAAATCTCTGGTTGGAGTTGAATCACTTTGTTCATTAAGTATAGCTTTTTACACCTCATCTATATGATTTTCCTATAGTGAAGGTGATTCACTATAGGGTTTCTACTTCACCTATAGTGAAGTAGAAATCTCTGGTTGGAGTTGAATCACTTTGTTCATTAAGTATAGCTTTTTACACCTCATCTATATGATTTTCCTATAGTGAAGGTGATTCACTATAGGGTTTCTACTTCACCTATAGTGAAGTAGAAATCTCTGGTTGGAGTTGAATCACTTTGTTCATTAAGTATAGCTTTTTACACCTCATCTATATGATTTTCCTGAGAAATGTATAATATATTCTTTCTTTCTTTTTAAAGTCTGGCGGACTTTAGATAGGTGAATGAATTAAAGTTTTTGAGAAATATCAGATGTATAATGCAGCATTTAAGTTATAAGAGCAAGAGCTTGCGTTTGATGTTCAACCAATGAAGGTAAAGACAAGACTTTGGAGGCAGGCACTATTAAGTCCACTTCTACTCTGATTAGCTGAAATTAGATGCAAGTTGTAGCCTTTGAAACTTGAATCTTAATTACGCTTATATAAGAACGGAGCATAATAGGTTTTGCTTCTGATTTTTCTTTAGTAAAGCTTTTTTTTTGCCAACTATAAAATGATGTTTTCTATTTAGCTACTTTAGTTACTTTTTTAACTACTTTAATTACTTTTTTTTCTTTTTTAGCTACTGTATGTGATGAACCCAAACAAGTTCCGGACTTGTGAATTTCTGATTAAATACCACGAGAGGAGGCAAGACAAAATAATTGTTTTCTCAGACAACGTGTATGCACTCAAATACTACGCCACCACTCTTAGAAAGCCCTTCCTCTCTGGCTCTACTTCACAGGTACCCTTTTTATTTATTTCTATATTTCTTTCTACTTTTTTGGTTATTTTAATGTCTGCTTTTTGTTGTTTAAATGTCTGTTTTTGTTATTTTTCTCAGCTGTGTAATAAAGCTGAATATAAACATAAAAAAAAAAATGAATGAAAGTTAATATACTTTTTTCCTAAAAGGCTAATACCCTTTTTATTTATTTTTATTTTTCTACTTATTCTGTTATTTTAATGTCTGCTTTTTGTTGTTTAAATGTCTGTTTTTGTTATTTTTCTCAGCTGTCTTTCTACTTTTTTTTTGTTATTTTATTGCCTTCTTTTTGTTATTTAAATGTCTGTTTTTGTTATTTTTCTCAGCTGTCTTTCTACTTTTTTTTGTTGTTTTATTGTCTTCTTTTTGTTATTTAAATGTATGTTTTTGTTATTTTTCTCAGCTGTCTTTCTACTTTTTTTGTTATTTTAGTGTCTTCTTTTTGTTATTTAAATGTCTATTTTTTGTTATTTTCCTCTGCTGTCTTTCTATTATTTTTTTTTTTGTTATTTTATTCTCTTTTTGTTATTTAAATGTCTTATTTTTTGTTATTTTTCTCAGTTGTCTTTCTACTTTTTTTTTGTTATTTATTGTCTTTTTTGTTACTTTTTTGTTGTTTTATTGTCTTCTTTTTGTTATTTAAATGTATGTTTTTGTTATTTTTCTCAGCTGTCTTTCTACTTTTTTTGTTATTTTAGTGTCTTCTTTTTGTTATTTAAATGTCTATTTTTTGTTATTTTCTTCTGCTGCCTTTCTATTTTTTTTTTGTTATTTTATTCTCTTTATGTTATTTAAATGTCTATTTTTGTTATTTCTCTCAGCTGTCTCTCTACTTTTTTGTTGTTTTAATGTCTGCTTTTTGTTATTTAAATGTCTGTTTTTGTTATTTTTCTCAGCTGCCTTTCTACTTTTTTTTTTATTCTATTGTCTTCTTTTTGCTATTTAAATGTCTGTTTTGGTTGTTTTTCTCAGCTGTCATTCTACCTTTTTTTTTTGTTTTATTGTCTTCTTCTTGTGATTTAAATATCTATTTTTGTTATTTTTCTCAGCTGTATAATAAAGCTGAGTATAAATCATAAAAAAATAAATAAAAGATGACGACGAATGACTTTTTCGTATCCAGTTCGCTGGTATCCGCGGTGACTGGAAGCAAAAATGTGATTAATTTCATTTTACAAACAATATAAAGCATGACTCGCGTAATATTTCACTTAGAATTCTAATATGTCACTTGGAGTTCACTTCCAAAGGCCTTTTGAGTTTTAACTTTTTTTATATTTTGGAATAACTTGCCTAATTGAAAATTTGCCTGATTTTTGAAAAAAGGGGAACCCCCCCCCCCTAAAAATTATAGAATCTGAATGAAAACCATGCCATCAGATTCAGCGTATCAGAGAACCCCACTGTAGAGGTTTCAAGCTCCTATATGGTAAAATGTGGAATTTTGTATTTTTTTTGCCAGAAGAAAGATCACTTAATTTGTTTCTTTTCGGGGAAATTTTGAAGAACTAAATTAATTTTTGGGGAAATTATGGACAGTGGAAGCACTGACCTGTCATTAAACGAATCCAATCTAGACCTGCTTAGAGCCCGCTTGATTCCACATTTTATTTTCTTATGAGAACTGGTGTATAGAATGTTTTTGAAGGGAGGTCAAAGCTCATAGGAAAATTTTGAGAAAAATATTTAAGGCCAAGTCTTAGGAAAGAGCATGTTGCCTCCCATTACGTATAATAAGTTGTGGTTGTGACTTTGTCTTATTACTAAAAAAAAACACACAAAACACAAGAACACAAAACACAAAAAACAAAAAACAACTAGGGATCTAGTGCTGGTTTCCAGAATTATTTTGCCATTGGTATTACAGAAAAAAAATATATTGCCAATTGCAAGGCTTTTGCAATGGAAGATGTAATAATTTAGTATGAAACTTATAAATTTAACAACTATATTTGAAATTATGATATACACTGAAATTATATTTGTTTCTCTGAAAAAAGCTTTACTTTGTGTCTGCTTATGCCCAAACTCGATGTTTGATTTTTGGAGATTGCATCTTGTAATGAATTAATACGTTTGGGTTTCTAGAATCCTGTTGCAATCATTTAAAAAGGCTATTTTTGATTAAATTTTGGTATACATCTTTTTTTTGCAATTTATTTTTTTTTGGTATTTTGATTTCAATTTACCTTTTATAATGTTAATCCTTTTATTTGCCAAATTTAATGTATCTAGAAGAATATTTTATGCGGTTTACATTTTTTCATTTTCTACCTGTTTGGGCTTTCTTTTCAAATCCATATTTTTTATTTTATTTTGATTCTGTATCATATTAGTGGACAAAAGAAGAATTTCAGGGACAAACCTGTCCAGGGGTTAACATTTATAGGGATTTGATTTTGAAAACACACGCAAACAGCTAAATACTGCGAAAAATATAGAAATTTGTGAGGTACTTAGGCATCCCTGAAGATTCTATAGGAACAGGGTCCGGATATGTACGTTTGTATATGTACCAGTAGTTGAAGTAGTCAACTACTTACCTTCTTAGACCTTAGTTCCGCCTGTGCTCCCTGAGGCACCAAGGGCATCAAAGAGGAGCCACCAATATTCCCTCAGGTTTGCTTCTGCAGTGATGTCCTCCCATTCTGATAGAACGGAGGTATGTAGGTTGCGTACCACCTGGATTCATTTGGGCCACCTAAGCGGATTGATAGTACAAAGAATTAGAGATCCCCTATTAAATGTCTTTAAAGCCATTATGGACTTGATAGCTGCTGAAAACCTGCATTGACAAGAAGTACCTCATCATTTGAGATCCGTAAACTCATTTGAGCCTATTGAGACTGACTCGATTAGGAGTTAAGCAGGGTTATGTTCTATCCCCCTTTATATGGGGGATTATGGGGAGCCATAGCCAAAGTTTTAAGAGAAGAACAGTGCGGTTTTAAAAAAGGTAGAGGATGTGTCGACCAAATTTTCACTCTTAGGCTAATAATGGAGAAGTGCCTGCGTTTTCAAACACCTTTGGTCCTCAGTTTTATAGATTATGAGCAAGCGTTCGATTCTGTTGATAGAAGAGCTTTAGTAAAGGTTTTATCCTTGTATGGTATACCAGACAAATACATTAAAGTGATTAGTGCTATGTACGAGAATAACACTGCTGAGGTTAAGGTAGGAAATGAGGTTAGCAGCTGGTTTTGTATTAAATCAGGAATTAAGTAGAGTTGTGTTCTATCCCACTTTATATGGATTATTTTGACGGACTTTGTCTTAAGGAGCACAGGACAGGCAATGGGAGACCACGGAATCAAATGGGGAGGAAAAAGTCTCCTGGACTTGGATTATGCTGATGATTTAAGCATCCCAGATGAAAGTGTGACCAAAATGAATGAATTTTTAGAGATTTTGCGAGTTCAGGATGCTAGAATAGTTTTGAAAATTAATGCTAAGAAGACTAAGTCACTAAGGCTAGGAATAAGTAAAGATGAAAAGATGACATTGGGTAACGAAAAGATTGATCAGGTGGGCAGCTTCACTTACCTTGGTAGTGTTATTAGTAAAGACGTTGGGAGCAGTAAAGATGTTAAAAGTAAAATAGCCAAGGCTCAGTGTGTTTTTTCACAGTTAAAAAAGTTTGGAAGAATAGGAAGATAAGTCTGCAAGTCAAGATTAGAATATTAGAAGCTACAGTGATGACAGTGGTAAAATATGGCTCTGAAGCATTGGCGCTCCAAAAAGGGATGAAGATTTACTGGATGTTTTCCAGAGAAATTGCTTACGGATTGTTTTTGGTACCCGGCTGACTGACCGTATTTCAAACAGTAGGCTGTGCGAAAAAATGTGGTTCAATACCGCTTTCTAGGGCTATAATGAAAGAAAGGTTGAGGTGGCTTGGGCACGTTGTGCGGATGAAGGATGACAGATTGCCGAAGATTTTCCTTTTCGGCCAACCGTCTAGGGCTAAACGAAAAGCAGGTCGTCCTCGTCTGGGGTGGGAGGACGTCATAAATAAAGATTTAAAGAAAATGGGGACTTCCTGGGAGGGTGTAAAAAGGTAGGCTTTGAATAGATTTGGATGGAGGAGGAGTGTGCGTAGCTGTGTTGGCCTCAGGCGGCTTGGTGCTGCCGTGGGTTGTTAGTAGTTGTAGAGACTGACTCGCAGAGATCTTTTGGCCAATTGCATCTATATCTATAGATTATACTGGCAGCAAGGCCAAATCAACTTCTCTAGGCGAGTTCTTTCAACAGAGCAAAGAATTTCTCTGTCAGAGGAAATCTACATTTCTTGAAGCACAAATCAAGACATATTGTATCGTGGCTATTGCAGCCGGGTTGAAGGTGTTTTCCAGATACCATCTATATTATAGCAATTCAGTATTTGTTACCAGATATCAGCAGTTCAAATTACGATAATTTAAATTGCTAAGATTGACATGCAAATTACTGTCTTCATGAATAAAGAGTTCCCTTTGCAATGATTTGGCATAAACTCCCTGTTTTAGCATGTCGTGATTAATTTCAGTTTAAATAATGACTAATGAATGGGTTTTCATCTTGATAATTTTAACTTTGGCATTCTTTTGCCAGTCTTTTAGTTTTGGTGGCTTTTTGTTTGGATGCTTTAATTTAGATGCTTTTTTGTTCTTCCTGTTTTTTTTTCTTTATTTACCCGAAATTCAAATTTGGTCTTTCGCCGTTTGTGATAGAAATTTTTGAAATAAGTAACTTTTTTTATTTCAAGTAAATTTTAAGAGTTAAAATTAAGAATAAATTTTAGCTGTCTTGATAGCTCTTTTTATGTTTTTTTTTTCGGTGCAATATCTTGTTTTCAGAATTCGGGATGAGATTAGATTAGTTTTGTCTTCTATTGGTTAGATTAGTTCTTTGGATTGTTTCCATAGATTAGTTCTATTGGTTAGATTAGTTCTATGGATTAGTTCTTTAGATTGGTTAGATTGGTCAGATTAGTTCTTTCAATAATCTGATTAGTTGCTCAAAATCACCTCACCTCGAAATCAACTTGCATTGAGTGCATTCTCCAGATTGAATATTCTCCAGACTTTCAATCATAATATCCGCTTCCTCATCTCTGTCTTTATGATCTAGATGGTCTTTAAAAATCTTTTATGAAGCTAGGACTTCCAAGATTGAGGGCCAAGTCTTAAAAAGGTCAAGGGCCATTACCAAGTTTGAAATTGATCGAATCCGTAATACAGACTCTGAAAAAATGCACTGGTTCTGAGATCATTGCACCATTGGGTTTCTCAGTTTTGAGAATCATGTACGCCATGTTGTGCATGTCGCATGCGCATGTTGGGCACGTATCTGTGAGAAGGAGGTTGACTTCACTAAGGAGCGCAAGCGTAGTTGTTACTGACTATTGGAGACATGACGAGGAACAAACTCCATCTGATGGTTACATTAAGCTTTGGTTTATTTGTATTAACAGTGCCAGCAGTTTTCTATATCTGAATAGACATGCCTTTGTGCCATTCGTAGTGCTAAAACATACCGCATGAATAGCTCACTCTTTTTCCATTTTTTTGACGTGAGGGTGAAGCTTAACAAATGTTGTTTGAGATACCGATATTTACATTAAAATATCGGTGGAACTTCCATAATATTCAGCATCGACGTTGAATAGTATAGTAGTATAGTATAGTATACTTGACACAAAAAGCCTATCAGGGCCATGGTCACAAAAAAATAACAACAAAAAATATACAAATACAATTAACAACATACAAATACAGTTAAAGTATTCAACTTAAACTTTTATTCAAAACGATTAAAGCACAGAAAACCATTAAAAAACACTAATACAAACCAACAAACAAAGTCATTACATAACACTTACGATGGGTTATAACTTTACGAAAAAACCGCGCCAGATTCTTGATACCAATAAAACACCCATTTCCCAGCTATTTTCCACCCCTGGCTCGTCCCCCTAGTCCACTCCAAAAATTTCCTTTCTCAAGACCCTTAACTCTTCACACTGCCCCAGAAAATGCATTAAATTTTCCTCCCACTCTCCACACATCGAGCAACTGTAAAGACCACTGTTCATTCTAACCCTTCCCAAATATCTTTTTGTTATTTGGGTTCATTCTAACGCGACTATTGTCCAAATTATTTGCTTGTGCCTACCCTTTCTCCTCTGTTTTTTATATTTAGACACGTTTCCTGTAGCTTTTTGTATTTTGTTTAGCAACAACGTCAATTCTAGCTATCTGTATTTTGTGCTTTGTATTTTGTGCTATATGTGCTTTGTTGTATTTTGTTTACCGCCATCGTCGATTCTAGCTATCTTTGATATTAAGTGTTTATTTTGGGAACAGCTTATGGTTATTGAGTTCAAATTTTTATGGGATGCTGAAGGAGTTCAGGCAAGGGGACATGGAATTATGATTTGCAGAAAAGGATAGAGCTAAATCAAAACACATTATGTGCATCTTGGTTACTAGAATACCATACCTGCAATTTCCCAGGAAGAGGGATTCACGAAAGGGGAATTAATTTGTTGTTTCTAAGGGGAATTATTGATTCAAGAAAGGGGAATTAATTTGTTGTTTCTAAAGGGAAGGTGGAGAAGAGATATATTGATCTAGCAACAACGTCAATTCTAGCTATCTGTATTTTGTGCTTTGTATTTTGTGCTATATGTGCTTTGTTGTATTTTGTTTACCGCTATCGTCGAATCTAGCTATCTTTGATATTTGTGTTTATTTTTTTGTTAGTTTTTTTTAGATAATCTATGCGTAATTTTTTTTTTTTTTTTTTTTTTTTTTTGTCAAGGCTGAACGACTCGAAGTTCTTCAAGTGTTTAAGAACAACCCATCAGTAAATACAATTTTCGTCAGTAAAATTGCTGACACTTCTTTCGACTTACCGGATGCAAATGTCCTTATCCAGATATCCGCCCATGGTGGCTCTAGACGTCAGGAGGCACAAAGGTTAGGAAGAATTTTGAGAGCCAAAAAAGGTGATTGTTTTTCTTATGATCCTTAGATATTAACTGTTCTAATGAGATCATTTCTGTCATTCCTGTTTAAAACATCATTCTGTTATATAACAACGTTTAGAATGACAATTTGTATTCCTGTTTAGTGCCTCCACTTGATCACTTCTTATTAGTCCACCATTCCTCACCGCCATCACAGGCGTCATCAACTATCATTGTTAATTTATATTTTCAAAAATATAATTTTATGTGTAGAACTTTGAATTTTCAAAGGCAGTGAAAATGAAATTTGATTGTTTGATTTGATGAAGTCAAAATTAACACAACATTGTTTATCTTCAAAAAAAATTAGAAAAACGTGGGAATTCAATTTTAATGGAAAATAGCCCGGAAATTAAATTTTTTAATGAAATTAAATTGTAATGAAAAATATGCAGCTAGGCAGTTTTTGGTAGTGATATGTGCCAAATTAAAGAAGAAGAAAAAATTAAATGTTGGTGAAAAATAAGCTAATTATATTTTAAGCTATTTACAATTAAGTTTGAGCCAATTTAATCTAATTACAATTGAATTAAATTCTAATCAAAAATATGCAGTTAGGCAGTTTTTGGTAGTGATATGTGCCAAATTAAAGAAGAAGAAAAAATTAAATGTTGGTGAAAAATAAGCTAATTATATTTTAAGCTATCTACAATTAAATTTCATCCAATTTAAGCTGTTTACAGTTGAATTAAATTTTAATGAAAAATATACAGCTAGGCAGTTCTTGGTAGTGATATGTGCCAAACTAAAGAAAAAAAATGAAATGATGGGGGAAAAAAGCTAATTATACTTTAAAGCTATTTATAATTAAATTTCAGCCAATTTGTGCTAATTACAATTGAATCAAATTTAAATGAAAAATATGCAGTTAGACAGTTTTGGTAGCGATGAGTGTGAAATTGAAGAGAAAAAATGAAATGCAGGCGAAAAAAGCTAATTATTTGTAACACCAAGCAGTTTAAGAAGGTGTAGCTTTACAACGTCGAATACAGTAAAATATCGAATCATGCAGTAGCATATTTTCATCAGTGTTGTCACGTTGAACCAGCAAAGTGTTGTCAGAAAAATCAATTAGTTGAATTCAACGATGTTTTTCATCAGTAAATAACAAAGCATTAGACAACTACATCTTCAAAGGATGTTTGTAATAATATATCAAGGATATATATTTGCATAAATAATGTTGATGCACATATGGTTCAAGCATATTTCTTCTCATAAATAGTAGGATTAAGCCAGTAGATCATATCACCTACCTCGGTCTTCCCATATGTTCGCCAATAATGCACACGCGACATTTATTAATTGCTCACATTGAACGTAGAGTTGGGTTATCATATGCTTCTTTGGTAACGAATAAGTTACGCTTCAGCCGCCGTTTTCTTTTGAAACTTTTCAACTCTGTTGCTCTACCACATTATCTGTCGTTTTGGAAAATGCTCACAAAATCTGACAAGCCAAAAATTCGTTCAGTCTTCTTCCGGTTCGCAAAATATCTTTTACGTTTTCCCCCTGGTCCTGCAACTCTTATCTGGTTAGAAAATTCAGCATTGCTGACCCTATTATTGCTGTGGAAAAGCAAATTCGTGCGTATAATTCCCGTTTAACTATGTTGAACCATCCTTGGTCGGTGGTACTGGCCTAGTAGTTAAAATTTATTTGTTGCGTTTTTTTTTTAAGTGTTTGTTTTCTCACTTAGTGTAATTGTTGCAATTTTAAACTGATTGATGATTTAGTCTCTTTCGTATGAGTCCAATTTAAGTGACGCTGGTTATTCTCAATCTTGGTGTCAATTTTTCTCTGATAATAAATTGCGTATATTACTAATAACTTAACTGTTTATTAATTATCCATGTTTTTGAGCATATTGTTTTAAGTAAAGAAGTAAAAATTCTGTGATTAAATAATTTCCTTGATTCTGATATTTATGTATATCGGAGTAAATGAATCATTCGTTGAGAGTGATCTGAATTCAAGACCAGCGGACGAAAGTGTCGTTTAATTGTTTTACCCTCTCTCGTCATATTTAGACTCGTTGATATGACTATCTACTGTATATTTTTGAATTCACTGATGATCATTTGGTTTAATTTTTTACCAATTGTGGCTTGATGCAACGATGTTCATATTGCTTCTGTTTGTTCAGTACTTGGGAGTTAAAAAAAAAGCATATCGCGTACCTGCAGTGCAGTGTACAATTGAGTTTTTCTTTCTCGTCTTTGTAATTTGTTCTAAGAGCTAATTTAGATCTTAGCTCCAGTGTTCGTCACTAGTTTATTATCACTGGTAAGTTTATGTTTTGTTTTTTTTTTCTCTTTTTTTTCGTTTATTGCTCCGTCTTTTCCTTTTTTTGTATGACGGGTTTTCCAATAAATAATAATAATAGTAATAGGTTTGTTTACTACATCCATAAATGAAACCAAATTATTTGGCAATATATATTTTTATAGTTTCAACATTATTTGTGATGTTATGAGAGGTACACTACAGTACCCATGAGGTAGTACAGTAGGACCTTATTTCAAAGGTTTTATCATGGCTAGGCAACTTTTATGGATGAAAAATTATAGATTCCAAAAAATTTTAACTTTTGGCTTCTCATCTGGTTCCAAGCGAAAAGCATATCGTCTCCAAATCTGTTGGGAAGAAGTCATAAGGGAGGTTTTACAGTGAGACCTTATGGAGGGGATAAGGGGTGAAACTATTAATAGGTTTAGGTGGCCTCAGGCGGCATGGTGCTGCGGTAAGTCGCTAGTAGTGGTAGTATTAACCGCTAGAATAGTTGCTAATGCAATTTTAGTAGCCTAGTAATGTGCAGCAGCGATTTTAAAGACATGGCATGATAAAGACATGGGCATGTTCACAAAAGTCACAAACCACATACATAAACCACAGCCACAAAGGCCATAAACCAAAAACCAATTGGACTAGGAGGAAATCAACCTTGTGACGAAGCTCAGGATCTACTCAACATTTATGCGTTCAATTTTTTTATATGGATGTGAGACCTGGCCCCTCAAAGCAGAGCAAGAGCGTCAGCTTGATGCATTTGACTGAAAATTTCTACGAGCCATTAACAACTTACGGCTGGCGCAAAGAATCCACCAACGGCTGATGAAAGTATACAGAAAAAAGCGTGATGTCTCCACTATGATCGAGAAAAGATGTCTCAGGTGGCTAGGTCATGTAATGAGGCGGCCGGAAGAGACCCTGACACGCCAGGTACTACTAGCAGCCCCTGATTCCTCATGGAAGAAAAAACCAGGCGGCCAGATGAAATCTTGGCATAACGTCGTCAAAAAAGAAGTCGAACCGCTTGGGGAACTCCGAAAGCATGGTCACAAATGACAAAAGGCGTGGCTGGAGTTTATTCGACCACTGACAGAAGATTGTGCTTTGTGTGGACTACCATGCTTAGCCAATAGGACAACTTTTGCTATCGAAGATTCAATAGTGCACTTTCTTCAGTTCCTCAGCCATTCTCTCTCGACGGTGGGTCCTGGGAGGATATTTTTTTTTCTGTTTTTGGTACTTTAAGAAGGTTTTACTAAAAGTGAACTTTCTTGTTATAAATACTCTCTCTCTTTCTCTCTCTCTCTCTCTCTCTCTCTCTCTCTCTCTCTTCTCTCTCTCTCTCTCTCTCTCTCTCTCTCTCTCTCTCTCTCTCTCTCTCTCTCTTCTCTCTCTCTCTCTCTCTCTCTCTCTCTCTCTCTCTCTCTCTCTCTCTCTCTCTCTCTCTCTCTCTCTCTCTCTCTCTCTCTCTCTCTCTCTCTCTCTCTCCTCTCTCTCTCTCTCTCTTCTCTCTCTCTCTCTCTCTCTCTCTCTCTCTCTCTCTCTCTCTCTCTCTCTCTCTCTCTCTCTCTCTCTCTCTCTCTCTCTCTCTCTCTCTCTCTCTCTCTCTCTCTCTCTCTCTCTCTCTCTCTCTCTCTCTCTCTCTCTCTCTCTCTCTCTCTCTCTCTCTCTTTCTCTCTCTCTCTCTCTCTCTTCTCTCTCTCTCTCTCCCTCTCTCTCTCTCTCTCTCTCTCTCTCTCTCTCTCTCTCTCTCTCTCTCTCTCTCTCTCTCTCTCTCTCTCTCTCTCTCTCTCTCTCTCTCTCTCTCTCTCGTCTGTCTTTATGTCTCTCTTTCTCTCTGTCTCTCTCTTTCTCTCTCTTTCACTGTAGTAGCATGTTTTACTCTCCGCTTGTTCTTTCTATCCTTTTCTATCCCTCTCCCCATCTCCCTATTTGTCTCTCTTTACCTCTCTTTTTCTCCTTTTTATTTTATCTCTCTCTCTCTCTATATGTCTCTCTCTCTCTATTTCTCTCTCTCTTCAAAGGCAATTTTTCGTAACTTCTATATTCGTTGTGTTTAGGTGCCATTGCTGAAGATTACAATGCGTTCTTTTACACCTTGGTATCACGTGACACGACCGAAATGGGATATTCTCGGAAACGTCAACGATTTTTGGTTAACCAAGGCTACAGCTACAAGGTCGTTACACATCTTAGCGGAATGGAAGAGGTGTGTTTTTTTTTTACAACTTTCTTTTTAGGGATTTAAAAATAGGGTGAACAAAGTGATTTAATGGCATGCGCGATTTTTGGGGATTCTTATTAATGATTTTGACAAATATTCGGTTCGCTTCTGTCTTAGATCAGGCTCGAAAAATGCTTATTTCTCGCCGGCAATATTTCATTTAAACTGATTTAAATAATTTTCAATTAAAGTTTGTGTCTCAGAAATTGAATTGTTAAAATAATTAATAATTGATTAAAATAAATAAAATAACAAAATTTGAATAAGTTAATTAAAAATCATGAACAGTACGATGATTCATATGATGATTCCTAATAGTATGAACCAATGGTATTTTTTTTTAGATATATTCGTCTTTCTCAGGGAAGACAAAAGCTAAAAGTCTTTAAAAGAGACTAAAGTCTTTAAAAGAGACTAAAAGTCTCTAAAAACGATGTCCCATTGGCAGCCTAAAAGACACTAAAAAAATCTAAAAACGATGCCTGATTTGCAACCTTCCATCTTCTTTACTAATTTAATAGTGCTATCGTTTTTGGTGCTAAAATTGAATTAGACAATAAACATATCTGTAAGAAGATAGATATGTGAACGAATCACGTTTTAATGCATTTTAAGAGTTTAGATTATTCAATTTGTCCCCGGCATTGTTTTTATGGGTAGGGCTGAGGGTCAGGTTTGTTTTTATAAATTGATTCAAAAGCTTGGTAATCTGTAGGCTAATCTGTAGGTAATCTATAGGCAATTTCAGAGTAGATCAATTCAATGATCTTGTAGACTTTGTCTATGGCAATATGAATTTGGTTTTGAACTATAAGTGTTTATTACTTTTAAATTGAAATTTTTTTTTGTCTTACCCTCTGAAGAGAATGTTAGAGTTGATGTTTTGAGAGGGCCAAGAGCCTGTAATTCCTAAGATATAAATTCAACAAAAAAAAAAAATAAAAAATCGATAATACAACCACAGCTCCCCTCAAAGATCCATGGCCTGTAAAGGAGGAGGTTCTCATCAGAATATGAGGGGGTCATATGAAAAATATTTATTAAAAAAAAAACAGAGAAAAGAAAACAATAAGAAATAAAAATACTTAATAAAAATTTGAAGGGAAAAAAGACACAGAAGGAAAGAGAGAAAGAGAATTTATTTAAATATGGGCAAACCTACAATGGAAATAAAAAACGAAACTGCGAAAGAAACAGTATAAATAAAAAGGATGCACATTAAAATTGATCAAAATTAAAGTATAATATAAATACATTAAATAACTAATTAAAGTAAACTAATAAATATAACTAATTAAAGTAAAATTTAAAAAATACAGATTAAAATTAAAGTTTAGAAAATCAGCTACCGGACATTTGTAGACCATTGTCTTTTTTTATATAACCAACAAGAAAAAAAAAAATCAATAACTATACCTGAGTAAAAAAGACACACACAATAATTATAACAATACAATAAACAAGCACACACACAATAAACAAAAAAGAAACACACACAATATACCAATGAAAAAAAGGTCTAATGACTTTGGTATTCTACTTCGTTGGATTCAGTCTTATTTTATTGTCATACAACAAAAAAGAAAATTTCACTATTCTCCTAAAGTTTTTGTCTTCAATACACTAAAAAGTAAATAAAAGTCTGAATATTTGCTTAATCTCTTTTTTGATTTTTTTTGTTTTTAATGTTGAGTGGTTAATGAGTGTGTGCGGAGGAAGGTTTCAGGAATGTAAGAAATTTGGCACGATTCCTCCGTCTCGCGATGGATCATAGAGCTACGTATCTGTGGGACTGTTAGGATTTTTGTAATTTCTCTGTAATTGTTTCTTGTTTTTATATATTTTGCCATGGCCTAGGGGCTTTAAGCGCAAATAAGTTCTATTCTATATCTACCTTAATGTAAATATATCCACGAATAACAACACAATCTTTCAAGTGTTTTTGCTTGACCAACTTTTGAAACTACTATTTGTTGACTGGCCGCAGAGGAATGCAAGTTCTACTTGCAGCGAGAGTGAAATACGGCTACAAATAAATATGTAATGTGCTGAAATACCTCATACCTTGAGCGTGGTGGAGAGTAGCAGTTCTAGTGTGGTGCACTTGCATTGTGTCACAGATTAGTGGGTGGTCTAGCAATTTGGATCTGGCTGTTACTTGTGTGTCGGCGAAGCTGTGGCTGAAAATCTGATGAGGAAATAGGAAGCCAAGAAGTCGAACATTGAACCGAATTAGAATCAATACAAAACGGAGGTTTAATCAAACAGTTCGTGGTAGCGAACTGTAAGTAAGGAGTGACCCGGCTCAATAGCAACCGAAAGTCTAAAAAAAGGAATTTTGATACCAATAGACACATCAAAAGAATCAGATTTTTATGCTGATTTCAAATATATAAGTTTCATCAAGTTTAGTCCCATCAAAAGTTACATGCCTCGGAAAATTTATCTTTTTTTTAATAAAGGGGAAACACCCTCTAAAAGTCATAGAACCTTAATGAAAATCACACCATGAGATTCAGCGTATCAGAGAACCCTGTTGTAGATGCTTCAAGCTCCTATCTACAAATATGTTGAATTTTGTATTTTTTGCCAGAAGAAAGATCACGGATGCGTGATTTTTTTTTTTTTTTTTTTTTCATGGGTGATCGTATTGACCCAGTGGTCCTAGAATATTGCAGGAGGCCTCATTTGAACGTAAATTAAAAGTTCTGTGCCCTTTTAAGTGACCAAAAAAATGGAGGGCAACTAGGCCCCCTCCCACGCTCATTTTTTCCCAAAGTCACCCGATCAAAATTTTGAGATAGCCATTTTGTTCAACATGGTTGAAAAAAACAATAACTATGTCTTTGAGGATGACTTAATCCTCCACAGTCCCCGGGGGAAGGGTTGCAAGTAATGAACTTTGCCCAATGTTTACATATAGTATTGGTTATTGGGAAGTATACAGACGAATTCAGGGGGGATTTTTTTCTGGTAGTTGGGGGGGGGGGTGGATCGAGTATACGTGGGAGGATTTTTTCATGGGAGAAGGGACATTGCTATGAAGAGGGCGCCGGATTTCCCACTATTATTTTAAAAAACGACCAGAAATTAAATAATAAAAAACAACTTTTCAACTGAAAACTTTTCAACATCAAAACTTAAAACGAACTTAAATCAAAACCTGCATTAATTTAAAAACGTTCAGAAATTAAATAAAAAGAACAAGTTTTTTAACTGACAGTAAGGAGTGACATTAAAACTTAAAACAAACAGAAATTATTCCGTATATTAAAGGGGCTGTCCCCTCCTCAACGCCTCGCTCTTTACGCTAAAGTTTTTTTTATTGTTTCAAAAAATAGAGTTGTGAGAAAGAGTCAAACTTTGCGTAAAGAGCTAGGCGTTGAGGAGGGGACAACCCCTTTCATATACGGAATAATTTCTGTTCGTTTTAAGTTTTAATGTCACTCTTTACTTTCAGTTAAACAAAACTTTTTTTATCTAATAAAGTGCAAGACTCCTACCATGCAGCACCCAAAGAACATTTTGTCCAAAAACTTATTTGGACACTTTTCTCTGAGCCAGAAGAAACTAAGGACCCCTCTAATCTATTCAGCTAGTGACTAGAACGCTTATTTTGACTTGAGCTATTAGTAGAATTCGAAAAGCCTGAGGTAGTTTTTAAGTCACATTATGAAGAAGTAAGGCTTCAATATGTATCGTGCTGATATATTTTAGCTTTGAGCGTGGCAGAGGTGCAATAGGTAGCAGATAAAAGGGTGGTCTAGCAATCTAGACATGAAGAAGAGTTGAATTCAATGCTGTTTGATAATTTTGATGATTTTAGTTTCACTGTCTCTTATGTGTCAAGCTATTAAAAAGTTAAAAAAGGTATATTTCAAAGGCGGGGATAGCGTTTATGTTTTTTACCATCTTATTGCCCTTTTGTTCCAGCTGGTTTAGACACAAGGTCTAGTTCCGAGTTGTTTTAATAGGGGTTTGGTCACTCCGGTTAAAAAAAGTAATACCAGTAGAAAAGCCTTCTTCTTTTAGGCCAGTAACCATTTCTTCTGTATTTTGCAAGTTATTCGAAATCGAATATTAGGTAGGATTTATGATAAGTCTAGAATGCCTCAACATCAGTTTGGTTTCTGTAAGCACCTGAAAAGTACCCATGTGCTTCACCTTCTTGCTAACATATTACTTGAGGCTAATACCTTTGGCTTTGGGCCAGTATGATGTTAGAAGCCTTTGCCATTGCCCATTCAGAAATTCCTGATGTTGATTCAGAAATTCCTCTCCAGATATTAGTTGAAGTGCGTAAGCGAGAAGCGCGCTCTTCCGCGTGCAAGAGGTTAAGTGAGGTTTTTGTACATAAGGGGATCGAGCAAGAGGCTATAACTTCTCCACCTTTGTGTAATAAAAGCGGCAATGATGCACAGAAGGTGGTGTCATAGAGTTATATTTTTAAACATACTGGTGTATGTTTTCTCCTACAATTTTTCCTCCTTGAGAAAAATTTATGCGGCTATTGGTCTGCAATTTAAGGTAGATAAGTCAGATGTTTTGTTTTCTAATTGCCGAGAGGAAGTGTGTACAGTAAGACCAAGTGAAATTAACTTCAATCCTATCATGTACCTTGGCCTACCGATATTTCCTAATTTCCGAGAGACTCGGGGTTAACTTCTCTAACATGCTTCGAAAAAGTCTTTCTGGTTTGTCAAGGCAACCAGGGGCCTTGCCACGCGTATTGTTTTGTTCCCCTTTTGGAAGATTTTAAGTGCCCATAATAAGAAAGATATCAGGACAGTATCTTTTAAATATACAGTGTATCTGCTAAAAGTACTATCTTTCGTTAGATTTCGCCATACTGTTGCTAAGTATGGTATTGTTGAGCCTCTTGGTGCAGTCGGAGAGGTCGTTCTGAGTTATGAGAAAACACTAGTCTTTTGTCCATGAGTGGATCCACCTTTTCAATTAGTTTTGTGTTAATGGTGGTGATTATTTGGAATTATTTGGATATTTGGAATTATTGGAATTAGTTTTGCTTTTGTGACTAGTGACTAGTTGCTTTTCTTGGTACTTGTTAAGAATCTGATAAACACGCGAAAATAGTATTACGAAAATCAGATAGGTATTTCCCGGTACTTATATGAGACGCTGTATAAACAAAGGGTTTCTTACTCCGGGAACTATATTTAAACTTTAGTTTTTTGGAATTTAGGGGGAATAAAAGGTACCTAGTTTAGGTTAGGTTACGTATTTAATACATGCAATTTTAACCCCCACCCCCTAATGTGCAAATATGTAGCCCAAATTCGTTTCTGAACTGTTATATTTTTATCCTTTTTTGTTTTATTTCATTAGCATTAAGGAATCTTCGCTTATCGCGTGTTTATCAGATTCTTTACAAGTACCATTTTCTTTTTTGCGTTCCGTTTCTTCCTTGTTGATTGTAAGATTTGTTATTAATAAGTTTCAATTCAATTTGAACAATTTTTGAATTTACAGAAAGATTTCTTTATAATTTATTTAGTAAAATTAACAGTTCATAAGAATATTCCAGTTCGTTTCTCACGGCTAACTTAAAAGCAAAATGGTCTTTTTTCTTGTTTCTTGAAAGTTTGGTGTTGTCAAATCTCATCTTTTTCCAGTATGAAAAATCTTAAGGGGGAGATAGAGAGAGTATGAATTTGAATCTCCTTAGCTCAATTTGGAACATTCAAAAGAATATAATGGTGTAAAATGTTTTTCAGGCCTACTGCCCCTGACAAAATTGTTGAAGGCATGGAAGTTCCTCAGAAAAGCATAGCTAGGGCCCTTGCTTCATCTCATTCAAAATCTGTCTTTTCCTAAAAAAAAAAAAAATACCTATTTAGACATAGGAGTATTATGTTAATGCAGAACAAAATAACAAAGGTTTACAAGGTCTCAGCTTTATAAGCAGACACTGGTGTAGAGGAGGAATTCTTTTTTTGTTGGGGGGGGGGGTCATAAAAACTTCACACAACGGACAAATTAAATGAGAGTTCTAGTATGTTTATGGAAAACTTTTAGGAATATTTCAGAATATCTATGAAAGTCGTGGCTTTTTGGGGCCAGAGGCTGCACCATATACACGTCGCCTATGCGTTCGCCCATGTGCAGTCAGTAATGGTAACTTCCCAAGAATCTTAGCGGTTGGTATGCCAACAGAAAGGAAGGAAAAATACCCTGGAACAAAATAACATTATTCATTATACAAGTTTATCATAAAAGAATACTCATATTTACTGGATTTAAAGGATGTATCCGGGATTTTTGCTCGGGGAGGGGGGATGCAAAAAGAAATATACAAAACGTATTAAAATTTGCCTATGTGCATTTTTGTTACCTTTTTACTGGAAAAAAGTTTTTGGGGAGAGGGGAAGTCAAACCTGATACTCTCCCTTGGAAACTGTGCTGATGTATCCAATGATTCCTGTCTAAGGAGTACGTTACTACTCAATTTCGTAATCTCTTTGCTAAAAACAGTTTCCAGCGATAAAATACAGTACGAAAAATAAAACAAATACAAACTATTATTACCAACGCTTAAGATATATGTTCCCTCTAAAGCAAACGCTTTTTTGACAAAACTACAGTCCTAAATTGCGTCAAAAGGACAAGACACTTATATTATTGAATTAATGAGTAACGTCCATCCACTCACCGAGCTAGAATTTTTACATTACTTAGATTATGTCTTTTTAGGGGGTTAAAACCCCCTAAAATTGGTGTTGGGTCGAAACAAAAAGCACATCATTGGAAATAACTTGGCGGAAAACTACACAGGAAACTCAAAGTCTCTGGGCTTAAGCAATAAGGAAAATCTATTGACCACTGGGCCAAAGAAGAAAACTTATCGGGAGGGAAAGGTCAAATTCTGGTCCTTATTTTTGTCCTGTGTGCCGAGGTTTAAATGAGAGTGTATATCACTTGATGTGGGAATGTAAGGAGCTGAGTGATCGGACATTTTAAGTGTTTGGCGGGGAAATTTTTGATTTTGAGTGGTTGGTGAGAGTGTTTGCGGATGAGTGTTTTATGGGGGTCAGAAGTTATACAAGATTTCTGTTTTGCGATGAATCATAGAGCTAGGTTTTTGTAGCATTATGTTAGGATTTGTACAATTTTTGAGTAATTGTTCTTTGTTTATATTTTTGTTTTCCTTGGCCTATGTCTTTGGGGATTTTAGTGCAAATAAATTCTATTCTATTGGCTTGTTCAACAGAGAAAATCAATTTTTTTTTTTTTTTTTTTTTTTTTTTTGAGCTGTTAGTGGGGCAATGGAACACTATTGAGAGGTGTTTAAGGGTTCATTTTAAAGGAAATTGTTACATCTACTCGTTTTTGGGAATGCGTTTTTAATTAACCAAGGAATGCGTGTGCCATGGTTTTGTAAAGTAAGTGTTCCAGTGCATGATTATTTTTTTTCTGATGTTTGTTTGTAAGCGGATATAAATAATCTTATTACGCCTTTTAGGGAGATTTACATTTTAAAACTAAAGAGGAGCGAGTTCATTTACTTCAACAAGTATTAACTGCCAGTGACACAGAAGGACAGGAGGAAACTTTGGCGGGTGAAAAGGCCACCGCCTACCTCCGGAGAACTGGAACCACTTTTTCATCCCTTAGTGGTGCTGATGATGCTATCTATTCAGAAAGTAGAAGACCGGGAGCGGGATCAAAGCATCCGTTGTTTAAAAAGTTTCGGTCAAAGTAACACTCTTTGAGTCACTAATTTGTACTGTCTTTCGCTTTTTGTATGCAATAAATTCTTTTTTTTTACCATTTGTTGTTAGAGAGAAAAGAATAGGCTAGGAAGTTAGTTTTATCAACTGATGTATCGAATCTTTTGACTTTTTAAAAAGTTTTGAACAAAATAAAGCCTTCATTAAGAGTCAATAAGTCTAGGTTCTTTTCGTTTTTAATATGTATACCAATCCTGTTTTATGCCCTTATAAAATTATAAGGAAAAAGGGGGTAAATGCGGCTACTAGTTAAAAGTCACCAGTGAACAGTTTCGGTTAATATGCATACAAATGAATGTGTATTGTTAGTTTAATATACATGTACTGATATTTAGTAATCAAAATGTTAATATTATTTGATTTATTAAAGTTATAAAAGTAAAAACATTATATTTTTTTCAGTAAAATACAAATTATGTTCTGCCCTTGGGAAGGCATAGGGGTTTTGAGCCCTACTAATGTTAATTTCTGCTCGTTTTGAGTTTGACTCGGTTACTTATTGTAATTTCTGTTCGTTTTGGGTTCCATTTATTTATCGATGCTGATTTGTGGTAGCTTCACGCTTGGTAGATTATCTGATTTTATTTTTGCTCATTTTTGGTTTAATGGAGTTCTTTACTTTTCTTTGAAAAACTTATTTTGTGGAAAAAGTATTTTGAATTAATTATAAGGAAAAAGGGGTAAATGAGGCTACTAGTTCAAATTCACCTGTGAACAGTTTCGGTTAAAGTAAAACTAAATTTAAAAGACAACATTGTGAATGTGCTAAGGATTAGAGCCCGCATCCTCCTCTAGCCTCAACAGGATGAGTCCTTACTGTTTGAGTTCCGACATAGTAGATACAGGCAAAGACCATGCATTTTCTGAGGTATATTGTTCATCTTGTGCTTTTTAAATGGAGAGCCAAACCTATAGCCTGGTTTTGATTCACATTATTCAACCAGCCGTGATTTGACAGCCAATCATAATCCTTGAAATTCTCGAAGACAGCTCAATCATATTAGCTGTCTAATTAAAGCCCGCTGTCCAAAAATAATCCGCCTTCAAAAAATGCTTCTGGCACGGTGAATGATGTGAATGAAGATGAGGCTTGAGAAAATTTCATGAAAACATATATTTGAAGCGTGAGTCCCTCTCCCAGTAGAAATATATATAACGAACAGTAGCGAAAAGTTATTCTAAAAATGATGCAACATCAAAGCGCGCTAGTTCGGGAAGGTTTCTAAACCGTCAGAGCAATAGGTCCCATAAGTTCGTCACGATAAAGCACTTGGAAACCTTTATTAGATCGATATTATTATATAATTATTATAAGCTATTGATAAATAAATATAAGTCCTGTCAAAAATAGACAGAGATAAACTGACCTACTTGATCAATAATTTAAGGGTATAATAAAAGTTTATACAGTATTTATGAAGACTTTATTAAAGACTTTTATTGTTTTTAAAAAGTTTACTTTAAGGAATTATTTGCTTATTAATTGATATTAGGAATCATAGATGCTATATTGTAACTCAGAAAGTATAGCAGGTAGAAAATAGATGAAGTTTGAGGAAAATACAAAAATAGAGATAGGAGCATTATCACCGAATTTCCAAAATTGAAAAGCTTATGCAAGTTTTCTATTAATTTCTTAGATTTTGATATAAGTTGCCTTTCTTTAATTTAGGCTCCCTTAAAATGCTCCCCGACCGCAAAAGAAATCAATCCCTAACAGATTCGAAGAGACAAGAGTGATTCATCAAACTATATTCAAATTGCTATTCTTGCAATTTTGGTATTATGCTCACAGAAGTTCTTATTTTGGCTCCTGAATTGCTGAAATGAATGTGAAACTGAATTTTCTCAAGGTTTTTTTTAGTGAGTTTGAGGTTTCTGAAAGTGAAACTACTGGAAAGTGTTTAAGCGTTTGGAGAAAGAATTAGGTATACTTTTGGGTATAGGCCCCATAGACACTAGAAAAGACACTACTTGGCTATCTATTTTCTATCTTATCAAATGAACAGTAATTTTACATTTATTTATTGGCAAGTTTTTTTGAAAATAACCCTATGATGTTTCGGAAAATTGTACTACTTACTTGTACTTGTTGCGGGCCAGACGCGGACGCCTCACCCGGCATCTAGAAGACTACGTATGATTGACTCCCATTTGTCGCGATCATGTGCCAGCTCTTCAGCAAACTGGAGCCAGCAGCTCTCCCACTTTCTGCCAAACTTTCGAAATCCGCCAATGGGGTCGAGGTCGTTTTTGGCAGTTGTCCACTAATTCTTAAATTGACCGCCAGGTCGCCTGGGCCAATCTGGCAATGGGACAGCTAGAAGCACTTGCTTTATGATGCAGTCATTGGGTCTTCTAAGGACATGACCAAGCCAACGCAGTCTTCTCTGTTTGACAACCATGGCGGTGGGTTCGATGTTACAGCAGCGGTGGCGCACATCAACATTTGAGATTCTATCGGAGTATCGAATCCTCTGGATTTTTCGTAGACAGTGGTGGTCAAAGACTTCCAAATCATGGAGATGAAGCCCCTTCAGTGGCCAAGATTCGACTGCATAGAAGAGAACAGATCTAACAGCCGCTTTATAGACAGAAAGTTTTGTCTTCATGCTGATCTCCCGCCGGATCCACAGATGGCGGCGGAGTTGTGAGAAGATGGCTTGGGCTTTGTTGATTCTGTTCTGTATGTCAAGGTCACAGCCTCCACGAGAGTCTATTATTGAGCCAAGATAGGTGAAGCTGTTGACTGTTTCCAATTCTTGTCCGCAAAGCACAAGCTGATAATCCGACTGTATGCTTAGGTCCATGACTTTAGTTTTGGCCGTGTTGATTTTCATACCCAGTAGCTGAGAGAAATGTGCTATTTCATTTAACATTGCTTGGGCAGTTGCTGGATCAGTAACAAGAGCGTCGATGTCATCCGCGTAGTCCAGGTCAGACACGTTAATAATAATAATAATAATAATTCTTTATTTCCATAATAGCTTATAGCTAGCAGCGGACGTCAAACAACAAGTAAATATAACACATGAGATCAGATAAATAAATATAAAAATAAATAAACTTTTTTACAACTTTTTATAGATTTCCTTTTCAACTAGTTCCTTATTATAGTGGTTCTCGAAGTATGGAACAAACGATGATAGGTACCTTTTTGATGCCTTTCGGGGTGGGGGACAAAGGAGTTGGCACGACGAAGTGAGGGCTCCTCTACGTGTTTTTGGCCGACTGGTCTGTGATTCCTGGAAATCCGGTAATATTTTGCGATGGACATCAGAGCTTAGGCATTTTTTTTCCGAAACGCATCGTGAGATCGTGGCGCCTTTCAGATAGTTTATGAAGCCTCAGTTTCTGCAGGCTGTTCTCATAGGATGTATAATTTGCCCCAAGCATTATTTGGCACGCCCGCTTCTGAATATTTTCAAGCTTTTCGGTTTGGATAGCCGTTAGACCTGGGTGCCAAACGGGACAAGCATACTCGGTTTGCGATCGGACATACATACAGTATAGACTGCGCATAATGGAAATTTGGATATTGAACCGCGTTAGGCAAGCAAAGGATTTTAGGCATAGGGAAGCCTTTTGGAGGATAGACTGTATATGTGGATCCCATTTCTGGTTGCTTTGAAAATTACTCCTAGGATTTTTATTTCATCTTTAGTTGTAAGTCCAGTGTCTTCTTGGGACGGAATTGCAGATTTTATAAAGCTAACGCGTAGAATATGGCTCTTGGTTTCACTAACTGTAAGCATTACGTCTTCAAGATTATGCTTTAGCTGGGAAAATATTGATGAGGCGGTGATTTCCTCTGCTAGGCTCGCTAAGGTGCGGAATGATATGCTTGACAGGTCGTCAGCAAACTTGTAGCGACTTTGTATATGTGTTAGGACAGGGTTAAAAACAATCAAAAAGATCAGTGGTCCTAATTTTGTCCCTTGGGATGCTCCGCACCATATTTCTTTGAATTCGGATGCTTCATCCTGCGCGAGTGAAATCCCATAACAACACCATCAAAACTCAAGAGTTTTGTTCTGAAAATTGGCACACTACCATCTTTTGGTGTGAGAAATGATCCAGAGAGGTCATGATTTTGGGAAAATTTGCTTAAGACCATAATTTTGGAAAACCTTTTTTCATGTGAATGACGTCATAAAAGATTGTCATTTCCAGCTGGTTCAAGAAGGGCAACTATTATAGATAAGATAAGATTTATTGCAAAAAGCCTGTGGGCCATAGTAACACATAATACAATCTACAAACCAACACTCAGGAACAAAATACAACTTTAGATAGTAAAAATCAAAAAGGAAAAAAGAAAAAGAACAACAAAACGACAAAAAAGAAACACACCAAGGTTCGACTTTTAACCAACAAACACCATATAATAAATTCAAATCATAAAAAATAGTATCAGGCTATCCCCTCAAACATGATTCCCTATATTTAGTCCCTAAACGAAGAAACTTACACAACTGTTTAATAGCACATGCGTTCCTCTCAGCCATCCGCTCTATTAACCAGCGTTCGCTCCCAAACACTCGTCCGAAACGTTCATTCCGCAACTCAGACAGCTCTTCACACTCAGATACAAAATGAAATAAGTTTTTCATTCACCAATCCACACATTGGGCAGAAATAAGGGCCAGCCGCCAGCCTAAACTTTCCCAAAATTTCCTTCTCTCACCTAAATCCAAACTATCCCCTCTTACCAACAACAAATTCTTCAAATCCTCTTTATTCAACCCAAATTTAAGATAAACCTCCTTGGTCCTTTAGGGTTCGCTTCCTTCCATACTGACACGGTTTCACGGTTTCAGGGCCTTTTCCTTCTATAAATTATATAAATAGTCTTAATAGTAAAACCCAGCTCTAAATGGGTACCTGGAGAAATCTGGGGAAAAACACGGGAAGCGTCAGATCATTTTGCCCCCAACCACGCATTGCACTCCCGGTCGATGGCATTGAATCAGGAGATCAGTAGCTGTGCAACGCAGACCATTAGGCAGCATGCGAAAAAGCTTTTTTTAATAGTAAAATGTTATTTTCAAAAACAAATTTAAAGGAAGTTTTGAAAAATAGCATGAGACCACTGAAATTGGTGTCAGATCGAAACAAAAAATAGACGATTGAAATCGCCTTGGCCAAACGATTGGAATCGTTTTGGCCTATAGAGAAAACTTATAGTCCCATGGCTGAAGCAACAGGGAAAATCACTATTTTGTAAGGGTATTACTGGTGTGTAATCTATTTTCTGTTTTGTTATGTTTTTTTTTCTCTGCTTCTACCACGGCTCTGCAGCGTCATAAAGAGCTGTTTTAGGACTCATTTTAAAAACAATTGATATAACTGATACTTTTGAAGTTAATAGAAGCTATATTTAAATAAAGTTTATATTTACACAAAAAACAGCATCTGCGTATGCAAGATGATGAATAACGTCATTGTCGTAGGTTAGAACTGTAAATGAAGTTACACCAAAACAACGTATATGATGTTATTAGTTGCAATGACGTTACTACAATTATATAAGGATGACAGGTCAAGTCAGTGATGTAAGCTACCTAGAAAAAGTAGATCTTTGAAGTTGTATTTAATGTACTTAAAGGGTGTCTTGGGTAATAGAGATTATAACGTAGCTCATTCTTCGCTAGTTCCTGCTAAGAAAAAGCCAAAGGCGTTTTCCTTCATAATTATGGTTACAGAGTAGATACATATAAAAAAATTGAGTCAATATCGTTGAAAATTTACAAACTCACAATTGCTGAAAATGAACAGCCTTGACCACGACGGTTCTAGGTGGTTCCATTGTAACTGAACCCCCGTGTAACTGAACCCCAAGAAACAGAACTTTTGTAACTGAACCACCGTGTAACTGAACCATCGTGTAACTGAACCACCGTGTCTGCCGTGGGAATTTGCTTAGTTCTGCCGGGGGAATTAGCTTAATTAGCTTCAGATACCGCCGGTTCTGCCGTGGGAATTTTATTGGTTCGTGTATTTCAATGGTTGTCGGCCCTGTGCCACCTATGACTGCGCCAACTGCAATGGGGGATGGAAAGGACCGCACCACTCGTACCATTAAGTATCACGCCACTTGTGCCGTTAAGTTTTATTACGCCGTTACTATTTTAAACTTTTGCCGCTAAAGATTACACTACTTGTAATGGGGATTAAGATAAATGGTTGACCGCACCACTTCCTATGGAAGAATAAAAAATGGATTAAAGTACTAGGTTTGAATTTCCTTGTGAGGCGATTAATTTGGCTGGGAAGCCGTCAATCCAGGAGCGTAATCAATCTTCGTAGTATTATCAGATCCCTTAGGAGCGCTGCCTATGGAGTACAATTGAACCAGTTATCTACTGGGCGATGCCATACAGGCATATAATAAGAACAAACACAAATAGAAAAGTAATAGTTTTATTGTGACTTGCATTTCAGGTGTACAACAACGTATGTATATGAGCAAGGCTTCACTTCAGTCAGAAAAATGATTTTATAATTGCTCACAGAATGGTAGAAACATAAGGTCTGTCATCATAATGCCTGGGTTCTGAATAATGACCCGAAAAACACTTTTCTAACACTATAAAACACTAATCTTGATTCTGCGCGCTAAGAGCTATTTCACGATTGGCTCAACTCCTGTGGAGGGCTCGCTACCTTGTAAATATGTTTGCAAACTAAACACATTATGCTAACTGTCCATCCAATAATTTATTTTCAATATTGCGATGATTAAACATTCATACTCCAATGATAACTTAAACTTTCTGTGAACTTTGTATCTCGTGATTTTTATTGCCAAGTATTTTCGCGACATTCAAAACCGCCTTCCTTGATTAGTGCCGATGTTTGGCTGAAAATAAAATGCAGTTTTTCTTTTGCTGATGAAGAATTTAGACTCAAGTTTGAAACGGGATTTAAGCTTAATTAGGGGGAGTTTAATTTATGTCGGAAGTATCCTTAGAAGGAAAGAATTTTTTTTTTTTGTATTTTAAATATATCACATAATACTCACGGTATCTTGCCCTTGGGTTTTTGAAATATTCGCGAATATATATATATATATATATATATATATATATATATATATATATATATATATATATATATATATATATATATATATATATATATATATATATATATATATATATATATATATATATATATATATATATATATATATATATATATATATATATATATATATATATATATATATATATATATATATATATATATATATATATATATTATGTATAGGTAAATTTTTTCCAAATCATATTATTGACTTACGAATAAAGTAAACATAGCATTCGATGCCCTTTTTTTATGTTCTTTCCAAATATAATAATCATTTTTGTCGGAAATGAATTTTACCCCCACCCCTATATATACTAATTCAGGGCATATATTTGCACATATTAGGGGTGGGAGTGGGGGGGGTTAAGTTTAAACTTACCTCCCATTTATATCAGAAATACAATTTACACCCCCCCCCCCTTAATTTGCAAATATATACCCTGAATGAGAATAGGGTTGGGGATAAAATTCATATTCGACAAAAATGATTCTTCTATTTGGAAAGAGCATGAAAAAAAGAATCGAGTGATATGTTTACGTTATTTGTATGTCAATAATATGAACTGCGAAAAAATTACCGACGGGTCTCCAGGTGTGGTTTCCTTATACAGTATATAGCGGTGGGTACCGCATAATGCATAAGTACATATATATACATATAGTAGTAAATATATATAGTATACATAAATACTATATATATTTACTTAGTTTATAATACTATAAAGTAATATATATAGTATAAGCCTAAAATTGAGGCTATTGAAGAGGAGATATGTTAATAAGACAGTTCCTATTTTTTATAATATGCAAAAATTGTAGTTATCAAACTTTGAAATCGATTTCGCTATACTTACCTCCCAGCCCCCCTAATATGCAGACGTACAGATAGACGAATTGTATTATTCCCATATGTTGCCCTGTTTCTTGCTTTCGTCAGCATTTATTTGATTTACGGTTATACCAGTTGAAAAAAGAGTGATGCATGGCAAAATGCATAGAAAATAATTAATTTTTACTATATTTTTCCACATTAAGGAGGGAAAGAATAGGGGAATCACTTTAATATATATATATATATATATATATATATATATATATATATATATATATATATATATATATATATATATATATATATATATGTATATATATATATATATATATATATATATATATATATATATATATATATATATACGTATATATATATATATATATATATATATATATATATATATATATATATATATATATATATATATATATATATATATATATATATATATATATATATATATATATATATATATATATATATATATATATATATATATATATATATATATATATATATATATATATATATATATATATATATATATATATATATATATATATATATATATATATATATATATATATATATATATATATATATATATTTTGAGGAGGGGGACAGCCCTTTTCATATACGGAATAATTTCTCTTCGTTTTAAGTTTTAATATCGCTCCTTACAGTTCTTACCACGAACTTTTTGATTAAGATTACCTCTTTGTTGTTTTGTTTTGTTCTTTTTTCTTCTGCAAAGCACTGTTAATTTTACGGATAACAATGCTACATGGGTTGAGGGGCATAAGCCAAAGATTGTCGTTTTTTTTTTTTTTCTTTCTTTTTTTTTATTGATGGAACCACACAGTTTGGCAGTGCTGTTAATTTTATGGATAACAATGCTACATGGGTTGAGGGGCATAAGCCAAAGATTGTCGTTTTTTTTTCTTTTCTTTCTTTTTTTTTATTGATGGAACCGCGCATTTTGGCAGTGCTTATAGCATTCGATTTGCTACAATGCCGACTGGTGATATGAAGCCGCATTCGATTTGCTGTAGTCACTTTTCACGTTTCGCCATTTGGTCCAAAATTATGAACCTGTTTGGCGGTCACATTATAAGTAGTTCTTCAGGCTAAATGGGAGAACGTCGCAGAAAAAATGCAAATAAGCCCACAACTGAGAAGGACGTAACTGAAACTACAGGAAATCGAACGCGCCTTTAGCTTATTTGCAATCTGTCATGACACCCGAATCATTCATTCAAGGACTACTGCAAAGGCTTTTTGGCAATTTGGGTTGCTATTGCATTAAGCCCAAAGTTTCTATTATTGTCTTTACGGGTAGATAAGAATCAACGCATGTAAAATCATCCGAAAAACGCCCTCTTTGGCTTTGCTGAAATTTCCTGTTTTTTTTTCGAAGTTCGATATACTTTAGTAAACTGTCACACCATGGAGGAGCTCTAGCACTATTTTTCCCGAACTGCTGTGCCGAAAGCAGATACTGCTACGCAGTTTGGACTTAACATACTAACAAAAAGCAACTGTTTAAATGTTGAAAATGAGTTCAATAGTGCTTCAAAGTACAAGAGTGGCTTTTAACCTTTGGGTATATCTTTCAGATGCCTGACTCAGCACCCGAACAATCCATTGCCGTCACTTTGGGTCCTTCGAAGGACGTGGTGGTTGGTCAGACTGAGTTAGTAGAAAATGAGACGACTCAAAAAGACACTGCGCCTGTCAATGCTCAAGAGGCACAATCTGGACGAGATACGACTCGAGGAGAAGAGCACCATCGTTCAAGTGGTCCTACTGATATTTCTTCATCCTCCCACGACCATCCATATCAACCACAGCTGCTACGGTACCCTGCACAGGTTTCAGCAAACGGCAAGCTAAGACGGTCATTTAATATTTCGTATTATGGAAAGCATCCTTGGCTTGAGTACTCAGTTAAGGAAAATTCGGTTTTCTGTTTCTGCTGCAGACACTTTGGCGGCACGTCAACCCTTCGCGGACAGAGATACGGGGCGAGGCCTTCATCGAGACCGGCGTTAGAAGATGGAAGGACATCTCAAGCGTTCTAGAAGAGCATGCGAAAGTGACCGCCACAGGGACAGTGCAATTTCTTGGACGAAGTTCAAAGCTATACAAGCCAAGGAGATGCAACCCATCGCATCTGTTTTGTCAACGGACAGGAATAAGGAGATGAATGAAAACAGGGAACACGTAAAGGCTTTACTGAAAGTAACGGCCCTACTGGGGCGACTGGGTACAGCCTTTCGCGGCCACGATGAGACTGAATCTTCGGCAAACAAAGGACATTTCGTCGAAACTTGCAATCTTCTCGCCGAGTATTCTCCCACGCTTTTCAACAAGCTACAAAGACGACACGACCACTATACGTCCCACGAATACCAGAATGATCGAATTTCAGTTATCGGATCTAGGCTTCGGTCTACAATAGTGCAAGAAGTTAAGCGTGCCAAATACTTTGCTGTTCTTGTCGACGAGACAAAAGATAATTCGAAGAAAGAACAGCTCGCCATTCTTCTGAGCAAGGGAAAAGTACGAGAAAGACCAATAGGATGCTACCATATGAAAAGCCTGGATGCTGAGAGTTTAGCCTGCTTCATTCACGACACAGTCGCGAAACTTGGTCTCGACTGGAACTATTGTGTTGCTCAGTGCTACGACGGAGCAAGCGTGATGAGCGGGCCCTTTTCTGGTGCTCAAGCGCGACCGAGAGCGAAAGCGCCACAAGCAATATACATTCATTGCCATGCGCATAGACTAAATTTGGTCATTGTAAACTGCGTTGAAGGTGTTGGGACGGTTGGCTTATTTTCTTCGTTAGTCGAAAATCTGTACACGTTCATTTTCAACAGCAACACCAGACTTTAGCTTTTTGTTGAGTCCCAAAAGGCTACTCAACTGCCAGTCCTGGAATTAGAAAGGAGCGCTGCGACAAGATGGTCATACTGGTATCGATCAATATTGAAGATAAGACTCCAATATGAATGTGTTCTGGCTGTACTGTCTGCAGTCAGCGAGGGAGCTGATTGTGAAGCTCGAGCAGAAGCAGCTGGGCTCCAGAGAAAAATGGAATCTTTCACAGTTATATTCCAGTTGCTCTATATGGAAGCAATTCTGAGGACGACAAACTCCCTTTCTGAGCAGCTTCAGGCAGTTGATCTGGTAATATCTAGGTCCCGCACCTTGATTCAAGCAACAAGGAAGGAAATAGCTGAACTTCACTCTGACACTTCATTTGCATCGCTTTTGGAGAAGGCAAAAGAGTTTGCTGAAGGTCTTGAAATTGAAGTACCTGACGTGAATGGACCTGCGACCGGATCCTCCTCTGCGGGTCAGAAGGGACGACCTAGAAGAACCCAAAAAAATTATCAAACACCTAAAAGAATTCATGACCACTTCGACGTTAGGAAAAAACTTTGTTGAATTCGACAATAGAGCTCCAACTTTAGCGGAAGAACTGAAAAGAGAATACCTGGAGTCTGTAGATCGTCTGATTGCGGAATTCGACAGACGGTTTACAGATAACCTTCCAGTGCTCAGTACACTCGAAGCTCTGAAACCCCAGCTCTACCAAGTTCATGGATGCAGTCTTCAAGCAGTTCTCTGAACTTTATTCTGAAATGGACATTGACCAGATTCTTCTTGAGGCCCGAGCTGGTATTGCCAAGCGGTTTTTGCTTGAGGAGGAGGCAAAGCCAAAGAACTTCATGGACGTCATCGATAGTGTCGAGACACTTCCAATGGCCTATTCAGAAATTATCAAAGTTCTTCATATTGCTGCCAAACTTCCTGTCACAACAGCCAGCAATGAACGCTTGTTTTCTGGGCTGGAATAGTGAAGAACTATCTGCGCTCGACCATAGGAGACGATCGTCTTAGTCACCTGCTTTTGATCTTTGCAGAGAAGGATTTAGTTAAAAAACTTGGATTTCGACCAGCTTGTTGACAACTTTGCGAAGATGAAACCACGACGGTTCCCCTTGTTGCCTTGAGTGTTCACTGATCTGTTTCAAAATTTTGTTGTATTTTTTGATTTTGTAAAATATACTTGATCGAGCAAAGTTTAGCATCGTCATAGCCGGAGCGTGACTCCGACTTGGACTAAAGTATTTACTGTAAGCAGCAAGCTGAAGAATTCGGCTACAGAATATACTTTAGTCAAAGCGTGAGTTTCTACAGAGGTTCGGCTTTCGTCAAGTTATAGGTTCGGAAAAGTGGAAGATTCCCAAACGGCTGTTTTTTAACATCGCACATACCGTTTCCGCTTTCTTCAGATATCTGGCCTTTTCCGAACCTATGGCATAAGAGCGAAAGAAGGAAAGGCAAAGCAATTGAGACAATTTCCTTAATTTTTATGGTAACTCCCACGGAAGGCAGTTTTTTTATTCGGATAAAGCTAGAGGCAATTTTTTTTTATATACAAGCCTGCTTCGGGGCCCATGTCGATTGCTTGCCCACCCTAAGGTTTGGCTGAAATGGCGCCTCTGCAGCCACAGAGAAAGTAATACAACTGAAAATAATCTGTCTTTTGAAAATGTATTATTTCAAAAGACACGAACAAAATCGTCTAAAGGAACCTGAAGTGCTATCTCTGACATTTCCGTTGATTCTTTATTCCCGTTAGTTTCAGATGTAAAATTTAGAATATTATCGAATGGGTTTAGTCGTCCCCTCCCTGAATAATTCACATTTGGAAAACCCACCCCTGGGAAATTCCTCCCCCCTCAAAGAACATTTTCTTTTCCTGCTGATAATTCCCCCGCGTTAAATTCCACCCAGCAGAAATTTATTTATTAATTTACATTAATAACAGCACTAAATTTATTTATTAATTTACGTTAATATCTATTATATGTTTGTTTGCATTGATTGTTTATTTAATGATTGTTTGATTGTTTATGTACCCCCAGGGCATAACTTACAACGCCCACCCCCGAGCCCTGGTGGACTGTGTCGACACCGGATTTTTTTTTGCTATCAGAACTTTGAACTATTTTAACAAAATGTCTACCTTAAAATTATTATCTGATGCATTTAGGGCGTGGAGGAGGGGGGGCCTAGTTGCCCTCCAATCTCTTTTGACTCGGAAAAAGTGAACAAGAACTTTAAATTTCCAATCAAATGAGCCCTCTCTAAAGTTTATACGAGCGTCCCTTCCATAAGAAATAATATGATTGATTCGGAGAATCCTTAAATTACATCCCTTGCCCTGAGGGCTGTGGGGGAGTTGTCATCCTCAAAGACCTAATTTCCAGGACTTAAAACTATGTTTAATAAAATGGCTGTCTCAAAATTTTGATTGGATGTATTTGGGGAATGATGGGCGTAGGAGGGGGGGGCCAGTTGCCCTCCAATCATTTTCGAATGTTAAAAAGGGCACTAACCCTTTGAATTTCCAATCGAATGAGCGTTTTTTGAAGTTTCTACGACAACGGCTTCTATAAAAACCTTATATGCCCCCAGGGCATAACTTAAAATCCTTGCCCTAAGGGTTGTGGGGGAGTGTCCTCCTCAAAAACATATTTTCTGTCTAAAAATCAACTACGCTGAACAAAATGGCTATATCAAAGTTTTGATTGAATGTGTTTGGGGGAATGATGGGCATGGGGGGGGCTATTTGCCCTCCAATCACTTTCGACTATTAAAAAGGGCTAATCGAATGAGCCTTTTTTGAAGTGTCTAAAAAACGCCTTCTATAAAACATTATCTACCCCAGGGCATAACTTAAAACCCTTGCCCTGAGGGTTGTGGGGGATTGTCCTCCTCTAAAACATATTTTCTATCTGGAAATCAACTACGCTGAACCTAATGGCTATCTCAAAATTTTTATTAAATGTGTTTGGGGGAATGATGGGTGCGAGGGGGGGGGCTAGTTGCCCTCCAATCACTTTCTACTATTAAAAAGGGCACTGTCCCTTTGAATTTCCAATCGAATGAACCTTTTTTGAAGTTTTCTACGACAGCGCCTTCTATAAAATCCTTATATGCCCCCAGGGCATAACTTAAACCCTTGCCCTGAGGGTTGTGGGGGAGTATCCTCCTCGAAAAAAACATATTTTCTATCTGAAAATCAACTACGCTGAACAAAATGGCTATCTCAAAATTTTGATTGAATGTGTTTGGGGGAATGATGGGCGGGGGGGGGGGGGGGCTAGTTGCCGCCCAATCACTTTCTACCATTAAAAAGGGCACTATGCCTTTGAATTTCCAATCGAATGAGCCTTTTTTGAAGTTTTTACGACAGCGCCTTCTATAAAAACCTTATATGCCCCAGGGCATAACTTAAAACCATTGCCTTGAGGTTTGTGGGGGAGTATCCGCCTCGAAAACATTTTCAATCTGAAAATCAACTACGCTGAAACCAAATGGCTATCTCAAAATTTTATTGAATGTTTTTGGGGGAATGATAGGCATAGGGGGGGGGGCTAGTTGCCCTCCAATCACTTTCGACTATTAAAAAGGGCTAATCGAATGAACCTTTTTTGAAGTGTCAACGAAAACGCCTTCTATAAAAACCTTATTTGCCCCCGGGGCATAACTTAAAGCCCTTACCCTGAGGGTTGTGGGGGATTCTCCTCCTCAAAGCATATTTTCTATCTGAAAATCAACTACGCTGAACAAAATGGCTATCTCAAAATTTTGATTGAATGTGTTTGGGGGGGAATGATGGGCGTGGGGGGGGGGGGCTAGTTGCCCTCCAATCACTTTCTACTATTAAAAAGGGCACTATCCCTTCGAATTTCCAATCTAATGAGCCTTTTTTGAAGTTTCTACGACAACAACGCCTTCTATAAAAACCTTATATGCCCCAAGAGCATAACTTAAAACCCTTGCCCTGAGGGTTGTGGGGGAGCATCCTCCTCGAAAACATATTTTCTATCTGAAAATCAACTACGCTGAGCAAAATGGCTATCTAAAAATTTTGATTGGATGTTTTTGGGGAAATTATGGGCGTGGGGAGGGGGGTTAGCTGCCCTCCAATCACTTTCGACTATTAAAGAGGGCAACAGACCTTTGAATTGCCAATATATATATATATATATATATATATATATATATATATATATATATATATATATATATATATATATATATATATATATATATATATATATATATATATATATATATATATATATATATATATATATATATATATATATATATATATATATATATATATATATATATATATATATATATATATATATATATATATATATAAATAAAAACTGCATATAATACCAACAATATCAAATTAGGTCCCGACGCATATTAGCGTGATATGCCCCCAGGGCATAACTTAAAACCCTTGTCCTGATGGTTGCGGGGGAGTGTCCTCCTCAAAAATATGTGGAAATCAACTACGTTGAACAAAATAGATATCTCAAAATTTTGATTGGATGTGTTTGGGGGAATGATGGGGTGGGGGGGATAGTTGCCCTCCAATCATTTTCGACTATTAAAAAGGGCACTAGAACTCCCGATTTCCAATCGAATGAGCCCCCTTTGAAGTTTCTATGACGACCCTTTCCATATGAAGTACCTCTGGGGAAAAAAATAATAATACATTGGAGCCGTATGGCCTTTACTATAGGCAACGCTACAGCGTTGCCTCTGATAGGCATATATTTGGAGTTGGGATTTTGGTTGTACATCCGGCTTGTCAGTTAAGGGATTAATTCCTGGTAGTGTTTCTGGTTTGTTTCTTCTTGGGAAGGGGGCCAGGTAGACCTCATCTCAATCAATGAGGAGGCTTGTTGACTTTGTGATTCTTTCTGATAGGGATGTGAGCTAGGGGGCTTAGATTATGGAGTTTTGTGGGGGGGTGATTGTTGTATTGGGAAGGTTCGACTCGGGAGTTTTGGTTGATTTCATTACAGGTTTTATTTGGTGTGGTTGGGCAGCATTTGTTTTCTATAGCTGCAAAGGGGTATGGAATGGCCTTCTCTGTTGCTATTTGGAGTGTTAGTACTCTTTTTTCCTATATGTAGGGCATAGTAATTTATTGGTATAGTCATTTGGGCCTTTGCAATTTATACATATAGGCTGGGTGTTGTCACAGGTTGTCAATTCTGTAGGATGGGAGCCTTTACAATTACTACAGGCCTGGAAAATTTCGCTGCGTTTGTTTGTTGTGTGTCCCAGCTTTAGACACTTCTGGCACTGGATAGGATTTGGCCTGTATGATTTGTGTGGTTTTGATTTGCCCGAAAAGGAGTAACTTTTTTGGGATTTTTTCTTTTTTTTAGTTTTTTCTTTCAGCGTAATTAAGAAAGATCTGCTTGTTTTTACGCCATTAGAATCAGGTTTACCCAGTTGGGTGACATCTTCAACCGGGATTGTGTTGCCAGCTCTATTTAAGAGCCCTTCTTTTAACTCCTGAATAGGTATTTCTGGGGGGATATTGGACACTACTATTTTTGTTGGGGATTGGCTTTTTCCTTTTCCTTTTTTTCGGAGCTCCCAGAAAGGACCTCTTGAAATCTATTTTCATCGATAGTGACTTTAGCCTCAACACTAATCATTGTTCTATTTTCTGGATTTGAACTATAATGTGAGCTTTGGGATAGCGTGCTTGACCAGCCACGATGTTTTTCATCTTTTTCGGGATTTGTTGGGGTAAGGGTAGGGGTCCGAGGGGACCTTGGAAGGTGTTCTTAGCATTGTCATTGCCTATTTGAATAAGCTTTAATGCAAAAGAAAATTACAATTCCAGAACGTCTGCACTCTTATTAAGAGAAAACTTCACCATCCACAAAAAAAAACACCACACTGTGGTCCAGGGGAGGGTTTTGAGCACGATCGGTTGGGTTTGCTGCTGATTAATCGAGAAAAATATATCACAGAAATTTTATTATACATTTCTTGAAGTGGTGCTGCTGTCAAAGATCTTCACTTCTATTTCAGCAGGCGGGCTCTTCAGTCAAGACTATTCAGCCCTTTTCATTTTGCTTCACACTGTGTGCTAAACATAGCTACTGACTTGGTTGCCTTTTATTTGATGGATATCCTCAGATTTCTTTCAGTAGATCTTTTGACTCTTGGAGTTGAAATATAAGAAGATAGATACTGACTTCTGTGCTCTGTGTACAGGCATAGTTAGCTAGACTTTTGGGTGATAGTGAGGTATCGTGATGTTTGAAGCACTTTAACAGTTTACAATACAGAGTATACTGTGCAGACATCAACATATCAGAGGCAACGCTATAGCGTTTGCATATAGTAAAGGCCATACGGCTCCAATGTTTTATTATTTATTGTTTATTTATTTTTTCCTCAGAGGCTCTTCATATGGAAGGGGTCGTCGTAGAAACTTCAAAGGGGGCTCATTCGATTGGAAATCGAGACTTCTAGTGCCCTTTTTAAGAGTCAAAAGTGATTGGAAGGAAACTAACACCCCTTCCACACCCAGTAGTTCCCCAAACACATCCAATCAAAATTTTTAGATAGCCGTTTTGTTCAGCGCAGTTGATTTCCAGATAGAAAATATATTTTTGAGGAGGAGACTCCCCCACAGCCCTCAGGGCAAGGGTTGTCAGTTATGCCCTGGGGGCATATAAGGTTTTTATAGAAAGCTTTGTCGTAGAAACTTCAAAAAGGACTCATTCGATTGGAAATTCAAAGAGCTAGTGCCCTTTTTAATAGTCGAAAGTGATTGGAGGGCCACTAATCCCCCTCTCACGCCCACCATTTCCCCAAAAACATCCAATCAAAATTTTGATATAGCCATTTTGTTCAACGTAGTTGAAAGTTCTGGAAACTATATGTTTGAGCAGGACAGTTTCCCCCCTACAGTTTTCAGGGCAAGGGTTATAAGTTATGCACTGGGGCAAATATGGTTCTTATGGAAGGAATGCTTGTATAAACTTCAGAGAGGGCTCATTTAATTGGAAATTGAAACTTCTCGTTCACTTTTTAAGCGTTAAAAGATATCGGGGGGTAACCAACTCTCCCTCCCCCCAACCCCTCATTCCCAAATGCATCCAATCAAAATTTTGAGATAGCTATTTTGTTAACAATAGTTCAAAGATCATGTAACAAAAGATCATATTCCGGTGTCGACACGACCCTCCAGGGCCCGAGGGCAGGTGTTGTAAGTTATGCCCTGGAGGTATATATGGGTCTTATGGAAGGGATGCTCGTATGAACTTCAAAGAGGGCTAATTTGATTAGAAACTGAAAGTTCTAGTTCACTTTTTAAGAGTCAAAAGAGATTGGAGGGCACCTAGCCCCCCCCCCCCCCCTCCCCGTCCTTTTTTCCTCAAACTCATCCGATAAGAACTCTGAGATAGCTGTTTTTTTAAATAGTTCAAAGACCATGTGACGAAAACTCCGGGTAGCCCCCAGAGCCAGAGGGCAGGCATTTTAAGTTATACCCTGGGGGAATATACGGTTTTTATTGAAGGGATGCTGGTAAAAACTTGAGAGAGAGCTCATTTGATTGTAAATTCATAGTTCTAGTTCAGTTTTTTAGAGTCAAAAGAAATTGGAGGGCAACTAGTCCTCCCACGCCCCTTTTTCCCCAAATGCATCCAATTAAAATTTTGAGATAGCCATTAAGTTAAAAATTGCTCAAAAGTCAGATGATAAAACTTCAGGTGTCGTCACAACCCCCAGGGCCCGTGGGCAGGCGTTGTAAATTATGCCCTGGAGCATATATGGTTCTTATGAAAGGGATGCTCGTATAAACTTCAGAGAGAGCTCATTTGATTGGAAATTGAAAGTTCGAGCTCACTTTTAATAGTCAAAAGAGATCCGAGGGCAGCTAAACCCACCCCCCTCCCCACGCCTTGTTTTTCCAAACCCATCTGATGGAAATTTTGAGATAGACATTTTGTTTAAAAATAGTTCAAAGGTCGGATAAGAAAAACTCCGGTGTCAATACAACCACCCCAGGGCCTAGGGGAAGGCGTTCTAAGTTATGCCCGAAGGACATGTATGGTTCTTATGAAAGGGATGCTCGTATAAACTTCATAGAGGGCTCATTTGATTGGAAATTGAAAGTTATAGTTCAATTTTTAAGAGTCAAAAGATATCCAAGGGCAACTAGCCCCCCCAACCCCGCCACACACTCTTTTTTCCCCAAGTTCATGTTCTAGTTCACTTTTATAGAGTCAAAAAGATAGAAGGGCAATTAGCCCCCCCCCCCCTCCATGCCCTTATTTCTCAAAACCCATCCAAAAAAATTTTGAGATAGCCATTTTGTTAAAAATGGTTCAAACATCAAATAATAAAACTTCGAGGTTGGCACAAACCCCCAGAGCCCGGGAACAAGTGTTTTAAGTTATGCCCCAGGATATATAAGGTTTTTATTTTTATGTAAGGAAATGTAATAAACTTCAGAAGTGACTCATTTGATTGGATTTTGAAAGCTCTTGTCTCCTTTTAATGAGCCAAAAGGGATTGGAGGGCATCTCCTCCTCCCACACACTGTTTATTCTAAATGCATCCAATTAAAATTTTGAGATTGCCAGTTTGTGTGAAGTAGTCCAACGATCAGATAACAAAAGCTTCGGGGTCAACATATCCCCCCAGAACCTGGGGGAGGGGCCTTAACTTATGTTGTGGGGACATATAAGGTTTTAATTTAAGAAGTGGTCATATAAAATTTTGAGGGGACTCAAATGACAAGCCCCCTAGTGTTAAATCCGACCCCCCTCCCTAATATCCTCGCATTTTCAGCGCAAATAGGAGGTTCTTCTAGAATGGCTCTTCTAGAAGGAATGCTTGTATAAACTTTAGAGAGGGCTCATTTGATTTAAAATTGAAAGTTCTAGTTCACTTCTATAGACCCAAAAGAGATCTAAGGGCAATTATACCCCCTCCATGCCCTCATTTCCCAAAACCCACCCAATAAATATTTTAAGATAGTCATTTTGTTAACAATAGTTCAAACATCAGATAATAAAAACTTCGAGGTTGGCACAAACCCCCAGAGTCCGGAGCCAAGTGTTTTAAGTTTTTGTGTAAGGAGAGGTCGTATAAACTTGAGAAGTGGCTCATTTGATTGGATATTGAAATTTCTTGTTTGCTTTTTATGAGCGAAAAGGGGTCAGAGGGTATAAAAGACGAAGAATTATCTTCTCAATGCATATTCCTCCTTAGAATAGTTTTAATATTTATTCAAGAATTTCGTTTAATATACTTACAACTAAAGAATTTGAATTATTTAATCTATTAAGAATAAAAAATTTTAAATATAATAATTTTTGAGAAATATCTTCGAAAAACAAAATTTACTAATTGAAATTTGCTACTTGCTTTTTGGAATAAAACCTGTCCCAATTGTCGTATAACAAGTCAGGAAGCAGTGGTGTCAATTCACAGAAATTATGCGGTGGGTGGGGAGTGTATTTTGAAATGTCTTAATATTTTCAATGAAAATAACCGAAAAAGATAATCTTACTGAGAATAGAAACAAAATTAGATTTTTTTTTCAATTTTAGAAATGGAGGGGGCAGGGGCAACCGGCAATAAAATATTTGGAGGATCAAGGCAGGAGCTAGAATTTTCGTTCAGGAGGTGCTGGTATTTTGTCGGAGAAGGTGGGGGGAGGGGGGTTCTAATTAACATTGTAGATTGTGCGTTGGTGAAGAGACATTGACTCGCTAATTGAGTCTAATGATAGGAAGTGGTTAATTAAATAATTCCAGCCAAAAAGAACCTTAACCCAAACGCTGATTATTACGATACAACTATTATTTGCATTTAAACTTAGCAGGAAAAGGGACTTGGGGTCCGTACAGAGAATAGATCCTCACGAAATTCAAAATTTTTTTAAACTACTTGTTTGTTATTCCTAACAGCGCTTCATTTAACTGTGCCACTATCATCCGCCAGTCCCCCCTCTAACTAAAAAAAAAATAAAAAAAAATAAAGTAGTTTTTAATATTTAGAATTGGCACATAAAAGAGGCTATTAACAATGAAACATATCAAAAAGACAATCGACCGTTTCAATGACAAAATGTTATCTTATATCCAGTTTGAATCCGATTTATTGGTTTTACTTATATTTGAACGCTGGAAAAATCAAGAAACGTAAAGACACATGGTAGATATATGATTTTTATTCAAATATAGTATTATATAAGTTACATTTAAAAAAATATGTGTTAACACTAAAGCATACTGACTCTCATTGAGTCTTCAGGCATATACAGAATTAGTTCAAAGGAAGGGGCTGGGATGGTTGTAAAAATCGATACATACTTAACCAATTAAAAGTAAAGAATTTGGGATTTTACCAGGGGGATATCCTTGGAAAACTTTCCGACGGATTGGGGAACTTCTGGGGAAGGGGATACCGGTTCCCAATCTAACTTGAAGATTCCATAAATTGTCATAAATTCTGAAGATAAAGACAGGAGATAGAATTCTTATTCAGGAGGTGATGGTATTTCTTGGGATAGGGTGGGGGAAGAGGTTCTACCCAACTTTCTACATTTTGCATTAGTGAAGAGGCAAAGGCTCCCCAGTCACAGAGAATATTTCCTCACGAACAATTATCTAACGTCAAGTTCAACAAAACGTTTTGCAATTAGGTTCAATAGTTTGTCAAATAAAAATATTTTTTTGTCACTTTTGTACCCAAAATTTACTTCTGAGTGGCCTTTTCTGAAGAAAATATTAAAAAATTAAAAAAAACTTTTAAAACTACTTATTTATTATTCCTAACAGTACTCCACTTTACTTTACCACAATCTTCCGCCACCCTCCCCCGCAAATACGAAAATACATAGGCCTAACCACAATTAATCCTACTTATTTTCAATGAATTTCCCATGCTTGATTTTTCTTTTGAGTTTATTCAACGACTAAGGAAGAAAGCCTACATCAATTTAGCAACGAAGAAACTCATGGATTATATTTAACTTGAGCTATATATTTGCACATTAAGAGAGAGGTTAAGTAAAGGGAGGCAGTTTCAGGAACGATATAAATAAAAATAAAAAAAATATATTAAAATAAGTTTTCATTTATCCAATTAGCCTACATGAGGGCTATTAATTAATCAACATTGTCTAGAGAATAATTCTTTCTCTATAGTATGCAGAAAATATCCAATAAGAAATGAACTTACGGTATCCGTTTCTATTTTTTTCAATGGTTTTAATAACTGTAACTATTCTATATAACTGTATATAGAAATTTCGAGGGGACGTTAAGACACATCAAAATACACTAATTCAAACTAGATAAAGAATTGGCAATACAAATACTCCCAGAAATTCTCTCAAACTGAAAATGCTAAAATAATTAGAATTACTGCCATACTTAAAATAAGGTTAAAATACAAACTCTGCGAAAGATGCAATTTGCTTTGGCACACAAAATCCGATTAAGGTCAAATCAAAACAGTCCTGATCCTTCTGAGTCAGCAAATGAAATGGTCTAACCACCCTTATTGAAGCTATTTTTTCAATCTGTTCATTGTTGTGTCTATCGTGTCCATAAGTTATGCAAGCTGTCCGTTATTCATATATAAGGTTTTGATCAAAGAGGTAATCGTATAGACTTTGAAAAATCCTCATTCGATCTAAATTGAAAGTTCTAACTCCGATTTTAAAGTCAAGAATAATCGGATACTAAGCAACCCCCCCCCCCATGCCATAAAATCTTGAAAATATTTGCAATCAAAAACGAACAAAACTAATTTTAAAAAAATCCAAAAAATGAGTTTTCCAAAGAAAAATAAAGGCCATTTTAAACTTGAGCTTAGCAGACACAAATACCTGTTAAATTCAAATTCAAAACGACCGGAAATTATAGGCAGCACGATGACGCTACATAAGTAAAGAACGATGTGGGCATAATCTATTATTATTATTTTTTCCATACCCAGGCACTTCGTATTGAAGGAAATGTCGTAGAAACTTCGAAAAAGGCTCATTCAATTGTAAATTGGAGTGGCTATTGACTTTTTCAATAGTCGAAAGTGATTGGAGGGCAACTAGCTCCCTCCCCCCCCCACGCCCATCATTACCCCTAACACATCCAATAAAAATTTTGAGATAGCCATTTTGTTCAGCGTAGTTGATTTCAATATAAAAACATGTTTTTGAGGAGAACACTCCCCCATAACCCTCGAGGCATGGGTTTTTAAGTTATGCCCTGAGGGCATATAATAAGATGTTGGCACCACGTATTATTTATTATTTTTTTCCCTATAGAGCAGGGCATTTCGTATCGAAGATGATTTTGAAACTTCGCAACGGGAAGATTCGATTGGAAATTGGAGCGGCTTGTGCCCTTTTTAATAGTCGAAAGTGATTGGAAGGCAACTAACACCCCTTCCACGCCCACCATTTCCCGAAACACATTCAATCAAAATTTTGAGATAGCCATTTTGTTCAGTGTAGTTGATTTCCAGATAAAAATTATGTTTTTGAGGAGGAAATTCCCCCACAGCCTTCAGGGCAAGGGTTGTAAGTTATGCCCTGGGGGCATATAAGGTTTTTATAGAAGGCGTTGTAGTAAAAACTTCAAAAAAGGCTCATTCGATTGGAAATTCAAAGGGCTAGTGCCCTTTTTAATAGTCAAAAGAGATTGAAAGGCAACTAACACCCTTTCCACGCCCACCATTTCCCGAAACATATCCAATAGAGATTTTGAAATAGCCAATTTGTCCCACGACGTTAAAAGTTCAGAAAAATTATACCTTTGAAAAGGACACTCCCCCCACAGTCTTCGGGGCAAGGGTTATAAGTTATTCCCTGGGGGCATATAAGGTTTTTATTGAAATCCTTGACGCAAAAACTTGAAAAAAGGATCCTTCGATTTGAAATTACAAGCGCTAGTGCCCTTTTTAATAGTCGAGTAAAGTGATTTGATGGCAACTAATCCCCATCTCACGCCCAACGTTTCCCCAAACACATCCAATCAAAATTTTTAGATAACCGTTTTTTATTCAATGTAGTTGAAAGTCTTGGAAATTAGATCTTTAAGGATGACAACTCCCACAGCCTTCAGGGAATGGGTTGTAAGTTATGCCCTGGGGGCATATAAAGTTTTATTGAAAACGTTGTCGTAGATACTTCAAAAGGGCTCATTTAATTGGAAATTGAAAGTGCTAGTGCTTTTTTTAATAGTTGAAAGTGATTGGATGGCGACTAACGCCCCTTTCACGCCCGCCATTTTCCCAAAAACATCCAATCAAAATTTTTAGATATCTATTTGGTTCAACGTAGTTGAAAGTTCTGGAAATTAGGTCTTTTAGGATGATAACCCCATCAGAGCCCTAAGTGCGAGGGTTGTAAGTTATGCCCTGGGGGCATATGAGGTTTATATAGAGAGTTGTGTTAAAAATCATAGGCAGAAAGATCACACTGCCTAAGTAAAGCAAATCAACTGCGCTGAGCAAAATGGCTATCTCAAAATTTTGATTGGATGTGTTTGGGGGAATGATGGGTGTTTGGGGGAGCTAGTTGCCCAACAATCACTTTCGGCTATTAAAAAGGGCACTAGCCATTCCAATTTCTAATCGAATGAGCCCATTTTGAAGTTTCTACGACAACTCCTTCGATACGAAGTGGCCTGGTATGGAGAAAAAACAAATAATACATTGTGCCAACATCGTTCTTTACTTTGGCAGCACGATCGCGCTGCCTATGATTTTTATAAAAACTTTCTATATAAACCCTATATGCCACCAAGGCATAACTTACAACCGTTGCACTGAGGGGTCTGAGGAGGTTATCATCCTAAAAGACCTAATTTCCAGAATTGGCTAGTGCCCTATTTAATAGTCAAAAGTGATTGGAGGGCAACTAGCTCCCCCAAACGCCCATTATTCCCCCAAACACATCCAATCAAAATTTTGAGATAGCCATTTTGTTCAGCGTAGTTGATTTGCTTTACTGTTCAGCGTAGTTGATTTTCAGATAGAAAATATAATTTTGAGGAGGACATTCCCGCAAAACCCTCAGGTCAAGGGTTTTAAGTTATACCCTAGGGGCATATAAGAACGATGTTGGCACACTGTATTATTTATTATTTTTTTTCTTTAGAGCAGGTTACTTTATATGGAGGGGTCGTCGTAGAAACTTCAAAAGGGGCTCATTCATTTGGAAATTGGGAGTTCTATGCCCTTTTTAATAGTCAAAAGTGATTGGAGGGCAACTAGCCCCCCCCCCCCCACGCCCATCATTCCCCCAAACACATCCAATCAAAATTTTGAGATATCCATTTTGTTCAGCGTAGTTGATTTTTAGATAGAAAATATATTTTTGAGGAGGAAACTCCAGCAAAACCCTCAGGGCAAGGGTTTTAAGTTATGCCCTGGGGGCATATAAGGTTTTTATAGAAGGCGTTGTCGTAGAAACTTCAAAACAGGCTCAATCGATTGGAAAATCGAAGGGCTAGTACCCTTTTTTAATAGTCGAAAGTGATTGGAGGACAATTAGCCCCTCCCCCACGACCATCATTCCCCCATACACAGGTTTTAAGGACAAGGGTTTACACGGGACCTCAGGACAAGGGTTTTAAGTTATGCCCTGGGGGTATATAAGGCTTTTATAGAAGGCGTTGTCGTAGAAACTTCCATAAAGGCTCATTTGATTGAAAATTCAAAGGGCTAGTGCCCTTTCTAATAGTTGAAAGTGATTGGAGGGCAACTAGTCCCCCTCCCAAGCCCTTCATTTCCCTAAACATATCCAATCAAAATTTTGAGATAGCCATTTTGTTCAGCGTAGATGATTTCCAGATAGAAAATATGTTTTTGAAGAGGACACTCCCCTACAACCCTCACGGCAAGGGTTTTAAGTTATGCCCTGGGGGCATATAATGTTTTTATAGAAGGTGTTGTCTTGAAAAGTTCAAAAAAGGGTAATTAGATTTGCAATTCAAAGGGCTAGTGCCCTTTTCAACAGTCAAAAGTGATTGGAGGGCAACTAGCCCTCCCCCAGCCCATTATTTCCCCAAACACATCCCATCAAAATTTTGAGATAGCCAATTTGTTCAGCGTAGTCGATTTCCATATAGAAAATATGTTTTTGAGGAGGTCACTCCCCAGAGCCCTCAAGGCAAGGGTTTTAACTTATGCCCTGGGGGCAAATAAGGTTTTTAAAGAGGGCGTTGTCTTAGAAACTTCAAAAAAGCTCATTCGATTGGAAATTCAAAGGGCTAGTACCCTTTTTAATAGTCGAAAGTGATTGGAGGACAATTAGCCCCCCCCCCACGACCATCATTCCCCCAATACACATCCTATCAAATTTTCAGATAGCCATTTTGTTCAGCGTAGTTGATTTCCACAGAGAAAATATGTTTTTGAGGAGGACACTCCCCCAAAACCCTCAGGACAAGGGTTTTAAGTTATGCCCTGGGGGTATATAAGGCTTTTATAGAAGGTGTTGTAGTAGAAACTTCCAAAAAGGCTCATTTGATTGGAAATTGAAAGGGCTAGTGCCCTTTCTAATAGTTGAAAGTGATTGGAGGGCAACTAGTCCCCCTCCCCATCCCTCATTTCCCTAAACATATCCAATCAAAATTTTGAGATAGCCATTTTGTTCAGCGTAGTTGATTTCCAGATAGAAAATATGTTTTGAAGAGGACACTCCCCTACAACCCTCACGGCAAGGGTTTTAAGTTATGCCCTGGGGGCATATAATGTTTTTATAGAAGGTGTTGTCTTGGAAAGTTCAAAAAAGGCTCATTAGATTTGCAATTCAAAGGGGTAGTGCCCTTTTCAACAGTCGTAAGTGATTGGAGGGCAACTAGCCCCTCCCCCGCCTCATTATTTCCCCAAACACATCCCATCAAAATTTTGAGATAGCCAATTTTGTTCAGCGTAGTCGATTTCCAGATAGAAAATATTTTTTTGAGGAGGTCACTCCCCAGAGCCCTCAGGGCAAGGGTTTTAACTTATGCCCAGGGGGCAAATAAGGTTTTTAAAGAGGGCGTTGTCTTAGAAACTTCAAAAAGCTCATTCGATTGGAATTCAAAGGGCTAGTACCCTTTTTAATAGTCGAAAGTGATTGGAGGGTAACTAGCTTCCACCACGCCTATCATCCCCCCAAAACACATCCAATAAAAATTTTGAGATGGCCATTGGGGTCAGCGTAATTGATTTCCAGATAGAAAATATATTTTTGAGGAGGACACTCCCCCAAATCCCTCTGGGAAAGAATTATAAGTTATGCCCTGGGGGGCATACAAGGTTTTTATTGAAATCTTTGTCGTAGAAACTTAAAAAAGGGCTCATTCAATTTGAAATTCAGTAAAGGATAGTACCCTTTTTAATAGTTGAAAGTAAATTGAGGGCAACTAACCCCCCTCTCATGCCCGCCTTTTCCCCAAACACATCCAATCAAAATTTTAGATAGTCATTTTATTCAACGTAGTTGAAAGTTCTGGAAATTAGGTCTTTAAGGATGACAACCCCTCCCACCAGAGCCCTCAGGGCAAGGGTTGTAAGTTTTGCCCTGGGGCATATAAAGTTTTTATTGAAAGCGTTGTCGTAGAAACTTCAAAAAGGCTCATTCAATTTGAAATTTGAGTGGCTTGTGCCCTTTTTAATAGTCGAAAGCTATTGGAATGTAACTAACACCCCTTCCACGCCTACCATTTTACAGGCAGCGTTCTAGCGGTGCCTTTGTTAATAACGCTGTGGGCACAATGTGTTTTTTTTTTTTTATTTCCTCTTCTTCTTCAGTCAGGCACTTTGTATCGAAGGAGTTGTCTTAGAAACTTCGAAAAGGGCTCATTCAATGGGAAGTTGGAGTGGCTAGTGCCCTTTTTAATAGTCGATAGTTTTTGGAGGGCAACTAGCCCCCGCCCATCATTCCCCCAAACACATCCAATCAAATTTTGAGATAGCCATTTTGTTCAGCGTAGTTGATTTCCAGCTAGAAAACATGTTTTTGAGGAGAACAACCCCCCCCCCCACCACCCTCGGGGCAAGGGTTTTAAGTTATGCCCTGAAGGTATATAAGGACGATGTTGGCACAATGTACTATGTATTATTTTTTCCTTTAGAGCAGGGCACTTCATATGGAAGGGGTCGTCGTAGAAACTTCAAAAGGGGCTCATTCGATTGGAAATTGAAAGTTCTAGTGTCCTTTTTAATCATCACAAGTGATTGGAGGGCAACTAGCCCCCCTTCCACGCCCATCATTCCCCAAACACATATAATCAAAATTTTGAGATAGCCATTTGTTCAGCGTAGTTGATTTCTAGATAGAAAATATGTTTTTGAGGAGGACACTCCCCCACAACCTTCAGGGCATGGGTTTTCAGTTATGCCCTGGGGCATATAAGGCTTTTATAGAAGGCGTTGTCGTAGAAACTTCAAAACAGGCTCAATCGATAGGATATTCGAAGGGCTAGTACCCTTTTTAATAGTCGAAAGTGATTGGAGGGCAACTAGCCCCCCCCCACGCCCTTCATTCCCCCAAACACATCCAATCAAAATTTTTAGATAGCCATTTTGTTCAGCGTATTTGATTTCCAGATAGAAAATATGTTTTTGAAAAGGACACCCCCCCCCCACAACCTCAGGCCAAGGGTTTTAATTTATGCCCTGGGGGCATATAAGCTTTTTAATGTAAATCTCTGTCGTAGAAACTTGAAAAAGGGCTCGTTTGATTGGAAATTCAAAGGGCTAGTGCCCTTTTTAATAGTCGAAAGTGATTTGAGGGCAATTAACCCCCCTCTCACATTCATCTTTTTCCAAAACCCATTCAATAAAAAATTTTAAGATCAAACATTTTATTCAACGTAGGTAAAAGTTTTGGAAATTAGGTCTTTAAGGAGGGCAACCCCTCCCCCCCAACAGCCTTCAGGGCAAGGGTTGTAAGTTGTGCCCTGTTGAAATATAAGGTTTTTATTGAACGTGTTGTCGTAGAAACTTCAAAAGGGCTCCTTCAATTGGAAATGGCAAGGGCTAGTGCCTTTTTTAATAGTTCAAAGTGATTGGAGAGCGACTAACGCCCTTCTCACGCCCAAATTTTCGCAAACACATCCAATCAAAATTTTGAGATATCTATTTTGTTCAACGTAGTTGAAAGTTCTTGAAATTAGGTCTTTTAGGATGACAACCCCCTCAGAGCTCTCAGTGCAAGGTTTGTAAGTTATGCCCTTGGGGCATATAAAGTTTATATAGAAAGCTGTTGTAGAAATTTCAAAAAGGGCTCATTTGATTGGAAATTGAAATTGCCCTTTTTAATAGTCAGAGTGAGTGGAGAGTAATTAACCCCCCTTTTACGCCCACCATTTCCCCAAAAACATTCAATCAAAGTTTAGAGATAGCCATTTTGTTCAACGAAGTTGAAAGTTCTGGAAATTATGTATTTAAGGATCACAAACCCTCCAGAGCCCCAAGGGCAAAGGCTGTAAGTTCTGCCCTGGGGTATATAAGGTTTTTATCGATAGAGTTGTCTTGAAAATTCAAAAAAGGCTCATTCAATTGGAAATTGAGAGGGCTAGTGCTCTTTGTAATAGTCAAAAGTGATTGGAGGGTAACTAACCCCCCTCTCACGCCCACCATTCCTCCAAACATATCTAATCAAAATTTTCAGATAGCCATTTTGTTCAACGTAGTAGAAAGTTTTGGAAATTAGGTCTTTGAGAATGACACCCCCCCCCCCGGCACTCAGGGCAAGGGTTGTAAGTTATGCCCGTGGGGTATATAAAATTTTTATTGAAAGTTTTATCGTAGAAACTTCAAAAGGGCCCATTTGATTGGAAGTTGAAAGAGCTAGGGCCATTTTTAATAGTTGAAAGTTGTTGGAGAGTGACTACCACCCCTCTCACACCCACTATTTCCCCAAAACACATCCAATCAAAATTTTGAGATAGCCATTTTTTTAACTTAGTTGAAAGTTCTGGAAATTAGGTCTTGAAGGATGACAACCACCCTAACAGACCTTAGGGTAAGGGTTGTAAATTATGCCCTGGGGACATATAAGGTGTTTATAGAAAGCGTTGTCGTCTCAAAAAGGGCTCATTTGATTGGATATCGAAAGGCCCAGTGCCCATTTTAATAGTCAAAAGTGATTGGAAGGCTTGACATTTTTATAGTGAAAATTGATGTGGGTATAATGTATTATTTTTTGTTGTTGTTTAGACCAGGGCACTTCGTATCGAAGGAGTTGTCTTGGGAACTCCGAGAAGGGCTCATTCGATTGAAAATAGAAGGGGCTGATGCCCTTTTTAATAGTCAAAAGTGATTGGAGGGCAAGTAATATCCCTCCCACTCACACCCTCCCACCGCGACCCTCCCATTTGCCCATTATGTTTGAAAACTAAATGTTGCCTTAAGGTTAAATCAAAATGCACTGTGCTATTGTTAATTCCCAATGAGGTATCTCAGCAGTATCCCAAGAACGACTGAGGGTATTATGTTCAGACTGTCGGAGCTGCTTCTGCTCTTAAAATTTAACCAAATCAAAGTGGCGTATGTGCATCTAAGCTATGTAAACAGATTTTTTGGCGAATGGTATCAAGTTTACCATTTCAGGTCAACTAGAGGAAGTATGAAACTAAATTAAACAGTAATATTTGTGTCTGGATTTTTAAAAGGGTGTATGTTGTTAAAAATTCCTAAAAAATTTTGTCCAGCATACAAATACCAAGCCAAACTGTAAAGTCTTTAAAAAATGAAAAGATTTAAAGTATTATTTTTTTTCTGTTAAAAGACTATGCCAATATAAAACGAACAGAAATTAATTAAAAAAAACTTTTTCCACAAAATAAGTTTATCAAAGAAAAGTAAAGAATTCCATTAAACAAAAAATGAGCAAAAATAAAATCAATTAATCTACCAAGCGTGAAACTACCACAAATCAGCATTGATAAATAAATGAAACCCAAAACGAACAGAAATTACAATAAATAACCGAGTCAAACTCAAAACGAGCAGAAATTAACATAAGTTCGGCGCAAAACCCCTATGCCTTGCCAGCGCAAGAACAAAATTTGCATTTGTTAAAGTTATAAAAGTAAAAACATTTATATTTTTTTTCAGTAAAGTGTTCAGTATTTTTTCAGTTTGAAAGTCTTTAGTAAAAACCCTGTTTAAATCGCATATCAAAAGAAAAGATTAAGTGATTCACAGAAACTGTTGGATGTGAAGAAGAAGAAGAAGCTTATACAATTAAAGTCTGAATTAATCTGTACAAGGTAGCATTTGAAATGGGAATAGATACAGAAAGATTTTGTGAAGACGTTGATGAAGATCTCCTTTGCCCTATATGCACATTTGTTTTGGAAGAACCTTTCCAGGTTTGTATGTTATACACTCAACCAACTTATAGGCTTCCTTAAATATCTTTTTTTGTTCAGTAGGGCTAAAAATAGAACTTTAATTTTCAGTTTTGCTTTTTCTTTACTTGGAATTGGAACTTTGCTGAGTAGTTGTTCACTTATAAAGGAAACATTAAAGTATTTGAAGTAGGCTAAGTGTATTAAGCTCCCATTAAATTTTTGATTTCATATTAGCACATTTTTTTAACCAGATATCTTGAGTGTTTTTCTGACAAAACTTATTACCCTTTGATGGTGTCAAACATAGCCCTTAGGCTATTATGTAGGCCTTTGCTATTTCTTGATATTAGTTCAATAGGTGATAAAATTAGGATAGTTTAGCTACTTTTTGGGGTAAAGTTCTACCAAATCATATTATTGAGTTAGGACAAAAGTGAATACACCATTCAATGCCTTTTTTTATGCTGATTACGAATATAATAATCATTTCTATTGGAAATGAATTTCAGCCCCCCCCCCCTATATATAGGCCTATGCCAATTCAGGGTTAGGTTAGGTATATATAGGGGGGGGGGCTGGAATTCATTTCCGATAGAAATGATTATTATATTGTTATCAGCATACAAAAAGGCATCAAATGGTGTATTCACTTGATTTCTAACTCAATAATATGATTTGGTAGAACTTTATCCTTTTTGGTATCTTGGAAATGGGTTAGGTTAGGAACATGAAACTTTCAGTGATAGGTTTTACAGACTAAATTGTATTGTGTTAAGGTATTTTGAAGTACTTATCCTACCTTTTCTCCTTCTAGAGCACCCTTACCATTGATAACCTTAAAAAATCTTTATGTTATAAAAGTTAAGGCAAATTTGGGTTTAAATTTACAACTATTATGACTAATAATAAGGAGACATGTTAAGAATACAATTTTTGCTTTGTAATATGTATAATGATCTCCCCCCCCCCCATGGTAATTTTTTTTTATTTCATATTAGGCTATTAACTTACAATTAAAGTAAATATAACAGATGGTGCCTTTTTAATGCTCTTTCCAAATATAATGGCCTAAAACATTTTTGTTAAATATGAATTGTAAGTCTAAAATTACTTTATTTGTAAGTCAATAATATGAACTGCAAGAAATTTACTATGATCCTAGTTAGGCTACCATATAATCCAAGGGGAGAACCTTTATTGGTAAATTTTTGTTATTCATATTGTTGACATATGAATAAAGTAAACATACTACTCTATGCCTTTTTTATGCTCTTTCCAAATATAATAATTATTTTTGTCAGAAGTGAATTTTACCCCTATCCCTATAGCCTATATACCAATTCACAGTAGGCTATATATATATGCACATTAGGGGGGGGAGCTTAAATTTACCTCTCATTTACATAAGTAATATAATTTACCCTCACCCACCTAATGTGCTACCCTAATATATACCCTGAATTGTGTATATATATGGGTGGGGGTAACATTCATTTCTGACAAAAATGACTATTATATTTGGAAAGAGCACACAAAAAGGCATCAACTGGTATGTTTACTTTATTCATAAGTCAATAATATGAATAGCAAAAAATTTACACCTTTCTCTCCTCAAATCTTTCCTCTTTTTCCCTTCTTTTTCCAGCTTAAAAAAACTACCATTTTTCCAATGCTTTTGACAAAATATTTATGTTTTGAAATTTGGGCTATAAATTTTTTAAAGATGGTATTCATCCTGTTCATTATGTGTTAATGTCATAGCACATGTTTAAAGAAAAGCAGTGACATATTGAAACTAAACAAATTCTGAATTGTGCTTGAAAATTTTTTTAATCATGTGCTTGAAATAATCAAAAATTTATTCATCTTATGTGATAATAAAATTATGTTGTTTAGACTGTCCCATCAAACTGAAAATGACATACATCAATTTTTGATTTAATCATAATATTTTGCCCTGAATGTCAAAAAGAATGCTATTTTGATTAAACAAGATGTGTATTCCACTGTCAAAAAACTAGAATGGAGCAACATGGGCATAAGGTTATTAAAAATGTGTAATTTTAGTCAAAGTCATAGTACTTTGACTAATTTTTTTACTTTGAACTTCTGCAACTTTAAATTTTTGCACTTGGTGCAAAAATTCAAAGTTGTCTTATCAGCAAATAACCAAAATTAGGCTGTTTTTTTTTCAATATGAATAGAGGATTATATTCAGCAATCATGATAGATAAGATTGGCATTTCATCAAGAACCATCATTGATTTGCAAAGTTTTTGTTGTGAAATATGTCTTGACTTGATTGATAAGCATAGTGTTAAATTGAGTGGTCCCAGAAAAATAGATGAAATTGACAAAAGCAAAGGTACTAAAAAGAAAATATAATAGGGGACATTACATTGAAGGAAAGGGGGTGTTAGGAGGAATAGAGTGGGACCCTGGAAATTTTTTTATTGTTCCTTTTCCTAACCAGACAACAAGCACACTACTTAAAATTAAAAGAGTAGATTCATAGATTAGGCACATCAGGTTTTCAGCACCTAACTTTGAATCATTCTTTATTTTTTGTGGACCCTGTGACTAGGGCTCACACACAAAATATTGAATAAATATGGTGTTCTATAGCCTATGTGAAGCAATCCCCAAGTACAGGCAATTGGATGCCCACATGGCTGGTTATGTTGCCAAGTTTTGTTGGCAGGGACATCCCAAGGAGGGGTGCCATGCCCCCCTCCTTCCCAACTTTTTTGGTGTTTGGTAAAATTTTCACTGGAAGGTGAACATTTTGGAAGAAATTTTTGCAAAATTGGCCAAAATTCTTTATTTCTGCTGAAAATTCAGCATAAATCAGGTAGTAATTTGGTAAAATTTATGGAGATAAACCCTCCCCCCCCCCTCCCAATGAAATGATTCTTGGAATGCTCCTGTTTATTGGAGAAATTTTTTCTCAATAAAGGAGGCCAAACTTTATTACTTATTACTACAGGCTGCCAAGTTACACAAATCTAATATTCATCATCCAGTTCAAGGTGTACCTGGGACCAGTCAAGGCATCAGCCATTAACTAAATTAAATCAAATTTATTATCACAAGTGTCTTGATTTATAACATTATAATTTAAAGATTTAATCATTATAAATTGATCATCTGTATAGTTCCCTCTGATTGTGAAACTGCTAGATCATCCTAGAATCAAAAAGGTAATTTTTATATCTATTTCATTTATTCTCAATTCAGTTTTTAGCAAACATGTAAATGGTGGTTTATTCAGCAGTTTTAATCATTACAATTTTTTTAATATACCCTTACCCCCCTAATGTGTAAATATACACCTTTACCCACCTAATGTGCAAATATACACCCTAAATTTCATTCTGATTCTAAGTATACCTTTATTTGCATCACAAATGAATTTTACCCCACCCCCATGATGAACAAATATATCCTGATTTGGATATATTTAGGGGTTGTGGTAAAGTTCATTTGGTTATATTTAGGTTCAGAATGCAATTTTGGTTATATATTTGCAAATTAGGGTGATGATAGTGATGAAGTATTGGCCCAGAGGCTAAATTTTTAATAATACAAAATCACACTGCTTTTTTGGTGTGACCAAGTATTCTATTTATATATAAAGTTATATCAATGTGTTCAGAAAAGTCTTATCTATCATAAGAAATTGACTGGAAAATAAAATATTTATCCATTGCCTGGATATAGGGTACCTCATTTGCCATAGTGTCCTGCCATCTATTAAACTAGACTTTATTTTAACTGGATAGTTATTCTAACTTCTAAATGGATAGATAGCGCTGTGGACAGCTCTTTTCTTCAACAGATGATTCATAGCGCCATCATTGTAGAGTTTTCTGTTCAAGTGTATGCAGGTAGGTTAAGCGTAAGCAGGTAGCATAAGCAGGTAAGCATAAACAGGTAAGCATCAAACAGTTAAGCATCTATTGTGACCCAAGCACCTACAAAATAAATATAAATAAATAATCAAATAAGTAAGAAACAATGTATGGAATGCACTTCAAATAGAGAACTCTACATCTTCCTTCTTTTGGACTTGCTGGCTCTTCAAGTCATCAAAGGAGATCATCGCAGCTATAGATTTAATCTAGACGGCGTCTTCAAAATCCTCCCGGATCTTGTCGTCTTCACATTTGGCTGCGCTGCAAACGACGTTGTTCCAGCTTTGGAACCAGAAGGTGAGTTCTGCGATTCCTGAACACTTGGTTGTTGATTTGCTCTTGGCGTCTCGAAAGATTCTTCGCGAGGGCTAAGCTTTCGACTGGCGTCGCTCGATGGATTCGATTTCGTGGGGGATAAATATGATGATTCGGGTACTATGGGTACCTCCATGCTCGTTAATGTTGTTCCATTGTTCTGCAGGTAAGTGCAACCATTAGTACTGTATCTGGGGCGTATAAACTTCCTGTTGCGTCGGTATACTTTTCCGTCTTCTGTCTCAACAGTGAGTGAACGGTCACTTGACTCGTCGTATCTGCCGGTTACGTGGGCCTTGATCCATCTTTCTTTTGCTTGTCCAGTTTTATTGAGCCATACTGGCTGGCCTGGTGCAAACGGTTTGATCGGATGTGTATGTCTGTCATAGGCCTCCTTCTTAGCTTCTTGTTGCTTTTTTCTGCCTCCTTGTACTCCTGATTGGGTACAGCGTTTGGCACGAAGTTGTGTTCTATTGACGGCATTATCGATCTTAGCTGGCGGCTCATCAGGAGCTGTGCTGGAGAAGCTAAATTGTCTACGGGAGTGTTGCGGTATTCAAGGAGGGCGAGATATGGGTCTGATTTGTCAGCCAGTGCTTTTGACATTAGCCTTTTGACTGTCTGGACCGCTTTTTTCGCTGAGGCCGTTGCTTTGAGGATATCTAGGGCTGGACGTGCGGTGCGTGATTCTCCATCGTTCCGCGAAGTTTCTGAATTCATCTGCTGCAAATTGGGGGCCGTTGTCGGAGGTAAGTATTCGTGGGATCCCGTGTCTTGCAAATTGGTTCTTTAGCTTGGTTATAACGCTTCCCGAGCTGGTACTGTCTAGTTTGTCCACCTCGATGTATCGACTGTAATAGTCTGTAGTTACCAAATAATTCCTTCCTTCCCACAAACAGTAAGTCAGTACCTACATGTTCCCATGGGTACTCAGGAATTTCTGAGTTCAGGAGAGGTTCTTGTTGCTGGCAAGAACTGAACCGTTGGCATATTTCACAACCGGAAATGTACTTGGTGATATCAGCAGTGATGTTTGGCCAGAAAACGCACGTGCGTGCACGTTGTTTTGTTTTAACAACGCCTAGATGGGCTGTATGTAGACGGTTCATGATTTCTTGGCGCATACGTCTCGGTATTATGATTCGGTCGCCCTTTAACAGGATACCTTGGTGCGTTGCCAGTTCATTCCTGTAGTTCCAATATTCTTGTATTTCATTTGGGCACTGTTTTCTGTGCTCTGGCCATCCTTTTCTGATCGTGTCGGCTATAATCTGCATTTCCGAGTCGTCTTTGGTACAATTGGCTATGATTTGCACCATTTCATCTTTGATTGGAATGTTTTTGATTACATTATGCACATGTAGTTCAGCCTGAAGTTCTTCTTCTGGGTCTGTGTCTTCAATATGCAGACGTGACAGGGTATCAGCAACGGGGATTTCTGGTCCTGGTCTGTATGTAAATGTAAGGTCGTATGGCTGAATGGCTAGCATCATGCGTTGTAGTCTAGGTGGTGCCTTACTGATAGGTTTTCTCAAAATATTTTCCAGTGGCTTGTGATCTGTAATGATAGAGACCTTTCTTCCGAATATATACTGATGAAAGTGTTTGCATGCAAATACTATGCCCAATAGTTCTTTCTCAATCTGAGAGTATCTTTGTTCTGTATCACTAAGGGATCGTGAACCAAAGGCTACTGTTTCATCTTTCACCAGTAACTGCGCTCCTAACCCATGCTGAGATGCATCGACAATTATTTCGACTTCCTGGCAATTTGTGTCGAAATACGAGAGATGTTCACACAAGGATTTTCGAATGACCTGGCAAGCATCGCTGTGCACCTTCTTCCATACGAATTCCTTAGCTTTTCCAAGTTCTCGCAAAGGCTGGTTTAGAATGGATAATTTTGGTATGTATCTGGACAGATAATTAAACATCCCAAGCAATGTCTGCAGCTCCTCTTTGTTCTTTGGTTCCGGCATTTCAGCAATGGCTCTGGTTTTGTTGGGATCCGGTTTGACACCCTCGGTTGTTAGCAAATGGCCAAAATATGGAATGACTTTTGCATTGAATATGCACTTGTCTCTGTTAAATTTGACTCCTTTTTCTCGTGCTCTCTGGAGGACTGCTTTTAGTTGGGCATCATGGTTTTCCGTACTTGTTCCTACACCTGCTATATCATCCACTATTAGACCCAGGCCTAATCCTTCGAATGCCTCTTCCATTCGGCGCTGGTACTCATCTTGAGCTGAAATTATTCCGAATGGGTATCTTCTCCACTTAAATCTCCCAAACATGGTATTAAATGTTGTGAGATCTGATGATGCATCATCCAGTACCATCGACCAGAATCCATGTCTGGCATCTAATTTGAATAGGTTCTGGGCACCGTGGCACTTGTTGGCAATGTCATCAAACGTTGGTATTGGATAATGTGGTCTTTGTATCCATTTATTTAATTCTACAGGGTCAAGACAAATACGGATTTCACCGTTGGGCTTCTGCACAATGACTATAGAGTTAACCCACTCTGTTGGCTCTGTCACTTTTTCAATTATTCCAGAGCTGACAAGTCGTTCTAACTCGTTTTTTAGTTTATTTTGAACTGCCATAGGGACTCTTCTTGGTGGTTGTACTGAGGGTATTGCCCCTGGTTTTAGATGTATCTTGCATTTCCCAGGCATTTTTCCAATGCCTTCAAACACGTCTTCATATTCTGCCAAAATCTGATCTGTAGAATTGGCCACTGGGATGTGCTCTACATTGTAGATGAATTTGATTAGATTCATTATGACACTGGTCTGTCTGCTAAGTATCGGCTTTTTTATCCGTGTCAACCACATAGAAGTTGTGTATTTGGGGTTCCCTGTCTTTGTACTGAACCTCTAAATGACATATACCAGTGACTTTCAATGGTTCCCCGGTATAGCTTGTAAGAATGTCTGAGGTTGGTATTATTTTTGGCCTTGGAACCATCTTGTCAATGGTCCGGGTTGGTATGACGTTTGCTTCAGCACCTGTGTCTATTTTAAATTCCACATTCATTCTTTCTTTCGTCAGATACAGTTTGGCCACTGGCTCGTTATAAGTTTCTTCTTTGCTCTGAATACTTTCAATGAAGTACTGTGACGGTGTTTCTGTACTACTTTCGCCTGTTTCAATACTATGAACGTTTCGTTGACTGCTTCTGCACATTTTAGCAAAATGATTAAGCTTCTTACATTTTATGCAGCTTTTTCCTTTGGCAGGGCATTGATGACTTTTGCTGAATACCCCACCACAATTGTAGCACTTTGGAAACTCTCCGAAATCCTTTGGAGGACAACTATGTCCAGGTGTGAAATTTCCGCCACATTTGTAGCATTTTCTGCCTTGTCTTGCTACTATATCCACTTCTTGCTTGATATATACTTTTGAGTGTTCCTGATTGGACATTATCATTAATTGTGCTTGGGTCGCTTCTGCAGCTCTGCAAATAGCTACTGCACGAGCTAGAGTTAGTCCTGCACCTTCACTAAGTAGTCGTTCGCGGATTTTGTCCTGCTTGACTCCAAAAACTATACGATCTCTTATCATCTCATCACTGGTTGTTCCAAATTCACATTCCTTTGCAGTGATGCGCAACTCGGTAAGGTACTGTTCTATTGATTCACTGTCTCTCTGATTACGTTTATGAAACTGATATCTGGCAAATATCGGATTTGCAAGTGGCTCAACATGTTCGCTAAACTTCCTTAAATATGTGGTGACATTGTCTCTTTCAGCAGCAGTTAATGTCCATGTATTGAAAATGTCTCTGCCTTTTTCACCTGCCCATATCAGTAAGTATGAGCATTTCACTGCATCCTCTTTTCCACTAAGAGGTCCAGTAAACATGAGTTCGGCATGTTGCTTGAAATGGGACCAGGCAGCTTTCAAGTTTGTTGCATCCCAGTCTATAGATGGGCATGATCCATGTTCCATGATGTATTCCTTACACTTCTGACACCATGTAGAGTTTTCTGTTCAAGTGTATGCAGGTAGGTTAAGCGTAAGCAGGTAGTGTAAGCAGGTAAGCATAAACAGGTAAGCATCAAACAGTTAAGCATCTATTGTGACCCAAGCACTAACAAAATAAATATAAATAAATAATCGAATAAGTAAGAAACAATGTATGGAATGCACTTCAAATAGAGAACTCTACAATCATAATCATCATTGTTTACACCAAATCCTTTTAAACAAACTTGCAAACCTTGGAGTACCCCCTAAGCTAGTATCTTTTATTAAATCCTTCATAGAAGTGTGAAGTTTCATTGTTTGTGTTGGTTCAGCCTCTTCACCCCAAAAGACAATAACCAAAGGCCTACCTCAGGGAGCAGTCCTCAGTTGCCTCCTATTTGCCCTATATCTCTGGGACATGAACCTACCCCACACAAATCTACAATATGCTGATGATCTGGTGCTATGGTCATCTGGCAACACCTTTCAGATAGCACAGTCAAATCTGCAAAAGTCACTTTTCCAGTTTGAAAAATTCTCTCAACATTCAGATTTACCCATTGCACCCACCAAGTCAAAAATAATCCAATTTCACCAGAAGCAAAACCATGTTAATGCAAAACTAACTCTAAATAAAACAACTATTGCAGAAGATAATCATATTAATTACCTAGGTCTCATTACCAATTACCAAGGATTTAATAAAGGATACTAGCTTAGGAGGTACTCCAAGGTTTGCAAGTTTATTTAAAAGGATTTGGTGGTTCACATTATCATAAGCTCCTTCAAAATCTAGGAAAGCTGCCACTAGGATATTATTTTTTGAGAAAAATTCATTTATTGCATTTGTTAGCAAAATGAAAGCATCTGTTGAGGAGTGGTATTTTCTGAATCCAGTTTGAGTGTGTGGGATCATGTTATTTTTCTCAACAAACCAGAGGAGTCTGTTATAAATCATTTTCTCCATTATTTTCCCCATCACAGGTGTAATCATTATGGGCCTATAAGACTCAGGGTTATCTTTTGGTTTATTTTTCTTTAGGATTGGTAGGAGGGATGAACATTTCCATATATTGGGGAACCTAGAGGATGCCCAAGCGTGATTATAACAATTTAGCAGTTCTTGTTTGTATGAAGGTGTGAGATTCTTTATCCATGTAGGGTGTATATTGTCATAGCTACTGCTAGTTTTGGACCTAATATGATGTATTGCATTATTCAATTCCTGGATTGAAAATGGATTAGTTATGTACTCAGATCCTGGGTGTGGTTGGTAACTAGGGTTCATAGGAATTGTGGACAGTTTGCTTTGATTATTTGATGTTAGCTTATTAACAAAAAGAGTTGCAAATAGTTAGCCTTTTCATTGTCATTGTCATAATGGGTATTATTATGTATAAGCTCATACAGGAGTGGGTTGGGAGAAGTCTTTTTCCCACATATGTGGCTTATGACTTTATGTATAATTGGCTCATTTGTTTCTCTGGAGAGATTATTTGCAAAATTATTCCAGTATTTATATTTAGCATCTATTATAGTCCTTTTTAGATTAGATTCTGCTTGTAATTTTTTTTAAATATGTAGTAGGTGTTGGTTTTTTTTATGAATTCTGTCCTAGCTGCCTTTTTTATCCTCCATTTATTTAGGCACTCATTTGTCCACCATGCTTTAGGAATTTGTTTAGGGAATGTTTTCTTAGGTGTTGTTCTGGGGATAGCATGATTAGCTGTATTTATTAGTAAAGATGTCAACGCTTCAGCATGTGTGTCAACTGTTGTGTTAGAAATGCATGAACTTTGGGTGAAACTTGTAATTTCATCATTTAGCTTATTTTGGAAAATAGACCAATTTGCTTTAGTGTTGATATACTTGGATGTATGAGATAAAGTTTCAGCAGGTTCATTTAGGGAGCAAACTATAGCAAAGTGGTCTGTACATAGACTATCAATTTTATTTATGTAAATTTTGTTCAAAAAATTTAAGACACAATTTGTAGGTCAATTGTGGAGAAATTGCCACTTTTGGGGTTGAAATAAGTGTTCAGGTTTGGAGGGGTTGCAACAGCTAATTCATTATTATTTGAAGTCATATGCTCAATAAATTTACCAGCTTTATTTGCTGGTTTATTCCCCCACAAAAGGCTGTGGGCATTGAAATCACCACAAATAATGATATTTTTTAACATATTAGAATTATTTATATAATTAAAGAAATCCTTGGCATCTGTAGTTTGGCCATTAGGGTTATAAAAGCTTATTATGTAGGTTTTTAAATTATTCAGCCAAACACTTATACCAATTACATCAACATCATTTTCAAAATCTGGAAAATTGATGCCCACAAAATTTTATATTATTATTAACTAATAAAGCTACACCACCTCCTTTTCTCTCTGAAGATCTATCCTTTCTCAGGATAGTATATCCCAGAGACTTAATTGTTGATTTTTGGGTTAAATGAGTTTCCTGGAGGCAAGCAATATTAATGGAATTATTATTCATAAATGATATTAGTTCATTTAGCTTATTTTCTGTGAGTGATCTTACATTCCATTGGAGTATTGATAAATGTTGTGTTGTTGATTTATTCTTCATATGACTGTGTATCAATGTTCAGCTTTGTTAAAAGTAAAGCAAGATCTTTTTTTGCTTGAATGAGCATATCATCTGGGATGTAGAGTTTTGCCAATTCTGCAATAATTTTTGTTTTCTGTAGTTGATGTATGTTCATGGCCTGAACTGCATTACAGTTTAGAATGAATAAGCATATATTTGGGGATTGAATTTTTGGTAGTGCATCCTGTTTGTTGGTTAAGGGATTGATTCCTGGTAGTGTTTCTGGTTTGTTTCTTCTTGGGAGGGAGGGCCAGGCTGGCCTAATCTCACCGGACAAGGAGGCTTGTTGGCTTGGTGATTCCTTCTGATGGGGATTTGAGCTAGGGGGCTTAGAAGATGGTGTTTTATGTGGGGTGCTTGATGCATTGGGGGCATTTGACTTGGGGGTTTTGGTTGGTTTCTTTACAGGCTTTATTTGGTATTGTTGGGCAGCATTTGCTTCCATTGCTGCAAATGGGTATGGGGTGGCCTTCTCTGTTGATATTTGGAGTGTTAGAGCTCTTTTCTTGTATGCAGGGCATAATGATTTATTTGTAGATTCATGTGGGCCTTTGCAATTGATGCATGTAGGCTGAGTGTTGTTGCAAGTTGTCAGCTCTTTAGGATGGAAAGATTTACAATTACTACACTCTTGGAGAATTTCATTGCATTTGTTTGTCGTGTGTCCAGTTTGAAACACTTCTGACACTGAATAGGCTTAGGTTTGTATTCCTTGTGTGGTTTGATTTGCCCAAATAGGAATAATTTTTCTGGGATATCAATTTTATCCTTCAGTGTGAATAAGAAGGATCTACTAGTTTTTAGGCCATTAGAGTTAGGTTTTCCAAGTTGGGTAACATCCTCAACTGGGATTGTGTTTCCAGCCCTATCTGAAAGGCCTTCTTTTAACTCCTGAGTAGATATCTCTGGGGGAACATTATAAACTACTATTTTGTTGGTGATTGTTTTGGGTTCCAATTAGATGCAATAATTGGGGTATTCAGAAGGGATTTAAGGTTATTTATTGTATCTGCTGATTTCTGATCTTCTACAGCTATTAGCAGAGATCCATCACGGTTAATGTTAAGAGAGAACATTGATTTTAGCAATTTATTGCAACTCTTAATGCAGTGATCATTTTTATTTCAAAGGGGGTAGTGGGAGTAATTTTAAGGTAAATTCCTAAGTTTTTGGAGGGAGGATCTTGGGCAGGGAGAGGGGAAATGCTTTTAATTGGGGAGATTTTTTTCCTTTTTTTAGAACTTCTAGAGAGGACCTCTTGAAATCCATTATCATCATTTATGGTTACATTAGCCCCTACACTTATCATTGTCCTATTCTCCGAATTGGAGCTATCATTAGAACTTTGAGATAGGGTGCTTGACCAGCCAGGATGGTTATCTTTCACTATGACACTTTCACTGGAATTTGATTTGGGATCTGGGGCGACTTTTTTTTTGGAGGACTTCTAATCATTGCCTATTGGAAAAAGCTTTAAACACAAAAATAAAACTAAAACAAGAAGGGAAAATAGATGATATCAAACCGTCTGCACTATACTATGAGGAGGATAAACACCACAGTATAGCCCTGAGGATGACTTGAGCAGAAATGGTTTAGTACAACTGCTGATTAGAAGAGATAATAATCACAAGAAAAATATATTTCGATTTTCTTATAAGGTTGCTGCTGTTGTGACCAAGAGATCAAGTTGGACCAAGTTGCTTTTGGACTTCTTTCTTCTTCTTCTATTTCACAGCAGGCGGGCTTTTCAGTAAAAACTATTTAGCCCTTTTCCTTTTGCTTCACTATGTGGGCTACAGAGCTACTGGCTTGATTGCCTCATATTTATTAGATATATTCAGAAATCTTTCAGCAGATCTTTCGACTCTAGGAGTTCAAATATAAGTTGATAGATGTCGATTTCTATGCTCTGTGTGCAGGTATAGTTGGCTAGGCTCTTGGCTGATAGTGGGATTTTGTGGTGTTTGAAGTATTTTAACAGTTTACAAAGCAAGGTATGTTGTGCAGACGTCAGCATATTACTTTAAAGTAAGTTAATTTTTTTTCTTCTTCTTCTTCTAATTCACAGCAGGGAGGCTATTCAGTTGATACTATTTAGCCCTTTTTTCTTTTTGCTTCACTCTGTGGGCTACAGAGCTACAGTCTTGGTTGTCTCTTATTTATTAGATATTCTCAGATATCTTTCAGTAGATCTTTTGACTCAAGGAGTTCAAATATAAGATGATAGATATCGATTTCTGTGTGCAGGTATAGTTGGCTAGGCTCTTGGCTGATAGTGAGATTTTGTGGTGTTTGAAGCATTTTAACAGTTTACAAAGCAAGGTATGTTGTGCAGACGTCAGCATATTACATTCAAATAGGCAATGGTCAATTGTTTCATTATTCATATTACAATGCCTGCAAAGAGAGGACAGGGGAATTGAACCACTTGAATTAGAAAACTTATATGAGAATGCAAGGAAATTTAGTCCATTTGTTCCAGAACGAATTCTATGATAAATTTTAGAAATATACTTATTGGGAAAGGGGGAAAGGATAGGATTAATCTTATTAAAATTAATATCTGATAGCCTCCATCGGTAAATATCTCTAATTGGGATTGGTCTCCCACTTGGCTGGTCAATATTTATAGCATTTTTTGCTATTTCATCAACCTGATGATTACCACTTATGCCAGAGTGGCTAGGAATGCACTGAAAATAAGTTTTTATGCCACTTGAAGCAAGATTATCAATAATACTGAGACAATGATAAATGTCAATGTCCAACTTATATTGAGGAGCTGAGGCCAGCAACTCAAGGCTTGATAGAGAGTCGGAATATATGATAATATTATTTGAATTTGCAATCAAAGGTTGGTTTTCTTTAAGGTGTTTTAATGCCATGACTATGGCATTTAACTCAGCAGACATTATAGATAAATTGTTATATAATCTCTCGCCCATTGCAATATTCAGGTGAGGAAGGAAAACACCACTTGCAACCTTCTCATTCATTTTTGACCCATCAACAAATATTTGGAAGTGATTTTTATAGGTAATTGTATTAAGTTCTGCAAATTTTTTCTGGACAAAAGCAATGGGGGTTAAATCTTTATTCCACTTTGAGAACTCATTATTTATTATAGGACTTGACCAATTCCATGGGGGGGATTGGGGGAAAGTGGGTGCAATAGACTTTGCTGGTATGGGGAACTTCTTCTGAATATTGGCATACTCATCTGCAATGCCTCTATACATGGCTAGATTTTTTAACCAATTATGTAGTGTGTGTGAGCTATTTGATTCAATTTTTGTAAGATGTTCTGTCAAGAGAAAGCTACGTCTCTCCCTTATTGTTGTTAATCCACTCTCCATAAGCAGAAACTTGGTGCTTGTGGGTTTCCTAAGACGAAATATGAGACGTATTATATCATTTTGTGTTGTTTCAATTTTTGCATCTGGGTCTTTGCACATGCACCATAGACGATGAGCCCATAGTCAATATGGGGTCTTATATGTGATACTTCGTCAGTCAGTGATGACAATGATGCTATGCAATGTGGTTGAAAATTAAGTGCAATTGAATAAATTTAACAAATTCTGCAGGCAGAACTTTTAAACACTGTGAAAAAGTGACCAGTCTGTTCAGAAAAAAATCAGTGAAAAAAGGATACATTAATACTGACCAAATAATGCTACCAAACAACTGACTCATAATACGGATGCGACACTTAGAGGGGGTTCAAAAAGAATTCATATCAGCCCCAAAAAAGGATGTGATAATTGTTTGGCATGTGAGACCAATCTTGATGATGACTCTTCTGCAATTCTCTGAGATGGATGTGAAAAGTGGATATGTATTGACTGTATGGATATGCCTGAGCCCGAATATGTATTGATCACAAAAATCTCTCGATGGGTTGAAGTTTGCATAAAATGTCCAATCTGTAAACACTCCAGTACAACTCCAAGCAGTTCTAGTCCGAACCCTAGCATCAAGAGTATTGTTGAAGCTACAATAAACAATTTGAAGAGCAACATCATTGACAAAATCCAGTCCCAGGCTGTTATACAAGATATCGTGCAGTTCTCAGTAAGAAACCTTGAAACTACATTGAAAGCTGAAATTTCAAAGTCCAACCAGTGATATTAAAGCACAGGTGTCCGCTCTTGAACATCAGGTCGCCGATAAATGCTCAATCTCTGATGTGCGTGCTGAGATTCAGACCCTTGTTAAGCAAGAGACTGCTAGCATAAAAAATGATTTTTCTCAACATCTTGACAGTGAGGTCCAGTGCCTTTTTGCTGAAGAGTGGGATAGGCAGTGCAGAGCTCTTAATATAGTTGTATATGGTATCCCATCACAACCAGACAAATAGCTCTACATCCAGTTGTACCTCAGCCAGAAGTATAAACTTCAGGGCACATACATATTACAAATGTGAGAAGACTACCCACCCCTGCAAACTCACAGTCTGCAAGTGCACGCCTGCCTCCTATCCTCTTCTCTGTACCAAGTTTTGACATCAAAAGGACAATCATCAACCATTCTTGTGAACTCCATGAAGACATTCAGTTTTGTGGTGATGCTTCAAAGGCAGAGCGTAACAAACGTAAAGGTCTTGTAGATGAGCTAAAGAGGCGAAAAAAAAAAAAAAAAAAAAAAAAAAAAAAAAAAACAACGCTGGCAAAAAAAAAAAAGAAAAAACGCTGGCAAAACAGATCTCATCATCTTCAAAGGACAAATAGTGTCAAAAACGTAGCTGTTTCATTGCAGTTGGAAAACTCCAAAGCCAGCCTCAAACCAGTCCGCAGTGGAAATCTAACAGTTTGTCCTTCACCTGTAAATAGCCCTGTTTTCTTGCAGTTATCTTCTTTGTTTCATAATAGTTCAAGTGTTGATATAAGCATATCCTCTACAGAAAATGAACTTAGTCAATTATGTAGTGAACTTTTCTTGTTATGTGATAGCTCGAGTAATTCGAGTTTCGTAAGTGCCGTTTCTGAACTTACTTTCACGCCACCTGTGTCTATCGCAGTTGCAGCTCCTGGACCCCTGTCGCTAGATGGCATGTCACAAAAGTCTTGGAAAAATAACACCCTACATGTCATCTTGAGCAATGTTGACTCTTACAAACAAGCTTCTGGAAACCCAAGTGCTCTTAAAAGAAGAGGCAGCAGATATTGCCGGTTTGGTGGAGATTCTGCCAAAGTATACTGCAGTTCCTTCTACTGAGAGTTCACTGCAGATATCTGGATTTCAGTGCTTCACTAATCTAGGACAGCCAAACTGCAGAAGAGGAGTTGGTGTCTACATCAGAGAAGGCTTCCAGGTTAGTGTTATCAACCTTCCTATTTTTAATGTACCTTGGGTTGAAAGTGTATGGCTTGATGTTAATCTTCGTGACAAAAAAAGTCTGTATTGGGTGTATATACAGAAGCCTTAGTGCACCCAGTCTTGAAGAATGTGAATCATCACTTAAAAAAATTATTGATGGAATGGCTTCCTTGGTATCACAAACGGTTGCATCTGATTTGATAATAATGGCGATTTGAATTTCCCCTCAGTTGAGTGGGTGGATGGACTTGGTCATCCAGCATCTGGCAGTGGGGATTCACCATTTGTGTCTTGTTTATCTGACAATTTCTTCACCAAACGGTAGAAAAACCCACAAGGCACCGTGGTGACCAGAACCCTTCCTTGTTGGATCTTGTAATTCTGAGTGACCTAGACTCTCTCATCAGAAATGAATTTCTTCCTCCAGTTGTTAACAGCGACTACTCAGTTATCCTCTCTGTGCTGTCTATGAATAGTCGTCTTCAAACTAACTTGGGCCCTGAAACTTTTATTGACTATCATGAAATACAGCGGGAATTGGTATCAAATAATTGGTCAGAGCTCATTACTTCTGATATCAACATGTCATGGTTGAATGTCAAGGAAACTCTCCTGTCAGCAGAAAAGAAGCACTCCCGTGTTATTTATCAAAGACAACCAAAAACACTTCCATTTCTCACAAAGGATACAAAGAGGACTATTAATAGGAAAACCAGAGCTTGGAAAAGGTACAAAAAGAAAAAAAGACTCAGTTAGGAAACTGAAGTCTGAATATGAGGAGAAGCTTGCCACTGATATCAAGGCAAACCCCAAATCCTTCTGGAGGCATGTTTCTGCTAAAAGTCCTAACCATCACACCATTCCCGACCTCAAACATAGCAGGGTAATGCACTCGTCACCAATAGATAAAGCTAATTTACTAAATGTCCAGTTTGCCTCCACTTTCACCACCCAGTCTTGTCCAACCATCCCTGCAGCACCATCACATTCTGTATCCACCCCAATGCCTAGCTTGTTAGTTACTGAAGAAATGGTCTAATCTAGCCTTGATAAACTCGATGTTAACAAGTCCAAAGGACCTGATGGGTTACACCCAAGGCTTCTTCAAGAGTGTAGAAATGTCCTTGCTTCTCCTCTGTGCAGACTCTTCCAGCTGTCCCTAAAAAACGGAGAGCTACCTACAGATTGGAAAACGTCATATGTCACGCAAATCCACAAAAAAGGCCCCAAGGATTGTGCTGAAAATTACCGTCCCATCAGCATCACTTCTGCAGTTATAAAGGTGCTCAAGAGATTTGTAAATAGAGCTCTCACTCAGCACTTTGAAACTAACAACATACTAACTCCTCAACATGGCTTCAGATTTGGTAGATCTGTGGATACTAACCTAATACAGACATAAGAGTATGTAATATCACTGCTGGATCGAGGATTTCCTGTTGATATGGTGCTCCTGACCTCTCAAAAGCTTTCGACAGGGTATGTCATGAATTTCTGATCGCCAAACTAAGGCAGCAGCTGTTGATGGTGTTACTGCGCAGTGGATACAGAGATTCCTATCAGAAAGAACACAAGCCGTCAGGGTCTATGATTCTCAAGGGGCTCCTCATTTATCGTCATCCATAACTATGTTAAGTGGCGTACCCCAGGGGACCATCCTTGGACCAAGTCTCTTCAATTTTTATATTAATGATGCACCAAACCTTCTCTCGAACCTCCTCACACTTTATGCTGATGACTCAAAACTTGTTGGCAAAGCTGCTATACCATCTGATCTCCAATCTATACAAACGGACCTTGATATTCTTGGGAGCTGGGCTGATAAATGGCTCCTCTCCTTTAAAGCTGAAAAATGTCATGTCATTCATTTTGGCAAACATAATCCACATCAGCAGTACCATCTCCAAGGTAACCCCCTCTCTGCAGTTACTGAAGAAACAGATCTTGGAGTCATTGTTGATCATTGGCTGAGTTTCAGTACCCATACAAAATCTTTATCTTCTTCTGCCTTCCAATCCCTTGGACTTATTAAAAGAACTATCTCTAGCTGGCGTCCTAAAGTATTTATGAAGCTCTAGAAGGCACTGGTTTGTCCATGCCTTGAGATTGGAATGTCCCTGGCGTCCCCCTATTTTAAGAAGGACAGGGAAATACTAGAAAAAGTACAGAGAAGAGCAACTAAGATGGTTGATGGCCTCAAACTAGTGTCATACAAAGAGCGTTTGCGTCATCTGAAGCTCCCTACTCGCACATACCAGAGGAAGCAAGGCGACATGATTCTAACCCACAAAGTCATTTCAAAAAATACTCTTCCTGGTCTCCTTGCTCCCCCAGAATGCCTTGTGACAAGAGGACATTCAATGCAAATTTTCAAGAAGCACTCTTCCATCCAAGAGAGAAGCCATTTCTTCAGCCAACAAATAACCAACTTTTGGAATCAGCTCTCTGAAGATACGGTGTCTGCAGACTCGACGATTGCCTTCAAGCAAAGACTTGATGAAGATTGGCAACAGCAGGAGTTCCTCTACAACTGGGAAGCTGCTGAGTCTACAACCCGAATGTAGCAAGCAAATCATGACAAACAAACAAAAAAAACATTAGATGTCATTACAGAGCATTACAAGGATGGAAAATCCTTAAATTCGCTCCAAGCTGCGATTTAAGGTAATTAAGGTAATGAGGGTATATACTTGGTTGATAAATAGGTTTTAAGAAATTCATGAATTTCTTAGAAAAACTATGTATATGTATGCTTATGGCAATATTTTTCTATGTTTGCCACTGTGTTTTCAATCATTAAAAATAAAAACAAACTAGCAATTACCAGTATGAATACCAGCTTAAAAAAAAATTTATAGGACACATTTCAAAACATATAAACATTTCATCAAAAGCATGGGAAAAATTTTTAATTTTTTCTTTTAAAATGGAAAAAGAATAAAAAAAGAGGAAAGATTTGAGGATAAAGGTTCTTCCCCTGGACAATACGTCAACTAAGGTCATTATACATATCATAAAGTAATAATTGTTTTCTTAATATATCTCCACATTAGTCACATTTGTAGATTTATACCTAAATTTTTAGTAGGCTAAATAAATTAGCTTGGATGAAAGTGAAAACATCATTTGATGCCTTTTTTATGCTATTTCATAATTCAATATTTGCTTCTGGGTCTAATTGCATCTTGAGCCCTTAAAGGGGCCTGATGTATTTTATATGAATTTTGAAAGAGCATAAAAAACATTAAATGATGTTTTCACTTTCATCCTAGCTAAGTTTAATGGCCAACTGCAAATTTACTATGAACTCTACCCCCCCCCCCCCCCCTCCTAATTTGCAAATATATAGGCTACCCTCGAATTGTTGACGTCCAAGTTTCAAATTGCAAAATTCAGTTTTATTCCTGTGAACAGCATTAAAGAAAACATAAAATGAAAACATTAGGAAAACAGTTTATATTTGAGTTGCCTAATAATAAATTGGTTTAAATAAGTTGTTAATTTGCAATGTTGTATTGTGAGCAAGCAGTAATGATAATGTCAATGCTGGATCTGTTCTGCTCTGCATCAATGCTGTTAATTTGGAATGTCAGTGTGAAATGGCCGAGTGATGTTGCATTAGTTGGCAGCTGAGAGGGATAGACTATCCCACTTATATTTCCATGGTTTGTTGTTTCATTCTTTGTCAAGTTTTGACTTGAAGGAGGCACTAGTGGGTGCAGTCATAGTTTTGTCTTGTAGATTGTTCCAGTCATTAGAAATATGTTTGGTAAAAAAGTTTTGGCATATTCTGGTCTTCACTCTTTGCTTTGCTAGCTTCTGTGAGTGTTGTGTTGCTTCACTATTATATTTGTAGGTCAGCTTCATATCGAATCTGTGATGTCTGAATACCAGTGTTGGTAGTTTTATGTGCTCCAATCTCTTATCATACAGCATATTTTGCAGACCTGTGATGCATTTGGTGGCATGTCTTTATACTCCTTCAGTTATTCTTGTGTCATGCTTGTAGGAGGGGAGGTTATACTTTATTGCTATTGGTGAAACGTCTGACATTCTGCTCTTGGTCTGGCAGTAAATTCATCACCGATTCTACTACATCATTGCGGATGCCAACTGCTGATAATTTGGCCCTAAGTTGTCTGTGGGGCACCTTGTCAAATACTTTGGTGAGGCCAAGCAAAATAAGTCAACAGGTAATCCTCTCTCCAGAAGGTCAGTGATGATACTGTAGGTTTAAAGTAAGTTGGTCTTAACTGACTTTCTGGGAAAGAAGCCGTGCTGGTCTTGTGACAGTATTCTGTTGGACTGAAGATGTGTTAGAATTTTGGTGTGCTCACAATGCATTCCAGGGTCTTTGCTACAGCTGAGGTTAAGCTGATTGGCCAATAATTCTCTGCATTTGTCACCTTTCTTGAATATTGGTGTAATGTAAGAACTCTTCCAATCTAAAGGCACAGTCTTTGAGTTGAGAGACTTCTGAAATATTTGACATAATGGAGTTAATATCCTATTAGCCAGTTCTTTTAGGAGCCTTGGGTGAATGTTTTCTGGCCCTGCTGCCTTCTTAACATCTAGCACTTTAAGTTGCTTCATGACAGACCCCAGAGTAATCATGCTAGGTGGCATAAGGTTAGGTCTGTACTGTCTGCTGGACTGTTGGGGTGAGGACTGTCAGGTTCATTAGTAAATACTGATGCAAATTGCTTGTTGAGTAATTCAGCAATTTCTTGTAGGTCAATAGTTTCTGTGCCATCAAATTTTTTTTTCTTTATTGAATATCTAATAAGATCTTTGCTGGATGTGTAGTTCCAGAACATTTTGGGGTTTCTCTTGCTATCATCTCCAAGCTTGGACTCAAAGTTTGAATATAGTTGTTTTTTTGAGATTTTGTAGTTTATTTTGAGCCTTTGCAAACTTTTCATAGTGATAATCTTTCCCCATTTACTAGACTTAGGGCAAACTTTGGTCAGAAGAACCAGATCATAATTTTTTGAGTAAACAACAATTTTCAGCTCATTCAGTTGGTTAGTAAGCTGGTCAACATTAGCAATAAGAGCAAAAAAAAAGTTAGACTTACTCTGTAGGTATTTCTTACTTTGGTGGTTGGTCTGGCAATTGGGCTTTTTTTCCATGTGGTTGTCTAGTGAGGCAGTTGCAGCCATGGATGAAATTTGCAGTTCAAGTTTCATATTTGGATAAATCAGCAATATAAACAGTTGATTGTCTTTCAGTAGATATAACACTAGTATTGACACTATGTACACTGTCCAATTTTTGGGGTTCTACGTCTGCATCAGGGCATATGTAGACAGATTGTGTTTTCATGATTTTGAAAATGTGTATGCCAAGGTTTTGTTTGCCTGCAGTGGTGTGTTCTTTGAATTTTTCAATGAGCTGCTTATACTTTTCATGGTCCTGCTTCAAGCAGTCATGGCGGAACTGGAAATCCTCCTTTTTAGTAAATGATACTTTCATAATTTGCTTCTTGATTTAGAAAGAGGACACAGTGAACAACAGCAGCAGAGGAGTTTTAGGTGCCATGGTTCTGTCACTCTGCCCATTTAAGCATCAAACATTACTTAAGGGACCACATGCGATGCCATACTTGCTCAAAAGGAAGTTTCAGACAGTACTTGTATCATCTTTTGTGCTACATATTGGAATTCCGTAGGGAACTATGTTGTCTATGAAATTCCAATTTTTGGGGTTCTACATCTGCATCAGGGCATATGTAGACAGATTGTCTTATCATGATTTTTAAATTGGGTATGCCAAGGTTTTGTTTGCCTTCAGTGGTGTGCTCTTTAAATTTTTCAATGAGCTGCTTATACTTTTCATGGTCCTGCTTCTAGCAGTCATGGTAGAACTGGATATCCTCCTTTTTAGTAAATGATACTTTTATAATTTGCTTCTTGATTTGGAAGAAGGACACAGTGAACAACAACAGCAGAGGAGTGCTAGGTGCCATGGGTCTGTCACTGCCCATTTAAGCATCAAACATTACTTAGGGACCACATGCGATGCCATACTTGCTCAAAAGGAATTACTTGCATCATATTTTGTGCTAGATATTGGAATTCTGTAGGCGACTATGTTGTTCTTATGCATGTCTTGATCTTTTTCGGCACAGATTATTTCATGTACTTCTGTTTCAAGGGACTGCTGGAGGTTTTACTCAGAGCTGGGACCTCTGCCCAAACAATCTGTTTGTCTCTCTGGAGGACTGATTGCAAGATTTGTTGAATGGCTGGTACAAAAAGCTTGGAGTTATCAGAGTAAAGTGTGATATTATTTGTGGCTTCCTTTGTCATATCATTTATGTAAAAAAGGAAGAGGGTGGTACCTAGAATGGTACCCTGAGGAACTCCACTGACATCACATGGTTCAGAGAATACTTTATTCCTGTTATTGGCGAAAAGTCAAACATGCTGCTCTTGGTCTGTCAGGAAATTCATCACCCATTCTACTACATCATTGTGGATGCCAACTGCTGATAATTTGGCCCTAAGGCGTCTGTGGGGCACCTTGTCAAATGCTTTGGTGAGGTAAAGTAAAATAAGGTCAATGGGTAATCCCCTCTCCAGAAGGTCAGTGATGATACTGTAGGTTTCAAGTAAGATGGTCTTGACTGACCTTCTGGGAAGGAAGCCATGCTGGTCTGGTGACAGTATTCTGTTGGACTGAAGATGTGTTAGAATTTTGGTGCTCAAAATGCATTCCAGGGTTTTTGCTACAGCTGAGGTTAAGCTGATTGGCCAATAATTCTCTGCATTTGTCACCTTTCTTGAATATTGGTGTAATGTAAGAGCTCTTCCAATCTAAAGGCACGGTCTTTGAGTTGAGAGACTTCTGAAATACTTGACATAGTGAAGTTAATATCCTATTAGCCAGTTCTTTTAGGAGCCTTGGGTGAATGTTTTCTGGTCCTGCTACCTTCTTAACATCTAGCACTTGAAGTTGCTTCATGACAGACCCCAGAGTAATCATGATAGTGGGCATAAGGTTAGGTCTCTACTGTCTGCTGGACTGTTGGGGAGAGGACTGTCAGGTTCATTAGTAAATACTGAAATGAACAAATCGCTTGTTTAGTAATTCAGAAATTTCTTGTAGGTCAACAGTTTCTGTGCCATCAAATTTTTTGGTTTTTTTTTATTGAATATCTACAATGTTCTTTGCTCGATTTGTAGTTCCAGAACATTTTGGGGTTTCTCTTGCTATCATCTCCAAGCTTGGACTCAAAGTTTGAATATAGTTGTTTTTTGAGATTTTATAGTTTATTTTGAGCCTTTGCAAACTTTTCATAGTGATAATCTTTCCCCATTTACTAGACTTAGGGCAAACTTTGATCAGAAGAACCAGATCATAATTTTTTGAGTAAACAACAATTTTCAGCTCATTCAGTTTGTTAGTAAGCTGGTCAACATTAGCAATAAGAGCAAAAAAAGTTAGACTTACTCTTTGTAGGTGTTTCTTTCTTTGGTGGTTGATCTGGCAATTGGGCTTTTCCATGTAGTTGTCTAGTGAGGCAGTTGTAGCCATGGATGAATTTGCAGTTCAAGTTTCATATTTGGATAAATCAGCAATAGAAACAGTTGTTTGTCTTTCAGTAGATATAACACTAGTATTTACACTATGTACACTGTCCAATTTTGGGGTTTCTACATCTGCATCAGGGCATATGTAGACAGATTTTGTTTTCATGATTTTGAAATTGTGTATGCCAAGGTTTTGTTTGCCTGCATGGGTGTGTTCTTTGAATATTTCATTGAGCTGCTTATACTTTTCGTGGTCCTGCTTCAAGCAGTCATGGCGGAATTGGATATCGTCCTTTTTAGTAAATGATAGTTTCATAATTGGCTTCTTGATTTAGAAGGAGGACACAGTGAACAACAGCAGCAGAGGAGTTTTTGGTGCCATGGTTCTGTCACTCTGCCCATTTAAGCATCAAACATTACTTAAGGACCACTTGTGATGCCATACTTGCTCAAAAGGAAGTTTCAGACAGTACGTGTATCATCTTTTGTGCTACATATTGGAATTCCTTAGGCAACTATGTCGTCTATGAAATTCCAATTTTTGGGGTTTCTACGTCTGCATCAGGGCATATGTAGACAGATTGTCTCATCATGATTTTGAAATTGGGTATGCCAAGGTTTTGTTTGCCTTGTATGCTTTTTGAATTTTTCAATGAGCTGCTTATACTTTTCATGAACCTGCTTCTAGCGGTCATGGTACAACTGGATATCCTCCTTTTTAGTATATGATACTTTTATAATTTGCTTCTTGATTTGGAAGAAGGACTCAGTGAAAAACAACAGTAGAGGAGTGTTAGGTGCCATGGTTCTGTCACTCTGCCCATTTAAGCATCAAACATTACTTAAGGGACCACATGTGATGCCATACTTGCTCAAAAGGAATTACTTGCATCATCTTTTGTGCTAGACATTGGAATTCTGTAGACAACTATGTTGTTCTTATGCAGGTCTTGATCTTTTTCGGCACAGATTATTTCATGTACTTCTGTTTTCAAGGGGTTGCTGGAGGTTTTAGCTCTGCCCAAACAATCTGTTTGGTTTTGGCAGTGTTACACTTGGAGGATAAAGCTGCCTCAACTCTGTTCACTTTGTCCCTAATAGAACTGAGTTCTGCTCTAAGAGTAGTCTCAGATTGCATAATCATGTTTGAGAGACTTGCCTGGAGGTTTGATATAGCTTGTGAGATCACCTGTGTAATGTCTTGACATTACAGAAGGAAAACTTGTGGTGAAAATTTGACCATCCACAAGGAAAACACCACCATATGGCCCTGAGGAGGGTTCTGAGCACGATTGGTTTGGTTCACTGCTGATTAATTGAGAGAAATGATTCACAGGAAATTTAATTCTAAATTTCTTACAATGATGCTGCTGATCCAGGAAAGTGTAATGAATTTTGCCCAAGTCTTGTTCTTCATGACTGGTTTGTAGCTGAATATCAGACTGCAACTTCTGGTCATATCTGGTATACTGGTGGTGAGGATTGTCATTGCCAAAATGGAGGACACTGCATTTATTAATGTTGAACTCAAGTAGCCATTTACTGGTTGGACCTGTTGTTCTTGGTCTGTCAGGAAATTCATCACCCATTCTACTACATCAGTGTGGATGCCAACTGCCAATAATCTGGCACTTAGGTGTCTGTGTGGCACCTTGTTGAATGCTTTGGAATGTTCAAGCAAAATAAGGTCAACTGGTACTCCCCTCTCCAAAAGGTCAGTGATTATATTGTAAGTTTCATGTAAGTTGGTTTCCACTGACTTTCCTGGAAGGAAGCTGTGCTGGTCTGGTGGCAGTATACTGTTGGACAGAAGATGTGTCAGGATTTTGGCATTCATAATCCATTCCAGGGTTTTTGCTACAGCTGAGGTTAAGCTAATTGGCCAATAATCCTTTGCGTTTGTCTGGTCACCTTTCTTGAACATTGGTTTAATGTGAAAGCTCTTCCAATCCAAAGGTACACTCTTTGAGTCAACAGTGGAGTTTGAGATCTTATTAGCCAGTTCTTTTAGGAGCCTTGGGTGGATGTTATCCAGCCCTGCTGACTTGTTTACATCTAGCACTTCAAGAGACTTTGCAATGGACCCTGGATAGATCTTGATAGGTGGCATAAGGTTTGGTATCCTGTACTCTGGACTGTTGGGGAGAGGACCATCAGGTTCATTGGTAAACACTGATGCAAATTGCCTCTTGAGTAACTCAGCAATTTCTGGCAGGTCTTCCGTGTCATTGGATTTCTTCAGCTTCTTTATTGAACATATACTATGATCTTTACTAGATATGTAGTTCCAGAATCTTTTGGGGTTTCTCTTGCTATCATCCACAAGCTTTGACTAAAAGTTTGAATAAAGTTGTTTAGTGAGATTTTATAGTTTATTTTGACCCTTTGCAAACTGCTCACAGTGATTATATTTCCCGATTTTGTGGTACTTGTTCCAGTACTGCCTTTTTTGGTTTTGTTCTCGACATATCTGAGGGGTACATGTGTGGGAGTGTCTTGGGCTTTGGCACAAGTTTGGTAGATGTGTGTTTTTTTTTGGAGAATAACTTATTTAGAAACTAGTGATACGTTTTTAACTACTTTTCAATACCTTTACTAATGTTGATAACCTCTTTGTGTGGTTACAAAAATGAAATACCGTTGGGGTCCTTTTAAGGTCTCAAGATACAATTAGCCCCATAAGCAATTATTGAATTATGAAAGAACATAAAAAAAAAACGCATCAAATGACATTTTACTTTCATCCTAGCTAAATTATATAGCCAACTACAAATTTACCAAAGTGAAACTTTGCAAAATAAATCTTTTCCTTAAATGAAATATAGAAAAAAACTGTTTTCAGTTTCACAACTTCAATCCCAAATTACAGGAATTCAGGGATGTGCAAATACATTTCCTAAATTTAAAAAAAAAGCATTGTTATGGCTTAAAATTCTATTGATATAACAGGAATTGCATTTTCAGATTGAAACAAAAGAAACTGATAACTAAAAATTAAGGTAAAATGTTGTTTTGTCAAAATTTCAATATGTATAGACCTGTCCTGTAGGCAAATTTGTAAGACTTAGAAATCAGAAGAGAGTGAACATAGAAGCTTGGCAATATTTTATCATAGTTTATCTTTGGTCCTGGATTCATTACTGAAAGTTTAATTTTCCTATCCTAACCCCTTTCCAAGATAGGAAAAAGTAGCTAATTAGAATTTTACCAGCAATTTATGCTCTATCCAATTGTTTTTGTCACAAATTCAATTTTATGCTCCAAATGGACCCTCAAAGATGATGCCATTTTCTCTTATTTTAGATAAGGGTTATATACCTTTGTTAGCATCACTCTTGTTTAAATTGGTTTCCCTGTAAATTCAATCAGGTCAAAATTTTAGGTAAGCTGCTTTTTGCTATCTTGGAAAGGGGTTCAATCGGTCCCTGAGATAGCCATTTTGTTCAGCATAGTTGATTTCCAGATAACAATTATGTTTTTGAGGAGGACACTCCCCCACAGCCTTCAGGGCAAGGGTTGTAAGTTATGCCCTGGGGGCATATAAGGTTCTTATAGAAGGCGTTGCTGTAGAAACTTCAAAAAAGGCTCATTCAATTGGAAATTCAAAGGGCTAGTGTCCTTTTTAATAGTTGAAAGGGATTGGAGGGCAAATAACCCCATCTTTTCCCCAAACACATCCAATCAAAATTTTTAGATAGCCATTTTATTCAACATAGTATTAAGTTCTGTAAATTAGGTCTTTGAGGATGACAACCCCCTCACAGCCCTCAGGGCAAGGGCTGTAAGTTATGCCGTGGGGCATATAAGGTTTTTATAGAACGTGTTGTCATAGAAACTTCAAAAAGGGCTCATTCGATTGGAAATTGAAATGGCTAGTACCTTTTTTAATAGTCAAAAGTGATTGGAAGGCAACTATCACCCCTTCCACGCCCACCATTTCCCGAAACACATCCAATCAAAACTTTGTGATAGCCATTTTGTTCAGTGTAGTTGATTTCCAGAAAGAGATTATGTTTTTTGAGGAGGACACTCCCCCACAGCTCTCAGGGCAAGGGTTAAAAGTTATGCTCTGGGGGCATATAAGGTTTTTATAGAAAGTATTGTTGTAGGAACTTCAAAAAAGGCTTATTCAATTGGAAATTCAAAGGGCTGAATGCCTTTTTTAATAGTGGAAAGTGATTGGAGGGCTACTAACCTACCTCTCACGTCCACCTTTTCCCCAAACACATCCAATCAAAATTTTAAGATAGCCTTTTTGTTCAACAGATTTGAAAGTTCTGGAAATTAGGTCTTTGAGGATGACAACCCCCCCCCCCCACACAGCCCTCAGGGCAAGGGTTGTAAGGTATGCCCTGGGGGCATATAAGGTTTTAATAGAACACTTTGTCTTGGAAACTTCAAAAAGGGCTCATTTGATTGGAAATTGAAATGGCTAGTACCCTTTTTAATAGTCGAAAGTGATTGGAAGGCAACTTAACACCCCTTCCACGCCCACCATTTCCCCAAACTCATCCAATCAAAATTTTGAGATAGCCTTTTTGTTCTGTGCAGTTTAAAGTTCAGGAAATTATACCTTTGAGCAGGGCAAGGGTTATAAGTTATCCCTGGGGTCACATAAATTTTATTGAAGTCTTTGTTGTAGAAAACTTGAAAAAACGGCTCATTTGATTGTAAATTTAAAGGTCTAGTGCCCTTTTTAATAGTCGAAAGTGATTTGAGGGCAACTAACCCCCCTCTCATGCCCACCTTTTCCGCAAACACGTCCAATCAAATTTTTCGATAGCAATTTTGTTCAGTGTAGTTGATTTCCAGATAGAAATCATGTTTTTGAGGAACACAGCCCTCAGGGCAAGGGTTGTAAGTTATGCCCTGGGGGCATATAAGGTTTTTATAGAAAGCTTTGTTGTATAAACTTCAAAAAAGGCTCATTCAATTGGAAATTCGAAAGGCTAGTGCCCTTTTTAGTAGTCAAAAGTGATTGGAGGGCAACTAACCCTCCTCTCAGACCCACTTTTTCCCCAAACACATTCAATCAAAATTTTAAGATAGCCATTTTGTTCAACTTAGTTGAAAGTTCTTGAAAATAGGTCTTTTAGGATGACAACCCCCCCCCCCCCCCAGAGCTCTCATGACAAGGGTTTTAAGTTATGTCATTGGGACATATAAGGTTTTTTATAGAACGCATTGTCTTAGAAACTTCGAAAATGGCTCATTCAATTGGAAATTAAAATGGCTAGTGCCCTTTTTAATAGTTGAAAGTGATTGGAAGGCAACTAACACCCCTTCCATGCCCACCATTTCCCCAAAAACATCCAATCAAAGTTTTGAAATAGCCATTTTGTTCCACGCAGTTTAAAGTTCAGGAAATTATACCTTCGATTAGATCACTTCCCCCACAGTCTTCAGGGCAAGGGCTATAAGTTATTCCCTGGGGGCATTTGATTGGAAATTCAAAGGACTATTGTCCTTTTTAATAGTCTCGAAAGTGATTTGAGGGCAACTAACCCGCCTCTCACGCCCACCTTTTCCCCAAACACATCCAATCAAAATTTTTAGATAACCATTTTATTCAACGTAGTTGAAAGTTTTGGAAATGAGGTCTTTAAGATGGCAACCCCCACAGCCCTCTGGGCGAGGGTTGTAAGTTAATAGTCGAAAGTGATTGACAGGCAACTAACCCCCTTGTCACGCCCACAATTTCTCGAAACACATCCAATCAAAATTTGAGATATCCACTTTGTTCAACATAGTTGAAAGTTCTGTAAATTAGGTCTTTTAGGATGATAACCCCATCAGAGCCCTTAGTGCACGGGTTGTAAGTTATGCCCTGGGGGCATATAAGGTTTATATAGAAAGTTGTTGTAGAAATTTCAAAAGGGGCTCATTTGATTGGAAATTGAAATTGCCCTATTTCATAGTCAAAAGTGAGTGGAGAGTAAGTAACCCCCCTCTTATGCCCACCATTTCCCCAAACACATTCAATCAAAGTTTAGAGATAGCCATTTTGTTTAACGTAGTTGAAAGTTCTGGAAATTATGTATTTAAGGATGACAAACCCCCAGAGCCCCCAGGGCAAAGGTTGTAAGCTATGCCCTGAGGGCATATAAAGGTTTTTATAGATAGAGTTGTTGTAAAAACTTCAAAAGGGGCTCATTCATTTGGAAATTGAGAGGGCTATTGCCCTTTTTAATAGTTAAAAGTGATTGGAGGGTAACTAGCCCCCCTCTCACTCACACCATTCCCCCAAACACATCCAATAAAAATTTTCAGATAGCCATTTTGTTCAATATTGCAGAAAGTTCTGAGAGATAGGTCTTTGAGGATGACAAACCCCCCTCCCAGCCCTCAGGGCAAGGGTTGATCCCTCTCACGTCCACCATTTCCCCAAACACATCTAATCAAAATTTTGAGATAGCCACTTTGTTTAACATAGTTGAAAGTTCTGGAAATTAGGTCTTAGAGGATGACAACCACCCTCACAGCCCTTAGGGTAAGGGTTGTAATTTATGCCCTAGGGGCATATAAGGTGTTTATAGAAAGTGTTGTTATAGAAACTCAAAAAGGGCTCATTTGATTGGGAATCGAAAGGCCTAGTGCCCTTTTTAATAGTCGACATTGATTGGAAGGCTAAACATTTTTATAGTAAGGATCAATGTGGGTATAATGTATTATTTTTTTTCTGTTGTTGTTGTTGTTTTAGACCAGGGCACTTTATATTGAAGGAATTGTCGTAGGAACTTTGAAAAGGGCTCATTCGATTGAAAATAAAAAGGGCTGATACCCTTTTTAATAGTCGAAAGTAATTGGAGGGAAACTAACCCCCCTTGCACGGCCACCCTCCCATTTGCCTTTATGTTTAAAAACTAAATGTTGCCATAAGATTAAATCAAAATGCACTGTATTAATGCTAATTCCCAATAAGGCATCTCAGCAGTATCCCAAGAACGACTGAGGGTATTATATTCAAACTTTTGGGGCTACATCTGCTTTTAAAATTTAACCAAATCAAAATAGCGTAAGTGTATCCAAGCTATCAAAGAAAGTAAACAGATTTTTTTGCAAATGGTATAAGTATTATTTTCTTTTTCCCTGAAAAGACTATGTCAATATAAAACAAACAGAAATTAATTAAAAAAACTTTCCACAAAATAAGTTTTTCAAAGGAAAGTAAAGAACTCCATTAAACAAAAAATGAGCAAAAATAAAATCAAATAATCTACCATTTTTAATCAGCATCGATAAATAAATGAAATCCAAAACAAACAGAAATTACAATAATTAACCGAGTCAAACTCAAAACGAGCAGAAATTAACATAAGTTGGGCTCAAAACCCCTATGCCTTTCCAAGGCCAGAACATAATTTGCACTTTACTGAAAAAAAATAAATAATGTGCATTGTCAGCTTAACATACATATACTGATATTTAGTAATCAAAATGTTAATATTATTTGATTTATTAAAGTTAAAAAAGTAAAAACATATATATTTTTTTCAGTAAAGTGCAGGTAAAAAAAAACATATGTATTTTTTTCAGTAAAGTGCAAATTATGTATTTTGCTCCAAAGTGCAAATTAAGGTAATATACAAAAGTTTCATTCCATTCCCCAATTGAAGCTATATCAAAAATAATATTTGCTTCTTTAAAAATATCCCCCGCCATCAGGGAGGGGGTTCTTTGGCAGTGACAAGAATATTATATTTTGAAAGGGTATTGATATTGATGTGCCGTGTCCTTCACTTTCTTAGCAACAATCCTCATCAACAGTACACCATGTCTAAATCTCAATTCACTCTCAAACTCAGTACTTACAATAAATCCTACACAAAGAGATTTAGGAGTACCAATTGATGAACAACCAAAGTTCTATGGCCACTAGAAACAGTCAATTGTTTAGAGCAAATTCAAGCTTTGGTCTCCTCAAATGGACCATAACTTACATTGCTCATCGAAAGTCTTTCTAAGGCTAATTTTAGGTCTGTTTTGGATTTTTAATATGACTTACCACCTTCTTTTGAGAAGGATACTAGTGTAATCAAAGGAGTTAAGAGGCATACTGATGAAGTCTATAGCTGGCCTACATGATCTTTCATGTAACTGGAGACTAGAATGCTTGAAGCTGCCAACACTTGTCTTTAAATGCCACTATTGGAGAATTTTACTCCTTGCTGAACAGGAAATTTTGGCTAAAATGAGTTTCTGTTTCTTTCTCCAACCCAGGCTAATAACTGTGTATTAAGCCTTCTAAGTTCTTACAGATAGGGGATTTTCAAACAAGCTCACCATGCTGATTAAATTCTAATATCTCAATAGTACAAGCAGCAATGTCAAAGGTTACATGTGGAAGTAAGGCTATGTAACTTAATTTAGTAAATGAGAAGAATAGATTATTAATTTTACCAGAGGACAAGAATATGCTTAAATTATGATGTTTGAAAATACTTGATAACACTTAAATTATAATGCCGTGCTAAAAGATCATTTCACTTCTAATAAATCATTGTAACATCAGAATTCCCTAGGCCGACACAGCTTTGCAGGCTTGTCCTCCGTGATGACCTACTTTTTTTTCTGAGCCTAGATGAATGGCCAAAAAGGAAGAGTTAGCAATTAGTCATCCTTTATTTAGAAAAAAATGTCCTGGTCTCATCCTAGCTCTTTGTGTAGCCCTAGACAGTAGGATGGAACAATAAATCTTTCATACAGCTTGTTGTTTCGAATATGGCTAGCCAAACAGGTCAAGGAAATCCTCCTCAGGGGTTTGAATTAGGAGAGGGCAAATTGACCTTGTGCTCCCCCATGGTTTTCAGAAAAATATCCAGAATCAGGAAAATCGTAAGCATTGTCTGATCCCTAAGTTGAATATTCTTCATAGAAATTTACAGTTTATCTGCCAAAAATTAAGTGCACAAGGATCAACCCTTAGGGGTTGATCCTTGTCTACTATGGGAGACAAAAAATGAGAAGTTTTTTAGACCAGCCTTTTTTGAATGTGGGTAGGATTTTTTGGATAATTACTACTTTCTTGGCAAGTATTGAAACTTTCTATAAGAAATTTGCAATCACTGGAAGTGAAACTCTTAGCTTCCTACAAATGAAACAGGTCACACTGATCCCTTCACTGCAACATCCCATCAAAAACTTAATTATCAATTTGTCTGTTTTTTTTTTTTTTTTTTACTTTATTGGTTACAAAAACAAATTGGGGTCTCACCAGACAAATGTACCTCACTGTGTTTCAGTGTGTACTTGAATATAGTTTTTGTTTTGTTACTGGAAGATTCCATTAACTTTACTTCAATTCTTAATATTTTATTCACAGGTCTCTGTATAATTAATATCTTTATATTCAAGGCTCCAACATGTGAACATGTGTTTTGTTATGTCTGTATTACTGAGTGGCTAACATCAAACCAGACTTGTCCTTTAGACAGAAGAAGTTTATCCATTAATGCTCTGAAACCTGCTCCAAGGATCCTGAGGAATTTTCTTGCTAGGTATTTAACTATTTCAATATATTGAAAAGAATGTACATACTGATTTTTAAAAGACCTCAAACAGGATGGGTTTTGTGAAGTTTATTTTTTCATCCTTCCAACCATGCTTTAAAAAGTATAAAGGAATAGAACTTCCCAATTAGTTTTTCATGCTGATTTGTGTAGATTAACTTGTTTTACAAAATCTTGACCGGATTCCTGTGAAAATAGGCTTTTTCTCTATATATACTATTTCTAAAATGTACTTTGGGAAGTTTTTGTGCAGATACACTGTTTTACAACATAAGAAATATGATTGGAAACTTTGACTGCTCAATTTTATTCTGATACTATTTATATTCAATAAATCAATAGAATGGGACATCAACTGCTTTAACAAGGTCTGAAACCATGTCACACTCAGGTATTTCTAGCTAAAACTGCATTCTACTTGGGGATATTACAGAAATCAGCTTTTTGACAATGTGGGATTTCTTATCAGAGCTTATGTCTATAGCACTGATTTTTCTAGGTGGCAAGGGGGTAATCAATTGAATTTTCAGTTCAAGAGAAGTCACAGTCTAAACGGGATTGCAAAGCTATTTCCAGCAGCCATGCAGAGAGATATTGGTGTTCTGGTAGATGACGAGCTGAATTTCTATGTTTTTCTGAATTTCTGAATTCTATATTTCTATGAAATTCATGCACAAGCAACTATTGCAAAGGCTAATCAGACACTCATCTTAATCAAAAGAACGTTCACTAGCAGATCTTCAAATGTTATTACTAAGCTGTACAAGAGTCTAGTTCAACCAAGGCCAGAATTTGGAATGTGTGTTGAATGCCCCATCAACAAGACTGACCAAGCAGCAATGGAATCAGTTCAGAGGAGGGTAACAAAATGTATTAAAGGCCTCTGTGATGTCCCATATCCATCCCGTTTCTGCTAGCTCAGACGCAAACAAGGTGATGTGATAACAGCATTAAAGCTTCTAAATGCTGAGGATACCATTCCTGACCTTTTCCAACTGGACAATTTAAAAAGAACTCATCGTCACCCTCTTAAGTTTTTCTGTAAACAAGCAAATAGCAGACTAAGGAACACATTCTTCCAATCTCTGAAATATTTTGTGTGCCATTTCTCTGCAAGTTATGTTTCATTTAGAGGGAGCCACAACTGACTTAAATTCCTCTAAGTCATAAATGCCTTCTTGGCATCATTCATTTTACTCTCAATGTTTCCTTGGACTCTGTCAGCAATCATGTGTATATGTCCTTTAATCAAATAGCAGTGTCACTAACTGAAAATCTTTAGTCCTATTTGTTCACAACGAATTCAAGACCATTAATCAGTGCATAGTTGGCATTGGACCCTATTTATGGTGATACATCTACATAGAACACTTATTCTGGGGAAACTTTAATTAAAGTGATTGAACTTTCATCTAACTTTATTAACTTTACTTAAAATGCAGTCTTGTCATTGGTCCTTCAAATATACTTGTTTGGAGCCTTTGATTAGTCTGTCAGATACACTATTTTGTGCTAGTGATTGTTTTGGAGCCTTTTGATTGGCCCCATCTGATGTATTGTTTTTGATTTGTAAGCTTTGTAAAACAGTAGATAAACTGTAAGATTGAAATGGCAATCTTGAAACCACAGGAATACAACAATATACCAATATATACTTCATATATACCAATTGATTCAGCACAAAAAGTTACATAACAAGCCACCCTTAACTCAAAATTGAGAGAGGGTGCAGATACACACTGTTCTTGGATTGGAGAGCTGAATTGATACACAAGCAAATTGCTTAAGTCTGTCTATATAAACTGATTGATTCCATCATTCTTGTTTGATATATAGTGGATGTTTACCTGCTTGTGCAGTGTTGTGTTTTTCAGTATTATCAAACATATATATAGATAATGAATATATGATCTGAAATCAAGATGATAATTGTGTGTCCAAGCTTCAATGTGAAATTGTGGCAATCTTTCTTGAAATAAAAAAAAAAATAGCATTTTCTCTTAGAAGCAGAAAAGCCTTAAAGTAGCTTTCAAAATGATGAGACTAATTTGTAGTCTCTCACCATCCTTGAACATTCATGATGTTGATAACTATTAGCATATACATAAAATCATCAACAAGAGACTGTGTTTTTTTTTTACGTGCTGTAATTTACATGTTGCTGTAAAAAAAAGAAGTAAAAAAAGGTTCAGCATTGCAAGTCCTTTTTCTGCTGTTGACCAAAATATAAGTGAAGTGTTTATTCTTGAATCAAATTTTAGTGATATTTTTCTACTTGGCAGATTTCTTCAAAACATTTTTTGTTGATAAAATAAAAGTTCAAAATAGGGATAAAATCCTTTTTTAATAGACAGTGTATAGAAATTCACAAAAAACACCAGATATTTCGGTCACATATACAGTGACCGTCATCAGTAGTAAAACTAAACTAAAACAATTTAAAACGAAAGTTAATATACGAAATCAAATAAAACTACCTATTGTTATATCTCTAATTCTTTTCAAAGCAAAGGCGGAAGCTAGCCTCTTTGACCTTCTTGGATTCGGTTCATTAGCGTTCAATGATATAGCATTTGGACAAAGGTCAACTACATTGGGGGAATTGAACTTTACTCTATCAGATTTTAATAATTATCATAGATAGAGTTCAGCCCAAATTCACCTGTATCCCAATTTAAAGCAATATTTTTGAATAAGATTTTCTTTATTTCAAGAGTTTCACAAAAATTTTGCTTTAAAAAACCCGATCCCTAGAAATCAAAGAGACATTCTCGAACAAAATAAAATGGTCTGGAAAATTGAAAATGTATTCTGAAAGGGCTGAAGTAAAATCTTCAGACTTAGAATCTTGCTTTGAAGCCGAAGAATTGGAATCTTTATGCTGTAATAATCTCATTTCCAAACTCTCGTTAGTACGTCCCACATATGAGCTTCCGCAAGTACATGGGATCTGATAGACCCCACTTTGTTGCCCCAATGAAGTTAGATCCTTCCCAGAATTTAGAAAAACTACCCAAAGTATTATTACTCTTTAAAGCTACCCTTAGACCATTGCTCTGTTAAGACCATTGCTCTTTTAAGTTTTTCACTTAACCTGGGTACATATGGAAAGGAACAAAAAAATATCCTTCTCCTGAGTTGTCTCCAAGACTTCCTTATCTCTAGAAGCCTTTTTCTAGAAACCTTCCTCGAAATCTCTTGAAAACCTTTTTCTTCTTTTTGAAAAAGTCTGGTTAATTAACCACTCTGGACACATGTTGCTTATTAGTATTTTTCTTAGAAAAGATAACTCCTCCTCAAAAAATTTTGGAGAGCAAATACTAAAGATCCGGTCAGTTAAAGAAATGACCAAACCAATTTTTACTTGGCAAGTGTGACCGGAACTATAAGACAACAATCTATTGTTATTTGTCGGTTTCTGTAAATTTTAGAATCCAAACTATTTTGATTTTTCAAAAGAAGAACATCAAGAAAAGGAAGTTTCCCATTCTCTTCTAATTCAACAGTAACTTTAAATTCCCCCCCCCCCCCCCGAAAAAAATTAAAATGTTCCAAAAATCCTTTTAATTCCTCCTATCTATGATAATTTATTAAAATCTTTCAGAGTAAAGTTCAATTGATCCAATGTAGTTGACCTTTGTCCAAATGTTATATCATTGAACGCTAATGAACCGAATTCAAGAAGGTCAAAGAGGCTAGCTTCCGCCTTTGCTTTGAAAAGAATTAGAGATTTAAACAGTGTGTAGTTTTATTTGATTTCGTATATAAACTTTTATTTTAAATTGTTTTAGTTTAGTTTTACTTCTGATGATGGTCACTGTATATGTGACCGAAATATCTGGTATTTTTTGTGCATTTCTATAGCCTACACTGTCTATTAAAAGGATTTTATCCCTATTTTGAACTTTTATTTTATCGTCATGGAAAGGCAGTGTGGTCTTCAAAATTATCAACATTTTTTGTAGTTTTTTGCCTACTAAGGGCGTTTGGAGGGAAGGTTTTAGAAGTGGGGTATTGTAGACCTCCAGACAACCTGTTTTCAGTCACAGTTTTATGATGGTACCATTGTTTGCATTCTCCAGTCTTTCAACTCCAGAAATGGAACCAAAAAGTTTATTTTATTGACGCATGGCGCTTTGCAATGGTATTATTAAGAACTTACAAAAAAAAGCACGTAGATATGATCATTGGCTTTAAGTGAGCCATTCAGCATCTCCCTATGAGATTGTGATAGCATGCTTGCTACCACAGAGAAAAGAAAAGAAGAAAGAAACGAACCCATCACTGCAAAAAAAAGAAGAATTTTCTGTCTTTTTATGACTCAGTTCCAAAACCAGAATTAGGGGTTTTGACAATTGGGATTCCAATAGTGTTCTTTTGATTTTGACCTGCCACCAGTTTGAAGGGATTTGAGATCTTTTAAAATTTTCTACAAATCTGTTTCTGGAATGAACTTTTACGGTTTGAGTGAACATGTATAATACTTCGCATTCCTTAATAACTTTTAACCAAACAAATTCTTATTTACCAGTTATTTTAAAAAATACGATTTTGAACTTCTGGCTTTGTGTAATAGTAGTTTCACTCTTTACAGATTGCAGCCATTGCTGCAACCATGCTCTAGTAATAAATAGGGCATGCAAAGCCAGAATAAGGGAAGATTTTACGATTATCAGAACCGTCATAGATGGCTTTCAAAGTTAGAAAATGTTATTATTGCTCTAAGCTAGTTAAACTTAGCTATCCTGTGTAATATCATTTACATTTTCGACAGATTTTTCTTTTTATGCAGATTAACCTTGAGCTGTAGCAACCAGATACACGGATGTCCTGCCATATTGGCATTTGAGAGACTTGAAGCACATACTCTAGAATGCCGTTTCAACCCCAGGAGACTTGTCACTTGCCAAACAGAATGTGGAACTTCAAACGCAGAGACGCAGTCAACAAGTTCAGATCCACAACTGTTACCAACAGCTGGACCAAGTCAGGCAGTCAATCCGGTGAATCTTTATTGCTTAGTGGTTTAAATTCATAGAAATTTGGAGGAGAGACAAAATGTGTTTTTTTCAAAATCTAGGGGGTGGGGGGCAATTTTTTTGTTCTTTTTTTCACCTGAATAATCTTTTCCATAGTCATTGTGAGAAGTGTAACAATTAAGGGCTAGGCACACGTAGCTGATTTTGGGAACCGATTCAGTATCAGTGGACAAACGATAGCGGTAAGAAAAATTGGTTAAAAGAAAAATTTATTACGTGAGATTTTCAAAACAAAAAATCATGGACACAAATAGTCAACTGGAGTTTATTAATAGTTGCATAATTAATCTCATCTTAATTCTCTGTTTAGTTCTCAGCTCAGTTGCGGGGCCTTTCACCACAGACATCTCTGGCTGACTGTTTATTTGTATCCCTATTTTTTTTTTTCTGTGATGATTATGATGAAAATCGGCGATGGTTTGTAAATCGGTGCCGAAAACTAGAAAATTTTTCAAGCTCAAATCGACGCTGATTTCTTTTAAAAATACGGCGCTGATTTGGAAATCAGTTACGTTTGCCCAGCCTTTTACAAAACGCATGAGTGGAATAAATTTGTGCATTATTACTGAATAAAGCAAGTTGCAGCATGGTAAGGTCAGAGTTAACTACAGAAGTCATCGTCAGTGTGTAATAAAACATTCTGATAAAAACAAAAATGTGATGAAGCTATTCGGCCACCCACTGTGATGGACTGTATTTTTGGGATCTGGCAGTCCCAGTGAGTAATGACCTTGAGTGGTGGAAACAGTAAAGTTCCCCTTGACGAAGTTGGTAAAATGACACTTTGGAAAATTGGCAAAGAGATGCAACTTCTAAAGCTACATTTCCGACGATTTCCAAAACCAGCCTGTTTTGTATTGACTGACCTCCGCACATTTTTTAGACCTCACAACAGCGACTTTTTTTCTGCATACTTTAGGATTTTCCTTTAGAATATTCGGAATCAGCTTCTGTCTTTCTGGTTAGGAATCGTTTTTTTTCAAATTTGGAAGAAAAAAAAGGGGGGTTTGGTTATAAAAGGGTTTAAGAAGGATTTCTTGTAAAGTAGGATAAGCAAAAGGAAAAAAAACTGAAAACTAAATCTGCAAAACGTTGTTTATAAGCCTATGGCTATGAATTCCTGACGAAGAATAACGGGGAAGGGGAGAGGGTGATTTGGAGTGACTTAAACTGGAAGCGAATCCCTTGCACTTTCAGGTGTTTTCAATTTTTTGTTTAATGGATAAAAATTGCTTGTATGTAATGAAACAAGAATCTACGAATTTCTGGTTTAGTAGAGGGAACAACCGCTCCATTATCAACAAAACCTATGTTGGGATTGCAATAAAATTAATATACATTCAGTACAAGAAGAAGAACAACAAATTATAAGTAAATAAGCAACACTGAACAACAACAGCAACACTAAGAAATTAACAATAAAATGTCTTGTATTATATTTTTCTCAATATATCGGCAGTCTACCTAACCAATCGTGCTCAAAGCCCTCCTGGACCATACTGTGGTGTTTTCTTTTGTGGATGGTGAAGTTCTCCCACAGTAGAGTGTAGACGGTCTGATAACATAGTATTCTCCCTTTTTTGTTTAGTTTAAAGCTTATTCAAATAGGCAATGCAAAGAACTCCCCTTAAAAAAATCCTCCGGACCCCACCCCAAATGCTAACGATAATGTTCCATTTCAGTCCCATCTTGGCCGGTCAAGCTCACTATCTCAAAGCTCACATGATAGTTCAAATTCAGAGAATAGGACAATGATTAGTGTTGGGCTAATGTCACTATCGATGAAAATAGATTTCAAGAGGTCCTTTCTAGGAGCTTCAAAAAAAGGGAAAAAAAATCTCCTCAATCAAAAGTATTTCCCCTCCTCCTGCCCAAGCTTCTCCTTCTCAAACCAAGGAATTTACCTCAAGATTTTACCTATTACCCCCTATTGAGATAAATAAGATTACTAGTATAAGGGTTGCAATTTTCAAATTGTTAAAATCAATGTTTTCTTAAAATAACCGTGATGGATCTTTGCTAATAGCTGTCCAAGATCAGAAATCAGAAAATATAATAATCAATCTAAAACCTCTGCTGAATATCCCAATTAACTCATCTACATGGAACCCAAACCAATCCCCAACAAAAATGGTAGTGTATAATATCCCCTCAGAAATACCTATTCAGGATTTAAAAGAAGGGCTCTCAGATAGAGCTGGCAACAATCCCTATTGAAGATGTCACCCAACTGGGTAAACCCGACTCTAATGGCCTAAAAACAAGCAAATCTTTCTTATTTACACTGAAAGAAAAAATGAATATCCCAGGAAAGTTATTCCTTTTCGGGCAAATCAAACCACACAAGGCGTACAGGCCAAAGCCTATCCGGTGCGAGAAGTGTCTGAAACTGGGACAAAAAAAAAAAACAAACAAATGCAGCGAAATTCTTGAAGCCTGTAGTAATTGTAAAGGCTCCCATCCTACAGAATTGACAACTTGTAACAACAACAGTCCAGTCACAAGTATAAATTGCAAAGACCCACATGACTCTACCAATAAATCACTATGCTCTGCATATAGAAAAAGAGCACTAACACTCCAAATAGCAACAGAGAAGGCCATTCCATACCCTTTTGCAGCTATAGAAGCAAATGCTGCCCAACCACATAAAATAAACGCGTAAAGAAATCAACCAAAACTCCCAATGCAACAAGCACCCCTCACAAAACTCCATCATGTAAGCCCCCTAGCTCACATCCCTATCAGAAAGAATCACCAAGCCAGCAAGCCTCCTCATCCACTGAGATGTGGTCTGCCTACATCACCAACCCCACCCCCCCTCCCAAAAAGAAAAAAAAACAAGAGACACTATGATGAATTAATCCCTTAACTGACAAGCCGGATGTACAACCAAACATGCCAACTCCAAATATATGCCTATTCATTCTAAACTGTAATGCAGTTCAGCCCATGAATATACATCAATTAAAGAAAACAAAAATCATAACTGAATTGGCAAATATCTACATACCTAACCATATGCTCATTCAAGCAAAAGAAGATCTTGCTTTACTATTGCTTTACTTGCTTTACTTGCTTTACTATATAGAAAAGGAGATGGAGTAGCTTAAGTAATTAATAATAATATAATATTTTGTGGCATCAACTTTCCAGATTTTGTAAATGATGTTGATACAATTGGCATCAGTGTTTGGCTGAATAATCGTAAAACTGCATAATAAGCATTTATAATTCTAATGGCCAAACTACAAATGCCAAGGATTTCTTCAGTTATATAAGTAATTCTAATATGTACAAAAATATCATTATTTGTGGGGATCTTAATGCCCACCGTCTTTTATGGGGGAATAAACCAGCGAATAAAGCTGGTAAGTTTATTGAGTGTTTGATTTCAAATAATAATGTATTAGCTGTACTACCCCTTCAAATCTGAATACATATTTCAACCCCAAAAGTGGCTGTTTCTCTACAATTCATCTATAAATTGTGTCATTAAATATTTTGAATAAAATGTATATAAATAAAATTGATAAGCTATGTACCGACCACTTTGCCATAGCTTGTTCTCTAAATGAACCTGCTGAAACTCTGTCACATACCTCCAAATATATTAACACTAAAGCATATTGGTCTATGTTCCAAAATAAGCTTAATGATGAAATTACAAGTTTCAACCCAAAAATTCTGCATCTCAAATGCAATAGCTGACACACGTGCTGAAGTTTTGGCATCCTTACTAATAAATACAGCTAATCATGCTATCCCCAGGACAACACCCAGGAAAGCAGTCCCTAAACACTCCAAAGCTTGGTGGATGAATGAGTGCCAAAATAACCGGAGACACAAAAAAGGCAGCTAGGAGAATATTCCTTAAAAAAAAATCATCTCTTGCTACATAGTTAAGGAAATTACAAGCAGAATCTAATCGAAAAAAGACCAATACATCCTAAATATTAATTACCGGAATAATTTTGTAAATAATGTCTCCAGAGAAACACGTGAGCCAATTATACATAAACTCATAACCCACATCTGTGAGAAAAAAAACTTCCTCCAACCCACTCCAGTATGAGCTAATACATAATAATACCCGTTATGATAATGAAAAGGCAAAGCTATTTGCCACTCTTTTTTTAATAAGCTAACATCAAATAATTGCAGCAACACTTCCCCAATTCTTATAAATCCAATTTATCAACCTCGCCCAGGATCCGAGTACATAACCAGTCCATTTTCAATCCAGGAAATGATTTATGCAATACATCATATTAGGGCCGAGGCTACCAGCAGCTATGACAATATACACCCTACATGGATATAGAATCTCACCCCTTCATATAAACAGTATCTCCTAAATTGTTATAATCATGCTTGGGCTTCATCTACATTCCCCAATATCTGGAAATGTTCGTCCTTCCTACAAATTTTAAAAGAAAAATAAACCCCAAATATAACCCTGAGTCTTATAGGGCTATAATGATTACACCTGTGAAGGGAAAAATAATGGAGAAAATGATGAAAAAAATGATCATCGACTCCTGGTTTGTTGAAAAAAAAAATAATAATGTGATACCTCACACTCAAACTGGTTTTAGGAAACACCACTCCTCAACAGATGCTTTCATATTGTTAACAAATGCAATAAATGAATCATTCTCAAAAAATAATGTCCTAGTTGCAGCTTCCCTAGATTTTGAAGGGGCATATGATAATGTGAACCACCAAATCCTTTTTACTAAACTTGCAAACCTTGGAATACCCCTCCAAGCTAGTATCTTTTGTAAAATTATTCATAGGAAATCGAAGTTTTATTGTTGTGTAAAATCAGTCTCTTCACCCCAAAAAAAAACAATAACAAAAGGCCTTCCACGGGGTTCAATCCTGAGCTTCCTCCACTGCCCCCTTCTCTGAGGTATGAAACTCCCCCACACGAATATACAGTAAGCTGATAATCTGGTACTATGGTCAACTGGCAACACCTTTGAGATTGGACAGTCAAAGTTGCAAAAGTCACTTCCAATTTGAAAATTTTTTCAAATATTCAGATTTACTCATTGCACCCACCAAGTCGAAAATCCAATTTCACCAAAAGCGAAGTTTCATGTTAATGCAGGACTAACTCTAAATGGAACAACTATTCCAGAAGATAATCATATTAACTACCTAGGTTTAATACTTGACCAAAAACTATACTTCCACCTCCACATTTCAAACACAATAAGAAAATGCTATAGAAAAAGAAGTACACTAAAAAGACTTAAGTCACATATGTTCAAAACTTTCTGTTCGTTCTAAGCTTTATTTTTTATTTACAGTCATTTCTAATCCTTAATTTTGACATTTTTTTGGGCTTTATGTCTGCTATTTATAGGCTTTACTATGGCCCTTAATTTTCTCTCTGGAGAAACATTTTTCCAATAGTTTGGAAACAATTTGAGTCTTATAATATATACTTTTTTTCTGTAATGCCACATACAATTTTTATTGGTGTAAGGAGCAGATTGTTTAAAATTTTGCTCAAAATATGTGCCAGATTTAAAAAATACTATTTAACAATGCTACAAGAACACATATTTGTCGTTACATTGTAATAGTTGCATAGTGATATTTTGTTTCTTTTTTTTTTTTTTTTTTTATAGTGCTCTGTCATTTCTTTTTTGTAATAAGACAGGTTTTGGAAATAAAATCCTTCGGTTTTTAATTGCCTTTTTGTATTTTATTGTTCAACTGTAGCAATAATTCTTAGATTTTTCATCCCTTTAGTTTTTGGAAAAAACGAATATCCTGTCACAATGTTCGATCATCTTTAGTTTTGTCCAATAAATTACAAGGTTATTGGTGCTATTTGATATAAAGGCATAATGTTTACATTAATGTTGAACAGAATAAAAAAAAACCCCACACCGTCAACATTGAGGAGGAGATTTTAATCACAAAATTCTATTGGCTGAAGTAATTCTAACACCCTTGTAGACGCCCTTGAACATACATGAATTTGGTCCACCTTTTATAATTCTTTTTAAAAAGATTATTTTAATTTCCCTTTGGTAATAGTTTGTTTAAGTAATTACATGGCCAGTTAATTATAAAAACGTGTTTTGTTTTCTTCAAAAAAGAAATGAATGCCAGATTTGTATTCAATTATTATAGTTTGATAGTATTATTGTTTTTCTTTCTGTCTTCAGCCAGGTGTCAAGCCTCTTAGAGATTTAATAAAATAATAAAGTTTTTCTTAACTGAAAGTAAGGAGCAACATTAGAACTTAAAACGAACAGAAATTATTCTGTATATGAAAGGGGCTGTCCTCTCCTCGATGCCTCTCTCTTTACGCTAAAGTTTGACTCTGTCTCACAACTTTATTTTTTAAACAATAAAAACTTCAGCGTAAAGAGAGTTTTTTATTAATTTCTGAATGTTTTTGAGTTAATGCTGCTTTTATTTTTGGTTCACCGTACATGAATAATTAAAACAAATTTGCATATTAATTTTACTTTTTCTTGGGCTAAATGACTTTCTCGAAATTTTGTTCTGACGTAATTTACGAATTAACTTACGTGACGACGCTAAAGTTCAAATTTTGTTTGAATCACAAAGGCCGTTTGATAAGAATAGATGGCTCCTTTGAAAGTACTAAAAAAACGAGCGTAAAGAGCGAGGTATTGCCTTGGGGGGGGGGGGCGAACCTCCTCATATACGTTATAATTTCTCTTCGTTTTAAGTTCTAATGTTGCTTCTTACTGTCAGTAATTCCGTAATTCAGTTAATTTAATTTCTGATCGTTTTTTTAAATAATGCTGAAAATCGGGCGCCTCCTTCATAGAAATGTCCCTTACCCCATGGAAACATCCTCAACGGAAAGATTCTCCCGCGTAACCCCCTACTCCAACCCTCCCCCCACCCCACCACCACCAGAAAAAAAAATCCTTCTTGAAAACATCTGTATACTTCCCAATATCCAATAGCATATGTAAATAATGGGCAAAAGCTCATAACTTGCAGCCCTTCCCTTGGGAACTGTGGGGATTAGTCATCCTCAAAGACAAATTTATTAGATTTTCCACTACGCTGAATAAAAAAATGGCTATCTTAAAATTTTAATGGGGTGACTTATGGAAAAAAATGAATGAACGTGAGAAGGGGCCAAGTTGCGCTCCAATTTTTTTTAAGCCACTTAAAGGGGCACTAGAACTTTTAATTTCCGTTCAAATGCGCCCTATTACGATATTCTAGGAATACTGGATCGATAGGATCACCCCCTGAGGAAATAAAAACAAACGTTTATCTTCACGCATCCGTGATCTTTCTTCTGACAAAAAAAATACAAAATTTCACATTTTTGCAGATAGGAGCTTGAAACTTCTACAGTAGAGTTCTCTGATACGCTGAATCCGATGATGTGATTTTCATTAAAGTTCTGTGACTTTTAGGGGGGTGTTTTCCCCTTTATTTCGAAAAAAAAAAGGGCAAATTTTCTCAGGCACGTAACTTTGGGTGGTAAGACTAAACATATTTTTTATATATTTTTATAAATTTGAAACCAGCATAAAAATCTGATTCTTTTGATACATCTATTGGCATCAAAATTCCGTTTTCAGAGTTTCGGATACTATTGAGCCGGGCTGCTCCTTACTACAGTTTGTTACCACGAACTGTTTGAAAACAAAATTCGTTGCCAAATTTCATTTATCAATTATTGATAAGATGATGTTTTTTTTTCAAAATAATTATGCCAAATTAAAGGTCTGGTTTTGGTTGCCATAACATAAAATACATCCAAAATTTTATTTCTATGAGCTAACACTAATATGCAGCCATACCTATCTTAATTTTGCATTAATTTAAAGGTAAACCAGATAGATCTGAGAATTAAACTTGAATCAAGCTTACAGTTCAAAAGATACAGGTCCTTTCATGGTCCTATCATAGGGAGAGGGCATGAGCGTAAGTAGCTTCTCGTCTAGGGGGGGGGGGCAGCCGATTCTGTGAGGAAGGGTGGGGAGGCTGAAGTTATATTGGCTGTTCACAAAACCTTACATTGTGAGCAAGTTCTATCATGCCTATGAAATGTTTATTAATAAGTAATCACAAAAATAATTAAGCTTCAGCATAATCTTCTTGGATAAAAGCTAAAAAAAATTTGCAAGATATTATGGATAAATTGCTTATTGCCTAAACTTTTATTCTGTCATTCCAGCTGTTTATTTTCAGCGTTTTCAACCATCTAGCCTTTTATCAACTGCTTTTTTTAGCCATCTACCTTTTTCAACCTCTGATTTTTCAGCCATCATATCTAGTGTAAATTTGAAGTTCTAGGGGGAGGGAACCTGCCCTCCCCTCCGTATGCCCATGGGGGAGGGTTTGAACGAATTCGGCTATCGCCATCAGGCTTTGCTTGACACTTCATCTAAATAATCACTTTCTTGTACGTACCTCTTGTTATTTCTATAATTACCTCATATAATAGTGTTAAACCCAGTCCCTTGTCCGATGTGAGGGGAAGATGATGAGGATATTTTCAGTTTTGGGAATGGCGCGATTGAGAAATGAGTGTTTTCGTTATTAAATCATTGGCAGATAGAAGGTGGGTAGAAGGGATTGTAGGATCACTAGTGTTAAAATGACATTAATGAATTTGGCTAAAGTATGTTGATGAATGGCTGATCATCGTAAAAGAATGTATTCTATAAATATTTTCGTGAAAATTCATTAGATAAAAACGTTTTTTCTTTTTATTTATTATTTGGTTTTTGGTTGTTTTGTTAAGTCTATTGTTCTTTTTTTTTTCCTATGCTCGATGGCTCTTTTTTGGAAATACATACATTCATACAATACATACAACATTGGAAAAGGCTCATATGCAAAGGACATATGTTAATTATACTCTTTAGGGATATGTTAAAAGTGTTAAACAATCTTGAACATTATTAATTTTTCGCATATGAACTAGCAGTTATGCCGAACAATAAATTCTTCCATGTTGCATTAATTGTATTTGTAACAGAATTGATAAAGTATGTAGGAATGTAAGTGAGATAGAAAGGTAAGATTGTAACTAAGATAGCAAATAAGGATTTTGTCGCACGAGATTTATAAATTTTAATTTTATTTTATATTTATATTTTTTTTATTCATTTTTTTCGTTTCTATTTTTTATTAAAAGCATTAGCAGTCCTTTTTTTTGCTATGGGGTATTGATAACAAAAATCAAAAAGGATCCCGACATAATTTTGCTTGAAGTTTAAACATTAATTTTGCTAATCTTATTCAGTAAATTTTTATTGCCAAAAATTAGCCATAATTCTGCTAAGCTACACTCATTAAAAACGACAAATAATTAAATAAGTTTGTTTAATACTCGTGAACGATATTACTGAAGTAAGGGCAGCTACTGAACTATTTTTAATTTTCTCCAAGGGTACAGTACATACAACAGTAGCAGATGGTTTCACAAAACTTGATATTGATGACACTTACTGCTTGTCTCCGCGCTCTTTGTTATAAAACTTGTGTTCACCACCTTTCGAGTTTATGTTAGAGGTAATTTTATTCCTTGAAATGTCAGGTCCATGTTCTAAATTCCTTAATCATTTCTCCCTCAGAAATCCACCATCCAAAAACTCACGACATTGTGAATTGGTAATTCATGCGAATAAACGCAATTTAAAGATTATAATCTTCTTCAAATTGCTCTAAAGAGCATTTTGCTTGCCGGGCAATAAGACTACTATGCCTCCGATCCTTGCTATTATATGTAAGGCCCCTGGTATTTTGTATATAGACCCCGGTGCCGCGCCCGGCCGATCGACCAAAGCGCCGCCCGAGCCCCCCCCGGGTTGGGACCCGCGCCCAAAATGTCTGCTACGCGCCGCCACTTCTGCGGGGGGTGATTTTCGGCAACCTTTGATTAATTTTGCGGAAATTCTTTATTGCGTCAAACCGCTAAGTCGGAGCTTTCTTTCGTTGTGATTTAGTATTTTCGATTTTCCCGATTAGAAATCAAGCAGGACTTGCACTAATCCCGAATTTTCAGGTATTTCCCGAAAAATCTTATGTGTACCGAAAAAAAAATTTGGTTCCAGAATCCCCGAAAATCAACCACTCACGGTGCCACCTAGCGATTGTCACCTAGGACTTTCCTGCCAAATATACTTTGCATACTATAATTCTTCAATACTCTCTTGTTCGTAATTTCGTCTTTTGTACTTTGTTAAGCCAGACAGAGAGAGTTGCAATATACACAGTTCTTAATATGTGAAAAAAATATCGTCCTTTATGAAATGAGATAAATCATTTCAAATGCAGGTTCCCAATGCTTAATTGTAGTCAAGATTTCTTTTTAACGTTGAGTAGAAAGAAGAACTATTATCAGGATTCAGTTTGATTTTGAAAATTGATAGTCGACGGATTGTGTCTACTGAATCGAAGTTTGAGAATTTTTTTTTTTTTTTGTTTTGCTGTTTAGATAAGATTTTCGTACTTTTTAATTACCCAATTTTTGAACGCCTGTGAAGTGTAAAAAAATAAATCTTCTTTGGAAAATTTTACCACCTCCCGCCCCCGCCACCCCAAAAAAAGAAACCTTTATTTGAGTCGTAATTTAGCTATAGAGCAAGATACGTTGCAAGGCTGAGGAATCTGAGATGAAACGGAAGTTCTACCCAAAAATATGGATTCATAAAAAGTGGTAAATTATCGCCTATAGGGGGGAGGGGGAGAGGGGCGCTATCATTTTTAAATGATAATGCCGCTGTGTTTTTTTAAATTGAAAGCAGGGACGCCAAAAAAAATAATTTTTTCATTTTTAAAGTGAGTCGAAAAAACAATGATACTAAATTCCCGGGCATCCACTGAAATATTTTTGATCGACCCAGAGCCCCTCATGGGGACTTTTCATGCTGGGGATTTTGGAATTCTCAGAGGCCTAATGGCCTAATTTGGCTTTTGGTGTGTGCTCCCTTTTCATTGCATTCTTTGGATTTTATTGAATGCACGGCGAAACTATGATACAGTTTTTCAAAAACTTCGAGGTACATCTGTCTATAATTCGAAATTTTTGTTGTCGTCATCATGTACCCCTTTACTCCAACCCTACAAAGTTTTTTTCAAGGAAACATATAGTTGTGATGTTGTGTTTATTCAACCATATACCTAGTAAGTATTAAGTATTTTTTTATGTAAAGCTGAGACGGCTTCCTATCAGATGGTATCCAGAGGGGAGGGGAGGCCTAGATTTAAATGATAATATATCGATTTTTTTATTGAAAGCAGGGATGCCAAAAAGGTATTAGTTTTTATTGAAAAGCGAGACGGTATCTATCTTGGTGGTATCAGAGGCGGGGGGGCTAGAGAGCTATCATAGTAGATGACTATTTTTTGAAGCCAGGGATGCCGATAAGTTTTTGTTATTAAAGCAGAGACGATATCTTATCAAGATGGGTCCAGAGGGGGGAGGGCAATTAGGGCGTTGTATATTTAAGTGATCGGTAACCTTGAAATTTTTTTATTGAAAAGCAGAGAATGCCAAAAAGCCTTTTTTTTTTCTTTTTTTTTTAACTTAAAGTAGAGATGGTATTCTATCAAGGTGGTATCCAGGGTCGTAAGGAGAGTATTATATAAATGTATAATATCTCAAATTAGTTATTTTTAAAGAGGGATGCCAAAAGGAAATTATTTTTTAATTTAAAGCAGAGACGGTTCCATCGAGGTGGTATTAATCCAGAGAGTGGGGTTAGGAATTATTATATTTAAAAGTATAATATCTTGAAATTTTGATGAAAGCAGGGAGTGCCAAAAAAGTTATTTTTTTTTAATAAAAGCAGAGATGGATCTCCTAAATATTATATCGGCTGCTTTAAAAAATATACAAAGGAATCGTGAAGGGAAGTGAGAGAACTTACAACGAATGTGACTAAGTGTTGGTTGTACCAGTAGCTGTAGGTGAAGTATACTTATGAAAGATACTGTTAATGAGTAGAGACAGAAATTTGGGCGTTGATTTGAGAAAGACTGATTGAAAACATTAATGATGCGGTCGCATTGATCGCGCCGCTAAATATCTTACTGGTGGTGCGCCGTTGACATTTACAGTGGCGTGCAGGACGGCATGCCAGCGCTGCTGTTTTGGCCACGGCGGTCTCCTCATTGGGGTTTTCTTTTTTTTTTTTGATTTGGTTTTTTTTTTCTTTTTTTTTCGCGTGGGCCGGGTATAGGTTGTAATGTTCCCCTATTTTCTTTTTGTATGATACCATTCATTTCAATTTAATTTCTTTTCTTTCGCCAAGGAAGTGAAATAAAAAATAATTGGACCAAAAAGTCAAGAAGTATAATTTTGCTATGAGTATAGATGTATTAAGGAGTGTTCTATTTAATTCACTTTAAGCTGCAAAAAATACTAACCCCCAACGGCGAGCCGACCTGGAAAGTTCAGAATACTAATAGAATTCAATAGAAAGAATAAATGAAAACATCATCACTCTTAATTGGTAAGCAATTGAGAGACGTAATATTTAAATTTTTAGTGGATGTAAACGTTGTTTAATTTAAAACGATTAGTTCTACTATTTGTTTTAAGGGTCAAATGTGGTAACATCACAAAACTGTGGCACTCTCCTGAAATATTGTAATTTTTGTACTTGAAAGAAAGATTGTTGCAAATAGACAAATTTCGGCTATATATAATATAATACTAATCCCCCGACAGAGAGCAGAACTAGGAAAGTAAGCGATATATTAAAGAAATGCGATAGAAAGCATAAAGAAAACACATCACGCATAATTGTTAAGCAATTGAGAGGACTGTTAATATTTAAATTTTTATGGATGTAAACCGTTGTTTAAATTTAAACGATAGTTCTTACCTATTTGTTTATGGCATAATGTGGTAACATTCAACAAAACTGTGCACTCTCCTGAAATATTTGTAGTTTTTGATCATTGAAGAAAAATTGTTGAAATAGACACATTTGGATATATTAACTAATACAACCCCGACAGAGAGCAGAACCAGGAAAGTGGATATCTTAATAGAAGTCAATAGAAAGCATAAATGAAAACATCATCACTCATAATTAGTTAAGCAATTGAGAGACGTTAATAAATTTAAATTTTATTGGATTGTAAACCGCTGTTTAATTTAAACGATTAGCCTACCTATTGTTTTCAGGCACATAATGTGGTAACATCAACACAACTGTGGCACTCTCCTGAAATATTGTAGTTTGTGATAACTTGAAGAAAAATTGTGCCAAATAGCACACATTTAGGATATATTATATAATACTAACCCCGACAGAGAGCAGAATAGGAAGTTTGGATATATTAATAGAATTCAATAGAAGCATAAATGAAAACATCATCATTCATAATTGTTAAGCAATTGAGAGACTGTTAATATTAAATTTTATTGGATGTAAACCGTGGTTTAATTAACAATTAGTTCACCTATTGTTTTCTGGCATAATGTGGTAACATCAACAAAACTGTGGCCCTCTCCCGAAATAATTTGTAATTCTTGAGCAATTTGAAAGAAATTGTTGCAAATAGACAAATTTCGGTATATATTAATATAATACTAAACCGACCAGAGAGCAGAACTAGGAAAGTTGGATATATTAATAGAATATAGAAAGCATAAATGAAAACATCATCCACTCATAAGTGTGAAGCAATGACAGACTGTTAATTTTAAATTTTTATTGGAGTAAACCGTTGTTTAATTCTAAACAATTAGTTCTACTATTTGTTTTAATGGGCATAATGTGGGTAACCTCAACAAAAGCGTGGCACTACTCCTGAAAATTGTAGTTTTTGATAAATTGAAAGAAAATTGTGCAATAGACACATTTTGGA
>CM051270.1:10634641-10843696 GCA_027921565.1 Artemia sinica | reverse complement strand
TCTGGGACCACTATTAGCAAAATCCATCACGGTGAATGTTTTAGAGAATGTTTGAGTTTAACAATTTGAAGATTGCAACCCTTATTGTTGTAATCTTTGTTATCTTCAAAGGGGGTAATAGGAGAATTTTGTGTAAATTCTAATTTTTGGGAGGAGAATCGTGGACAAGGGGGGAAACACTTTTGGGCAAACAAATGGGAGGGGAAGATTTTTTTTTCTTTTTTTTGGTGCTCCTAGAAGAGGACCTCTTGAAACCATTTTCTCATAATGACCTTGCCCACACTAGATCATTGTCCTTTTCTCAGAATTTGAACTATTCATGTGAACTTTGAGATAAAGAGCTGACCTCTAGATGGGCATAAATCGATCAATTTCATTGAGTATTTGGGTGGATCTGGGGGGACTTTTTTGGGGGGAGTTCTTTGCCTTGCCTATTGAATAAGCTTTAATCTAAACTAGAAAAGATACAACTATGATACAGACTGTCTGACTCTACTGTGGTGAAACTTGGACCATCCACAAGGAAAACACCACCATATGGCCTTGAGGAGGGTTCTTCTGAGCACGATTGCTTTGTTCCTGCTGATTAATGATAGAAATGATTCATATGAAATTTAATTCTAAAGTTCTTACAATGATGCTGGCTGATCCAGGAAAGTGTAATGAATTTTGCCCAAGTCTTGTGCGTCAATGACTGGTTTGTAGCTGAATATCATGACTGCAACTTCTGGTCATAATCTGGTTATACTGGTGGGTGAGGATTGTCATTCCAAAATGAAGGACACTGCGATTTATTAATGTTGAAATCAAGTAAGCCATTTACTGGTTGGAAATGTTTGTGCTTGGTCTGTTCAGGAAATTCATCACCCATTCTACTACATCAGTGTGGATGCCAAACTGCCAATAATCTGGCACTTAGGTGTCTGTGTGGGCACCGTTGTTGAATGCTTGGAATGTTCAATGCAAAATAAGGTCAACTGGTACTCCCCTCTCCAGAAGGTCAGTGAGTATATTGTAAGTTTCATGTAAAGTTGGTTCCACTGACTTCCTGGAAGGAAGCTGTGCTGGTCTGGTGGCAGTATACTGTTGGACAGAAGATGTGTCAGGATTTTGGCATTCATAATCCATTCCAGGGTTTTTGCTACAGCTGAGGTTAAGCTAATTGCCAATATCCTCTGCGTTTGTCCGGTCACCTTTCTTGAACATTGGTTAATGTGAACAGCTCTTCCAATCCAAAGGCACCTCTTTGAGTCTCAAAGTGGAGTTTGAGATCTTATTAGCCAGTTCTTTAGGAGCCTGGGTGGATGTTATCCAGCCCTGCTGACTTGTTACATCTAGCCCACTTCAAGTGACTTTGCAATGGAACCCTGGATAGATCTTGATAGGTGGCATAAGGTTTGGTAATCCTGTTACTCTGGACTGTGGGGAGAGGACCATCAGTTCATTGGTAAACACTGATGCAAATTGCCTCTTGGTAACTCAGCAATTTCTGGCAGGTCTTCCGTGTGCATTGGATTTCTTCAGCTTCTTTATTGAACATATACTATGATCTTTACTAGATATGTATGTTCCAGAATCTTTGGGGTTTCTCTTGCTATCATCCACAAGCTTTGACTAAAAGTTTGAATAAAGTTGTTTAGTGAGATTTTATAGTTTATTTTGACCCTTTGCAAACTGCTCACAGTGATTATATCTTCCCGATTTTGTGGTACTTGTTCCAGTACTGCCTTTTTTGGTTTTGTTCTCGACATATCTGAGGGGTACATGTGTGGGAGGTGTCTTGGGCTTTGGCACAATTTTGGTAGATGTGTGTTTTTTTTTTGGAGAATAACTTATTTAGAAAACTAGTGATACGTTTTAACTACTTTTCCAATACTTTACTAATGTTGATAAACCTCTTTGTGTGTTACAAAAATGAAATACCGTTGGGGTCCTTTTAAAGGTCTCAAGATACAATTAGCCCCCATAAGCAATTATTGAATTATGAAAGAACTAAAAAAAAACGCATCAATGACATTTTACTTTCATCCTAGCTAAAATTATATACGCCAACTACAAATTTACCAAAGTGAAACTTTGCAAAATAAATCTTTTCCTTAAATGAAATATAGAAAAAACTGTTTTCAGTTTCACCAACTTCAATCCCAAATTACAGGAACTTCAGGGATGTGCAAATACATTTCCTAAATTTTTTAAAAAAAAACATTGTTATGGCTTAAAATCTATTGATTATAACAGGAAATTGCATTTTCAGATTGAACCAAAAGAAACTGATAACTAAAAATTAAGTAAAATGTTGTTTTGTCAAAATTTCAATAGATAGACCTGTCCTGTAGGCAAATTTGTAAGACTTAGAAATCAGAAGAGAGTGAACATAGAAGTCTTGGCAATATCTTATCATAGTTTATCTTTGGGTCCTGGATTCATTTACTGAAAGTTTAATTTCCTATCCTTAATCCCTTTCCTAAGATAGGAAAAGTAGCTAATTAGAATTTTACCAGCAATTTATTGCTCTATCCAATTGTTTTGTCACAAATTCAATTTTATGCTCCAAATGGACCCTCAAAGATGATGCCATTTTCTCTTATTTTAGATAAGGGTATATACTTTGTTAGCATCACTCTTGTTTAAATTGGTTTCCCTGTAAATTCAATGAAGGTCAAAATTTTAGGTAAGCTGCTTTTGCTATCTTGGAAAGGGGTTCAAATTTGTCCCTGAGATAGCCATTTTGTTCAGCATAGTTGATTTCCAGATAACATTATGTTTTTGAGGAGGATACTCCCCACAGCCTTCAGGGTAAGGGTTGTAAGTTATGCCCTGGGGGCATATAAGGTTCTTATAGAAGAGCGTTGCTGTTAGAAACTTCAAAAGGCTCATTCAAAATTGGAAATTCAAATGGGCTAGTGCCCTTTTTAATAGTTTTGAAAGGTTGGAGGGCAAATAACCCCATCTTTTCCTCCCAACACATCCATCAAAATTTTTAGATAGCCATTTATTCAACATAGTATTAAGTTCTGTAAATTAGGTCTTGAGGATGACAACCCCCTCACAAGCCCTCAGGGCAAGGGATCTGTAGTTATTGCCGTGGAGCATATACGGTTTTTATAGAACTGTGTTGTCATAGAAACTTCAAAACCGGGCTCATTCGATTGGAAATTGAAATGGCTAGTACCCTTTTTATAGTCAAAAGTGATTGGAAGGCAACTATCACCCCGTTCCAACGCCCACCATTTCCCGAAACACATCAATCAAAACTTTGTGATAGCCATTTTGTTCAGTGTAGTTGATTTTCCAGAAAGGAGATTATGTTTTTGAGGAGGACACTCCCCACAGCTCTCAGGGCAAGGGTTAAAAGTTATGCTCTGGGGGCATATAAGGTTTTTATAGAAAGTTTGTTGTAGGAACTTCAAAAAAAGCTTATTCAATTGGAAATTCAAATGGGCTGATGCCCATTTTTAATAGTGGAAAGTGATTGGAGGGCTACTAACCTACCTCTCACGTCCACCTTTTCCCCAAACACATCCAATCAAAATTTTAAGATAGCCTTTTTGTTCAAACAGATTTGAAAGTTCTGGAAATTATGTCTTTGAGGATGACACCCCCCCCCCCCCCCCACACAGCCCTCAGGGCAAGGGTTGTAAGGTATGCCCTGGGGGCATATAGGTTTTAAATAGAACACTTTGTCTTGGAAACTTCAAAAGGGCTCATTTGATTGGAAATTGAAATGGCTAGTACCCTTTTTTAATAGTCGAAAGTGATTGGAAGGCAACTTAACACCCCTTCCACGCCCACCATTTCCCCAAACTCATCCAATCAAAATTTTGAGATAGCCTTTTTTAAAGTTCAGGGAATTATACCTTTTGAGCAGGGCAATTGGTTATAAGTTATCCCTGGGGTCACATAAATTTTATTGAAGTCTTTGTTGTAGAAACCTGAAAAAGGGCTCATTTTGATTGGAAATTTAAAGGTCTAGTGCCCTTTTTAATCCCCCCTCTCGAAAGTGATTTGAGGGCAACTAACCCCCCTCTCATGCCCACCTTTTTCCGCAAAACACGTCCAATCAAATTTTTCGATAGCAATTTTTGTTCAGTGTAGTTGATTTCCAGATAGAAATCATGTTTTTGAGAGAACACAGCCCTCAGGGCAAGGGTTGTAAGTTATGCCCTGGGGCATATAAGGTTTTTTATAGAAAGCTTTGTTGTATAAACTTCAAAAGGCTCATTCAATTGAAATTCGAAGGCTAGTGCCCTTTTTAGTTAGTCAAAGTGATTGGAGGGCAACTAACCCCTCCTCTCAGACCCACTTTTCCCCAAAACACATTCAATCAAAAATTTTAAGATAGCCATTTTGTTCAGACTTGGTTGAAAGTTCTTGAAATAGGTCTTTTAGGATGACGAACCCCCCCCCCCCCAGAGCTCTCATGACAAGGGTTTTAAGTTATGTCATTGGGACATATAAGGTTTTTATAGAACGCATTGTCTTAGAAACTTCGAAAATGGCTCATTCAATTGGGAAATTAAAATGGCTAGTGCCACCTTTTTAATAGTTGAAAGTGATTGGAAGGCAACTAACACCCCTTCCATGCCCACCATTTCCCAGCAAAAAAACATCCAATCAAAGTTTTGAAAAAGCCATTTTGTTCCACGCAGTTTAAAGTTCAGGAAATTATACCTTCGATTAGATCACTTCCCCACAGTCTTCAGGGCAAGGGCTATAAGTTATTCCCTGGGGGCATTTGATTGGAAATTCAAAGGACTACTGTCCTTTTTAATAGTCTCGAAAGTGATTTGAGGGCAACTGACCCGCCTCTCACGCCCACCTTATCCCCAAAAACACATCCAATCAAAATTTTTAGATAGATAACCATTTTATTCAACGTAGTTGAAAGTTTTGAAATGAGGTCTTAAGATGGCCAACACCCCACAGCCCTCTGGCGAGGGGTTGTAAGTTAATAGTCAAAAGTGATGACAGGCAACTAACACCCTTGTCACGCCCACAATTTCTCGAAAAAAACACATCCAATCAAAATTTTGAGATATCCACTTTGTTCAACATAGTTGAAAGTTCTGTAAATTAGGTCTTTTAGGATGATAACCCCATCAGAGCCCTTAGTGCACGGGTTGTAAGTATGCCCTCGGGGGCATATAAGGTTTATATAGAAAGTTGTTGTAGAAAATTTCAAAAGGGGCTCATTGATTGGAAATTGAAATTGCCCTACTTTCATAGTCAAGTGAGTGGAGAGTAAGTAACCCCCCCTCTTATGCCCAACCATTTCCCCAAACACATTCAATCAAAGTTTAGAGATAGCCATTTGTTTAACGTAGTTGAAAGTTCTGGAAATTATGTATTTTAAGGATGACAAAAACCCCCAGAGCCCCCAGGGCAAAGGTTGTAAGCTATGCCCTGAGGGCATATAAAGGTTTTATAGATAGAGTTGTTGTAAAAACTTCAAAAGGGGCTCATTCATTTGGAAATTGAGAGGGCTATTGCCCTTTTTAATAGTTAAAAGTGATTGAGGGGTAACTAGCCCCCATCTCACTCACACCATTCCCCCAAACACATCCAATAAAAATTTTCAGATAGCCATTTTGTTCAAATATTGCAGAAAGTTCTGAGAGATAGGTCTTTGAGGATGATAACCCCCCTCCCAGCCCTCAGGGCAAGGGTTGATCCCTCTCACGTCCACCATTTCCCCAAACACATCTAATCAAATTTTGAGATAGCCCACTTTGTTTAACATAGTTGAAAGTTCTGGAAATTAGGTCTTAGAGGATGACAACCACCCTCACAGCCCTTAGGGTAAGGGTTGTAATTTATGCCCTAGGGGCATATAAGGTGTTTATAGAAAGTTGTTGTTATAGAAACTCAAAAAGGCTCATTTGATTGGGAATCGAAAGGCCTAGTGCCCTTTTTAATAGTCGACATTGATTGGAAGGCTAGACATTTTATAGTAAGGATCAATGTGGGTATAATGTATTATTTTTTTTCTGTTGTTGTTGTTGTTTAGACCAGGGCACTTTATATTGAAGAATTGTCGTAGGAACTTTGAAAAGGGCTCATTCGATTGAAAATAAAAAAAAGGGCTGATACCCTTTTTTTAATAGTCGAAAGTAATTGGAGGGGAAACTAACCCCCTTGCACGGCCACCCTCCCATTTGCCTTTATGTTTAAAAACTAAATGTGCCATAAGATTAAATCAAAATGCACTGTATTAATGCTAATTTCCAATATAGGCATCTCAGCAGTATCCAAGAACGACTGAGGGTATTATATTCAAACTTTTGGGGCTACATCTGCTTTTAAAATTTAACCAAATCAAAATAGCGTAAGTGTATCCAAGCTATCAAAGAAAGTAAACAGATTTTTTTGCAAATGGTATAAAGTATTATTTTTCTTTTTTCCCTGAAAGACTATGTCAATATAAAACAAACAGAAATTAATTAAAAAAACTTTCCACAAAATAAGTTTTTCAAAGGAAAGTAAAAGAACTCCATTAAACAAAAAATGAGCAAAATAAAAATCAAATAATCTACCATTTTTAATCAGCATCGATAATAAATGAAATGAATGAAATCCAAACAAACAGAAATTACAATAATTAACCGAGTCAAACTCAAAACGAGCAGAAATTAACATAAGTTTGGCTCAAAAAACCCCTATGCCTTTCCAAAGGCCAGAACATAATTTGCACTTTACTGAAAAAAAAATAAAATTAATTGCATTGTCAGCTTAACATACATATACTGATATTTAGTAATCAAAATGTTAATATTCTTTGATTTATTAAAGTTAAAAAAGTAAAAAACATATATTTTTTTCAGTAAAGTGCAGGTAAAAAAAAACATATGTCTATTTTTCAGTAAAGTGCAAATTATGTATTTTGCTCCAAAGTGCAAATTAAGGTAATCTACAAAAGTTTCATTCCATTCCCCAATTGAAGCAATATCAAAAATAATATTTGCTTCTTTAAAAATATCCCCCGCCATCAGGGAGGGGTTCTTTGGCAGTGACAAGAATATTATATTTTGAAAGGGTATTGATATTGATGTGCTGTGTCCTTCACTTTCTTAGCAACAATCTCATCAACAGTACACCATGTCTAAATCTCAATTCACTCTCAAACTCAGTACTTACAATAAATCCTACACAAAGAGATTTAGGAGTAACAATTGATGAACAAACCAAAGTTCTATGTCCACTAGAAACAGTCAATTTTTAGAGCAAATTCAAGCTTTGGTCTCCTCAAATGGACCATAACTTACATTGCTCATCGAAAGTCTTTCTAAGGCTAATTTTAGGTCTGTTTTGGATTTTTTAATATGACTTACCACCTTCTTTTGAGAAGGATACTAGTGTAATCAAAGGAGTTAAGAGGCATACTGATGAAGTCTATAGCTGGCCTACATGATCTTTCATGTAACTGGAGACTAGAATGCTTGAAGCTGCCAACACTTGTCTTTAAATGCCACTATTGGAGAATTTTACTACTTGCTGAACAGGAAATTTTGGCTAAAATGAGTTTCTGTTTCTTTCTCCCAACCCAGGCTAATAACTGTGTATTAAGCCTTCTAAGTTCTTACAGATAGGGGATTTTCAAACAAGCTCACCATGCTGATTAAATTCTAATATCTCAATAGTACAAGCAGCAATGTCAAAGGTTACATGTGGAAGTAAGGCTATGTAACTTAATTTAGTAAATGAGAAGAATAGATTATTAATTTTACCAGAGGACAAGAATATGCTTAAATTATGATGTTTGAAAATACTTGATAACACTTAAATTATAATGCCGTGCTAAAAGATCATTTCACTTCTAATAAATCATTGTAACATCAGAATTCCCTAGGCCGACACAGCTTTGCAGGCATGTCCTCCGTGATGACCTACTGTTTTTTTCTGAGCCTAGATGAATGGCCAAAAAGGAAGAGTTAGCATTAGTCATACTTTATTTAGAAAAAATGTCCTGGTCTCATCCTTTCTCTTTGTGTAGCCCTAGACAGTAGGATGGAACAATAAATCTTTCATACAGCTTGTTGTTTTGAATATGGCTAGCCAAACAGGTCAAGGAAATCCTCCTCAGGGGTTTGAATTAGAGAGAAGTTTGAGGGCAAATTGACCTTGTGCTCCCCCATGGTTTTCAGAAAAATATCCAGAATCAGGAAAATCGTAAGCATTGTCTGATCCCTAAGTTGAATATTCTTCATAGAAATTTACAGTTTATCTGCAAAAAATTAAGTGCACAAGGATCAACCCTTAGGGGTTGATCCTTGTCTAGTATGGGAGACAAAAATGTGAAGTTTTTTTGAGACCAGCCTTTTTTGAATGTGGGTAGGATTTTTTTGGATAATTACTACTTTCTTGGCAAGTATTGAAACTTTCTATAAGAAATTTGCAATCACTGGAAGTGAAACTCTTAGCTTCTACAAATGAAACAGGTCACACTGATCCCTTCACTGCAACATCCCATCAAAAACTTAATTATCAATTTGTCTGTTGTTTTTTTTTTTTACTTTATTGGTTACAAAAAACAATTGGGTCTCACCAGACAAATGTACCTCACTGTGTTTTCAGTGTGTACTTGAATATAGTTTTTGTTTTGTTACTGGAAGATTCCCATTAACTTTACTTCAATTCTTAATATTTTATTCACAGGTCTCTGTATAATTAATATCTTTATATTCAAGGCTCCAACATGTGAACATGTGTTTTGTTATGTCTGTATTACTGAGTGGCTAACATCAAACCAGACTTGTCCTTTAGACAGAAGAAGTTTATCCATTAATGCTCTGAAACCTGCTCCAAGGATCCTGAGGAATTTTCTTGCTAGGTATTTAATTATTTCAATATATTGAAAAGAATGTACATACTGATTTTTAAAAGACCTCAAACAGGATGGGTTTTGTGAAGTTATTTTTCATCCTTCCAACCATAGCTTTAAAAAGTATAAAGGAATAGAACTTCCCAATCAGTTTTTCATGCTGATTTGTGTAGATTAACTTGTTTTACAAATCTTGACCGGATTCCTGTGAAAATAGGCTTTTTCTCTATATATACTATTTCTAAAATGTACTTTGGGAAGTTTTTGTGCAGATACACTGTTTTACAACATAAGAAATATGATTGGAAACTTTGACTGCTCAATTTTATTCTGATACTATTTATATTCAATAAATCAATAGAATGGGACATCAACTGCTTTAACAAGGTCTGAAACCATGTCACACTCAGGTATTTCTAGCTAAAACTGCATTCTACTTGGGGATATTACAGAAATCAGCTTTTTGACAATGTTGGATTTCTTATCAGAGCTTATGTCTATAGCACTGATTTTTCTAGGTGGCAAGGGGGTAATCAATCTGAATTTTCAGTTCAAGAGAAGTCACAGTCTAATCGGGATTGCAAAACTATTTCCAGCAGCCATGCAGAGAGATATTGGTGTTCTGGTAGATGACGAGCTGAATTTCTATGTTTTTCTGAATTTCTGAATTCTATATTCTATGAAATTCATGCACAAGCAACTATTGCAAAGGCTAATCAGACACTCATCTTAATCAAAAGAACGTTCACTAGCAGATCTTCAAATGTTAGTACTAAGCTGTACAAGAGTCTAGTTCAACCAAGGCCAGAATTTGGAATGTGTGTTGAATGCCCCATCAACAAGACTGACCAAGCAGCAATGGAATCAGTTCAGAGGAGGGTAACAAAATGTATTAAAGGCCTCTGTGATGTCCCATATCCATCCCGTTTCTGCTAGCTCAGATGCAAACAAGGTGATGTGATAACAGCATTAAAGCTTCTAAATGCTGAGGATACCATTCCTGACCTTTTCCAACTGGACAATTTAAAAAGAACTCATGGTCACCCTCTTAAGTTTTTTCTGTAAACAAGCAAATAGCAGACTAAGGAACACATTCTTCCAATCTCTGAAATATTTGTGTGCCATTTCTCTGCAAGTTATGTTTCATTTAGAGGGAGCCACAACTGACTTAAATTCCTCTAAGTCATAAATGCCTTCTTGGCATCATTCATTTTACTCTCAATGTTTCCTTGGACTCTGTCAGCAATCATGTGTATATGTCCTTTAATCAAATAGCAGTGTCACTAACTGAAAATCTTTAGTCCTATTGTTCACAACGAATTCAAGACCATTAATCAGTGCATAGTTGGCATTGGACCCTATTTATGGTGATACATCTACATAGAACACTTATTCTGGGGAAACTTTAATTAAAGTGATTGAACTTTCATCTAACTTTATTAACTTTACTTAAAATGCAGTCTTGTCATTGTCCTTCAAATATACTTGTTTGGAGCCTTTGATTAGTCTGTCAGATACACTATTTTGTGCTAGTGATTGTTTTGGAGCCTTTTGATTGGCCCATCTAATGTATTGTTTTTGATTTGTAAGCTTTGTAAAACAGTAGATAAACTGTAAGATTGAAATGGCAATCTTGAAACCACAGGAAATACAACAATATACCAATATATACTTCATATATACCAATTGATTCAGCACAAAAAAGTTACATAACAAGCCACCTTAACTCAAAATTGAGAGGGTGCAGATACACACTGTTTCTTGGATTGGAGAGCTGAATTGATACACAAGCAAATTGCTTAAGTCTGTCTATATAAACTGATTGATTCCATCATTCTTGTTTGATATATAGTGGATGTTTACCTGCTTGTGCAGTGTTGTGTTTTTCAGTATTATCAAACATATATATAGATAATGAATATATGATCTGAAATCAAGATGATAATTGTGTGTCCAAGCTTCATTGTGAAATTGTGGCAATCTTTCTTGAAATAAAAGAAAATAGCATTTTCTCTTAGAAGCAGAAAAGCCTTAAAGTAGCTTTCAAAATGATGAGACTAATTTGTAGTCTCTCACCATCTTTGAACATTCATGATGTTGATAACTATTAGCATACACATAAAATTATCAACAAGAGACTGTGTTTTTTTTTTACGTGCTGTAATTTACATGTTGCTGTAAAAAAAAGAAGTGAAAAAAAAAGGTTCAGCATTGCAAGTCCTTTTTCTGCTGTTGACCAAAATATAAGTGAAGTGTTTATTCTTGAATCAAATTTTAGTGATATTTTTCTACTTGGCAGATTTCTTCAAAACATTTTTTTGTTGATAAAAAAAAAGTTCAAAATAGGGATAAAATCCTTTTTAATAGACAGTGTATAGAAAATTCACAAAAAACACCAGATATTTCGGTCACATATACAGTGACCGTCATCAGTAGTAAAACTAAACTAAAACAATTTAAAACGAAAGTTAATATACGAAATCAAATAAAACTACCTATTGTTATATCTCTAATTCTTTTCAAAGCAAAGGCGGAAGCTATCCTCTTTGACCTTCTTGGATTCGGTTCATTAGCGTTCAATGATATAGCATTTGGACAAAGGTCAACTACATTGGGGGAATTGAACTTTACTCTATCAGATTTTATAAATTATCATAGATAGAGTTCAGCCCAAATTCACCTGTATCCCGATTTAAAGCAATATTTTGAATAAGATTTTCTTATTTCAAGAGTTTCACGAAAATTTTGCTTTAAAACCCGATCCCTAGAAATCAAAGAGACATTCTCGAACAAAATAAAATGGTCTGGAAAATTGAAAATGTATTCTGAAAGGGCTGAAGTAAAATCTTCAGACTTAGAATCTTGCTTTAAAGCCGAAGAATTGGAATCTTTATGCTGCAATAATCTCATTTCCAAACTCTCGTTAGTACGTCCCACATATGAGCTTCCGCAAGTACATGGGATCTGATAGACCCCACTTTGTTGCCCCAATGAAGTTAGATCCTTCCCAGAATTTAGAAAACTACCCAAAGTATTATTACTCTTTAAAGCTACCCTTAGACCATTGCTCTGTTAAGACCATTGCTCTTTTAAGTTTTTCACTTAACCTGGGTACATATGGAAAGGAACAAAAAAATATCCTTCTCCTGAGTTGTCTCCAAGACTTCCTTATCTCTAGAAGCCTTTTTCTAGAAACCTTCCTCGAAATCTCTTGAAACCTTTTTCTTCTTTTTGAAAAAGTCTGGTTAATTAACCACTCTGGATACATGTTGCTTATTAGTATTTTTTCTTAGAAAAGATAACTCCTCCTCAAAAAATTTTGGAGAGCAAATACTAAAGATCCGGTCAGTTAAAGAAATGATCAAACCAATTTTTACTTGGCAAGTGTGACCAGAACTATAAGACAACCAATCTATTGTTATTTGTCGGTTTCTGTAAATTTTAGAATCCAAACTATTTTGATTTTTCAAAAGAAGAACATCAAGAAAAGGAAGTTTCCCATTCTTTTCTAATTCAACAGTAACTTTAAATTCCCCCCCCCCCCCCGAAAAAAATTAAAATGTTCCAAAAATCCTTTTAATTCCTCCTATCTATGATAATTTATTAAAATCTTTCAGAGTAAAGTTCAATTGATCCAATGTAGTTGACCTTTGTCCAAATGTTATATCATTGAACGCTAATGAACCGAATTCAAGAAGGTCAAAGAGGCTAGCTTCCGCCTTTGCTTTGAAAAGAATTAGAGATTTAAACAGTGTGTAGTTTTATTTGATTTCGTATATAAACTTTTATTTTAAATTGTTTTAGTTTAGTTTTACTTCTGATGATGGTCACTGTATATGTGACCGAAATATCTGGTATTTTTGTGCATTTCTATAGCCTACACTGTCTATTAAAAAGGATTTTATCCCTATTTTGAACTTTTATTTTATCGTCATGGAAAGGCAGTGTGGTCTTCAAAATTATCAACATTTTTTGTAGTTTTTGCCTGCTAAGGGCGTTTGGAGGGCAGGTTTAGAAGTGGGGTATTGTAGACCTCCAGACAACCTGTTTTCAGTCACAGTTTTATGATGGTACCATTGTTGCATTCTCCAGTCTTTCAACTCCAGAAATGGAACCAAAAAGTTTATTTTTATTGACGCATGGCGCTTTGCAATGGTATTATTAAGAACTTACAAAAAAAAGCACGTAGATATGATCATTGGCTTTAAGTGAGCCATTCAGCATCTCCCTATGAGATTGTGATAGCATGCTTGCTACCACAGAGAAAAGAAAAGAAGAAAGAACGAACCCATCACTGCAAAAAAAAGAAGAATTTTCTGTCTTTTCATGACTCAGTTCCAAAACCAGAATTAGGGGTTTTGACAATTGGGATTCCAATAGTGTTCTTTTGATTTTGATCTGCCACCAGTTTGAAGGGATTTGAGATCTTTTAAAATTTTCTACAAATCTGTTTTCTGCAATGAACTTTTACGGTTTGAGTGAACATGTATAATACTTCGCATTCCTTAATAGCTTTTAACCAAACGAATTCTTATTTAACAGTTATTTTAAAAAATACGATTCTGAACTTCTGGCTTTGTGTAATAGTAGTTCACTCTTTACAGATTGCAGGCATTGCTGCAACCATGCTCTAGTAATAAATAGGGCATGCAAAGCCAGAATAAGGGAAGATTTTACGATTATCAGAACCGTCATAGATGGCTTTCAAAGTTAGAAAATGTTATTATTGCTCTAAGCTAGTTAAACTTAGCTATCCTGTGTAATATCATTTACATTTTCGACAGATTTTTCTTTTTATGCAGATTAACCTTGAGCTGTAGCAACCAGATACACGGATGTCCTGCCATATTGGCATTTGAAAGACTTGAAGCACATACTCTAGAATGCCGTTTCAACCCCAGGAGACTTGTCACTTGCCAAACAGAATGTGGGAACTTCAAACGCAGAGACGCAGTCAATAAGTTCAGATCCACAACTGTTACCAACAGCTGGACCAAGTCAGGCAGTCAATCCGGTGAATCTTTATTGCTTAGTGGTTTAAATTCATAGAAAATTTGGAGGAGAGACAAAATGTGTTTTTTTTTCAAAATCTAGGGGGTGGGGGGCAATTTTTTTGTTCTTTTTTTTTCACCTGAGTAATCTTTTCCATAGTCATTGTGAGAAGTGTACAATTAAGGGCTAGGCACACGTAGCTGATTTTGGGAACCGATTCAGTATCAGTGGACAAACGATAGCGGTAAGAAAAATTGGTTAAAAGAAAAATTTATTACGTGAGATTTTCAAAACAAAAAATCATGGACACAAATAGTCAACTGGAGTTTATTAATAGTTGCATAATTAATCTCATCTTAATTCTCTGTTTAGTTCTCAGCTCAGTTGCGGGGCCTTTCACCACAGACATCTCTGGCTGACTGTTTATTTGTATCCCTATTTTTTTTTTTTTTTTTTTTTTTTCTGTGATGATCATGATGAAAATCGGCGATGGTTTGTAAAATCGGCGCCGCGAAAACTAGAAAATTTTTCAAGCTCAAATCGACGCTGATTTCTTTTAAAAATCGGCGCTGATTTGGAAATCAGTTCCCGAAATCAGTTACGTTTGCCCAGCCTTTTACAAAACGCATGAGTGGAATAAATTTGTGCATTATTACTGAATAAAGCAAATTGCAGCATGGTAAGGTCAGAGTTAACTACAGAAGTCATCGTCAGTGTGTAATAAAACATTCTGATAAAAACAAAAATGTGATGAAGCTATTCGGCCACCCACTGTGATGGACTGTATTTTTGGGATCTGGCAGTCCCAGTGAGTAATGACCTTGAGTGGTGGAAACAGTAAAGTTCCCCTTGACGAAGTTGGTAAAATGACACTTTGGAAAATTGGCAAAGAGTTGCAACTTCTAAAGCTACATTTCCGATGATTTCCAAAACCAGCCTGTTTTGTATTGACTGACCTCCGCACATTTTTTAGACCTCACAACAGCGACTTTTTTTCTGCATACTTTAGGATTTTCCTTTAGAATATTCGGAATCAGCTTGTCTTTCTGGTTAGGAATCGTTTTTTTTTTCAAATTTGGAAGAAAAAAAAAGGGGGGTTTTTGGTCATAAAAGGGTTTAAGAAGGATTTCTTGTAAAGTAGGATAAGCAAAAGGAAAAAAACTGAAAACTAAATCTGCAAAAACGTTGTTTATAGCCTATGGCTATGAATTCCTGACGAAGAATAACGGGGAAGGGGAGAGGGTGATTTGGAGTGACTTAAACTGGAAGCGAATCCCTTGCACTTTCAGGTGTTTTCAATTTTTTGTTTAATGGATAAAAATTGCTTGTATGTAATGAAACAAGAATCTACGAATTTCTGGTTTAGTAGAGGGAACAACCGCTCCATTATCAAACAAAACCTATGTTGGGATTGCAATAAAATTAATATACATTCAGTACAAGAAGAAGAACAATAAATTATAAGTAAATAAGCAACACTGAACAACAACAGCAACACTAAGAAATTAACAATAAAATGTCTTGTATTATATTTTTCTCAATATATCGGCAGTCTACCTAACCAATCGTGCTCAAAGCCCTCCTGGACCATACTGTGGTGTTTTCTTTTGTGGATGGTGAAGTTCTCCCCACAGTAGAGTGTAGACGGTCTGATAACATAGTATTCTCCTTTTTTTGTTTAGTTTAAAGCTTATTCAAATAGGCAATGCAAAGAACTCCCCCTTAAAAAGTCCTCCCGGACCCCACCCCAAATGCTAACGATAATGTTCCATTTCAGCCCCATCTTGGCCGGTCAAGCTCACTATCTCAAAGCTCACATGATAGTTCAAATTCAGAGAATAGGACAATGATTAGTGTTGGGGCTAATGTCACTATCGATGAAAATAGATTTCAAGAGGTCCTTTCTAGGAGCTTCAAAAAAAGGAAAAAAATCTCCTCAATCAAAAGTATTTCCCCTCCTCCTGCCCAAGCTTCTCCTTCTCAAAACCAAGGAATTTACCTCAAGATTTTACCTATTACCCCCTATTGAGATAAATAAGATTACTAGTATAAGGGTTGCAATTTTCAAATTGTTAAAATCAATGTTTTCTTAAAATTAACCATGATGGATCTTTGCTAATAGCTGTCCAAGATCAGAAATCAGAAAATATAATAATCAATCTAAAACTTCTGCTGAATATCCCAATTAACTCATCTACATGGAACCCAAACCAATCCCCAACAAAAATGGTAGTGTTTAATATCCCCTCAGAAATACCTATTCAGGATTTAAAAGAAGGGCTCTCAGATAGAGCTGGCAACAATCCCTATTGAAGATGTCACCCAACTGGGTAAACCCGACTCTAATGGCCTAAAAACAAGCAAATCTTTCTTATTTACACTGAAATAAAAAATGAATATCCCAGGAAAGTTATTCCTTTTCGGGCAAATCAAACCACACAAGGCGTACAGGCCAAAGCCTATCCGGTGCGAGAAGTGTCTGAAACTGGGACAAAAAAAAACAAACAAATGCAGCGAAATTCTTCAAGCCTGTAGTAATTGTAAAGGCTCCCATCCTACAGAATTGACAACTTGTAACAACACCCAGTCCACATGTATAAATTGCAAAGACCCACATGACTCTACCAATAAATCACTATGCTCTGCATATAGAAAAAGAGCACTAACACTCCAAATAGCAACAGAGAAGGCCATTCCATACCCTTTTGCAGCTATAGAAGCAAATGCTGCCAACCACATAAAATAAACGCGTAAAGAAATCAACCAAAACTCCCAATGCAACAAGCACCCCTCACAAAACTCCATCATGTAAGCCCCCTAGCTCACATCCCTATCAGAAAGAATCACCAAGCCAGCAAGCCTCCTCATCCACTGAGATGTGGTCCTGCCTACATCACCCCCCCCCCTCCCAAAAAGAAAAAAAAACAAGAGACACTATGATGAATTAATCCCTTAACTGACAAGCCGGATGTACAACCAAACATGCCAACTCCAAATATATGCCTATTCATTCTAAACTGTAATGCAGTTCAGCCCATGAATATACATCAATTAAAGAAAACAAAAATCATAACTGAATTGGCAAATATCTACATACCTAACCATATGCTCATTCAAGCAAAAAAAGATCTTGCTTTACTATTGCTTTACTTGCTTTACTATATAGAAAAGGAGATGGAGTAGCTTAAGTAATTAATAATAATATAATATTTTGTGGCATCAACTTTCCAGATTTTGTAAATGATGTTGATACAATTGGCATCAGTGTTGGCTGAATAATCGTAAAACTTGCATAATAAGCATTTATAATTCTAATGGCCAAACTACAAATGCCAAGGATTTCTTCAGTTATATAAGTAATTCTAATATGTACAAAAATATCATTATTTGTGGGGATCTTAATGCCCATCGTCTTTTATGGGGGAATAAACCAGCGAACAAAGCTGGTAAGTTTATTGAGTGTTTGATTTCAAATAATAATGTATTAGCTGTACTACCCCTTCAAATCTGAATACATATTTCAACCCCAAAAGTGGCTGTTTCTCTACAATTCATCTATAAATTGTGTGTCATTAAATATTTTGAATAAAATGTATATAAATAAAATTGATAAGCTATGTACCGACCACTTTGCCATAGTTTGTTCTCTAAATGAACCTGCTGAAATTCTGTCACATACCTCCAAATATATTAACACTAAAGCATATTGGTCTATGTTCAAAATTAGCTTAACGATGAAATTACAAGTTTCACCCAAAAATCATGCATCTCATATGCAATAGCTGACACACGTGCTGAAGTTTTTGGCATCCGTACTAATAAATACAGCTAATCATGCTATCCCCAGGACAACACCTAGGAAAGCAGTCCCTAAACACTCCCAAAGCTTGGTGGATGAATGAGTGCCAAAATAACCGGTGAACAAAAAAGGCAGCTAGGAGAATATTCCTAAAAAAAAATCATCTCTTGCTACATAGTTAAGGAAATTACAAGCAGAATCTAATCGAAAGACTAATACATCCTAAATACAATTACCGGAATAATTTTGTAAATAATGTCTCCAGAGAAACACATGAGGCAATTATACATAAACTCATAACCCACATCTGTGAGAAAAAAAAAACTTCCTCCAACCCACTCCAGCTAATACATAATAATAACAATACAAAATAATACTCGGTATGATAATGAAAAGGCAAAGCTATTTGCAACTCTTTGTTGATAAGCTAACATCAAATAATTGCAGCATCACTTCCCCAATTCTTATAAATCCAATTTACCAACCTCGCCCAGGATCCGAGTACATAACCAGTCCATTTTCAATCCAGGAATGAATAATGCAATACATCGTATTAAGGCCAAGGCTACCCTATGAAAATATACACCCTACATGGATAAAGAATCTCACCCCTTCATATAAACAGCATCTCCTAAATTGTTATAATCATGCTTGGGCTTCATCTACTACATTCCACAATATCTTGAAATGTTCGTCCTTCCTATCAATTTTAAAGAAAAATAAACCCAAATATAACCCCGAGTCTTCTAGGCCTATAATGATTACTCCTGTGAAGGGAAAAATAATGGAGAAAATGATCTATCATCGACTCCTGGTTTGTTGAAAAAAAAAAATAATATGATACCTCCCACTTAAACTGGTTTTAGGAAAACACCACTCCTCAACAGATGCTTTCATATTGTTAACAAATACACTAAATGAATCATTCTCAAAAAATAATGTCCTAGTTGCAGCTTTCCTAGATTTTGAAGGGGCATATGATGATGTGAACCACCAAATCCTTTTTACTAAACTTGCAAACCTTGGAATACCCCTCCAAGCTAGTATCTTTTGTAAAATCTTTCATAGGAAATCGAAGTTTTCATTGTTTGTGTAGGTTCAGTCTCTTCACCCCAAAAACAATAACAAAAGGCCTTCCACGGGTTCAATCCTGAGCTGCCTCCTCGTTACCCCTTCTCTGAGGTATGAAACTCCCCCACACGAATCTACAGTATGCTGATAATGTGGTACTATGGTCAACTGGCAACACCTTTGAGATTGGGCTGTCAAAGTTGCAAAAGTCACTTCCAATTTGAATTTTTTTTAAAATTCAGATTTACTCATTGCACCCACCAAGTCGAAAATCCAATTTCACCACAAGCGAAATTATGTTAATGCAGGACTAACTAAATGGAACAACTATTTCTGAAGATAATCATATTAACTACCTAGGTCTAATACTTGACCAAAAACTTAACTTCCACCTCCACATTTCAAACACAATAAGAAAATGCTATAGAAAAACAAGTACACTAAAAAGACTTAAGTCACATATGTTCAAACACTTTCTGTTCGTTCTAAGCTTTATTTTTTATTTACAGTCATTTCTAATCCTTTAATTTTGACATTTTTTTTTTTTTGGCTTTATGTCTGCTATTTATAGGCTTTACTATGGCCCTTAATTTTCTCTGGAGAACATTTTTTCCAATAATTTGGAAACAATTTGAGTCTTATAATATATACTTTTTTTTCTGTAATGCCACATACAATTTTTATTGGTGTAAGGAGCAGATTGTTAAAAATTTTGCTCAAAATATGTGCCAGATTTCAAAAAAATACTATTTAACAATGCTACAAGAACACATATTTTTTCGTTACATTGTAATAGTTGCATAGTGATATTTTGTCCTTTTTTTTTCTTTTTTTTTTATAGTGCTCTGTCATTTCTTTTTGTAATAAGACAGGTTTTGGAAATAAAATCCTTCGGTTTTTAATTGCCTTTTTGTATTTTATTGTTCAACTGTAGCAATGATTCTTAGATTTTTCATCCCTTTAGTTTTTGGAAAAAAACGAATATCCTGTCACAATGTTCGATCATCTTTAGTTTTGTCCAATAAATTACAAGCTTATTGGTGCTATTTGATATAAAGGCATAATGTTTACATTAATGTTGAACAGAATAAAAAAAACACCGTCAACATTGAGGAGGATTTTTAATCACAAAATTCTATTGGCTGAAGTAATTCTAACACCCTTGTAGACGCCCTTGAACATACATGAATTTGGTCCACCTTTTATAATTCTTTTTAAAAAGATTATTTTAATTTCCCTTTGGTAATAGTTTGTTTAAGTAATTGCATGGCCCAGTTAATTATAAAAACGTGTTTTGTTTTCTTCAAAAAAAGAAATGAATGCCAGATTTGTATTCAATTTATATAGTTTGATAGTATTATTGTTTTTCTTTCTGTCTTCAGCCAGGTTGTCAAGCCTCTTAGAGATTTAATAAAATAATAAAGTTTTTCTTAACTGAAAGTAAGGAGCAACATTAGAACTTAAAACGAACAGAAATTATTCTGTATATGAAAGGGGCTGTCCTCTCCTCGATGCCTCTCTCTTTACGCTAAAGTTTGACTCTGTCTCACAACTTTATTTTTTTAAACAATAAAAACTTCAGCGTAAAGAGTTTTTTATTTAATTTCTGAATGTTTTTGAGTTAATGCAGCTTTTATTTTTGGTTCACCGTACATGAATAATTAAAACAAATTTGCATATTAATTTTACTTTTTCTTGGGCTAAATGACTTTCTCGAAATTTTGTTCTGACGTAATTTACGAATTAACTTACGTGACGACGCTAAAGTTCAAATTTTGTTTGAATCACAAAGGCCGTTTGATAAGAATAGATGGCTCCTTTGAAAGTACTAAAAAAAACGAGCGTAAAGAGCGAGGTATTGCCTGGGGGGGGGGGGCGAACCTCCTCATATACGTTATAATTTCTCTTCGTTTTAAGTTCTAATGTTGCTTCTTACTGTCAGTAATTCCGTAATTCAGTTAATTTAATTTCTGATCGTTTTTAAAATAATGCTGAAAATCCGGTGCCTCCTTCATAGAAATGTCCCTTACCCCATGGAAACATCCTCAACGGAAAGATTCTCCCGCGTAACCCCCTACTCCAACCCTCCCCCCCACCCCACCACCACCAGAAAAAAATCCTTCTTGAAAACATCTGTATACTTCCCAATATCCAATAGCATATGTAAATAATGGGCAAAGCTCATAACTTGCAGCCCTTCCCTTGGGAACTGTGGGGGATTAAGTCATCCTCAAAGACAAATTTATTAGATTTTCCACTACGCTGAACAAAATGGCTATCTTAAAATTTTAATGGGGTGACTTATGGAAAAAAATAATCGTGAGAAGGGGCCAAGTTGCGCTCCAATTTTTTAAAGCCACTTAAAGGGGCACTAGAACTTTTAATTCCGTTCAAATGCGCCCTATTACGATATTCTAGGAATACTGAATCGATAGGATCACCCCCTGAGGAAATAAAAACAAACGTTTATCTTCACGCATCCGTGATCTTTCTTCTGACAAGAAAAATACAAAATTTCACATTTTTGCAGATAGGAGCTTGAAACTTCTACAGTAGAGTTCTCTGATACGCTGAATCCGATGATGTGATTTTCATTAAAGTTCTGTGACTTTTAGGGGGTGTTTCCTCCTTTATTTCGAAAAAAGGGCAAATTTTCTCAGGCACGTAACTTTTGGTGGGTAAGACTAAACATATTTTTTATATATTTTTATAAATTTGAAACCAGCATAAAAATCTGATTCTTTTGATACATCTATTGGCATCAAAATTCCGTTTTCAGAGTTTCGGATACTATTGAGCCGGGCTGCTCCTTACTTACAGTTTGTTACCACGAACTGTTTGAAAACAAAATTCGTTGCCAAATTTCATTTATCAATTATTGATAAAATGATGTTTTTTTTTCAAAATAATTATTGCCAAATTTAAGGTCTGGTTTTGGTTGCCATACATAAATACATCCAAAATTTATTTCTATGAGCTAACACTAATATGCAGCCATACCTATCTTAATTTTGCATTAAATTAAAGGTAAACCAGATAGATCTGAGAATTAAACTTGAATCAAGCTTACAGTTCAAAAGATACAGGTCCTTTCATGGCCCTATTCATAGGGGAGGGCATGAGCGTAAGTATCTTCTCGTCTAAGGGGGGGGGGCAGCCGATTCTGTGAGGAAGGGTGGGGAGGCTGAAGTTATATTGGCTGTTCACAAAACCTTACATTGTGAGCAAGTTCTATCATGCCTATGAAATGTTTATTAATAAGTAATCACCAAAAATAATTAAGCTTCAGCATTAATCTTCTTGGATAAAAGCTAAAAAAAAAATTTGCAAGATATTATGGATAATTGCTTATTGCTAAACTTTTATTCTGTCATTCCAGCTGTTTATTTTCAGCTTTTTCAACCATCTACCTTTTATCAACTGCTTTTTAGCCATCTACCTTTTTCAACCTCTGATTTTTCAGCCATATCTAGTGTAAATTTGAAGTTTAGGGGGAGGAACCTGCCCTCCCCTCCGTATGCCCATGGGGGAGGTTTTAACGATTCGGCTATCGCCATCAGGCTTTCTTGACACTTCATCTAAATAATCACTTTCTTTGTACGTACCCTTTTTATTTCTATAATTACCTTCATATAATAGTGTTAACCCAGTCCCTTGTCCGATGTGAGGGGAAGATGATGAGGATATTTTTCAGTTTTGGGGGAATTGGCGGATTTGAGAAATGAGTGTTTTTCGTTAGTATTGGCAGATAGAAGGTGGGTAGAAGGGATTGTAGGATCACGAGTTAAAATGACATTAAGGAATTTGGCTAAGTATGTTGATGAAGGGCTGATACATCGTAAAAGATGTATCTCTATAAATATTTTCGTGAAAATTCATATATAAAAACGTTTTTTTTTAATTTATTTGTGTTTTTGTTTGTTTTGTTAAGTCTATGTTCTTTTTTTTCCTATGGCCCGATGGCTTTTTTTGGAAATACATACATTCATACATACATACAAATTGGGAAAAGGCTCATATCAAGGACATATGTTAATTAACTTTTAACATATGTTAAAAGTGTTAACAATTTTAACATTATTAATTATTCCATATGACAGCAGGTTATCCAAATAATTTTCATTTGATTAATTGTATTTTAACAGAATTGATAAAGTATGTAGGAATTAAGGTGAGATAGAAGGTAAGATTGTTAAGATAGAAATAAGGATTTTGTCGCACGAGATTTATAAATTTTATTTTATTTTTTATTATAATTTTTTTTATTATTTTTTTTGTTTATATTTTATTAAAGCATAGCATCTTTTTTTTGCTATGGGGTATTGTAACAAAAATCAAAAAGGATTCCAGACATAATTTTGCTGAAGTTAAAATTAATTTTGCTAATCTTATAGCAAATTTTATATTCTATAGTAAATTTTTATTGCAAAAATTAGCATAATTCTGCTAAGATACACTCATTAAAAAATTAAAAAAAACAAATAATTAAATAAGTTGTTTAAACTCGTGAACGAATATTACTGAATAAGCAGCTAATGAATATTTTTATGTTTCCAGGGTACAGTACATACAGGTAGCAGATGGTTCACAAAACTTGATATTGATGACACTTACTGCTTGTCTCCGCGCTCTTGTTATAAACTTGTGTTAAACCCTTTCGCGTTTATGTTAGAGGTAATTTTATTCCTTGAAATGTCAGTCATGTTCTAAATTCTTAATCATTTCTCCCTCAGAAATCCCACATCCAAAACTCACACATGTGAATTGTAATTCATGCCAATAAACGCAATTTAGAAGATTATAATCTTCTTCAAATTGCTCTAAAGAGCAATTTGCTGCCGGCATAAGACTACTATGCCTCCGATCCTTGCTATTTATAATTTAAGGCCCCTGTTTATTTTGTATATAGACCCCGGTGCCGCGCCGGCCGATCGACCAAAGCGCCGCCAGGCCCGGTTGACCGCCGCCAAAATGTCGCTACGCCGCCGCCACTTCTGCCGGCGGTGATTTTCGGCTAACTTTGAATTAATTTTGCGGAAATTCTTTATTGTGTCAACCGCTAAGTCGGGCTTTTCTTTCTCGTGTGATTTAGTATTTCGATTTTCCCGATTAGAAATCAAGCAGGACTTGCACTATCCCCGAATTTTCAGGTATTTCCCCGAAAATCTTATGTGTCCCCCCGAAAAAAAAATTTGGTTCCAGAATCCCCGAAAATCACCCAATCACGGTGCCACCCCTAGCGATTTATCACCAGTGACTTTTCCTGCCAAATATTACTTTGCATACTATAATTCTTCACTACTCTCTCGTTCGTTAATTTTCGTCTTTTTGTTACTTTGCTTAAAAGCCAGACAGATGCAGTTGCAATATACACAGTTCTTCATATGTTGAAAAAAATATCGTCTTTATGAAATGAGATTAAATCATTTCAAATGCAGTTTCCCAATTGCTTATCATTTGTAGTCAAGAATTTTATTTTTAAGTTGAGTAGAAAGAATTCACTATTAATCAGATTCATGTTTGATTTTGAAATTGATAGTCGACTGATTGTGTCTACTGAATCGTAAGTTTGCAGAATTTTTTTTTTTTTTTTTTTTTTTTTTTTTGCTGTTTTTAGATAAGATTTTCGTAATTTTTAATACACAATTTTTGAACGCCTGATAGTTTAAAGAAAGTACAATCTTCTTTCTGGAAAAATTTTACCACCCTCCCCGCCCCCGCCACCCCAAAAAAAGAACCTTTATTGAGTCGTAATTTAGCTATAGAGCAAGCTACGTGCAAGGTTGAGGAATTGAAGATTGAAACGGAAGTTACCCCAAAAATATGATTCATAAAAAGTGTAAATTATCGCCTATAGGGGGGAGGGGGATAGGGGGCTATCATTTTTAAATGATAATGCCGCTGTTGTTTTTTTAATTGAAAGCAGGGACGCCAAAAAAAATAATTTTTTTCATTTAAAGTTGAGTCGAAAAAAATGATATCAAATTCCCTGGGAAAACCACTGAAATATTTTGATCGACCCAGAGCCCCTCACTGGGACTTGTTCATTGTCTTGGGTATTTTGGAATTTCTCAGAGGCTACTGGCCTAATTTGGCTTTTGTGTGTGCTCCCTTTTCATTGCATTCTTTGGATTTTATTGAATGCCACGGCGAAACTATGATACAGTTTTTCAATAATTTGAGGTACATCTGTATAATTTCGAAATTTTTGTTGTCGTCATCATTGTACCCCTTTACTCACACCCTCAAAGTTTTTTTCAAGGAACACTAGTCTGTTTAACGTTATTTCGTGTGTTTATTTCAACCATATACCTAGTTAATTATTAAGTATTTTTTTATGTAAAGCTGAGACGGTATCCTATCAAGATGGTATCCAGAGGGGAGGGGAGGCAATAGATTTAAATGATAATATATCGATTTTTTTATTGAAAGCAGGGATGCCAAAAAGTTAATTAGTTTTTTTAATTGAAAGCTGAGACGGTATCCTATCTTGATGGTATCCAGAGGCGGGGGGGTGGTAGAGAGCTATCATATTTAGATGACTATTTTTTGGAAGCAGGGATGCCGATAAGTTTTTTGTATTTAAAGCAGAGACGATATCCTTATCAAGATGGCGTCCAGAGGGGGGAGGGGCATAGGGCGTTGTTATATTTAAGTGATGGTACCTTGAAATTTTTTTTTATTGAAAGCAGAGATGCCAAAAAGCTTTTTTTTTTTTTTTTTTTTTTTTTTTTTTTTTTTTTTTTTTTTTTTTTTTTTTTTTTTTTTTTTTTTTTTTTAACTTAAAGTAGAGATGGTATTCTATCAAGGTGGTATCCAGGTGTTAAGGAGGTATTATATTTAAATGATAATATCTCAAATTTATTTATTTTTTAAAGCAGGGATGCCAAAAGGAAATTATTTTTTTAATTTAAAGCAGAGACGGTATCCTATCGAGGTGGTATCCAGAGGTGGGGGTTAGGGAATTATTATATTTAAATTATAATATCTTGAATTTTTTATTGAAAGCAGGGATGCCAAAAAGTTATTTTTTTTTTAATTAAAAGCAGAGATGGATCTTATAAAACATTATATGGCTGCTTTAAAAATATACAATACAAAAGGGAATGTGAAGGGAAGTGAGAGACTTACAAGAATATGACAGTTTGGTTGTTACCAGTAGCTGCTAGGTGAAGTACCCTATGAAAGTATACTGTTAATGAGTAGAGACAGTAAATTTAGGCTGTGATTTGAGAAAGACTGATGAAAACATTAATGTTTGCGGTCAGCATTGATCGCGCCGCTAATATCTTACTGGTGGTGCGCCGTTGACATCTTACCAGTGGTGCGCCGACGGCATGCCAGCGCTGCTGTTTTGGCCCCGGCGGTCTTCCCTCATTGGCGTGGCGCCGGGGTATAGTTGTATATGTTCCCCTATTTTCTTTTTTTTGTTATTGATAACATTCATTTTCAATTCTAATTTCTTTTCTTTCGCCAAGGAAAGTGAAAATAAAAAATAATTGGACCAAAAAGCTCAAGAAGGTATAATTTTGCTATGAAGTATAGATGTCTTAAGGAGCTGTTCTATTTAATTCACTTTAAGCTGCAAAAAAATACTAACCCCCAACGGAGAGCAGAACCTGGAAAGTTAGATATATTAATAGAATTCAATAGAAAGCATAAATGAAAACATCATCACTCTTAATTGTTAAGCAATTGAGAGACTGTTAATATTTAAATTTTTTATTGGATGTAAACCGTTGTTTAATTTAAAACGATTAGTTCTACCTATTTGTTTTCATGGCATAATGTGGTAACATCAACAAAACTGTGGCACTCTCCTGAAATATTTGTAATTTTTGATAACTTGAAAGAAAAATTGTTGCAAATAGACACATTTCGGCTATATTAATATAATACTAACCCCCGACGGAGAGCAGAACCTGGAAAGTTGGATATATTAATAGAATTCAATAGAAAGCATAAATGAAAACATCATCACTCGTAATTGTTAAGGAATTGAGAGATTGTTAATATTTAAATTTTTATTGGATGTAAACCGTTGTTTAATTTAAACGATTAGTTCTACCTATTTGTTTTCATGGCATAATGTGGTAACATCAACAAAACTGTGGCACTCTCCTGAAATATTTGTATTTTTGATAACTTGAAAGAAAAATTGTTGCAAATAGACACATTTCGGCTATATTAATATAATACTAACCCCCGACGGAGAGCAGAACCTGGAAAGTTGGATATATTAATAGAATTCAATAGAAAGCATAAATGAAAACATCATCACTCGTAATTGTTAAGGAATTGAGAGATTGTTAATATTTAAATTTTTATTGGATGTAAACCGTTGTTTAATTTAAACGATTAGTTCTACCTATTTGTTTTCATGGCATAATGTGGTAACATCAACAAAACTGTGGCACTCTCCTGAAATATTTGTAATTTTTGATAACTTGAAAGAAAAATTGTTGCAAATAGACACATTTCGGCTATATTAATATAATACTAACCCCCGACGGAGAGCAGAACCTGGAAAGTTGGATATATTAATAGAATTCAATAGAAAGCATAAATGAAAACATCATCACTCGTAATTGTTAAGGAATTGAGAGATTGTTAATATTTAAATTTTTATTGGATGTAAACCGTTGTTTAATTTAAACGATTAGTTCTACCTATTTGTTTTCATGGCATAATGTGGTAACATCAACAAAAACTGTGGCACTCTCCTGAAATATTTGTAATTTTTGATAACTTGAAAGAAAAATTGTTGCAAATAGACACATTTCGGCTATATTAATATAATACTAACCCCCGAAGGAGAGCAGAACTGGAAAGTTGGATATATTAATAGAATTCAATAGAAAGCATAAATGAAAAACATCATCACTCATAATTGTTAAGGAATTGAGAGACGGTTAATATTTAAATTTTTTTGGATGTAAACCGTTTTTTAATTTAAACGATTAGCTCTACCTATTTGTTTTCATGGCATAATGTGGTAACATCAACAAAACTGTGGCACTCTCCTGAAATATTTGTAGTTTTTGATAACTTGAAAGAAAAAATTGTTGCAAATAGACACATTTTGGATATATTAATATAATACTAACCCCCACGGAGAGCAGAACTAGGAAAGTTAGATATATTAATAGAATTCAATAGAAAGCATAAATGAAAACATCATCACTCTTAATTGTTAAGCAATTGAGAGACTGTTAATATTTAAATTTTTATTGGATGTAAACCGTTGTTTAATTTAAACGATTAGTTCTACCTATTTGTTTTCATGGCATAATGTGGTAACATCAACAAAACTGTGGCACTCTCCTGAAATATTTGTAATTTTTGATAACTTGAAAGAAAAATTGTTGCAAATAGACACATTTCGGCTATGTTAATATAATACTAACCCCCGACGGAGAGCAGAATCTGGAAAGTTGGATATATTAATAGAATTCAATAGAAAGCATAAATGAAAACATCATCACTCGTAATTGTTAAGGAATTGAGAGATTGTTAATATTTAAATTTTTTATTGGATGTAAACCGTTGTTTAATTTAAACGATTAGTTCTACCTTTTTGTTCTCTTAGACATTGATATTTGATGAATCATTCCTTATGAGCAGTAAATAAGTAAATATAGGGCTGTAATGTTTCTATATATTAATTATCTATATATTAATGTTGTAAATGTTTCTGCGCACAACAGGGGGAATTAATGGTTGTAATTTGTGTCGCAGTATTAGATGCGACTAAGATTTGTAATAGCATGTGCCACGGAAGCATAAAGAAATTGCAAATAGCACAATTTATTGGATGTTTTTTTTACTGAATGTTAACGAAGTATGCAACAATATAATCAAAGCGCAAACGATCACTTGGGAAAACCTGAAAAAGAAGTTCTCATTAATCTTAAGCCAGCCGCGTGCCAAGTACCAAGTGCCAAGTACCAAAGGCCGGGCGACGCTCGGTTTCCTTTGGCTGCATTTATTCTATTCCAGTTTTTTTAGACTGAGCATTTTGCAATAGCATGATCTGCTTAACGAGTTTTTTTTTTATTAAATAGTGTTCTATGAATCTTTACTGGTTTTTTTCTTTTGCAAATAGCACGATTAGTCGGATGTTTATTTTACTGAATGTTAACGAATTATGTAACATTAATCAAAGCGCTAACAATCACTTGGGAAAGACTCGCATTGATTATATTTTTTCGTTTCGCGATGAAGAAGAGAGGTTTTTGTCCCCTCGAAATATTCGCTTTGTTGTGTTTTTTCAGTATTTGCAATTTGCCTTTAAAAACACCATTTTTGCTCGCTCTTCTTTCTTTATGTTAACTAATTTTTCTTTTTAAAGGAAGCCACAAAGTTGTTAACAGATTCTGGATGTCCTTTGGATATGGTTAGGACTCTAATTGAAAACTCAAAGGAAAGTCGATGGCCTCCTGGCCTACGTTCCGAAGAAGTTCGAAGAGCAAACCAGGATCGAATAAATAATTATTGTTGTAGGTCTGTTGGTGAAATCTGGCCTGAGAAAAGTCTTGGCCTATTTGCGTTTATTATAATGGCATCAGATAATTCTCACATGGACCTGGACAATTTTATTATTAATCCTGGATTTTTGGTCTTCTCTTATGATCTGTTAAGTGATTGAAGTGTGTAATTGAAAATTTATCTGTTAAGTCCTTACCTTTGATTTTTAAATTGTAAAAACTGACTTTAAAGTGTGTTGGTTTCTGTGCGTTTTAGTGTCTGGATCAATAATAATAAAACTTTGAGCAGAGGTTTTGCGTTTTTCCTATCAGTTTCAATAAACATTCATAATTATTTTGTTTTCTATAGTATATGAAAAAAAATTTTCAGTAGTATATAATTGTATATGAATAAATATCAATAACTTACTTTATTTCATTATCTAATTTTAATTTTTTAGTTTACAATGCCCAAAAAATAATTTTTTAGTCTAGCATTACAAAGCCCAAAGCAATTACTGTACAATATCCATTTACAGTCAAGTGTGATAAACTTAATGTAAATAAGTGATAGTCTTTAGTATTCTTAATGAGTTGAACGACAATTTAAGTCCTTTCATAAGCCTTTTGATGCAACCAAAAAAAATTCTATAGAATGATAATGAAGTAAAAACAAAATTATGATGAAATTATAATGGTTTAGAAACAAATTTGGGCTATATATTTGCGCTTTGGGGGAGGGGGGGGGGGGGGGGTAAAGCAGAGCATATATCAAATGCATAATCTAAACAAGCCTATTTTAACCAAACCTATTTAATTTAATGAAAAAAATGATGAATATAGAACACTTTATTAACAAGATTGGTAAAACTACAACTTGGAAATATGCTCCCAGAACTCTAAAATGTCCTCAAGAATCGCGTTAAAATGAACTCGGCCTTCTGCCTTTGCTGCCGCCCGCCACATGTTCTCTACTGAGTGAATGTAAATGATGGCAGGATGTACCTTGGTGCAGTTGTCTCTCTCCACTTCTCTCCGGAACCCCATATTCTCTTTACTTTTTGGGTAGAGGTGCCGGTTTCTGGGTCGACAAAACTATTTTTGTGGTTCGCTTTCAAATGAGTGAAACCTGTTTGTTTCCTGCTCAGTTGTGTAGCCCTTCCAACAATCTGAATGATTCTTGAACATCTATGTTGAGACACTATATTCTATCCCTAGTCAAAGCAAACAAACCAGTGTCCTCAAGAATCGCGTTAATAGTGTATTAAAATGAATTAGGTCAAGAAACACATTAATAATGAAATTTTCTTTGTCTTTGAGACGGTCAGCCAATGCCTAAGCTCCCAATTTAATAATTCACAAATGACCTTCACAATTTTGCTAATAAATTAGCCTATTCTATTTTCATTATATTTAATTGTCACCAAACTTCACTTCTCGAGTGTGTTCTATATAATAGACAAGTAGTTTACCGCATTTTCGTACAGGATTTTTTTTTTTTTTTTAATTGACTTAATTTTAATTTATTTATTTTAATTTTAATTTATTTTTTTTTTTTCATGTTTGCCCCTATTGTTTTGATTAAATCTATTGTCGGTTTTAGGCCTTGATAGGAGGGGGGCAGTACATGTATTCTGTATTTTTACGCTATTATGGTGTACCTCCCCCATGATTACGAGGCCTAAAACCGCTACTTATCAAATACAAAACCAAATTGTTAATCCAAACAATAAATTACGTATAATTTATGTAATTACCGCACATGTTTTAGATTAAGACATCCTTTGTTGATCTTTTTTCTCTTAGTCATTTTTATGCGATTCTCTCAGCAGTCAAACTCAAATTAAAAAATGTTTCTGGCCCGTCTTAGCCTCGGGTATGTTTCCAGCCAAGGGGGTGTAAAGTGGGGTTATTTAGAACAGAAGAAATAAAGTAAAAATTTAATTTGTTTCATAAATAGATATAAAATTAACGACTCGGATTAAAAAGCTGAATAGCTTGGAATACACTAAATAAAAAAAAAGATACAGTTTGAAGTTGATTTCGACTTCGTTGCTTTTATACATGCCCTACAAGAGTCTAAATTGTGAAAACGTAAAAACAATCGTGAAGGAATAAATTTAAAAAAATAGAATGTTCAAATGAACCAATTAATTTAATTTTTTTTTATTTATGGTATTTTCATTTTTTTTTCCAGTTTTTACTCTCCAGACCTTTTTCAAAAAAAGCTACCAAGTTTCACTTTAGATTTTTTTTTTTTTTTCTATTTCCTGGGAATTAAATCAGAAAAACAAAACGGCCAAATTTTAGATCCTTTTCCAAAGATCCCTTGTGGAAAAATTTATTTTGCTGACATGCCCGGTCAGAGAGCTAGATCTCTTTTCATAGCATAGGAAAATTAACATTACAATGGATTTAGGGAGTTCAACCTTGATGTAACTAAATGATAGTCTTTAGTATTCTTAATGACTTGAAGTCCTTTTCATAAGCTTTTTTTTTGAAGAAAGAAAGATTTATTTTTTTTAAAAAAAAAACATATCAACAAAAAACTATTACTCCCTCCCCTAAAAAGCAAAGCTTGTCCGTGGGGGAGGTAGAGAAAACAAGATCCTTAAACCAAAGAACACTTGGCCACCAATACCACTAATACCATCACGCTAAACAATAAATACAAAATAATATCATATATATTATACTTCCTCTGGGAACATCATATCAACAAAACCCCCACAATCAATATATCAATCAATCAATCAAAACTCATTCAGCAAAAAGCAGTTCCTTAATGATTTTTCTAAAAATATTGGGGTCACCAATAGTCTTAATATCACTATTCAAACTATTCCATTTCCCTGTACCTCTATAAAAAACAGAAAAACATGAACGGGAAGATATACCTCTAGGGACACAGAAGTCCGCGCTACCCCTTGTATCATGAGAATGAACAGTAGACCTAATGGACAATAAATCATCAAAACAACGAGGCTGAACATCCTGCTGCAGTCCAAAAATAAACCCCAATACATAGAACTCACGAAGGCCTGCAGTCGGCAAAATTTTTAAAGTTGGGTAAATTTCTCGAACAGAAATACGTGGAGATATACCGGCTAAAATTCTTACGGCATGATTTTTGTAGAACGCTTATTGGTTTTAGGATAGAAGAAAAAGTAGAGAGCCAAATACTCGAACAAACTTATCCACCGAGACAAGCAACAATTTGTTGACAAAAAAGCTGATGAGCTAGAAGATGCAGCACGAAAAGGTGACACCATGTCGCTTTTCAAGCATGTCAAAGACCTCAGCAAGGAGAAACCTCCAAAGATAGGAGCAGTTAAATCCACCTCCGGCGTGATGCTCGAAGATGAAACCGCGCAGCTTGATCGATGGAAGGAGCATTTCACAAAGCTGCTGAACGCCGACAGAGTCGACGTCGATCCCGACCTAGTCGCATCCGCTGAGCAAACAACAAGCGAAAATCTCATCGAGCCTGAGCCTTTCTCTGTAGAAGAGATACAGAATGCTCTGAGGAGGATGAAAAACAACAAAGCACCAGGAACCTGCGGGATCACCGTAGAGCTGCTAAAATTCGCAGGACCGACGATGCTACTATGGCTGCACATACTGTTTTCCCTCGTTTGGACAACAGAACTGATTCCACAAGAATGGAAGGAAGGGATAATCCTCCCTCTATGGAAGCGTAAAGGTAGTCGAAGTGATTGCTCCAACTACAGAGGAATCACCCTCCTGTCGGTTCCCGGCAAATTATTTGCCATGACTTTTAGATAGATAGAAGTACCCAGTTCATCCGTAAGTGCCGCTGGATTCAGCAAGCAGGTTTCATGCCGAACATATCCACGACCGAGCAGATCTTCACCGTACGCCAGGTCATCGAGAAAGCTCGTGAGTTCCAGCGTACAGCATACCTCTCCTTTGTTGACTCTAAAGCAGCCTTCGACTCGGTCGACCGTGAGTCTCTCTGGCTGATACTAGAACGAACAGGTCTCCCGGACAAATACTGTCGCCTGTTCAAGGCGCTCTACACTGGTACAAAAAGCTCCGTCCTGGTTAATGGTCGTCGAAGCTCACTGTTCGAAATAAATACCGGTGTACGGCAAGGTTGTGCTGCTGCTCCTGAACTGTTCAACGCGGTGATTGACTATGTCATGGATCGAACCACGAACCGGCTTCCCTTCGGACTAAGGTATGGCGACGGAGTTTTAGCCGATTGCGACTTCGCTGATGATATTGCTCTGATATGCACTTCTGCAGCTGAACTCGAAGAAGCCCTCAACACACTGTCGGAAGAAGCCCTGAAAGTGGGACTACATATTAGCTGGCAGAAAACAAAAATAATGATCGTTGACTCCGCAGGTAACACCGCCAACTCACCAGCATTCAACGTATCAGGGCACACCGTCGAGGTTGTCAAGTCTTTCACCTACCTTAGATCTGTCATCACACGGAAAACGGCTCAGTCGAAACTGAAGTTCAGTCGCGCATCGGAAAAGCCGCATCAATTATGGCACGACTATGCCGTTCAGTGTGGTCAAAGCCCAACATCAGCCGAAAAACAAAAATGCGGATCTACAACACCACCGTAACCCAAGTCCTTCTCTACGGTGCTGAGACCTGGGCGGCTGCTGCTTCAGCTCGTGATGCCATAGACGTGGCCCAAACAAAGTTCTTGAGACGTATTGAAGGGATCAGATGGGACGACTTCGTCTCGAACAGCCAATTGCTGGCACTAACAGATCAGACCCCCAACTCTCGGCAGGTCGCTGCACGAACCCTACGGTGGTTCGGGCCATTGGTCCGCATGCCAGCAGAAACACCCGCCAGCACTCTCTTCAATTTTGATCCCCCCTGCGCATGGCTGGAAGCGCTCCCGCGGTAGGCCCCGGTTCAGATGGAGGGATAGCCGCACCCAGTACCTCTCAATGATCGGTACTGATATACAAGAAGCAGTCACGCTTGCACAAGACCGTTCCGAATGGAGGCGAAGAGTCACGTGTCTCTCTACGCTGGACCACCAGCAGGAGCATTAAGTCAAGTCAAGTAGCCATGTTAATCCTTAATTTATTTACCCTCAGCCATGTTATAATTCTATTAACTGATTCCTTCATGGAAATCTGCAGCAGCTCCGCTGTCGTAGCTGTGCTAATGGCTGTTGCGTCATCAGCAAAAAGTGAAACTGTTTCATTAGTCGGGTTTACCGTTAGTTCATTTATTCTACAGCAAAAATTATTCAGACAATTTGGTAAATCATTAATAAATATCAAGAATAATATAGGACCGAGAACTGATCCTTGCGGAACACCTACTTCAATACGCTTTTTTTTCGGAAGAAAGAATCATTTAGTTGGACATACTGATAACAATTATTTAAAAAACTTCTTAAAAAATTTAATGATTTACCCCGCAAACCATACACCTCACACTTCTTAAGTAGAAGTTCATGATCCACAGTGTCGACAGCTTTCATCAAATCTAAAAATATAGCACCTATTTTAAAAACCTTTATCTAATACCTCATTAATAATAGTTGTCAAATAAATCATCGCCTGTGTTCCGTTGTCCTTTTTCTACGGAACCCAAATTGTGTCTCTATCAGTAACTTATGATCCTCCAAAAAACTCATCATTCTAATACTAAAACACGGGAAATGATGGGTAAAACAGATATCGGTCTATAGTTTCCTGGGTCATTTTGAATACCACCCTTATGAATTGGGGTTATATGGGCAACTTTGAAACAGTCTGGGAATTTTCCTTGGCAAAAACACTCATTAATTAACCCACATAAACTTCAGCTATAACAGGAAAAATATATTTAAATGTTTTTAGAGTAATATGATCGCTACCAGATAAATTACTACGCAACCCATAAATATTTTTTTTTAATTTCATCAACTGTTAGAAGTCTAAGCTGTGAAAGAGATACATCAATCGGGTCCCTCAGTAAGGACTCGAACGTTGGATCACCACTATCAGGTACAACTGACATAGCTAAATCAGATCAATATTCGAAAAATAACTCTGAAATTCATTGCATATGTCCTTTTCAGAATTCAAAGTCTTTCCCATTACACTAACTAATTCATCAGGTACACTATTTATTTTTAATCCAATCACTTCTTTTATTAGTCCCCAGGTTGGCTTAGGGCATTCTTCGACCTCCTTAAACTTTTTCTCAAAATGTTTCTTTTTTTCATTTCTTAAAATTGTATTCAACCTATTTCGATAAATTTTATATAATTGCTTATTTTCTTGTGTCGGGTTAATTATTTGAGCTCTAAACAATTTATCTCTTACATTTATTTGCTTCAAAATCACAGGACTAATCCAAGGTTTTTTACTTGAGTGCTTTCTATTAAACGGTTTCAACATGACTGCTTGACTTATCAAACTGCAACTTTTCATAAAATAAAACAAACTTTGAATTTGCGTCCTGAACTTCGCCTAGAACATCGTACCAATTCACCTTGTCTATATCATTTTTGAGTTTTACCATCGCATTTTTACTGATCACTGGAATCCTTGATTTTTTGCCTTTAACCACCTTCGTGACAGTTCTAAAGCTAGCTGAAACTCCAAAGTGGTCAGATACATCGTTGATAAGAACCCTGGGATGCAGACCATTTTGATGCACACAAAAAATATCTAACATTGAAGAGATGGCCTGGCTTATAGGACATCTCTCGTCCCTTAAGGTAACTATAGAATACTAGAAAATCGGACATGACTCCATCCCTTTCTCTCTGCCCTTTTCCCATCGTCAAATTGATAAAACTCCTTTTAAATTTTGAATCACTTTTTTTTCCTTCCCCTCATGTAATAAATTTGTTGCTTATGCAAGCTACTCTTTTGCACTGCCCCTACTCATGAGTCAAGGATCACTAATGGAAATCATATCTCGATCTTATTTTTTTATCTTTCAGATTTTAAAATACTCAGTAATGTCCTACTTGTATTCTAGCTGTGAGCAGTTGTCAGAGCTCAGTGCCATCTATGCGCAAAGAAAATCCTGTTAAAAGTAAAAAATGCTTAGTTTTTTTATGATATGCTGTCAATTTTTAGGAACTAAAACATTATTGTTACCTAATATTCTTATTTTTAATAACTTAATCTACAGAAATTAATGCTATCTTATTTGTGTTTGCTTGCTGAAGAATAATAGAACCGAATTTGTCTCAAAAGGCATAGTTATCCTTAAATTAGCGATATGACTGAATATCAAGCCTCAGTGCCAGCTATTCACCATGAAAGCAGAAAAACTTAAGAAATAAAAACAAATGCTTTATTTATTTTTTTCTCATATTACTAGAGTAATTAAACTCACAATAAAACGTGACATTTCATGAATAGCGGAAAAGCAGCATGGATAACAATTATTTATATCAACAAAACTACAATTTAAGTCTTAGCCAACGAAACAGTCAAGCGAGAGGCAGCTTTATTCATTCCCTTCCCCTATAAACAACAAGTAGAAAATAGGGAATTTTTTTTATAAGACAGTAGAATGTGGTCCATAAATATAGGATGAAATATTCATCTAAAGTTGTAGTTCACCGTAAAAAAAAAACATCCCTATTGTTCTACTTATTATTTTTGATGGTAAGGCAGTGTGGTCTTCGTCGCTACTTAAGTCCCCTCCCCTCCAAAAAAAACTGCGTCTACCCCTGTTGTTCCTTTCCTTGTGGCCGACACATTATGGGTTCTTTATATTATTTTTTAATTCATACAAGTTATTGCCAATACCCGAAGAACAATTCTTGAAATAATGGGGAAAATGCGAAGCGGGGTATACCCTTTCAGGAGGCTCCTAGTGAAAGAAACAAGGATTGTTGGAAGGGCCACATGCTATTTTGTGCCTCCAGCGCTGATATTAAAAATATTTTCTACTTAAAAATTGACTGAAAGAAAGAGGATGATACAAAGGCTACAGACCCAATTCTTTCCTTCTTTTTTTATACAATTCACAATTTAACCAACTGTTGCACCGAATTAGGATGTTATAGTGAAGTGACTACCCGATTTTATTTCTGATGCATACCATAGTAATGATGTTGTCAGTCCCAGAAAAATTTTTAAATGGTCAATCTTATGTCCATTTTTTGACAACCAAACCATATCTTATGCTTCTATCAGCTCTTAAAGGTTACTGATCAGGCAAAACGGTAAGGTCGATTTTTTTTCACCAAGGAGATAACTGATAGCAGTTAAGAAACACGTGTCAAAAATCGTTGGCTGTTAATTACTGGTTCAAAAACTGAAAAATAATATTCTAGCAGGTTGTAGAGTTAAGTACACTATCTTTACTTATCTTAGAAATCTCCAGTCTTCCCAGTCGAAAAAAAATCCCCCAATGATCTATTTCTGAAACAGGTTTATACCACACCAGTGTACTTGAAGCTCAGCAGCTGGTTAAGCCTAGTTTTCTGTATCATAGTCGAGATGAGTCTACATTTAATTATGCTGATTATATTTTGAATTTAACCTGTTGAAGAGGTTTCTTATGTGCTGAAGAATTTATATGAAAATTTGTTTTTTTATTCAATGAAATGCTTCATTCTTTCGGCTTCCATTCAATGTAACTACAACATAGTTTCTTGTTTTCCATCGTTAAAGAAGTAATATCGTCCCAGGTGTAAAACTAGATAACAAGACAGTAAGAACTTTATCTAGCATAGTGAATCTACAGTATAGGGCTACCTATTGGTTATGACGTTAAGTTGACGCGTACTTTCTTAGTATATAACCTGCTAGCACCACATATACTTAGTATATGTGGTGTGTTACACCATATACTAGCGCTCTCTCGACTTTGGACTCTTTTATCAGATAATAAAAGTAAAATATGTTGCTTTTTCTGATTTTGTAAATTTACCTTATGCTTACCTTCCTAGCAGAGCCATTATTGGGGATGGTAATGGCCGGGGTAAAATCAATTAAAGCCCCCCCCCAACTCAAATATAAATAAAAAAAGCCATATTAAAGTAAAAATTGGATCAGAATGGGCATTTCCTCTACCACAGTACCCCCCCAAGTCACAGTATGCACACGCACCCCCAGTAGTTAGGAAAAGAGGCACGGGCATATATTTCGACAGGTTTTACATTTTTTTGTTAATAATCCTACCAATGCATCAATTTGTCTTAAACTTTTTATATTAATTTCAATGCACAAATCTAAAAGTCATGTTGAGCATTGCGATAAATGGTGTAAAAAGAGTCGTTAGGTGTCTATAGCGTTGCCTATAGTAAAGGCCATACGGCTCCAATGTTTTGTTATTTTGTTATTTTTTTTCCACATGCACTTCATATGGAAGGGGTTGTGATTTCCAGATAGAAATTCTGTTTTTTGAGGAGGACACAGCCCTTAGGGCAAGGGTTGTAAGTTATGCCTGGGGGCATATAAGGTTTTTATAGAAAGCTGTGTCATAGAAACTTCAAAAAGGAATCGTTCAATTGGAAATTCAAAGGGCTAGTGCCCTTTTTAATAGTCGAAAGTTATTGGAGGGCAACTAACCCCCTCTCACGCCCACCTTTTCCCCAAACACATCCAATCAAATTTTGAGATAGCCATTTTTATTCAACGTTGTTGAAAATTCAGGAAATTAGGTCTTTGAAGATAACAACCTCCCCCCCCCCCCACGGCCCTCAGGGCAAGGGTTGTAAGTTATGCCCTGGGGGCATATAAGGTTTTTATAGAAAGCGTTGTCATAGAAATTTCAGAAAAGGCTCATTCGATTGGAAGTTTAAACGGATAGTTCCTTTTAATAGTCGAAAGTGATTGGAAGGCAACTAACACCCCTTCCACCCCACCATTTCCCAAACCCATCCAATCAAAATTTTGATAGAGCTATTTTGTTCAATGTAGTTAAAAGTTCTGGAAATGATATGTTTGAGCAGGACACTCCCCCACAGTCTTCAGGGAAAGGGTTATAAGTTACGCTCTGGGGCATATATGGTTCTTGTGGAAGGAATGCTCGTATAGACTTCAGAGAGGGCTCATTTGATTGGAAATTGAAAGTTCTAGCTCACTTATTAAGCGTCAAAAGATATCGGAGGGTAACCAGCTCCCCCCCCCTCCGAAACCCTTTTTTCCCAAATACATCCGATAAAAATTTTGAGATAGCGATTTTGTTAAAAATAGTTCAAAGATCATACAACAAAATTCCGGTGTCACCCCCCCCCCACCCCGTGCCCGGGACAGGCGTTGTAAGTTATGCCCTGGGGGCATATATGGGTCTTATGGAAGGGATGCTCGAATTAACTTCAAAAAGGGGGCTCATTTGATTGGAAATTGAAAGTTCTAGTTCCCTTTTTAAGGGTCAAAAAAGATTGGAGCAATAGTCCTTTATCCGATCCCCGTTTGCTACTCGAAGTTTTTGTGGAACGTAGACAGGAGGCCATTGACTTTCGCTTGAGTTTTCAATCAGAGTCTTAGCAATCTCCAAAGGACATCCAAAATCGGATAGAGACTTTTTAGATTCCTTTAAAAAGAAAAATCCATTGAGATCCTTAGAACAATATTTAATAAAATAAAACTCGTTTGAACCAATCCTGCTATTTGCAAAAAGCTCAGTCTAAAAAAAAATTGATAAGGAATAAATATAGTACAAGGAAACCGAGCGTCACTCGTTCCCTGGTACTTGGCACGCGGCTGGCTTAAGATTAATGAGAACTTCTTTTTCAGTTTTTTCCAAGTAATTGATTGTGCTTTGATTATATTATTGCATAATTCGTTAACATTCTATACCATTGAAGAAATATTTTCGTGGGTTGTGATAGAAAAATTAGTATTTGAATCAAACGCGTTCTTATTAATCGAAAACAAAACCTGGCCTTCTCAATAAATCAGATATGAATGGCCTAGGTTTATTTCCCTACTGTTATTTCTTACATTTGAACCGGATGCCGTGATTTCTCTAATATACATATTAATCGAATTGTATTTTAATGCTGATTTTGAATATCTTTGAATTATTTCATTTAATTTAATCCATCAAAAGTTATGAGGAATTAAGAATTATTGAACTAAAAATTCTGACGTTTCAGAGCTTTGTTTCCACGGCGCAATTATATCTGACTTCAGAGACACGGATACCTATAGGCTAACAGGGATTAGAAACTTTTCCTAAATTGTGGCGATGACAACTTTTGGTGTTTGTAGGGATGAAAAACGTGGCTTCTTCTTTCTCGGGCTATCTGGAGATCTGATTCCCTTGGGAGCGCTACCTTGGAGACATGCGAACTAATGGCCTATTATCAGACTAGATCCAGACATATAAAATGAAATAAAACACAGATAAAAAGACAATAGATTTATTGAACTTACATACTTAGTTGTACAGCAACGGGTCACTTCAATGACAATAATGGTGACCGAGATGAAAGAGTTAAAACTTCTATCTCAATGGATCTTCTCAAATCTGACTCATGAATACCTCCTAATCCGACTTACGAAGAATCTCTAAAAGCACATCTACCCCACTACCAAACGCAGTTCTTTCGTCCTGCGCTGTAAGGACTGGCTTGCCATTGGCTCACGTGGCCCAAGGACGCAAATCCTCGTCCAATAATCTCTTTAAGATATTTCAGATGATTCAGGCGTTCACACGTTTTTTTGCCATTTAAACTTCCTTTGAAATATCGTACGTAGCATTTTTTTGCTACTAATTATCTTAGCGAAATTCGAACGACATGCGCCGTTGTTTGACTGAAGCTAGAATGCAATTTATCTTTTTTGCTGACTAAAAATTTAGACTCTTGGAAGCGGTATTTGAACTCAATTAGGGGACGTTTAATTTCTGCCCGAATCATCTTTAGAAGGAAAGAATCTTGTATTTTAAATATATCGCCTTTTACTCCTGGTACACATCACCCTTCCCATCAATTAATGACGTCCCGTCATTAGTAACTGCTCATTAGGAATGCTTAAAATTTCTTTCTATTATTTTTCTTATTTTATTCTACATCCCTATCTAAAATTCATCTACCAGACTAAGATTATTTATGGTTCTAGGTTAGCTACTATACTAAGGATTTTTTTTTCTATATCTAACACTGGTTACTTTTACATTCCCACAAGGTTGGGGCTATTCTACTTTTAAATTAGTTTTTTTTTGATTTTGCTGTCTATATGACGTACTACATACTATCTATCTACGCTACATTAAATGAATAGCTAGACAACGCTACACATAACTATCTGGATATCTAACACTACATACAAAAACGATTTAAAACACACAATATTGTGTTTACCATGTTCACTGGTAATTTTAAAATACTTTCACTATTAAGATTTTTGAATTGTTAAAGTTATTAGGAAGTAACACATGTAGATTCACATCTATTCATCACCTTCGTGTCCTTATTGTACTACACCCTTCTGTTGTAAATTATTGTCCTTCACTCTCTTTGTCTTGGCAAAAATTTTGAAGCATTTACCTTATGGTGTCTTCATGGAACAGTTCGAGTCTAGTTGTCTTTACACGACAAGTTTTCCCTAATAGTCAACTGGGAAATGACCGTTTAAATATCGTTTCTAATAGTCAACTGGGAAATGATGCTTCCCACTATAGGTGTTGGTGTTTTTCTTCTCAGCATATCATTTTTAGGATTTTTGAGGCACATAGAGGATGTATTCTCGCGTAAAATTGTTCATTTTGTGCCTTTTGAAACGGGTTGTCGTCATACTATAGTGACTCTCTTAATATATTGTATTTAAGTTCAACTTCAAACATCTTCAAATATCGTTCAACTTCAAATGTCGTTAAATATCGTTTTATCTTGTATTGATCGATGGGGTTCTCAGAATTAAAATTCAAATTGTCTCTAACTTCAGCTTCAAATATCTTCAAATGTCTTTAAGTATCATTTAACTTCAAATATCGTTAAATATCGTTTATCTTGTTCTGATCGATGGGGTTCTCAGAATTAAACTTCAAATTGTCTTTAACTTCAGCTTCAAATATCTTCAAATTTAAATATCATTTAACTTCAAATATCGTTAAATATCGTTTAGCTTCAAATATCATCACTATACTCTCAAATTATTCTGGGGTCCATAGTGAATATCAAAGGCGATATCTACGTATTTATATCTTGTACTGACCGATGGGTTTCTCAGCATTTATGTGATTATATAGTTCGTTAAAGCACTTGATACTGAGGTTCAAATATAGTGTTACCTGATACGTAATGTGGTTCATGGTCGAAGAAACAACGATCAAGGGTAACTGTTGTTCTCGTAGACGAAGTTGGGATGAAAGTTGCCTGGAGTTATGGTGAGTACTCTTCGTTGGTTGAGATATGATGAAAATAGATGCTACTGGGTCGTATTGTAATACTCAATGACCAATGTGTCCATTTACTTTCCTGTAATAAAAACAACGCGGCAGAATCACATGTTCTTTGAAGTAAATACACATACAATAATTCACGCATTAATTGGGTTATAATTTCTTAGCTATGAGACAGAATTAAATAAATACACTAATATTAGTACTCTCAACAAAAATCCAAAAATTTAAAATAGAGACGTCTTCAAATTTGTTTTGAGAACGGAAATATCGATATTAAATAAACATAATTTAGCCTACATTATTAAGTTTGAGGTCTAATTTTACAACTTATTTCTTGCCTGCATTGTTCACGCAAGTCCGTGCTGTATAAGAAACGCATGTTGCAGCGTCATAACCACACGGTTTTACGCAAACGATACTACAATGAGGGAACAAGACATAACAATGACGAATGGTGATCTCAATATCCACTCGTTTTCTGATGTCTTCCCTATTTCTAGGCTTAGACGTTCTCATTGGGTTCCGGGTTTAACGGCTGAAATGCAGAGGTTCTTAGTCTCAGGATTTTTCCGTAATTGCAAGTCAACATTGGTGCCTCATATTCGCCTTTCGAATAAGGTCATTAGATGCAGGCTTCCAAGCTTGCCTGCGTAGATTCCAGGTGATGCTTGGCAAAGAATATAAGCGTAATGAAAAACTGACATCAATATCTTTTTAGAAGGCTATTGTTTGAGCAAACTCTTCAGCACTAAATAAATAAATATGATATTAAAGTTTTATTAGAATCTGTTAAGCGAAAAACACCTTCACATTAATAGGGAATTCCTTGTGGGTTTTACTTAGTCGCCATTGGACATACACAGGGTTTCAATCTATGTATCTTAACTGATCAAATGGTTTTAAAATTTTACGTATTATTATTGAGATATAATTCCACATCCGCCGTGAAATTCTACATATAAACGTACCAATAGGTTGTTTGGTTATAGTTACCAATAGTTGGCTATTGGTACATATATTACTCGAGTAAGAAGCACATGAATGAGCAATGTGTAGGCCTAAAATAATTATAATCTGCACTAAGATAAAATATTTCATATAATTAGACGCTTCTGTACTGGTAATTTCTTGTTTTGGATAATATCCATCTTAGTTAGGACATGGGTAGATTTTTCATAGAAAATCCGAGGGAGACCTGAGTCAGTATAGGTAAGATATAACGTGACTGACTTGCGAAAATATGTCACAAAAATTAGAGCACAAGATATGTCATAGATAAACCAATGAAATTAAAGAACATTTTTGTCACAGAACTATAGAACAGTGATCTCTCTGTTATTGTATACGTCATAGATATAAACTAATGAAATTAAATTTTTTCGCCAAGGAGCTAAAGACATTAATGTCTCTGTTTCTCTTTGGAAGTAATGTTTAACACAGAGCTGTAGGACAGCATACGTCATAGATATAATATAATGAAATTAAAAGCAGCTTTTTTTTCGCCTCGGAGCTATAAGAAAGTAAACTCTCTAGTTCTCTTTCAAAGCATTCAGATCCAAAAACGAAAACCTAGCTCACTGAAGTTTCTATTCAACCTTTAAGTATTGCTTTGACTGGCCCTGATTGGCATAAAAATACTAATTTCTTACACTTGAAGGACTGAGAAATATCTCTTCCTACGATCGTTTACAAAAAAAATTACAAAAAACAATCATGGGCCTTGAGTTCCTCCCCGGGCTTCCCACAAGACGTGGTCCAACACCACTTGTCGTTCTCAGTCGACCACGAGCTTCCTACCTTTGGTTATTTTCTGTTCCCACCTTTCTCTCTGATCACCAATGTTTTGAGATCACTCGTATATTATTATTTTTTTTTTTTCATTAATGTTGACTTGGTTAACTTTACTTGCATACTGTTAAATTTATTATGGTGTTAAATTTATTATCTTTGAAATTTGTCTTTACATTAATTAGGAATATTTCCATCTGTCAGGTTTTTTAACCGTTCTACCTGACTGTGTCGTTATTTTCTCCTCTGTTTCTTGTGGTTTTTTCTTTTTCGGTTTTTCTAGCGAAATAAGGTCCAACTTTTGTATTGTTTTTTCAAAAATTCTTGCCTTTTAATTTCGTTTGTTTCCCGTGTGCGGCTGATGAGGTCGGCCTTGATTTCCCTATTTCTTTAGCTACTATATGGTCTGATTCGCCGTCAGACTCTTCGGAACTGGTTACCGACGAATCCGAATTGGAACTTTTAGAGGTGGCACTTTTTGTGGTATCACCTGCCATTCCTTCGTAAATTTCTACTCCCCTGGAAGTAGAAGGTTTATTCCCTAAGTCCTCGTTTTGAGTCCTAAACTCGAGAGATTTGAAAGATTCTTGAGAGCTTTGGGAGGAATCAAAAGTTTTTGCGGGGTTCCTGCATTGTTTGAATGCCATGTCCTCAGGGGGATGGGGCATTTTTTGCACTAGGGTTTCCCTCCATGAAGTCCATTGTTTAGGTTTGGCCTTGGATACAGTTATATCATGATATTGACCTTGCTGGTCATCCTTTGGAGTTTTATTCCCGGGCAATGTACTTTGACTCGTTTTTATGGGAAAATTTATTAAATCCATAGCTTCTCGCAGGTTTGTTTTAGTTAAATCTTTGGGAGGAGTTTTCTTTACAGTAATACCGGGGGTTTCTACAGCTCTGTTTAATTCTTCCTGCAATGACAGGGGCCTTTCTATTGGTGTTGCAGGAGAAACCAAATCGTCTGGAAATTTTTGGGGGGGACATGGGGTCGAAATTCTATCGGGGAAGAATTGGGTTTTTGGAGATATTGTATAATCTAAATCTCCTGCGCTTGCCGATGAATAACTTTTTGGACTTTTGGGCGTTTTTATTTCGGAAAAAATCCTGGTATTAGGGATTTTTTCTTAGAAACAACTAGATTTTCCATTGCTAGAAATTCTTCAAAGTTTTGTTCATCACTGTCATTCTCGAAATAGTCTTGCTTGAAATTAAAGGGTTTTAGCTCTGCCAATCTTGACCTAGGGGGCTCATTTTCTGAATCTGACGAATCAGTAGAAGAGGGATGTGATACCCATCTCTCTGGAAATTTGGCTCTTTTTATTCGGCTAACATGTGCCTTGTAAGTTCTTCCACTATCGGGTTTTTCATTTTAAAAGTATATTCGTTATCGTACTTTTTGACTATTCTGTACGGTCCAGAATATTTGTTGGAAAGGTTTTTTCCTTCCGTTTTCGCCTCGTTCTTTAGGTAAACGAAGTCTCCTACTTTGAAATCTATATTCCCATTAACTTTGGGTTGGTTTCTTAGTTCTTGGTTTTTTTACATTTTTCCAGCTCTTACCTAACTATTTTTATAAGTTTTCCTCATCCTATTTATGAATTCTTGTTTATAATCTTCTGAGCTATTATAATACTGCCGAGATTCAATAATCTCATCATAAGGGATTCTAAAATCACGACCAAAAAGTAAATAAAATGGATTGTCTCTGGTTGTTTCGGAATAAGCAGTGTTGATTACCATAGTTAAATAAGGTAAGAATTTATCCCAGTCGCTCCTATTGTCTTTCGTATAAATACTTAGAACGTTCGAAAATATTTTATGCCTGTTTTCTATTTTGCCATTAGCTTGTGGATGGTACGGCGCTGTCACCATTTTCTCTATATTAAGGAAACTCATTAAATCTTTCGTTACTTTTTAAACGAGATTGCTCCCGTTGTCGCTCAAAATTTTATTAGGAATGCCAAATTGTAAAAATAATTTTGCTAATGCCTTACTTGTGGCATAAGCACCCTGACTTTTTAATACTTTTGCAAAAGTAAATCCGGAAAAATGATCTATAACCGAAAGAATACAAGTATTACCTCTGCTAGAAACAGGTAAGCCTCCACTTGTCCCGTATAGGTCAAATGAGATAATATCGAAGGGGTACTTTGCTACCGGGACCCTTCCCATTGGAAGATTTGGATAAGCTGGGGGGATTTTTCTCAAATTACATGCTTCGCATGTACTTACAAATTCTTTAAGTTTTGTCAGTGCAGATTGTACGTAAAAGTATTGTTTTAACTTATGGAACGTTTTCATAACTCCCTAAAATGTCCACCCGTGTCCGAATGAAAATATTCAAATGCAGGCCCTATCAAGTTTGTGGTAACACAGGTATTATTGAGGTTTGGTTTCTATTTGTCTCAGCAGTCACAATTCTACACAGTATTTCTTCATCAAGATCATAGTAAAAATTATCTATCTCTTTTCTAAGAGTTTTGAATTTATCCGGTAACGCCTTATCATTCACAAAATAATCAATTAGTGCTACACACATTTCGTCTTTTTTTGCTTTCTTTTTTATATTTTCCAAGGACAAAGGACAATAGTTAATCTTACTTTCTTTTACTGTGTCTTTGATTTTGTTTTTCTTACGTTTGTGTTTGCTTTTAGCATTAATAGCATTAATTTCATTTTCTTCAGTTTCCGACGGACTATTTTCTGGGTACCTGCTCAAAAAGTCACAAGCTGCGTTTTGTTTGCCTTTGAAATGTTCAAATTCATAATCTTGGTCTTGGATTTTCATAATCCATCTAGCTAGAATGCCCGTGGGATTTTAAATGTGCGCAGGTACTGCAAGCTTTTATGGTCTGATCGTAATATAAATTTTCTACCAATTAAATAATGTCTAAATTTGTCCAAGTGGTAGATAATAGATAACAATTCTAAGTTTGTGGCGGAATAACTACTTTCGCCTTTTGATAAAGTTTTACCTGAATAGCAAATAACTTTTTCTATTTGTTTGGATGTTCCCTGTAGAGGGTTAGGGTTTTCTACCGGGATTATTTGCGAAAGGATAGCGCCTATGCCTTTTGAACTAGCATCAGTGGTAACCACAAATTTTCTATTTTCGAAATCAGGGAGTGACAAAATTGGTTCAGAAGTGAGTGCCTTTTTGAGACGGTCTAGGGAAGTTTGAGCTTCCTGGGACCAGGTAACAAAATGGGAGTTTCCTTTGGTTAATTCCGTGAGGGGTTTCGCAATTTGAGCATAATTGCGTACGAATTTTCTAAAGTAGCCGGTAAGTCCTAAAATTCCCCTAATTATTTCATAGTTCTGGGGGGCTTGAGGTTTTCAACACATTTTATTTTATCAGGGTCTGGGGATATCTCTCCCTGGGTTACTACTACTCCTAAAAATTTAATTTTAGATTGAAATAAATTTACTTTCTCAGGCCGGCATTTTAAATTGCCTTGCCTGAACTTCTCGAACACCTTAGCTAACGTTGCCAAGTGTTGTTCAGTGTTTTCCCCCACGCATATAATATCGTCAACAAAATGAATTATATTCTTTAATCCTCTTAACAGGTGCAATAGGGGTCTACATAGCGCGCTTGAACTTGTTTTAAACCCAAATGGTACCCTTAAGTATTCATAAGAACCATATTCGGATGCTGAAAATGCAGTTTTATGGACATCCTTTTCGGCTATTTTCACTTGGTGGTAGCCTTGGGTAAGGTCCAAAGAAGTAAAAATTTTGTTTTTGCTTGAAATTGAGTCAAGAATTTCGTCTATTCTTGGTAGAGGAAATTTATCACTAGCTACTTGTTTGTTGAGAGCCCTATCATCTACTACGAGTCTAAGATCTCCATTCTTTTTTGGTACTAAGATCACTGGTGCACTTATACTTGGGCGTATAATTTCGTTTTTTTCTAATTCATGGATTTTATTTTTAACCACTCTTTGTGCTTATATTGCACACGATATGGCTGTTTTGCTACGGGATTACCAGTCGTCAAAATTGAATGTTTCGTAAAATGGTATTAGCCCTATGTCATCTTCAGATGCAGAAAATACATCCTTAAAATTCCATAATAATTCGCATAATTTTTTCTTAAGTTCCATATGCGTTATATGATCCATATTAAATTTGTTTAAAAATTGCGATTTAGTCAAGGGGTATTCGTTATTTGAAGTTTTAATACCGTTAACTAGGTTTCTTTTAGAATTTTCCCATCTATTTAAATCATTTTCCGTTAAAACCTGGATTTGAACTAGACACGTCCCCTTTTTAATTGTAATTGTATCATTTTCATGGTTATTGGTTACGCAAATTAAACCTTCCCCTTTGTCATAAGATATAATCTGTTCCTCGCAAAATAGATTTTCGGGTATTTCAGACGGTGTCGCAAACCATATTTCTGATTTGCTAACCACTGGCTCGATCATCTGTGATATTTGAATTTTTTGCATCGTTTTTGGGAGGGACTTTTGTTTTCCTTATCGTAAATCCGTAATATTTCTCTTCATTTTCATGGTTTATTAGATTCATACTGGCGCTATGCTGGGCCATTGCGGCATCTTGCGGCGTCACGTTGGGTTTTACTATGTTTTTCCACAATTCCACTATTTTTTTAATTTCGTTTGACCTGTACTGTCGCATATTTCCTATTTTTATTTTCGCAGGTTCAATACTTTTATTATTTAAATTTACTTCATTTCTGCGATATCTCTCAGGGTAATTGAACAAATTTCCAATTATGCCATGTATTTGCGAGACATGAGGTTCATAATACTTCGACATTATACCACTAGAAATTTTGTTTACTGTTATGTTGTCTTCGTAACCTCTGTTACGATTTCTTAAGGTAGAAATTTCTTCCCCTACCTTAGCTTGGTAGACAAGCCTCTCCTTAGCCACGTCTAATAGTATTTTGTTAGACCTTAGAAAATTTGCTCCTATTATAGCCTCATATGGGAAATTATCACATATAATAAAATTTGTCATGAATGTTCTATTGTCTCTTTTTAAGTTTAGGCAAAATGACCCTTTTGCATTTAATTTATGACCTGTAACACTTGTTAAATTGGGATTATTAGGGTTCCTTTGTCGCCTAATGTGCAGAGGCAACATATTAAATACGCAAGAGTTTATGATATTTACAGTAGCTCCGCTGTCAACTAAGGCCGTAAAGTAAACGTTTTATACACAAAAATCATTAAATATAGGTAACTTGTTAATAATATCACTACAAGAAGGCACTAATATTGTCTTGGACCTATTAAATATTCCTGGCACCCTCTGGGTCCAATTTATGTTTCTGAGGGGCCCGAAACGTTTCCCTGAGGATTTATTTCATGTGTTGGTGCCCGTAATAGATATTCAGACGTATTGGGTTCCGTAGGCATATTTAAATGATTTACGTCTGTCTGTCTTCTCCATGTATTATTATGGTAACGTGGATGTTTCGTGTCAGTGCCGTTTGCTGGCGTTGACTGCCAATACCGTTGGCTTACAAAATTTTCATTTCTTGTCGGCAAATTTTCGTGATTTCTATATGGCATTCTTGCATTATATTGGCCTTGGCGAGTATTTGGGTTTTCAAATCGGTAATTAGTTTGACTGTTGGGGGGAGGGGTATAAAAATTTTGTTGGTACGCATTATAAGGTACTGATTGGTGCAATTCTCCCTGGCTATAGCCTATTGCACGACCAGTGCTAAAATTTGTTTTTCTGAACAAATGGTTGCGGTAATTTTGTGTATTACCGACAGCAATTCTTGGTATAGGATTGTTGATATAGTGGCACTCTCTTGCGATATGGCCAACACGATTACAATTATGGCACCTTATTATTGTAGGGTTATTTCCGTAATTAGATTGTTTAATAGGCTGAAAGCGTGCTGTTTTCTGCCTAGCGGGTTCTGGCGTTTTGTTTCTTTTTGGCACTGGGGAGTCATCCCTTGAAAAGAAATTGGGGGATGCCTGATCGCCCTTGAAGATTAGGTTCGCGTTTGAGTCGCCTAGGTTATTTATTTTTGCTTTATTATGATTAGCAACCATTTTGTCAACTTCGATTAGTCGCTCTACCTCTTGGACTGCGAGATCCAGCGTCTGAATATTTTTGGATATTACCACCCGATATAGTTTTGGGGGTAGCCCTTGCAAAAAGGTATTTAGTATGACTTTTTCATACAGTTGCCCAGAACCACTTCCGTATTTTGCCTTCTACAGAAATGTGTATGTTATCAAGATATTCCCTTATATTCTCTGAAAAATCAAAGCTTACTACTCCGTGTTTTAATTTATTTATAGAACTGGTTTCTATAAATCTCTCTTTGAATGCTTTTAACAAGTCATCAACCGTATTTATTGGCAAGTTGGCGTTATTGCCTATGGTATGTTCGACCTGTTTTAGAAAAGTTAAGGCCTGGCCTTTTAATCGTAGTAGAAGCATGTCTTTTAACGCTCCAACGTCTGTTTTGTTAGTTGTACAAACTGGGTCAATTGGATATTAAATTCGTCAATATCTGACTGACCATTGTACTCTGGTATAGATTTTGCTATCTCTATATTTTTTGCGACTAACTTTTGCACTATTAATAACTCACTGAGTTCTTCCATTTTTTTTGAATTAATTAAAAATAAATTTATTTTTTTTTCTTACCCTATTTTGGGGGAGGCTATTATCTCCTATGAGATATAATGGTTTTCCTGTCATAGCTTAGTGGCAATAGGCCTAATCAATTTACTTATATGTCTGTATCTCTCCTACAATTAAATTTGAATTACAAGGTTTAAATAGCCTAACTAGTTCGCAGTTTTCCTCCAATTTCCGACACGCGCCATTTGTACCATTGAAGAAATATTTTCGTGGGTTGTGATAGAAAAATTAGTATTTGAATCAAACGCGTTCTTATTAATCGAAAACAAAACCTGGCCTTCTCAATAAATCAGATATGAATGGCCTAGGTTTATTTCCCTACTGTTATTTGTTACATTTGAACCGGATGCCGTGATTTCTCTAATATACATATTAATCGAATTGTATTTTAATGCTGATTTTGAATATCTTTGAATTATTTCATTTAATTTAATCCATCAAAAGTTATGAGGAATTAAGAATTATTGAACTAGAAATTATGACGTTTCAGAGCTTTGTTTCCACGGCGCAATTATATCTGACTTCAGAGACACGGATAACATATAGGCTAACAGGGGTTAGAAACTTTTCCTAAATTGTGGCGATGATAACTTTTGGTGTTTGTAGGGATGAAAAACGTGGCTTCTTCTTCTCGGGCTATCTGGAGATCTGATTTCCTTGGGAGCGCTACCTTGGAGACATGCGAACTAATGGCCTATTATCAGACTAGATCCAGACATATAAAATGAAATAAACACAGATAAAAAAGACAATAGATTTATTGAACTTACATACTTAGTTGTACAGCAACGGGTCACTTCAATGACAATAATGGTGACCGTGATGAAAGAGTTAAAACTTCTATCTCAATGGATCTTCTCAAATCTGACTTATGAATACCTCCTAATCCGACTTACGAATAATCTCTAAAAGCACATCTACCCACTACCAAACGCAGTTCTTTCGTCCTGCGCTGTAATGACTGGCTTGCCATTGGCTCACGTGGCCCAAGGACGCAAATCCTCGTCCAATAATCTCTTTAAGATATTTCAGATGATTCAGGCGTTCACACGGTTTTTTTTTTTGCCATTTAAACTTCCTTTGAAATATCGTACGTAGCATTTTTTTGCTACTAATTATCTTAGCGAAATTCGAACGACTAGCGCCGTTGTTTGACTGAAGCTAGAATGCAATTTATCTTTTTGCTGATTAAAAATTTAGACTCTTGGAAGCGGTATTTGAACTCAATTAGGGGACATTTAATTTCTGCCCGAATCATCTTTAGAAGGAAAGAATCTTGTATTTTAAATATATCGCCTTTTACTCTGGTACAATTCAGTAAAAAAAACATCCAACAAATCGTGCTATTTGCAATGAATGCTAAAAAGAGGTTTAATACTTAAAGATACTAGCTACCTAGTATATTGTACACTTAACTACCTAGGATTTTTGGCACACTCCAGCATTCAAAATTGAGCAATTAAAGACGAGTCCTAAACTACCTAAGATATCAAAATAAAAAATATTTTACACACCCTTCCTTAGGTATATTCACACCTGAAAAACTACTATTTGCAACAATTTTTCTTTCGAGTTAGCGAAAATTACAAACATTTCTGTAGAGTGCCACAGTTTTGTTGATCTTACCACATTAGGCCATGAATTTAGGTAGAACTAATCGTTTAAATTAAACAAAGGTTTACATCCAATAAAAACTCAAATATTAACAGTCTCTCGATTCCCTAGCAATTTTGAGTGGTGATTTTTTCATTTATGCTTCTATTGAATTCTATTAATATATCCAACTGTCCAGGCTCTGCTCTCCGTTGGGGGTTAGTATTTTTTGCAGATTCAAGTGAATTAAATAAAACAGTTCCTTAAGACATCTATACTTCTAAGCAAAATTATGCCTTCTTGAGCTTTTTGGTCCAATCATTTTTTATTTTCACTGTCCTATGTGACAGAAAAGAAAAAATTAAGATTGAAAATAGATGTTATCAATAAGAAAAAAAAAATCGAAAATAGCGGAACATATACAGCAACAAACAGGCGCCTTAAATTATAAATAGCAAGGATCAGAGAGATAGTAAAAAGTCATATGCCTGCAAAGAAAAGTTATAAATCTCGTGCGAAAAAATCATTGTTTCTATCTTAACAATCTTACCTTCTATGCAAAAGCATAGAATCTTTTTTTGCTATGGGGTAATGGAACATAAATCAAAACGGTTTCCAGAATGAAGGGTGATATTTCAGAGTAAAGTATGCAGGAATTAAGGTGGAATAGAAGGTAAGATTGTGGATATGGAAACGAACATTTTTCACAGTAGATTTATAAATATTTTCTTCCAACTCATGCAAAAGTATAGCATTTTTTTTAGTTACGGAGTAATGGAAAAAAAATTTTTCAAAACGATGGACCGAGGTTCAAATCATATATATAATCACAAAATAAACATAATATAATCAAGATTGTATGTATATATATATATATATCAAATATATATATATATATATATATTATATATATATATATATATATATATATATATATATATATATATATATATATATATATATATATATATATATATATATATATATATATATATATATATATATATATATATATATATATATATATATATATATATATATATATATATATATATATATATATATATATATATATATATATATATATATATAAGTTTGCTGAAGTTAAGTTCTTGCTAAGAATATTCACTCATTCAAAAAAAAAAAAATAATAATTAAATAAGTTGTGAACACTCGTGAACGAGTATTACTGAATAAGCAGCTAATGAATATTTTTATGTTTCCAGGGTACATTACTTACAGATAGTAGATGGCTCACAAAATTTAATATTGGTGAAAGTGATTTCTTATTTCAGGATTCAGGTTATAGACTTGTGTTAAGACCTAATCATTTGATGCTAGAGGTAATTTTATTCCTTAAATATGTCAGCCATCTTTCTAAATTCTCAGCCATTTCTTCCTCAGAAATACCACATGCATAATTCACACATGTGAATTGCAATTCATGCCAATAAACTCAATTTTGACGATTTTAATCCTTAAGATTGCTCTTCTAAACAAAAACTCAAAAGCTCAAACTTCGAGTAGCAAACGGAGATCGAAAAAGGACTATTGCTTTCGGGAGAAATATATACATGTTAGTAAATGTTATATGTGCTTTATAATGGCATCAGATAACGTTCACATGGACCTAGACAGTTTTGTCATTAATCCTGGATTTTTTTTATATTTTTTTTTCGGTCTTTTTTTTATTCCTGAACCTGATTGTTAGTCATTTTTAGTTTCATATTTACATTTGAGGATAATAAAATTGATATAGTAAGTGCTTACCTCTGATTTTTAAGTTGTAGAAACAGACTTTAAAGTGTTTTTGGATTTCTCTGCGTTTTAGTGTCTGGACCAATAATAAAACTGCGCAAGGGCTTTTGCCTTTATTCCTATTAGTTTCAATATATATTCATAATTATTTTGTTTTCTATAGTATATGAAAAATTTGTTCACTAATAAAATTGTATGTGAATAAATATCAATATTTTATTATTTATTCATTTTCATTATCTAATTACAATTTTTTTTGTTTACAATGCCCAAATAATAATTTTTTAGTCTAGCATTACAAAGCCCAAAGCAATTATTGAACAATATGCTGTTTTCAGTATAAAATTTTCACTGCTAGGAATGACATTTAATGCCAGAAATAAGTTTGTCATGTAATTTATGCTCAGCCGAATTATTCTCTCTGATATATAGAACATATGTGATAATGAGAATGTGCAACATTCGTCTTGTTGTAAATATTTTTCATATGTCAAGAGGGTTTTCATTCTGCTAAACTTCTTTACAAGCTCATATCCATTTTTTAAACTTGCATAAATAATTTTGATGAAAAAAAAGGAATTTTTTTTTTGTAAAAAGCCATTTACAGAAAACTGTGCTAAACTTAATGTAACTAAATGATAGTGTTTAGTATTCCTAACGATATGAACAACAATTTAAGTCCTTTCCTAAGCCTTTTGATGCAAACAAAAAATGTCTAACATTGAAGGGATTGCCTGGCTTCACGAAACTTTCTCGTCCCCTAAGATAACTATAAAATCCTAGAAATTCGGAAATGGCTCCATGCCTCTTTCTCTGCCCTTTTCCCGTCGTTTTAAAAACTCCTTAATATTTTGAATGACTTCTTTTTTTTGTCCTTCTTTTCATGTAATAAATTTCTTGCTTATGCTGGCTCTTCTTTTGCATTGCCCCTACTCATCAGTCAAGGATCACTTCAATAGAAAGAATCATATCTCGATCTTATTTTCCCTTTCTTTCAGATTTAAATATACTCAGTAGGGCCCTACTTGTTTTCTAGCTGTGAGCGGTTATCAAACCTCAGTGCCGTCTATATGTGCAAAAGAAAAATCATGTAAAAATTAAAAAAATGCTTAGTTTTTTATGATATGATGCTGTCAATTTTCAGGAACTAAAACATTATTGTTACCTAATATTCTTATTTCTAGTGGTTTGATCTAAAGAAATTAATAATCTAAAGAGAAATTTGATCTAAAGAAAAAAAAATATCCCATTTTTCTACTTATTGTTTTTGATGGAAAGGCTGTGTGGTCTTCGTCGCTATTTACCCCCCCCCTCCCCCCCCCCAAAAAAAAAACAAACCTGAGTCTACCCCTGTTGTTCCTTTCCTTGTGGCTGACACGTTATGAGTTGTTTACATTACTTTTAATTCACACAAGTTATAGCCAATACCTGAAGGACAATTCTTGGAATAATGAGGAAAAATTGTGGAAAAAAAAAACTGTTCGCAGGTTACTGATCAGGCAAAACGGCAAGGTCAATTTTTTTCACCAAGGAGATAACTCTTAGCAGTTAAGAAACGCGTGTCACAAATCGTCGGCTGTTAATTACTGGTTAAAAAACTGAAAATAATATTCTAGGAGGCTGTAGAGTCAACTAAACTTTGTTTACTTATCTTAAAAATTTGTGGAAACAACACAGTCGTTGAAAATGAAAAAAAAAACTCCAGTTTTCTCAGTCAAAAAAAAAATCCACCAACGAGCTCTTTCTGAACTAGCTTTATGCAACACTAGTGTACTTGAAGCTCAGCAGCTGGTTAGGCCTGTTTTTCTGTATCATAGTTTAGATTAGTCTTTATTGAATTATGCTGATTATGTTTTGAATTTAACCTGTTGAAGAGGTTTCTTATGCGCTGAAGAATTTGTATGAGAATTCGTTTTTCATTCAGTGAAATGGTTCATTCCATCTGCTTTGATTCAATGTAACTAGAACTGAGTTTCTTGTTTTCAATCGTATAGGAAGTAATTTCGGCCCAGATGTAAAACTAGGTAACAAGACAGTAAAAAAAATTTATCTAGGAAAGGGAATCTAAAGTATAGGGCTACCTATTGGTTATGATGTTAAGTTAACGCGTACTTTCTTAGTATATGACCTGCTAGCACCACATATACTTAGTATATGTGGTATATATACTCAAAATATAAATAAATAAAAGCCATATCAAAGTAAAAATTGGATCAGAATGGGAATTTCCCCTGCCACAGTCTCCCCCCCCAAGCTACAGTATGCATATACACCCCCAGTAGTTAGGAAAACGGGCACGGGCATATATTTCTAAATGTGTTACTTTTATGTTAATAATTCTACCAATGTATCAATTTGTCTTAAACTTTTATCTTAATTTCAATGCACTAATCTAAGAGTCATGTTGAGCATGGCCATAAATGGTGCAAAAAGAGTCTTAAAAAGTTGTTACCGTTATTTGTCAAATGAGACTAGCCAAAATCATTGGCGCTCATAAGCTGAGTTTTATGGGGGGTGGGGGCTTACCTGGTCTAATCGGCACTTCCAATGCTGTATAATGGAAATCTCAAAACGTACGCGCGCGTACGCAGGCTAACCTAGCCTAACCTAACTTAACCTAACTTAATCTAACCTAACCTAACCTAATCATACACCTAACTTTTTGCCTGTCTCTCACCTAACCTAAGCTAACCTAAGTGACGCGTACGTGGGCTAACCTAACCTAACTTAACCTAACCTAATCTAACCTAACTTAATCTAGCCTAACCTAACCTAACCATACTCGCCGGGAAAGGTTAGGTTAACTTATCATGAGCGCTCATGACAAGTTAACCTAACCTAACTTAAACATGTAGAAATGTTTCTATTTATTTATTAATATTTATTTATACCTAACCTAACCTATTGTTATGGAGGTTAGATGAACGAGTTTGAACGATTGTCTTTAATAATAGAACGAGTCCCTCATTTTCTAATTTAGAAATTTGAGGGGTAAATCCATAAGACAAAGGAGCTAAAATTTAATTTAAAATTAGAATAGAACTTTAAATTTTTCATCTCTTTGAGAAAAAACCTGAACTGAAATGGAACCTTTTTATTTTCTTGGAAAAAAATTAGAAGAGAACTTTGATTGTTTTATGTCTTTTTTAGAAATTAAGAACTGAAGTGGGAGCTTTTTCATTTTCATTGGTAAAATTCAGAATTGAGCTAACTTTTTTCACTTCTTTAAGAAAATTCAGAAGAGAACTTGAACTTTTCTGCACTTCGTTGTGAAAATTTTAAATTGAACTAGAACTTTTTATCTTCCGGGAAATATTTACATGTATGGTATTTATCGTCTGTGAAAATATTCACAAGTATGGTATTAATTCTTCTATCTCTCACCGAAAAATTTAGAATTGAACTTTAAATTTCTTTATGTCTTTGCGAAAATATAACTGAAGTGGAAGATTTTGTTTTCTCTGGAGAAATTAGAATTGAAGTGTGTTCTTTGGTACAGTTCAGAGGAGAACTTGAACTTTTCTTCACTTCGTTGAGAAAATTTTAAATTGAACTAGAACTTTTTATCTCCCGGGAAAATATTCACGAGTATGGTATTACTTTTTCTATCTTCCAATGAAAAATTTAGAATTGAACTTTAAATTTCTTTATGTCTTTGTGAAATAAGAACTTATGTGGAAGATTTTTATTTTCTCTGGTGAAATTAGAATTGAATAGTGTTCTTTGGTAAAATTCAGAAGAGAACTTGAATTTTTCTTCACTTCGTTGAGAAAAAATTTTAAATTGAACTAGAACTTTTTATCTTCTGGGAAAATATTCACAAGTGTGGTATTACTTTTTCTATCTTCCACCGAAAAATTTAGAATTGAAACTTTAAATTTCTTTATGTCTTTGTGAAATAAGAACTTATGTGGAAGATTTTTATTTTACTCTAGGTAAATTAGAATTGAATATGTGTTCTTTGGTAAAATTCAGTAGAGAACTTGAACTTCTCTTCACTTCGTTGAGAAAATTTTAAATTGAACTGGAACTTTTTATCTTCCGTGAAAATATTCACAAGTATGGTATTACTTTTTCTATCTTTCACGGAAAAATTTAGAATTGAACTTTAAAATTTCTTTATGGCTTTGTGAAATAATGAACTGAAGTGGAAGATTTTTGTTTTCTCTGGAGAAATTAGAATTGAATTGTATTCTTTGGTAAAATTCAGAAGAGAACTTGAACTTTTCTTCACTTCGTTGAGGAAACTGTAAATTGAACTAGAACTTTTTATCTTCCGGGAAAATATTCAAAAGTATGGTATTACTTTTTCTATCTTCCACCGAAAAATTTAGAATTGAACTTTAAAATTTTCTATGTCCTTGTGAAATAAAGACTGAAGTGGAAGATTTTTGCTTTCTCTGGAGAAATTAGAATTGAAGTGTGTTCTTTGGTAAAATCAGAAGAGAACTTGAATTTTTCTTCGCTTCGTTGAGAAAATTTAAAATTGAACTAGAATTTTTTATCTTCCGGGAAAATATTCACAAGTATGGTATTACTTTCCTATCTTCTACAGAAAAATTTAGAATTGAACTTTAAATTTCTTTATGTCTTTGTGAAATAAAGAACTTAAGTGGAATATTTTTGTTTTCTCTGGTGAAATTAGAATTGAATTGTGTTCTTTGGTAAAATTCAGAAGAGATCTTGAACTTTTCTATCTTCTATGAAACATTGAGCCTGATAGTAGTATCTTTATCTCTAAAAATTCTTTTTCTTTCATCTCTGACCTTTTTAATAGATATTCTGAGCGTTTGACGTTCTAGCATACCCTAAAATAATGAACACTTAACAAAATAATGCATAAAATATTTTTAATGAAATAATGAGATGAAGAATATTAATATAAAAATACGTTAAATACATTATTACACATTATTAGTACACTTGCGCTTCACTTTCCGTCAATTCATCTTTATATTCATTGATGATATTGTCTGCTAATGTCCTTTTTATTCTGCCTGTGATTTCACTGTCTATTCTCACATTATTTTTACATAGATAGCAGTTCTGGCAGGTAGACATGATATGATTTATTACACTAGTGCAGCAGTAGGCCTTTCTTTTCTTCTTTGCTTTCATTTGAATAGTAATACCAGAACGATGGGAATAGGATCTATCAATAGGTATCGTGCTACCAGAACTGTAAGCAAGGAGTTGTCCCCGATCATCGACAATTATTTTTAAGTTGGCATTCTCCTTAACACTATCATCTCTGGTGCTCTCACTCTCGCATATCCACCTTGAGCAATTTTGAATGATTTCGATAGTCCAATGAAATCTAACTTCTCGCTGTCATGACAACGCATGCATACATTTCCAATAGTGTTACCGCTTGCACTCGTTTCATAGTTCAGGTATTTCTCCTTGTCAGCATTCAATACGACAATGATTTTATCATGTGCACATTCGTTCATCTAATAATTCATCCTCACTTTTTTACAGATATGAATTGTGTGTTTATCCTTCCACTGCGTAAAAAATACTGATTTAATGCATGCAATAAACTAGGTAGTGTCGATAACCCGCCATAGAGTACCAGTGGGAAAGCCGCGTCGTGTCCATGAACAAGCACAGAGTACGATTGGTAGAGCCGTAAGCATATTTCATGTCATTTCAGGATTTAAGAAAATTAGAATTAAAGTGAAACTTTTCATCTTCATGGAAAATAATTACAAATCATAGTATAACTTTTCCTATCTTCCACCGAAAATTTAGAATTGAATTTTAATTTCTTTATGTCTTTGTGAAATAAAGAACTGACGTGGAAGATTTTTGTTTTCTCTGGAGAAATTAGAATTGAATTGTGTTCTTTGGTAAAATTCAGAAGAGAACTTGAACTTTTTTGACTTCTATGAAAAATTTGGAACAGTATTTTAAATTTTTTCATCTGTTCGAGAAAAATCTGAACTGAAGTGGAAAATTTTTATATTTATTTTGGGAAAATAGAAATGATCAATAACTTATTTCATTTTCATTGAGAAAATTCAGAATCGAAGTTGAACTTTTCTTATCCCAGGAAAATATTTAGAACAGAACTTTAAATTTGACTCTTCGAGAAAGAACGGAACTGAATTGAAGATAATTTAGAATTAAAGTGAAAATTTTATCTTCATGGAAAATAATCACAATCATAGGATAACTTTTCCTATCTTTCACGGAAAAATTTAGAATTGAACTTAAAATTTTTTATGTCTTGGTGAAATAATGAACTGAAGTGGAAGATTTTGTGTTTTCTCTGGGAGAAATTAGAATTGAATTGTATTCTTTGGTAAAATTCAGAAGAGAACTTGAACTTTTCTTCACTTCGTTGGGGAAACTGTAAATTGAACTAGAACTTTTATCTTCCGGGAAAATATTCAAAAGTATGGTATTACTTTTTCTATCTTCCACCGAAAAATTTAGAATTGAACTTTAAATTTTCTATGTCTTTGTGAAATAAAGAACTGAAGTGGAAGATTTTTGCTTTCTCTGGAGAAATTAGAATTGAAGTGTGTTCTTTGGTAAAATTTAGAAGAGAACTTGAATTTTTCTTCGCTTCGTTGAGAAAATTTAAAATTGAACTAGAACTTTTATCTTCCGGGAAAATATTCACAAGTATGGTATTACTTTTCCTATCTTCTACAGAAAAATTTAGAATTGAACTTTAAATTTCTTTATGTCTTTGTGAAATAAAGAACTTAAGTGGAAGATTTTTGTTTTCTCTGGTGAAATTAGAATTGAATTGTGTTCTTTGGTAAAATTCAGAAGAGATCTTGAACTTTTCTATCTTCTATGAAACATTGAGCCTGATAGTAGTATCTTTATCTCTAAAAATTCTATTTCTTTCATCTCTGACCTTTTTAATAGATATTCTGAGCGTTTTGACGTTCTAGCATACCCTAAAATAATGAACACTTAACAAAATAATGCATAAAATATTTTTAATGAAATAATGAGATGTAGAATATTAATATAAAAATACGTTAAATACATTATTTACACATTATTAGTACACTTGCGCTTCACTTTCCGTCAATTCATCTTTATATTCATTGATGATATTGTCTGCCAATGTCCTTTTTATTCTGCCTGTGATTTCACTGTCTACTGTCACATTATTTTTACATAGATGGCAGTTTTGGCATATTGACAAGATATGATTAATGACATTATTGCAGGAGTATGCCTGTCTTCTCCTTCTTGTTCTCTTTAAAATGCTAATACCGGAAAGATGATGATAGGATTTATCAACAGGTAATGTGTTACCAGAAACCCTAGCAAGGAGTTGTCCCCGATCATCGACAATTATTTTTAAGTTTGCATTCTCTTTGAGCACTAATTTCTCTGGTAATGATACTCTTGCATATCCACCGTTTACACGATTGAAATTCTTGGGTACTCCAAAGAAATCTAACTTCTCGCTGTCATGACAACGCATGCATACATTTCCAATAGTGTTACCGCTTGCACTCGTTTCATAGTTCAGGTATTTCTCCTTGTCAGCATTCAATACGACAATGATTTTATCATGTGCACATTCGTTCGTCGAATAATTCATCCTCACTTTTTTACAGATATGAATTGTGTGTTTATCCTTCCACTGCGTAAAAAAATACTGATTTAATGCATGCAATAAACTAGGTAGTGTCGATAACCTGCCATAGAGTACCAGTGGGAAAGCCGCGTCGTGTCCATGAACAAGCACAGAGTACGATTGGTAGAGCCGTAAGCATATTTCATGTCATTTTAAGATGCGTAAAAAAGTTGAAAAAATACCATGTTAAAAATTCAAGAAAGTATTTACGAAATAGGGGAGGGGACTCTTTGAGGTTAGAAAATGGGTTTAGGAATGACATTATGAATGGAACTTGTTCTGAAAGGATATAATAAAGCCATAAAAAAGTATTAAAAAAATGGAGAAGGGGACTCTTTGGGGCACATGGGAGGACCTTTGGGGATCCGGGGGCCCTTGAGGATTGAGTGGTCTTTTTGGGAGCCCGGGGACCTTTGTGGACCGGGGGAGGGCCTTTGGGAGCCCAGTGGACCTTTGGGGACCGGGGGGGGGACCTTTGGGGATCCGGGGGACCCTTGGGGGGCGGCTGGCCCTTTGGGAGCCCCGGGGGACCTTTGAGGACCGGGGGAGGGCCTTTTGGGGGCCCGGGAAGGGCCTTTGGGGGTCTGGGGGGGCCCTTGAGTGCCGATTGGTCCTTTGGGAGCCCTGGGAGCCCGGTGAGGGCCTTTGGGGACCGAAGGAGGGCCTTTGGAAGCCTGGGGAGGGTGTTTAGGGGTCTGGGCGGCACTTGAGGGCCGACTGGTCCCTTGGGAGCCCGGGGGGACCTTTGGGGACCAGGGGAGGGCCTTTGGGGGCTCGGGTAGGGCTTTTGGGGTATGGGGAGGGCCTTTGGGAGCCTGGGGAGGGTGTTTAGGGGTCTGGGCGGCACTTGAGGGCCGATTGGTCCTTTGGGAGCCCGGTGGACCTTTGGGGACCGAAGGAGAGCCTTTGGGGGCTCGGGTATGGCCTTTTTGGGGGTCTGGGGGTCCTTGGGTGCCTGGGGGACCTTTGGGGACCGGGAGAGGGCCTTTGGGGACTGGTGGAAGGCCTTTGGGGGTCTGGTGGACCTTTGGGGACCGGGGAGGGCCTTTGGGGGCTCGGGTATGGCCTTTTTGGGGTCTGGGGGTCCTTGGGTGCCTGGGGGACCTTTGGGGACCGGGAGAGGGCCTTTGGGGACTGGTGGAGGGCCTTTGGGGGTCTGGTGGACCTTTGGGGACCGGGTATGGCCTTTGGGGGCTCGGGTAGGGCTTTTTGGGGTCTGGGGAGGGCCTTTGGGGTCCGGTGGGCCAGTTGGGAGCCTGGGGGGCATTTGGGGACAGGATGATGGCCTTTGGGGGTGCCGGGGCCCTTGGAAGCCCAGAGAACCTTTGAGTACCGGGGGCTTCCTTCGGGGTTGAGGTAGAGGACCTCACAACACTGTTCAATGAAACTTGTGTATTATAACGACCACACTCAAAACCTCAACCGCAAGTTCTTCATAAATCATCTTTTAAAATGTCTCTAAATGTTTCGCCGAAATAATTCCATGACCTGTCTAAAACAGTTTCGCCCAAATAATCCCTAAACGTAATTCAGCGTGTTCCTTTTGTTTTTGGCATCTCTGTGCTAATGCATTTCAAATTAATAAGAAACCTGATTCCCGCGCTAAAACAATTCATCGCTAAGATGTTTCTTGGAGAATTGTTTTCCATGGCGTTTGGTTATTAATATCCTTTGGAGTTCGACCAAAAGAGTTGTTTCCGAGGCAAAGACATTAATGACTTGGATCTATTCCTGGAATTGTTTCTATGCGAAAATTTTTTAAAGTCTGACAGATGATGTCATTGGTTGATTGATCTGTCAAGAAAGGGGAGTTAATTTGTTGTTTCTAAGGGGAATTATTGATTCACGATAGGTGAATTGAGGTCGACAGCACAGGTGTTCCAAATTCCCAATCGCTTTAATTAACCACGTGTTCTCCCAAATGACTCTATCGCGTGCCCAAAACAACAACAACATTGACCTTGGCATTCGCTGAGAGTGTGCCCAAAACAACAACAAATACTGTTACCATGGAAACTCATAACATTTGGCTTGAACAACAATAACAAATACTGTTTCCCGGAAACTCATAACATCTGCATTGAACAACAACAAGAAGGAAGTGACAAAGTTCCTGTTTTTCCATTCTCACTGACAAAATCCATAAAACCATCAAATAATCAACACACATAACCATCCATAAAAACAGACATAAATGTGACAAACTTCCTGTTTATTCATTCTCACTGAGAAAGTCCATAAAACCATCCATAAATGTGACAAAATTCCTGTTTTTTCAAATTCTCACTGACAAAAACCATAAAAACATGCATAAATTATGTAAAAAAAGTTATAGGTGGCAGCAGGGGTGGGCAATGGGGGGTTATAGGGTCATCTCTACTAGTATGACCATTTAAACGAAATAAAAGTGTCATTGCATTGGACACGTATGCTGGAACATATTCCGTTGATTTTCAAAAAATACCTTTTTTCTGTCTTGTGTCATTAAAATTCTGTTAATGACATTATTTTCCACGAAAACCTTTGAAGTAATCTGTTTTCTATGATTGTTGTAAGAAATTGAAAAAAGGTAATACCTAGACGAAACAAATCAGTATTATTATCATAGACAGCGCGCTAGCGCTGCCTAAGTAAAGAACGATATGGGCATAATGTGTTTTTTTTTTGTTTTTTTCCTAGAAAATATGTTTTTGAGGAGGACACTCCCCCACAACCCTCAGGGCAAGGGTTTTAAGTTATGCCCTGGGGGCATATAAGGCTTTTTATAGAAGGCGTTGTCGTAGAAACTTCAAAAAATACTCATTCGATTGGAAATTCAAAGAGCTAGTGCCCTTTTTAATAGTCGAAAGTGATTGGAGGGCAACTAGCCCCCCCCCATGCCCATCATTTCTCCAAACACATCGAATCAAAATTTTTAGATAGCCATTTTGTTCAGCGTAGTTGATTTCCAGATAGAAAATATGTTTTTGAGGAGGACACTCCCCACAGCCTTCAGGGCAAGGGTTTCGAGTTATGCCCTGGGGGCATATAAGGTTTTTAAAGAAGGCGTTGTCGTAGAAACTTCTAAAAAAGCTCATTCGATTGGAAATCCAAAGGGCTAGTGCCCTTTTTAATAGTCGAAAGTGATTGGAGGGCAACTAGCCCCCCCCCCCCCCCCCCCCCCCCCCCCCCCCCCGACGCCCATCATTCCCCCACACACACATCCAATAAAAATTTTGAGATAGCCATTTTGTTCAGCGTAGTTGATTTACAGATAGAAAATATATTTTTGAGGAGGACACTCCCCACAACTCTCAGGGCAAGGATTATAAGTTATGTCTTGGAGGCATATCAGGTTTTATTGAAATCTTTGTCATAGAAACTTGAAAAAGGGCTCATTCGATTTGAAATTCAATGGGATAGAACCCTTTTTAATAGTCGAAAGTGATTGGAAGGCAACTAACCCCCCTCTCACGCCCCACCTTTTCCACAACCACATCCAATAAAAAATTTTGAGATAGCCATTTGTTCAGCGTAGTTGATTTCCAGATAGAAAAATATATTTTTGAGGAGGACACTCCCCCCACAACCCTCAGGGCAAGGATTATAAGTTATGCCAGGGAGGCATGTAAGGTTTTTATTGAAATCTTTGTCGTAGAAACTTGAAAAAGGGCTCATTCCATTTGAAATTAAAAGGGATAGTAGGGGAGGTCGGGGTTGACCCGGAAGATATTTTCTATCCAGATAGAAAATATATTTTGAGGAGGACACTCCCCCCCACAACCCTCAAGGCAAGGATTATAAGTTATGCCAGGGAGGCATGTAAGGTTTTTATTGAAATCTTTGTCGTAGAAACTTGAAAAAGGGCTCATTCGATTTGAAATTAAAAGGGATGGTAGGGGAGGTCGGGGTTGACCCGGACGATATTTTGTTTCTCAAAAATATCTTTAACTAGCAGATATATCTAGGCGCTTCAAGCACCTCAATGTGTGTTCCGAAATTCCACACCTACGAGAATTTTTGCCATTTTTATCTTCGCAGGTTTTTTCAGAATCGGTTAAAAAAAAAAATCGTCCGAAACAAATTATTTTTCGAGCAGGTGGACTAAAATATTTGTAGGGACTTTCCTGTACTTAAACTAGACCATTCTGGTTCAATTAATAGAAAAAACAGAATTCATACTTTCTGATGATGTAAGTCTTATCAAAAGTTAATATCTCTGTATCAGACCCTAATTGAAAGAAATTAAATGGTTTTCTTAAGATATCTGGGAAATTCGATGTCGGCTTTTAGTTTTCTCTCGTTTTTTTAAATCTATCATCTAAGTACTACGAGTTATACCAAGGCCGCCAACATAATCCAAAATAGTTTGACCACACAAAATAAAAACGTTTATAATGGACGAGATAGGGCAAGTCTTTAATATACCTCATCTCCTTAAGTTTTAAGTTACTGTAAATTGGGCTTATAGGAATATCTCCAGTATCTCTATTTAACCCATTAACGCCCAAGGCAAAATGCAGCTGAAATATCTCCAAGACCTTTACAGGATCGACTACTGGGAGTCTAACTTTGGTTTTAGTACAGAAAATAAATTTAGCACCAATCCCAACAGCAGCAGCAACATGTTCCCATTCGGGAACATTGGGTGGGAATGGGATAAATAATTATAAATTCTAAATAATTTATTTTTAAGAAAAGTAATTAAAAACAGAACTAAGTATGAAATTGTTCAAAGCATTCATGAAGATGAAGGCGAACTCCACACTCTAATCGTGTATTTTTCTTGCAAACAACACAACGTCCCGGGTTGAGTGCTGTGACGAGAGAGTAGCTCGCATATTTCTTGGGGAAAATATTCAAAGTGCCAGAGCTGCCTGGGTTTGGAACTCAATACTTGGAATGTGTCATTGTTTAAATGTCCCTGGACAACCTTTCTAATGAAATCAAGCTGGCTTATTCTTCCGTTTTCATCATCCTCGTGAAAATGACGATAGAAATTCCAGCAAGAAAACAGGTAGTGTACACAAAAGGTTTTGTCCAATAACGCAATGCCACTTTTTTCCACGTAGAATTGGCCGATAAGCTGACAGCGCATTATCAAGAAGCTTCACACCACCCATGCCTTGGATATAATTTCTGATGATCCTCGGTTAGCCGACGGTTATATCCTTCTTCTCTGCAGATGAAAACCTCTAGCTGGGTGTAGGGGTTCAATAGAATCATGACCAGTGGCAACACAAAAACGCCCTGCTGTCGTTTCATTTTACTGCCAAGATTGTTCCTGTCGATTTGTAGCTACAGTGGCCTCTCTCTCGCTTTTCTTGTTTTTTTAGTCTTCTAAGTTACACCCATATAGTCGGTTTTCTCGCACAGTTCCTGTAGCACGGAATCCAAGATGGTGACGGTCAACAAGTAGGTCATAACAAGTAAAAAAATTGTAAAAAAGAGCTCATGATGGGCTAGTGTTTTTACTACAGACAACAAAGATGTCACAACTCTTGAACCAAGTTGGCCAATAGTTTGCTCGGCAGTTTTTCCGCAGCACATCTGACTATGAAATGGAAAACCATTACTACATGCAAGTATCCAAGCCTTATATCCAAATCTTATTGGTATGCATCGTATGAACATTTTGCAAATATGCCTCCCGAAAAAGGGGATCATTTGCTCATCCATTGAAAACTTAGAACAAAAAGTCCTAAATTTTTGAATTTTCTTATTACCAGATCAATTAAAGGCCTGACTTTGGCCACTTTGTCAGCCGTATCAGATTCTCATTATCTGCAAAGTGCAAGTGATTCTTAATTTTTTCGAATTTACTTCGGCTCATCACTTTTCCAAACATGGGAATACAACCATCATTTGATCTGGAACAGTATAATCTTTCACTTGGCAGCTAATGGTATCATGATAGAAACATGATGGCCACAAAAGAGTCCAAGTTGTTGAAATCTATTGTGAATGAAAGGTCATTTTGCTGTGTTGCATACCTCCTTGTTTCATGAATTATTTGTGCTCGGATAATCCGTGATAAAATTCACAAAAAATTTCAAATTCAGATTTTCCCAGGAGTTCCACCTGCTCTTTGTCTAGTTTTGGTTATGCTCATGATCAAAAAGTCCTGAGTTTTGATTTATCTTTTATTTAGGAGCAGAGACAGGGGGTTTTCGCAGTCATTTTATTTGCAGGCTTTCTTTCCCTTTTCCTTATCATCAGGCTTAAAGGAACGTCTTCCTCTGAACTAGAAAGACTAGCTCCATCTTCTCTAGTGATTGAACCTCCTACTTGGACTTCCAAAGTACCAGTGACATCGGGTGACAAACCCTCCAGGTTTTAAAGATCGTCCTCATCCCTTTGCTCCTCGTCGCTAACACGGTCTGGGTTGGGCGGAATCACAGCAATGTCAATACTTTCACCGTCAATTTCCACATCAGAAAGTTGTCTAAGACAGCAAGGGCTTCTTTTACAGAGAGACAGGTTGTATTCTTCATCTAGAAAGAAACGTGTCATTAATGTCGTACCAAGGGCAAGTCCCTCAACATCATTACATCAATTGCTGGACAGCACTTTAACTCCTATAACCAGCATCCGGAAGTTATAAATTACAAAATATGAACGCTCCAAAGCCAAACAGCAGTGCAGGTGGACAGATTCTGACCAATGTTCTCAATTGGGAACAAAAAGAAGTAGTGCTAGCTAGTACTATCAAAACTATTTCTTTTCTGTCGTCGTTGCGCTCCATAAAAATGAAAATTGAGATAAGAGCTACCTAAAAAACAAAAGTCCTTTACCATCCTTTTTCTGTTTGACGAATAACACTTCCTTACCAGCCTTACTAAAACTGACAAAAATGGGTCTTTTTTGACAAAATACAAAAAATACTTAAATTAGAACATTGGAGATGAGAAAAATTGTGTCAACGCTTTTGCCATCGGGAAAAACTATGGTGAGCCCTTCCTAAAAGAATATGGAAGCCATTTGCTTCAGATATTAAAGTTACCCCATCACAAAGAAATAAATGATTCGGATTTCCAATGATGTGAAGGGCGAAAGCAAAATCAATATCTTTATTGTTATTTTCACATCCACAGAAAATCTTGTCTTTATGCCGTTGTTCCCCGTGAGCCAAAGATTACCCTCCCCTCCAGAAAATGTCCCCATGGAGAATCCCCCCTTCCCCCACAGTAATCTCCCGTTTTCCCCTGGATAATTCCGGATCTTCATTAGAAGGAAAATTGAAATTTCTTCCCTCCTGTTTTAGTCAGAGTCAATCGTATGGCATTGTCTATAGTAAAAACCCATAAGAGTTCAAAACATATTAGCCTATATTCAAAACCATAGGTTCAAAATATAGTAGCCTATATTAAAAACCATAAGAGTTCAAAATATAGTAGCCTATATTAATTACCATATGAGTTCAAAATGGTTCAAGAGTTGTGACATCTTTGTTGTCTGTAGTAAAAAACACCATCCCATCATTAGCTCTTTTTTACATTTCTTTACTTGTTATGACCTACTTGTTGACCTTCACCATCTTGGATTCCGTGCTACAGGAACTGTGCGAGAAAATCGACTATAAGGGTGTAACTTAGAAGACTCAAAAAACAAGAAAAGCGAGAGAGAGGCTACTGTAACTACAAATCGACAGGAACAATCTTGGCAGTAAAAGGAAACGACAGCAAGGCTGTTTGTGTTGCCACTAATCATGATTCTATTGAACCCCTATACCCAGCTAAGAGGTTTTTATCTGCAGAGAAGAAGGATATAACCGTCGGCTAACCGAGGCTCAATTTTTATCGTCATCTTCACGAGGATGATGAAAACGGAAGAATAAGCCAGTTTGGTTTTCATTAGAAAGGTTGTCCAGGGACTTTTAAATAATGAAACATTCCAAGTATTGAGTTCCAACCCAGACAGCTCTGGCACTTTTGAAGATTTTCCCCAAATATATGCGAGCTACTCTCTCGTCACAGCACTCAACCGGGACGTTGTGTTGTTTGCAAGAAAAATACGCGATTAGAGTGTGGAGTTCGTCTTTACCTTCATGAATGCTTTGAACAATTTCAAGCTTAGTTCTGTTTTCACTTACTTTTCTTTAAAATAAATGATGTATAATTTATAATTTTTTTATCCCATTCCCGCCCAATGCTCCTGAATGGGAACATGTTGCTGCTGCTGTTGGGATTGGTGCTAAATTTTATTTTCTCTACTAAAACCTAAGTTAGACTCCCAGTAGTCAATCCTGTAAAGTTCTTGGAGAAATTTCATCTGCATCTTGCCTTGGGCGTTAATGGGTTAAATAGAGATACTGGATATATTCCTATAAGCCCAATTTACAGTAGCTTAAAGCTTAAGGAGATGTGGTACAGTAAAGACTTGCCCTATCTCGTCCATTACAAAACGTTTTTATTTTGTTTGGTTAAACTATTTTGGATTATGTTGGCGGCCTTGGTATAACTCGTAGAACTTAGATGATAGATTTAAATAAACGAGAGAAAACTAAAAGCCGACACCGAATTTCGCAGATATCTTAAGAAAACCATTTAATTTCTTTCAATTAGGGTCTGATACAGAGATATTCAGTTTTGATGAGACTTAAATCATCAGAAAGTATGAATTCTGATTTTTCTATTAATTGAACCAGAATGGTCTAATTTAAGTACAGGAAAGTCCTAAAAAAATTTTAGTCCACCTGCTAAAAAAATAATGAAAATTAGTTCAAAGGAATATATCATCTAAATAGTAATTTATCTAAGCATCTAAAAAGGGTGGCATCTTTCAATTAGGGTCTGATACAGAGATATTCAGTTTTGATGAGACTTAAATCATCAGAAAGTATGAATTCTGATTTTTCTATTAATTGAACCAGAATGGTCTAATTTAAGTACAGGAAAGTCCCTAAAAATATTTTAGTCCACCTGCTAAAAAAATAATGAAAATTAGTTCAAAGGAATATATCATTTGACTGATCTTGCCGCCTTGGGAATTTCTGTGCTGTCACCCGCCTTGATTGAGAAACTAGCCGAGAAAAGGTAATTACATTTCAGTGTCTTATAGAAGCAATTAGGTCAAAGTTAGGTCATAGTTCGGCATAGTACAAATGATTTCTTTTACATTTTTTATTTTATGCTTAGTATTAAGTCAACTTTGGGGTTAATCTAATAGGTCAGCTGGATGACAAAGGTCACCTGACCCATGTAAGTTTATTGTCGTAATATTCGGGGTTCCCGACGGGCCAAAAAAGGGTGTTGAATAAGGAGTTTTGTCGGATTAGATAAAACTCAAACTCCTATTCGCATGTGCTCGTTATATTCTAAATTCACAGTTGAAAAATCAGCTTAAACTTATAAATTGAATAGCCAGGTTTAAACTTGGATTCACTTTATATTTAAAATTAATAGCTTGCCTCACTAGTAGAGATAAAATTTATTTTATGAGCTTTTTTTATTTTTGAAAGTCGTTGAGCTAGGTCAGGCCTTCCTAAATTATGGGTCGTGATCCCAATTGGGGCTGCGTAGCAAAATCATGGGGTCGTAAGAGACTTTAAAGTCAAATATTTATAACATACTACAGGAAAAGACATACATTGTAAAGTTGATGAATTTTTAAAGACTGTAGGTCTAGAATGGAAAAAATTCTGTGGAATATGCACAGATGGAGCAAGAGCGATGAAAGGCAAAAACATTGGTTTTAAATCATTTTTTCAAGCTACTGATTATGACCATATAACTTTTACTCACTGCCTTATTCACCGAGAGGGCCTTGCAGCAAAAAAATTAGCACCATATTTGAACGATGTGCTTCAGAATGCTGTTAAGATCAAAATTTTATTAAGAGAGCCTTGCCTTAAACAGTCACTCATTTTCAAATCTTTGTAAGGACATTGATTCCGTCTATACATTTTGAATATTACACGCAGAAGTAAGATGGTTGTCAAGAAGTCAAAGTTTAAGAAGATTATTATTATTAAAAGAGAGAATTGAAATATTCCTAACCGAACGAAAATGTGAACTTGCTGCTTTTCTTCAAAACGACTTATGGCTATCCAAGCTGTGTTATTTGTCTGATATCTTTGCGAAATTAAACTATCTCAACTTGTCTCTTCAAAGAAAAAACTGCGATGTATTTACTTCTAATGATAAAATTGAAAGTTTTATTGAAAAGATCAAAATTTGGAAAGATAAAATAGAAAAAAAATCGTTCGAAATATTTTCCAGTGTTGATAATTTTATAATCGAGAGAAATCACTGTAAAACTTTTATAGCAACAATTATTGTAGATCACTTAAAAGCGCTAGAAACCTAGTTCCGTACTTATTTTAAATTAAATGTTGATTTCAAAAAGTTAGCTTGGATTGAAAATCCGTTTTGTATTGACTTAACTGAGATTTATCACATGCCACTTAAAGCTGAAGATAAATTTGCTGAGCTTCCGAGTGATTCAAACTTAAAACTACAATTTCCAAAAAAGTCCTTGACTGAATTCTGGATGAGAACTAGAACTGAATTTTCCACAGTCGCAGATATGGCATTGTATGTTTTTCTGCCATTCAACACTACATATATATGTGAAGTTACTTTCTGAGCTTTAACACATATCAAACCCCAATATCGTTCATCGCTAAAAAAAAATGTTGAAGAGGTCTTACGTAAAGCAATGTCAAACATTCCAACAAGATTTAATTTGTTATACAATAAAAAACAGGCACATCCATCTCAGTAAAGTCTTTCCTTACATTTTAATTTAATATCTACCACCCAACGTCTGCGTTTGAATATATTCGATTGAACTAAGACGGTCAGAATTCTTTTTTATTTATGCTATTGCAAAAAATGCAATTTTGATGAAAAATACGGCATATAATTTTTGTAAGTATAATAAAGACAACTTTTCAACTTTTATGGAATTTTTTATTTTAGATTTTCGTATTTTTCTAAACGAATTCTAAAACTATATATTTTCATCAAGGGCGCCGACAGAAAATTTTTCAGGCGGGGGCAGACGCCAAAATAGCAGTGGTGGTTGGATGACAGTTTGGGCGGCTTAGGGCACTAAACTACGACTTTATCCCGAAGAGGACGAATTTGCAATCAATTTAAAATCCTGAGAAGCTAATTGATTTAAAAGTATCAATAACTATATTTTATGCTTCCCAGTTGTAAAAGAAGTAATGCCACACGGTGGTAGTGCTGGATTCAACAAAGTTGATTCGTTTTATTTGTAATGAAATAAGGCTATGTTTGATGATCTGTAATTGCGTATCAGCTATAATGGGGGGGGGGGATGAGTCATTTTTTAGGTGGGGATAAAGTAGCTTCCCACAAAAGTACGCTTTAATGGACAAACTGCTTACTCTTCATGCGGCTTCAGATAAACGTTGAAAAAGGAGGGGGGGGTAAGAATTAATTAGAATGTTTCTCTATACAGCTTATATGTCACATTCCCATATCTACCAGCACTGAGGTGGAAAAGGCAAGGCAGGTCATCATCAGCCCCGCCATGAAATTTCCTTGGGGTGGCAAACACTGCTAGGAACTTAGTTTTAAGCAATTTTAAATGGTAATGTTTTTCTTTTTCTATTTATATGAAGTACTTCAATGTTTGTAGAAAAATATATTTAATGTATTTATCGATAAGAAAATCCTATTGTAGAGGCTGTGATGGCTTCAGTGATGTAGAAGATCAAAAGTCTCATAGAATTTCCTTCCAAACAAACAATAATACTCCTTTTCATCCAATCAAAATTCCTTAGTAGTAATATTAACAAGGACTTTTCACCAAAATTACTATTCATCGTCAATTTTTTAAGAATCCCGAGGCTTCTGGAGACTTTCATTTTAATTAGGTCAACATGAGGCTTGAAGAAGAGATTTTCATCAAGCAAGATGCCTAGGAATCGAACGCAACGATCCTTAGGCCTATTAATAGAACCCCTCGATACATGCATTTTATTTATACCAGAACAAGCCCTTGGAACTCTTGAGAAAATAAGAAAACATGACTTTCCAACAATTAAGGCAAGATAAGTAACATCAAGCCAATGGGTAACTCTATCGAAAAGGGCAATCATGTTTGAACGAAGATCGGACTCAGTTCTACCGGCTGTGCCGAAAGTACTGTCATCTGCAAAAGCTATAAGTGTATCAGAGAAGGACGAACTCTTGTCACAATTTGTGACAGTTGCAGGTTGACAAAGACGACATCAAGTGGTAAGTTTTGGAGCTTTAACCGCATTTATAAGGTCATTAAAAAAAAATTAAAAAGAGTATCGGCCCAATCACAGATCCTTGTGGAACACAAAATTCTATTCCAGACGGGTTGGAAAAAAGAGGATTAGCCGAGATAACTCTAACAGATAAATATGGTAGAAACCAAGAATAAGTACTCCCTCGTAAAATCTAAATAGTATTGCTACAGTTTAACAATAAATGAAAAAAAGTATTAAAAACCAAAAGATTTGATTTCTAAACTTTTTTTTCCGAAAATTCCTCTTAAGAAAAATTTAAGGGCAATATAAGAACGTCTAACTAGCAGAAACAAAGCCACACAATAAGTCAAAGTTAAAAGAAAAAAGAAATTACTATAAATAAAAAAATAAAACTTAAAACAAACAGAAAATGAAATGGTAAAACAGATGCAGATTATTGAACGCTGAAAAATATATGAAACGTAAGATTAAGAGAAAAAAAGATTAATAATTGATCCAAATTTACAACAAACACAAATTGCCACAAATAAGAGTATGTTCATTTCTCCTTTTTTTTTCTTTTCTTTCCTCTAAACCTGTTTTTGCTCCTTTTTTTGTGTTTTAATCGTTTTTGAATGACAGATTGGGACTACCCTGGGGCTATTCTCTTATTGTTGTTTCAAAGTTTTATTGTGAAAATACTTTAACCATCACTACCCTTAGCACAGACTTAATAATAGTACAATGGCTGGGAACAAACCACTATTTTACCTTTCTTAGAAAAAACCTTTTTATTATTGCTCTTTTAAATCTAATATAACGGAGTTATAACGACTTTTCTGGTTCTCAAACGTATGAGATCAGGACTAAACATTGCTTAACTGCACCCAAGAACAAAACGAGCCAGAGGTACGTCAATGGTTCCGATCAGGCAAGTCAGCTAGGTGAGGCCTTTGGATCTACCCTATCTTAAACCTCGACCACACTTTTTCCAGTTACATGTTGTTCCCTGTAACTCGTCCTTTTCTCCCCCCCCCCAAAAAAAAAAAACTGATTAAAGATGGACACAGAGATTCTTGGATACCACCTTAAATGTAATAAAATAATTTTTATCAACTATTTTTGTTTCATTTTATTTACATTATTTTGCTTTATCTTTTCTGAAAAAAAAGCCTCCAATGTTGCTTGATACTGCACAAAAATTAGCACAAAAACTCAATCAATAACAGGATATCGAAAGCAGCAGATAAACTTCGATTCAAAATTCTGTTTTTATGCATAAATATTGATCTAAAAAGGGCAAACTATAAAACTGTTTTTAGCTTTGTCAAATTTTCAACTGATATCCGTCTAATTAAACTAACTTACATTCAGAAATGGATTTTCTAACTCGGCATGATTGATTTTCCCATTTAAAAACTAGTTTCGCATCAAGAGCACCAGGAATATTTCCCAAAATCTATAACAGAAAATATTTTAAATTTTCAAAACGTTAGGATTTTTTTTTCGATATTCCTTCTGTCCCTCGTAGCCCAATGTCACCCCAACGGAACAATTGTCAACACCTGCTTTTCAAAGGCAGCCAACCCCGAAGAGACATTAGCTTTCAGTTTAGCTGTCCTCAAGCCCCCCCCCCCCCCCCCCCCCCCCCTCCTCCTTCAATCCTTGGACATAGCCATATGCTATATACAATATTTTGCGTTTTTTTTTCCTTTTGCTTAACCGTTTTTACAGCAAATATTTGTTTCAAACGAATGTAAAAAGTAATAAATATCGTTGCATTAAGTGTTTTTAGCATCAAAGTAGCTGGACAATTTCACCACAAAATAAATTTAGCAGGACGTCAATGAGAATCTCCTGAAGGTGAATTTGAACCACCTTCATAAGACAAAATGTACTTTTAGACCCCGATGAAGTGGTTGAAGACAGCCTTGCACATTCTTTAAATTATGGGACCTCTCGTAACCTAATGGATCTATTGGAAGAAATATTACAGAAACAAACAACTATCCCGAAGGTAACATAAAAATACAAGAATTGGAAGATGATGTAAATCAACCTGCCTATTTACTGAGGCAAAACCCTTGGCTAGAAGACACCAACAATAAGAATCAATACATAAAAGACCCCTAGAACAAAATAAGCAGCAAAACTAATGCTCGAAGACTATACTACTTTAAGGGTATATATTCAATAAATGGAAATTCCAACATCAACGGAATTTGTTATTTTTGTCAATAATAATGATAATGATTTGTTTCGTCTAGGTATTACCTTTTTTCAATTTCTTACAAGAATCATAGAAAACAGATTTCTTCAAAGGTTTTCGTGGAAAACAATGTCATTAACAGAATTTTTAATGGCACTAGAGAGAAAAAAGGTATTTTTGGAAATCAACGGAATATGTTCCAGCATACGCGTCCAATGCGATGACACTTTTATTTTGTTTAATTGATCATACTTATGTAATTACTCCCCATTGAAGCAGTTTTTGAAATGAAAGTGGTAAGCTTTAAGCTGCAGAAAGTAACATCGATCGTTCCCAGGTAAAGTTAGCCCAATTGCAGCTTTGTCTAAATTGTTGTAAAGATTTACATTCACCGCTTAAGCGGCTCAGTGCCAGTGAATGAGGCGAATAAAAGTTTTTCTAACAGCTAAAAGCCCAACTCAATTCGTATTGTGGCCACGAGCACCCGTGTGGGGGGGGGGGGGCTCCAGCCCCCTCCCCTTGCTGAATGACGCTGCCTTATATTTTGTTTTGAGATTTCCATTATACAGCATTGGAAGTGCCGATGAGACCAGGTAAGCCCCCGTCTAAATTCAGCTTATGGGTGCCCATGATTGTGGCTAGTCTCATTTGACAAATACCGGTACTAAAGATCCTTCATTTTCGGGCATCAGCATTAATAAGTTGAACATCACTAACACAGCTCAAATACAACACTGTTTTATTTTTCTTACTCTACTAGATTGAAGCAATTGCGACAAAATTTTTATCTAGTATATGAAGCGATTCGGAATTTACAGGTGTTATTTTTTCTTATTGTTTTGTAAGGAAAGGGGAGGCAATTATAAAGGAGGGAAAAATAATGAAGAGAGAGATAATAAATTTCAAGGAAAAGGCGGGTATGACAATAAACTTTTCACATCATTTTATGCATGAAATTAAGACAAGTTGGGACCTGTTTTCCGTAATTTGTGAGTAGAGATGGGGGTCCGACTCCCACGAGTACAAAATTCGGTTATCAAAAGAACGTATCTCCCACGAGTACACCATATATGGGCATAGAGTCCCTAGGGGAAATGGATTTCTGAGAAATTGATTGCGTAATCGGTCAATGACCTCTTCCTTCAAGGTCGATTTATTTGATGTTTCTATGTGTAATAACTCCGGGACGAAGGTTGCACATGCGCATTGAATTCTAACGGGAACAATGTTATTGATCTAGGACTCGAGGGGGAAGTGAATTTTCCGAGAAATTGATTGCGTAATCGAAGGGGAAGTGGATTTCCGAGAACTTGATTGCGTAATCGATTGGGAATTTTATTGATCCAATAACGGGAAACAGGATCACGTGTATCCTAACGAATCAGGGTCAGTCTAGAGTCAGCAGTCAGAGTGAAAGGATTGAAAAATGAATAAATTTGAGAAAGAGAGAATTAGATCAAATCTAGTGTTTATGAAAAAAAACATTTGATTTTGGATGATGATTTTCTCGAGTTATCTCTTAAACACAGGATATTCTCTTGTCAGGGAACACTTGACAATATAATGAGGAGTGATTCTCCCCCATTGGACTATTGTATGAAACTTTTAAAATGTGATTCAAATGCTTATACTCAATTTATTGATATATTAATTGGGACAAGGCAGAATCATATTGTGAATATACTTTTGAAAACACATTGCCAATGGATTCAATGTAGATGGCTCCCCCATCATTCGAAAGAGGTAACGTTACAGAGTTACTCCTCTCTCCCCCATTTCCCTCTCGTTGAATTTATCGAACGGAGAGGATCAGTTTCGTTTTAGCTGTGAGTGAGTTGACATCGGAAACCGAAAAATGTTCTATATATGTCCATTGTGCATGTAGACTCTTGGCAGTTGGAATCAATGTGAGAATTGTACAATTATTGATGACTATAGTGAAAAGTGTAAATTATGTAATCCTTGTAAATTACATAGAGGCTATGCAGTACAAATTAAAGGATGTAATTCATGTCTTGAGGAGGTGTGTGACTCTCACCCTAGAGGGCACCTGTGCTCCAATTGTCAATATGATAAATGTGATCAGTGGGAGAATACTTACCCAGCTATGATTGGAAAGAATCCCAAACGTGATTTCAGTTTATTTCTACGAGATTGGTATCGTCGTGGATTTAAATTATTCTGGGAAGAGGAATCTGGTCTACGATTCAACTGTTGGGGTAACAAGACAATCTGGTTTCTACGTCATCGTTGTGATGACACTGCCTACTATGACTATAAACCAGTGATTTTTATTTGGCTGTGACGGAATGTGATTCACCACTTGAAAACACTGTATGTGATATTGCTTCAAATAGACAGATTGAAACTCTTGAATTCCATAATATGAATGCAAATAGTATAATTGACTATACAAAGAGATATGACAAGAGTGAAGTTAAATTGTACTGTAGAAAATGTGACCCTGACTTTGCAGTCAATCAAGATCAATATACAGTGAATCCAAATGATTTACCAGCATTAGTGGTTCACGATAGTTGCCTATACATCGAAGATGAAGAAATCTAAAAGTGAAGATTTAAAGACAATGTTGTATATATATACATTTTATTAATAAACAAATTCACAAACATTTTTAAGCACTTTACTCTTAGGGCACTGAAATCAATACTATATAGGTCTGAGAGGATATTTTCCACTAGAAAGTCGTTCAGACGTGGATTGTCACTATAAATGTGGAGAAACTGCTTGTAAGTATAGCCGCGACATCGGAACACAAAATATAGCAGTGCATGAAGCCACAGCTTTTAGTCGTTAGATCCTGCACCCTCTTTCCGATTTTGAATAATAGTTTTCCCACTGCTCTCAATATAGTTGCTGATGTGGGGCGTGTAGAATGTATAGGGTAGACCAAGAGGATCAAAAAATTCAATCGTCTTCATTGTTTGAAAGATGCACAGCCAATGACCCGTCAGCACAGTTGACGGACTGCTACTAACAATAATCAAGGTATTGTTGACACTTTGAATTTTTCCAAGAAAGTCCGAGGGCAGACAATAGGATTTGTACTGGGACATGTAGGGGTCCATATTAAAATACATTTATTATTTGACTGGTGTTCATGGTGCCAAGTCTAGTAGAACACTGCCTTCGGGAGTGATTTCCCAATAGGTTTCATATTGATTTAGTGAGATTAGGGCAATACTCTCAGCCAATGGGTCGATAAATGTACACTCTAAACGCACACTCCCCGTACGTACTATACTCATATCCTGTGTACCCGACAAATCCAGTACAATGATACCATGTGTTTTAGCAAACATATCTTCGGTTATACCATTTTCAAATAGTTGAGAGTCATGATCTAGGGTTTGCATGGTCAACTCGTACAATGTTCTATAGGATCTATCAAAAGATAGATTGTAGAGTGGGATGCCGTTTACTTTGCACACAAGAGATGAAAGTCCAAACATCTCGAATTTATGTGGACATTCAGTCCATGATCCTATTGCACTGGCGCTTTTTACAAAGGCCAAAGCCAATTTCGAGGGGATTTCGCCATTGATAAAGGATGAATCGGTGAAGGTGCGTGAGCCCATTGCAATATGACGTTGATTGGTGATTGTATGAGGAACAAGTAGTTTAATATTATTGCCATTGGCTCTCAGTTTTTCCACGGCCAAAGCAACAGAACTCATAACCTGTTGTTTGCGTACATGAAGTATTGCCGAGGTGAGGGAGAGACTTACATCGGGATTACCAGCAAGTTCTTTTCTCAATATGAAATTGGAGGGTGCAAGCGTCAATTTTATATCCACTTTAACATTGGGCGGCAGCCATTGGGGTATATTAAATATTTCATGATATATTTTTCCAACTAGATGTAATTCACTAGTTGTAGCATTTTTAAGTGCATCTGTACTATCAGTATTAGTAATATATTCATATCCATTGGAGGCGCCTCTCAATTCCTTGTATGACTTGGGTGTCATCAGCATGAATTGCATATAGCTTGTATAATTTGAGAGATTGTTGCTTGTGCTCACCAGCGTGCCATTGATGTAGACACTAATTTGACGAAATAAATTATGTAGTTATACAATTTTTCATAGGATATCCCAACGGCCCGAATTGGCATTGTATTATCGGATTTCCGGACTTTCATTTGCAAATCTATAAATGTTGAAGACATGTCCATAAAGTAGTCTTCATTGGAATAAATTTGAAAGTGGATATTATCGGAGAGGGGTTGTTGTGTATAAAATTGTTCATAGTATCCATGCTTGACACTCACATCAACATTTTCGGCATTGAATAGATTCAATGAGGCGGTGATTGAAGGTTGAGAATCCTTATGCGGTAGGTAGGACATTTTAGGAGAAGAAATCTAGTTTCGATCTGACAATTCTATTCTTCCTGGGGGCTTCTTTCTGTTTACAGCACGTGTCGGCTTTTTCCTTCTTTTCTTTGACAAGAGGGATGATGTCTTTCGTTTCCGACCTGAGTGGAGACTGATGAGTGATGCATTGTTTCTTGACCTTTTTAAGCCTTTACCATTCTGTTTTAATCTCTCGCCAAGGGTTCGCGCACTGGACCTAAGATTTTCCGAAGCACTTTTTTTAAAATCCTTGCCAGAGCCCCAATCGTATAGTGTAGAGGATGCAAAATCTGTCGCAGCCGGTACAAGATATTTTCTAGCCAGTGGTAGTGAAGAGCGAAACAGCTTAGCAAACCAACTGCCAAGACCGTAGCCAGACATTGACGAACGACCTTTGTAGTAGTCCATTCCATTGCCATGTTGTCTTGGGCCAAGAGTATTAACATAGCAGTCAATATCAGGACAAGTGAATACCACTTTTTTTTATTAGACATCTTGTTGTTGAACGATGGGTCGAAAATGGCATGTAATCACAGCCAAACCTTTTGAAATTGCTATTGGATCACCCAATTCGGTTCTTAGTGTTAACTGACAGAGTTCCAAATAGGAAGTGTTTACGGGAATATACTGAAGATGCTTTATATTGTAGTGGTGAATATGTTTCTTGATTGGTTTTTTTTCGTTCAAGAACTCGTAGGAGGGGAACATTTGAATTACCAACTCGAGATGTTTCCACAAATGAAGCGTAGAGAAATATACAGGTGCCTGTGGAGAAGGCAGGCGGATAGTCAGCAAAAATGAAATTAGTGTTTCCGGCCCTTTTTACCATTGATTATATTGAGCTTAAAGCCAAGAACATCCTTTAGATTATCGTTGAGAATAACCTTTTCACTGGCAATAGGTGAACTAATGTAGATCTTGCCCTCCTCCTTTGAATAGTTGAAATGAAAAGCTCCCTTTTTACGAGCGGAAATTCTTTTATTGATAGTACGACATAAATCATTCATACAGGTGAGTTCCTCGTAGGGTAATTCAATATATGGATATTCCATCCAATTGATTTTTTGAATTTGTTCTTGATCACCTGTTGGTGGTGGCGGCCAATCATAGGGTCTAATTTTTATTTCATATTTACGATCCTTTCTCAGGATGTCATAGGTATTTTTGAGAATACAGTCGACAAGAGCCACTTCATACTTTCTATTGTCGTCGAATTTGATGGTGGGGGAGAGTTTCGTCCAAAAATCACTTGTTCTATTCAAGTCATTGTAGAGAGGATCAGAAACATTGGACATGAAAAGTCACATAGAAATCATTGGGCATTGTCAATATCTTCAGCACTGACCCAAGAATCAAAATCTGATTTGTATCCTAGCCAGCGAACAAGCAACTGTCTCTTGCCATGGCGTGTACGACTCTTTAATATCTTTTCAATTTGATAAATTTCACTAGTGTTTCTAACTTTTTTTTGCAGTTCATATTCATAAAAACCGCCGAGAATCTCATCATCTTTGGTGTCTCGCAGCCGATAAGTTATGGGTATGGTGTCCAGGATTTTGGACACTTTAAAAAGTTCAGTGCTCCATAAATAATTCCCTTTTTCAAAAATATTGGTGGTTCTATTAATTCGAACAGTATCACCAACATTGAATTTCTTCTTTTTTTTCTCTTTTTCACCCTTGGAGTATTGCTTTAGAAAAGCATCAAATGTATTTTCATTATAGTGAACATCCGTTGGTGAAGAGTTGGACAGAGATCGATGGGGTCGATGGTTGTATATCTGCATGATTTTATCTAAATCATGAATAAAAGCCGGTGTATTTTTCAATGTGCAATATCTTGAAATTAATAGACGAATCGTTCTTATTAATCTTTCAGCCAATGCAGCCTTTATCGGACTGTGACTATGATAAAGTGTTGTATTATATTTCAAAAGAACCTTTTGCACATGGGGATTAACAAATTCACTGCCACGATCCGATTGAATTTTTCTATACGAATCCTGTTCTAGAATACTTTCAATGGCCCGAGCAACTTCAACACCTCTCTTTGACTGCAGTGGAATGGCATAGGCATAGCGACTAAAGATACTGATTGCCACTAGAATATATTTGTAGGGTGCATTGTGACGCCGTTGAACTGCGTCTAAAGTTAAAAGATCCATTTGCATTATATGCAGGGGGAAAAAGGCTTTAGTTTGTCGATATTGTTTACTGCGAAGCCTGTGATTTCGATGCAGTGTGTAACTCGCTTCATTTTCTAGATACTCTTTTGCATTTTTCAATGTGGTGGTGGTGCCGGAGACAGCTTTGGAAAGCGTTTTGGGAGAACCTAAACTTCCCGCTTCGCCAATATTTTCATAGACGCCTTTCAAAACTTCATCCATTTTGAGCGTAAACACGTAGTGTAATGTCCACTCCCCTTTTGCACACTGGCGGTCGAATCAATTCGTCTTCGTTTTTGACTAGCAGCCACAGGTGTTGTAAAATCATTGCTGCTGCTGATAGTATCCTCAAATATTGAATCTTCTTCTTTTTTAAATGGTGTTGAAGGAGGAGGACTATATTCTCTTAGTTTCTTTAGAATTTGCTTATTGCCAATAAGACTTTTGGGAAAGTTTATTGCACACAGAAAGGTGTATAGATTATCGTCAATGGATGAGAGTCCTTTACGATTCGTCACCATATCACAAATTAAATCAACTAGATTATAACTTTTTTCCCTGAATTATAATTCGTTTCCCTGTGCTATCGACTTGAACTTGATCACCAGCAGTTTCCAACATGAGATAAGATAATACTCTTTTACTCTGTTCTCGATAGGTCAAAGGCAATAGGTTTCCAATTTTCAATACAATCGAATTCAATTCCTTCTCCTTTGATGCTACTGCAGAATCTTGAGGAGATGTTTCCTGTTTAGGGGGATCAGTGGTGACGGTGACGGTGGCAGGTCTCTCACGATAAGGTTTATGTTTGTCCACACGTCGCAATGCATCTTGAAGTAAAAGCAGTTTTTTTTGTCGTCGGCAATATTCTCATCGTTAATGAATTTGCTTAGATTGTCTTCAAAATGTTAGATGGGCGAGAGGACAAGTTCAAATGGTGTCAATTTATAGGGTTTTGCCATTTCTCTCCCTCTAGAGAAAACTGTTTACAAGTCCTGCAATTATCGGTAGTAAAAGTGTGAAGAAGCTACCGCCTGCTTGAAGGAGCTGTTTTCTTTTAAATTTTTTTCCCTTGTTTTTACAAGCCAAGGCGCGTACAGTGGAACGATGTTGCTTTGTCTGTTGTCTAACACCTTCTGGCAGTTGAACATTGCCCTCAGTTAAATTTAAACAAAGTTCAGATATTAGATTAATGAAATCATTGTCAACCCCATGTTTGAGTATAGCCTTCCTAAGCAATGGTTTTGAAGTGCTTAAAACGGAAAACAGATGCCGTTGTTCGTGTAGTTTCTTCAGTGTCATAATGGCGACTAATAGTCTTTTCTACTGTTCACCGGAAGATATACTGTAATTTCATTGTTGAAAATGTCGGTGACTACACGTAGATCCTCGGGCGTGCTCTGATTAAGATCCAGCAAAATGTAACCGTAGGGCTTGCTAGTCGCCTGAGTGTACGCTGACAATAGAAATTTAGGGGCGCCGGGGTATATCTGCTTATTGAGAGTTATGAGCGAGCTAGAATCACGAACAACTCGATAGATAATATAGACGGTGCAATTCAAAGCAAGGGTTCGCATACATTTGCTCTGATGAAACAGATTGTGTAGAACTAGGGTAACGGAAATGTGTTCATGATGGGAGCGAACGGTGAACAGTTGTAGCATTTCCTGTGAGAACTGTTCAATGGATTCAGCCAAATCATCAATAATCAGCCACGAGTTCGATTCAATACTATTGAAAACATCAAGTCCTCGTATGAATTGTATTGGTATGGTTGTGGTAATAGCTTTTATTTTATCATAGGACTCCTGCCAAATACTATAGCAATAGTAGATTTTTTTTTTTCGGCTTTTCCAAAAACATTTTATCGCAATTTTGAATTATTTCTAGTTAAAAGCGTTGTTTTTCCCCGACATTGAGGGACCACACAGAAACGATCTGAAGGGGTGTTTTAAATTGATACATGCTGCTGCTGCTGTTGGGGACAACAGTCGGACTACAACTAAACTGTAAATCATATGTGCTCAATGAATAAGTAGCAATAATTTTCCCCATGGATCTATCTATTCAAGAACAAAAAAAAAAAAACAATATTTCATGACAGCATTTATTTCGGCACTGTATGAAAACAAATATTTGCAGTCAACATGAACTGCACAACGATAAAAATTAATAATAACACTTGTTCAACAAGAACAATTGACAAAATTTCTCCGGTGGTCAAAATGAAAACTCTATTTGCAGTCAACATGAACACAGGGCAATGATAACACTACAATAAATAAACACTTATTGTCTTTAAAAACACTTTTCTGTACCTGACACTTTATGTACAAAAAAAAAAAAAACACTTTTTGTCCATCATCGACTTAAACACTTTTTGTCTTTAAACACTTTTCTGTACAATAAAAAAAAAAAAAAAAACACTTTTTGTCCATCATCAACTTAAACACTTTTCTGTACAATACTTTTTTTTTTTTTGTCAACTTAAACACTTTTCTATACCTGACACTTTTTGTACAACAAAAAGACTGAAAATACACACACGGGAACTAGTAGTAGCACAGTTGAACATTATGAATTTAAAGGTGTGTGGGATCCCCCCCCCACCCCCCGGGGACCGCGGGGGGCCGACGGCCGGCCGGCCGGCCGCGGGCGGGACCCCCCCCCCCCCCCCCCCCCTGGGCGGCCACGGGAAGGGACCCCCCCCTCCCCCCGGGAGCGGCGGGGCGAAAAACAATAGTTGTCGTCACTGCTACAGGTTAGTGGATGGGTTAGCGGTGGTTAGTGCTTGGGCTAGATGAGGTTGAGTTAAGGTAGTGAAAGGTTGAGTGGTTAGTCAGATTAGGTTAATTTATCCAGACCAAGTTGATTGCGATAGTCAATGCATTCAACTCGGTCTGAAATACGGTAGTGGCCGTGGGGTAGGACACTCACACCATTCTCGAGCACATAGACCTTGTCGGATATACACGACATTGCATTCTTTTCCACTCTCACAGTATAATTTCTATACTGTAGAGAGCGAATTGCAAGCACTTGTGCTCTCGGCACTAGGCTACTTTCTACACAGTCTCTGTACACGCTCATGTTGAAATTGCTCTTTACAAAATGTGTAGGCACCCCTTTACACGCCTTCTTTTCTTCCCCACTATGAGTTTCCACGCAATAAACTTTGGGGCCCGGGAACACCCCCCTGGATATCAAATCACTCCCCGTCTCTGATTTTAATTTTAATAGTTGGTTGGGGGCTTGACGTTTCACCAGCTCGGGGTAGAGTGATGGATTCCAGTTGGTGAAATCCATCCGCGAGCTGATGTGCACCCCCCTTTTGCAAATCACCCAATAAATCTTCAGTCCCATTTACCTTTAACAGCAGAGAATCTGTATCACCATAGTAAACTTGAACCTCCCCCTCCCGTGGCCATTGCACCTTGCACACATTGTAAAAGAACGACAACATGAGCTTTTTTGAAATTTCTAGTACTGAACTGCCGCCTGCAATATTCTTGTTCAGTACTACATTTCGCTTTCGCCTGTGTAGAAGAACCATGCCGGCCTCTATGCTCGTGAACGATGTAAAATTGAGGTCGGCAATAATTCGTGCACACTCTAGAGGGTCAGTCACGACGTCACAGCGAGATCTATTAAGAACGCTTTTCACACATTTTGCCAAACGCTGAATTTAGGATGAGCTTATACATTTCCTTCTCCACCTTTGAATTTGCCTTAGAGCGTTTATCGACAAAGGTGTCGATAAACGTTTTCAAAAAAAAGGGTCACTGATTGAAACTGCAGGACCCTGTGTATTTTAGTGATCTTGAAACCGTTGCTCACCATCCAGTGCAAAAGCACATGGTGAACAACGATATTCTCTTTAGGGTCCAAATCAGCAATCAGTTTCTGTTTAGAGGGAGTCCAGTGCATCCCCATATCCTCAACCAATGAACGATTGTAGGGGCTCAGAGAGTCCCTGCTCACGGGCCGATTGATACAGGGAAAGACAAAATCTTTGACTGAGTCGTGAAGCGCCAGCGGAATGTGACCGTCAACTTCAAAGAACCATCCTTGTGGTCCATTGTCCTCGACGGTGGTAATGTCGGGGAACTCACAAGGATTCTCAAGCCATTGATAGTTCCCACACGGCAAAGAGTAGTGGGACATTGCCGAGGGGTACAATGAGTTCATGTCCAAGAACACTGCATTTGACTTTGCACCGGTGCTTTGTCCGCTCGGATCGGTTGATAAGACGCGGTCCCCATGAAAAACATACCCACCCCTCATTGAACGCTCTACAAAAAGGTGCTGATCTACGTCGGTGATTAGGCCTATTTCCCCCCTGCTAATTTTTAAAATTAAATCCATCACTAAATGGGGTGTAGAAAAATAATAACCTATATCTAACCCGAACTCTGAATAGATCTGGTCTGTGTTCTTACAGATTATATCCAACAGAGTTAGAACGTCACTGGCCAAGTACAGTCTACAATAATCCCACCCATTTTTACAATCCCCTTGGACCACACCTTCTTGGCAAACTCATACTCCTCGGCTGTGCATTCACTGTTGGTCAGTGAATTGTAAAAAGCTTCAATTGGAGGTAGTTTCTCCTCACTTAAGCGTGCGCCAGAACAGTAATAGTCGTATGCGTATATACCTTTGCAGGTCAACAGGTCATACATTTCACTGTCTGGAAAGTGCTGTTTAAGCAAGGGAAAGCTATCAAAATTATCGCTTTTTTGCACTTGAATCAATTGACTCAATGCCTTGGGGAAAAAAAACTAAAAGAATCTAAAAACCTGATTTTATTCCAGCACATATGCCCATTATCCACTGCCTGCCATTTCAGTTCAAGAAGCAATAACTTCTCAGCTGATTTGGGAATTATGTTGTAGGTAAATGAACTATTTACCCATGGACAATCTACTCCCCCTCCCTCCCTATGCATACGTGCCAGTGCCCGTAAAATAAAATTTTAAGTCATAATTGGAATTATGAATAAAAACAGGGATAAAAAACTGCTGGCTAACATTTAAATTACACGATTGATGCGCAACCCCCCTAAAATTACTACCCCCCGAGGATATTTCCTGCCACAAATGGTCATGATCTCTAACTTTCCCCCTCCCCCCACGTTTCCCTTTAGTCCCCTTATCCACCTCTGCAAACTCCCCCTTACAAACCCAACATATTTTTTTTGATTTTTAATCGCGAGATGATCCTCTGCAGACAACACCATTGGATAATGGGTATTTCTCAAACGAGAAATAGCACCATTAGCCGTGCCAATCAGTTTAGTCAATGCCTTGTCCATGCGCTCCCCCTCATCCAATGTTTCAACTATTTCTAACAACCGCATGGTGTTAGAACTATCTCTTTGCGCGTGGGCGTAGGACACTGCAATAGCCTGATGTTTCTTGACTCGGTTTGGATATTGGGGGTCATTCACCTCCACCAGCTTAGCTTCACAATCCAAAGATATTTTGTTGCACTGGAGAAGGGTATTTTGAAAATTTTTGAAACGTAGAATGGCCCTATCCCCTGAAACCGTTTCCACTGTCTGGTAGCCATGCCGTCTACAATGCTTCATACGATCCCGTAGTTTTATGTCACTACGGAATTGTGACAAGCATGTTGGACAGTAGAAACGTTCCCCCCTTTTCATACCCTCCCCCAGAACTCTACTAATGTCAGTGATCGGATTAAAATGACCGATTGCGTTTCGGTTGACTAGGTGGCGTGTAAAGCAACCAAACCCAGTGTTTAACCAAATCAACTGACGGGCCCCTTACGGGGAATACCACCCCCTTCTTTTTAGAACGAGTCCCATCTTCAAATTCTGTCTCATACTGAACCACAGTAACGCCAATATTTAAATGAGCATTAGCCCTTTCAAACATGTCAATGGATCTTAGTGTTACTGGGTATTTTCCTTCTAGGCAAGAAAAATCTACAACTGGGAAAACGGACCCTTCCTTCCCATGTATAGCCCAGTGATCTAAATTCTTCTTAGTAGCGTCATCTGCTAGAGGCTGAAAGGCTGATATGAGGAAAGCATATCGGAAACACTTTTGATATGTTTCAAAACAAATCTTCTGGACACCACGACAACCTACTAGATCTGGATTATATTTTAATTCTACTGTCCTTGGTCCACTCCCCCCTCTTAAAATAAAATCTTTCTTAATTTTACAAATATTTACGCTTAAATTTTCAACAAAAAGAACTAGAGAGCCACTTCCATTTTCATTAAAGTTCTCGAGATGCGTTATAATTTGATCGACCCAATCTATGAAAGCACCCTCAAAATTTTCTAAATTTGGATAAACCAAACGCATCTCGGAATGTATAAAATGATAGTAAACCTCACTTTTTCCCTCATTCAAATAAAACACTTTTAGAACAATGGCGACCTTAATTGAATCCCTACCTCCCCACAACTGAATTTGATTCTCCAGAAGTGCACGAATTTTGTCTACATATGCATGCATAATTTCTACAGGGTCATAAACAAAATTACCACACAAAAGCGAATTAAAAGGGTCACCAAACGTTGCAGTGAAAACAACTATATTATTTAAAATTCTGTTGGACAGCTGAAAGTCTGGGAGAGTTGTACCCCCTCCCCCTCTTGTATATTACCCCCTCCCCCAAGTTGTTCAATAATATCTGGCGAATGCTCCACTTCAGTTGTTCGAAGTGGAGTCGTTAGGGTATCGGAGGTTGGAGGGTTCCCTGTTAATTCCCCGGGTAAAATCGTCTAAAATTTGCAATGTGTTTGGACTCAAGTCCCCCCTGTTCAACTGCGCTATAATCAACATTTAAAAAATCATCTAAAAAACTCGTCAATATTAAAAGGTACTTCAACAAATAAATAACAATTTAAAAAAATACTTCAATGCTATCGTCCCATAGTGAATTGTCCTGAATCTCCACTGGTGGTGTTAGAATCGGTTCTTCCTCTTCTTCACTAGATGGAGAGTATGGAACCAGGACAACCTACAAATGAAAAAATAGCTTATTTTCAAAGTGTTCAAATCATCCCCTACTGCTTTTAAAATTTGGGTTATTATTGCTTAATAACATTTGGTTAATTCAACTGAAGATAATCTAAGATATGACATAGAAGGCAACAATTTGTTCGTTTATTTTCAAAGTGATCAAATTTTTTTTTCGGCGCTTTTCGAAGTCACAGCGCATCCCTGTGGCGCTTCCCTGGGCAACAGCGCATCCTGCTGCGCTTCCCTGACTCGTGGCGCATCCCTGTGGCGCTTCTCTGGCCCGCAGCGCATCCTGTGGCGCTTCCCTGACCCGTGGCGCATCTCTATGGTGCTTCCCTGGCCCGTGGCGCATCCCTGTGGCGCTTCCCTGGTCCTTGGCGCATCCCTATGGCGCTTCCCTGGCCCGTGGCGCATCCCTGTGGCGCTTCTCGGTCCCGCAGCGCTTCCCGCAACGCGTGGCGCTTCCCTGGTCCGTGGCGCATCCCTATGGCGCATCCCTGGCCCGTGGCGCATCCCTGTGGCGCTTCTCGGGCCCGCAGCGCTTCCCGCAACGCTTCCCCGCCCCCACAGCGCTTCTCGGACCCGCGACATATCTTATATTAGTATAAGATATTTACAGTCTAAAACATCGCATGACATAGTAGGGTTTTGATTTTGTTCAAACAATTCCACCAAATAAAATTTCATATTAATACTCTTTATCTGCTCTGTGGAAAAAAAACATGATTTGAAAAGGATAGCCATCTCCTCTCATGATACACAACTCATTCAGATATAAAGTTTTTTTTTTATAATATTTGTAGAGGCAAGGTGAACCATTCGTTTATATCGCAATAGAAATTACCAAACCTTACTATGACCAGAATATAGTGCCTTTTTTTGGCTTCACTAATCTAATTTAGCAAAAGGGTGAATGCATGCACTTGACATGATTCAAAAGGGAGAACATTATATTTCCATTGGGGAGAAAAAATCTTTCAATATTCCCGCTGAGATATACTTTTACGCAGTGTTCGAAAATGGTGCATGTAGAAAAGGCCTATAAAAGTTGGATGAAATTGATAGATATTTCTATATGATAGGTAAGAAAAAAATGTGCTGAATGTATACGATAACAGTGACCCGATTTAAAAGGAGGAACAATGTCCTTTAATATCTCTGACATAATTTTACTATGATGAAATAAACGGTTTACTTCTAGGCCACTTAAAACTATAATATTCTAGCAAAAATAGCATTTTGAGTTTCAAAGGCAGTGATTATTAATAGAAATTACCTAAAAATATTATTATGAGATATCGAAGCAATAGCAAAGATTAGAAAAGAGTGGTTTCTTTGCAAAAAATTATATTTAGATATCTCCGCGGGAGAGAAATTTAAAACAATGGTTGGGGGGGGGAGGGGTTAATATCCCGCTGAGATATGTTTATATTGGGATTGAAAAGGACTAAAAATTGGAAGAAATAGAAAGGTAGGAAAAAGATGCTTACATTTGCATAATCCCTCTGGACTTGGGTGCCCGAAGGTCCGGGTAGTGCATGCTGGAGGGCCACTTCCTGACCTTGCATAAGTGGGGCAGCTCTTGAAGGCCCAGGCAACGTATGATGGAAGGTGGACGGGCCGGCGGCGTTACATTCTTGTACAGATGATTGCACTTGTTTTGGGGTCGAGCCAGCGTACTTAATAATGGATGGTCTTGTCTCGTCTACTCTCGGTTTCTTAGCGGCGGCGGCGCCATACATTCTTCATAATTTGCCTTAAAAAGAAGAGAAAAGTTAGTATTGAAATAATTTGCCCCTTTTTTACAGAAAGAAAGTTAGTACCCTCATCCATGTAATTTTGTTTAGACAAAGCATTTATCACTAAGAAGCCCCCTCCCCCTAAACCCATATGCAAAGCAAAAAGTAAAATTTACGAGAAATGCTCCTATTTTTACCATGTTGAGAAAAAATTAAATATACAACTTGTGAGAAATCGAACCCCGAAAAGCATAGAACTTCTATTTTTACCATTTACAAAATAAATCCCCTTCCCCCTTCTCCCCCATATAAACACTGAGTACTCAAAATGAAAAACAAATACTATATGAAACTATTTATCATAAGCAACACCTGATCCCTCTTGCAATTTATAAGATTTACCCTATCGCTAATTCAACTGGAAAAAAAGTGTCTTTCTGTGAAACCTACAAAAAGCTTAATCCTCTGGTTTCGTAGATACCGGATGACCATTGACAGGATGTGATAATTAACCCATATTTAAATCTTTGCGGAAGCGATAAAAGATATGGTAACGGCTTAAATGGAAACTGTATATTAATAGCTGACAGAAGTCAGTTGTCACTTTTAAATAGGCTTACAGAAAGAATAAATTTATTTCTATTGGAAGAATTATACTTGTAAAAACAGAGTGGGGGTGGGAGGGGTGTTAGGTTTATGTAATAAAAGAACATATTTTATGTTTCCTAATGATGTTTGTATGGTTTGGGGGGGGGGGTTTGGGGTAAAGGAATATATTTACGTTTTAGCTGAATATACTGGAGGATGTCCAAGGAAAATAATTTTGAAAAATAAAACGGAACTTACATGGTAAATTGTAGTTGCCAAGGCTTCTAATTCATCAATATTATCCATTTTTAGTTGTTTACACGGTGTCAAAATACTTTCTGATAATTTAATCACATTGCATGCCCGTTATATACGAAATCTCAAGGGCGAATTGTTATGTAACGGGGAAAATCATATGTAAGCAGGCTTCTGATTGGCTGAGAAGGGGGATGTATCCGACTTGCTGATTGGCTGAGAAGGAAACACGTGATCTAACTGTTTCCGGGAAAGTCATAACATTTGGCTCGAGCAAACAACAACAAATACTATTTCTGGACACCATGACATTCACGAACGATTACGCAATCAAGTTCTCGGAAATTCACTTCCCCTCGAGTCCTAGATCAATAACATTATTCCCGTTAGAATTCAATGCGCATGTGCAACCTTCGTCCCGGAGTTATTACACATAGAAACATCAAATAAATCGACCTTGAAGGAAGAGGTCATTGACCGATTACGCAATCAATTTCTCAGAAATCCATTTCCCCTAGGGACTCTATGCCCATATATGGTGTACTCGTGGGAGATACGTTCTTTTGATAACCGAATTTTGTACTCGTGGGAGTCGGACCCCCATCTCTACTTTTGTGTACTCTTTTTGTAATTTGGTTTCTGGCCTTGGGAAGGCATAGGGGTTTAGGTTATTTATTGTGATTTCTGTTCGTTTTGGGTTTCATTTATTTATCGATGCTGGTTTGTGGTAGTTTCACGCTTAGTAGATTATTTGATTTTATTTTTGCTCATTTTTGGATTAATGGAGTTCTTTGCTTTTCTTTGAAAAACTTATTTTGTGGAAAAAGTTTTTTTTAATTAATCTATAGTATAGAGCTACCTATTGGTCATGATGTTAAGTTGACGCGTACTTTCTTAGTATGTGACCTGTTAGCACACCATATACTAGCGCTCTCTCGACTTTGAACCCTTTTATAAGATAATAAAAGTAAAATATGTTGCTTTTTTTTTCCGATTTTGTAAATTTACCTTATGCTTACCTCCCAAACAGAGCCATTACTAGGGTTGGTAATGGCCGGGGTAAAATTAATTAAAGCCCCCCCCCCCCCCCCCCCCAACTCAAATATAAATAAAAGCCGTATCAAAGTAAAAATTGGGTCAGAATAGTAATAAGGCAATAGGCACCGCGACGGAGACAAGGCCTGAGGCATGGATATGTGTGTAGTTTCAGGGGATATTGCGTAGTAGGCCTTACCACGGTCATTCATCTATTACTACGACCGGTATATGCCTTAGCAGACAGGTTTCTGAGGCAATACCTATTTTCTGGGCCAATCAGAGATGTATAAGGAATTACATAAGAATATGTGTGCAGTTTCACGGGTTCATGCCTTACCATGGGTAGGTATCTCTATATATTTCATGACTATAAGCCTTGTCAGACATGTTTTCCTAGGTTGAATAGCCAAAACATGGCTTCGTCATATCGCGTATTCAAAGGTTTAATACACTTTTCTGTAAACAAATACTGGTTTCAATCGGGGTAGGATAATCATATTTTTGGATAAATAATGTTTTTACTAAAGATACAGCCAAGCCGAGCATGCTTCTAAGTAAAAAATTGTCAAACACTAATAACCTCTGCTCTGAAGGTACATTGCGTCTTGTCCAGAATTGATAGCATATGGTGTTAGATATAAAAAATTGTTGGATTGCTTAGGAACTTGTCGCTGATAATTAAAGAATGGAATGCTACAGTCAGAATTATTTTAAGTTGAAAGTTGTATCATTGCATAAACTTACTCAATTTGCGCCAAAAAAGGTATCTAATAATGATAAAAAGTTGTATCATTGCGTAAAATAGCTCAATTTGCGAAAAAAGGTATAGCATTTGCGAATTGGATTGTATGAAGATGGTAAAAAAGGGTTTAAACTGCCCAACGGTTAAGGTAAGCCCGAAGTGGTTGCTAACTCATAGGTAATTTCTTATAAATTTGAAATAACATCCTAGGCATCAATCTACGGAAACGATTAACGATGACAAGATGACCTTGTGGCTTGACCTAGCTTAACTTCTTAGATATGTTCTGTATAATGTGTTCCGTATTGTGTATCCAAGAGGTGAATTCAAGAAAGAGTTTGTTACTTACTTACAATTGTCTCATAATTTCTGTTTTGTGTATTCAGGAGGTGAATTCAAGAAAGAGTTTGTTACTTACTTACAATTTTTTCATAATTTCTTGAATGAAATTTCCGATTGTGTATCCAAGAGGTGGATTCAATAAGAGTTTGCTATTTACTTACAATTTTTTCATAATGACATATCCGACAATGGATAATGATTAAGAATTTATTCATTCTAATACATAGATTTTTTCAACGTTATCCTACGTATCCGACAAATGATATCGATAAAGAATGTTAATAAAGAATTTGTTCATTTTGATAGTTAAATTATGTCAGTGTTATCAAACAAATCTGTCAAAAGACATTGATAAGAAATTTATTCACTCTGATACTTAGCTTTTCTCAATAGAAAAGCTAAGCTTTTGACAAAGTATGACCAGCTAGCTTTTTGACAAAGGATGACCAAGAATGAAAGACATTTCATTCATGAAATTATAAAAAAAATTGTAAGTAAGTACCAAACTCTTTCTTGAATTCACCTCTTGGATACACAATACAGTCTGTATTATACAGAGATTTCATTCAAGAAATTATGAAAAATTGTAAGTAAGAACCAAAATGCAGAAATTTCTTTCAAGAAATTATAAAAAAATTGTAAGTATGTAACAAACTCTTTCTTGAATTCACCTCTTGGATACAAAATACAGAAATTTTATTCAAGAAATTATGATAAAATTGTAAGTAGGTAACACACTCGTTATTGAATTCACCTCCAGGATACACAATACAGAAATTTCATTCAGAAAATTATTAAAAATTGCAAGTAAGTAACAAACTCTTTCTTGAATTCGCCTCATGGATACACAATACAGAAATTTCATTCAAGAAATTATGAAAGAAATGGGTGTTGAATTTAGGTTAGAGTGATTATAGATGGCAGCACACCCGGTCAGACACACAGTCCTAGCGAGAGAGACATGCAAAAAGTTAGGTTAATTTAGGTTCACTTAGAGTGGTGGGCCACTCTAAGTGAACCTAAATTAACCTAAATTTTTGCAAGTCTCTAATGATAAATAATTTATTCACTCTGATACTTGGATTTTTTGAATATTATCTGATGTATCCGACAAAAGAAGTTGATAAAGAATTTATTCACTATAATACTTAGATTTTGTCAATGTTATCGAATATATATGACAAAAGAAGTAGATACAGAATTTGATCACTCTGACAATTAGGTTTTGATAATGTTAACCGACATATCCGGCAAAGGATGTTGATAAAGAATCTATTCGTTCTGATGCTTAGATTTTATCAATTTTATCCAATATATCTGACAAAAGATGTTGATAAAAAAAATTTATTCACTCTGGCACTTAGATTTTGTCAATTTTATCCAATTTATCTGAGAAATGACGATGAGAATGATTTATTGGCCCTGATACTTAGATTTTGTGAATGTTATCCGATGTATCCAAGAAAAGAAGTTGATAAAGAATTTATTCACTCTGATACTTAGATTTTGACAATGTTATCCAACATGTCTGACAAAAGATGCTGATAAAGAATTCATTTAATCTGATACTTAGATTTTGTCAATTTTCTCCGACGTATCCAACAAGAGATGTTGAAAAAGAATTAATTCATTCTAATACATAGATTTTGTCAATGTTGTCTGACATATTCGACAAATGATGTCGATAAAAAATTTTAATGAATTTATTGGCTCTGATACTTATATTTTATGAATGTTATCGGATGTATCCAACAAAAGAAGTTGATAAAGAATTTATTCACTCTGACACTTAGATTTTGTCAATGTTACCCCATGTATCTGACAATAGATGTTGATACAGAATTTTCATCACTCTGAAACTTAGGTTTTGATAATGTTAACCGACATATCAGGCAAAGAATCTATTGACACATGTTGATAAAGAATCTATTCGCTCTGATACTTAGATTTTATCAATTTTATCCTGACCTATCTGACAAAAGGTGTTGATAAAGAAATTTATTCATTCTGATACTTGGATTTTCTCCATGTTAACCTATCTATCTGAGATATGATGTATGCAAATTACTTTTATTACATCCCCGATGTTTCAGAAGACATTCTAAACGTTTGATATGCTAGCATACTAAAAAAATAATGAACACATAACAATGTAATGTATAATATTTTTTTTAATGAAATTATGTCATCTAGGATATTAATGCAAAAAATAATTATTATTCATTATTAATATCGATGAACAACTTTGGACATTTTGAATCTGTTTCATAAAATAGTTCACCATGTTCTCTCTTGATTTTGTAGCTATTGTCTTCTCTTAGTTCGTAATCAGTAGAATAATCATTATTCCATTGTGAGTCATACACAATTTTTGCTAGTGTGTCACCGACAGGTTCAATATGCGTTTCGTCTTAGGTATTATTTGGTTCATTGACTGTTTGATCAATGATGGCCGTAACGTTTGCTGGCACTTCGTTTTTCATCGATACATCTTTATATTCCTTAGTGATATTTTCTACCAATGCCCTTTTTATTTTTCTGGCAATTTCACTGTCTATTGCAACATAATTTTTACACAGGTAACAGTTCCGGCACGTGGACAAGATATGGCTTATGATATTAGTAGAAGAGTAGGCCTTTCTTCTTTTGACCTTCCGTTGAATGCTAAAACCGAAAGCTGACGATAGGATGCATCAGTAGGTAATGTGTTACCTGCAACAGTAGCAAGGAGTTTTACTCTATCATCAACGATTATTTTTATGTTGGCATTCTCTTTGAGTGCAATCATCCCCGGAGATCTCAATCTTGCATATCCACCAACATAAGAGTTGAATTTTTTTGGTACTCCAAAGGAATTGAATTCCTTACTGTTATAACAATGCCCGCATACGTTTCCGATAGTGCTACCACTTGTACTTGTTTCATAGTTCAAATACTTCTCCATGTCAGCATTCAATGCTACAATAACACTATCATGTTAACACATTCTCATAAATGCTTCATTTTTACTTTTTTAAGGATATGAATTATGTGTTTATCCTTCCACTGCGTAAAAAATACTGATTTAATACATGCAATAAACTAGCTAGTGTCGATAACCTATCATAGAGTACCAGTGGGAAAGCCGCATCGTGTCTATGAGCAAGCATAGAGTGTGATTGGTAGAGCCGCAAGTATATATCGTGTCATTTTAAGATACGTAAAAAAAAGTTGAATAATTTCTAAGTGCATAAAAAATTCAGTATTCAAAAAAATTGCTACTACAAACATTATTTTTCTAATAGTAATAGTCACGACTAAAATATCTATATCATTCTCATTTTGAATTTGGAAAATATTAAAAGTGAATTTCTTATGTTTTAAGTATGTTTTATCTCATTCGAAGACATGTAAAAAAAAAAGTTGTTGACAAAGTACCATGTTAAAAAAAAATAAAAATAAAAAAACTTAAAAAAAAAACAAAAAAAGTTAAAGAAATGGGGGAGGGGGGTCAAAAAAATGGAGGGAGGGGGCCCCTTGGAGGTTGGGGATAGGGGAACTTTGGAGGTTCAGGTGGTTAGGGTCATTGGTGCTTACGATCCTTGATGGCTCATACTCATAATCGTCTCACTACTTGATTTCCAAGGATTTCCAAGAATTGTTCTGAATTTTTTTATTAAAATTCATTTCTTGGCATCTACATCTCTATTAATATAAACTTCTTAGTATACTATAATGTTGGAGCATGTTTTATATTGACAACACTGTTCAAATGGTACTTTTGTATTATACAGAACACATCCGAGAAGTTAAGCTAGGCCAAGTCACAAGGTCATCTTGTCATCGTTAATCGTTTCCGTAGATTAATACCTAGGAGGTTATTCCAAATTTATAAGAAATTGCCTATGAATTAGCAGCCCCTTCGGGCTTACCTTAACTGGTAGGGCAGTTTAACCCCTTTTTACCATCTTCATGCAATCCAATTCGCAAATGCTATACCTTTTTTCGCAAATTGAGTTAGTTTACGCAATGATACAACTTTTTATTATTATTAGATACCTTTTCGCAAATTGAGTTAGTCTACGCAATGATACAACTTTCAACTTAAAATAATTCTGACTGTAGCATTCCATTCTTTAATTAGCAACGATACGTTCCTAAGCAAACCAACAATTTTTTATATTTGTTATAAAAAATGTCTTACCCTGAAGGACGCAAGGTACCTTCAGGGTAAAGGTTATTAGTGTTTGAAGATTTTGACTCAGAAACATGCTCGGCTTGGCTGTATCCTTAGTGAAAAAATTAAATTATAGGAAAAAACATGATTATCTTACCCTACGACTGAAACCAGTATTTTTTCCCCTATAATTAAATCACCAATTAAGATCATTCATTTCAGAGTTATGCCAGTATAATATATTTTTCGCAAATAGAGTTATTTTTACGCAAATGGTACAATTTTTTTTTATATCTAACACCATATGCTATCAATTCTGCACATGATGCAAGGTACCTTCAGCCTATAGGTTATTAGTGTTTGACAATTTTTTGTCTCAGATACATGCTCGGCTTGAATGAATCTTTAGTAGAAACATTATTTATATGAAAAAACATGATTATCCTACCCTACGATTAAAACCAGTATCTTTTACAGAAAAGTGTATTAAACCTTTGAATGCGCGATATAAAGAAGTCAAGTTTTGGCTATTGAACCTAGGAAAATATGTCTGACAAGGCATATAGTTGTGAAATATATAGATACCTACCCATGGTAAGGCATGAACCCGTGAAACTGTACAAATATTCTTGTGTAATTCCTTATACATCTCTGATTGGCCCATAAAATAGGTGTTGCCTCAGAAACCTGTCTGCTAAGGCATATACCGGTCATAGTAATAGATGAATTACCGTTGTAAGGCCTATTACGCAATATCCCCTGAAACTTCACACATATCCATGCCTCAGGCCTAATCCCCGCCGCGGTGTCTATTGCCTTCCTACTCAGAATGGGCATTTCCCCTGCAACAGCCCCCCCCCCCAAGTCACAGCATGCATATACGTCCCCAGTAGTTAGGAAAATGGGCCTGGGCATATATATCTAAGTGTATTACATTATATGTTAATAATACTACTAATGAATCAATTTGTCTTAAGCTTTTATCTTAATTTCAGTGCACTAATCTAAGAGTCATGTTGAGCATTTCCATAAATGGTGCAAAAAGAGTCTTAAAAAGTTGGTACACAAATTATGGAAATTACGGATGCATAAAATGATTTTAAAAGTCAATTGTCATACCCGCCTCTTCATTGAATTTTTTTTTATCTCTCTTCATTGTTTTACCCTCCTTTATAATTGTCTCCCCTTTCCTTACAAGACAATTGGAAAAAATAACATATGTAAACCCGAATCGCTTCAAATCCTAGATAAAAATTTTGTCGCAATTGCTGCAATCCACTAGAGTAAGAAAAATAAAACAGTGTTCAATTTGAGCTGTGTTAGTGATGATTATTAATGTTGATACCCGAAAACGAAGGATCATTAGTACCGTTATTTTTCAAATGAGACTAGCCACAATCATGGGCGCCCATAAGCTGAATTTAGAGGGGGGCTTACCTGGTCTAATCGGCACTTCCAATGCTGTATAATGGAAATCTCAAAACAAAATATAAGTCAGCGTCATTCAGCAAGGGGGAGGGGGCTGGAGCCCCCAACCCCCACATGGGTGCTCATGGCCACAATACGAATTGAGTTGGGCTTTTAGCTGTTATTTATTTGCCTCATTCACTGGCACTGAGTCGCTTAAGAGGTGAATGTAAATCTTCACAATAATTTAGTCAAAGCTGCAATTGGGCTAACTTTACTTGGGATCGATCGATGTTACTTTAAGCAGCTTAAAGCTTACCAGTTTCATTTCAAAACTGCTTCAACGTAGAGTAATTACATAAGTATGATCAAATAAACGAAATAAAAGTGTCATCGTATTGGACGCGTATGATGGAACATATTCCGTTGATTTCCAAAAATACCTTTTTTCTGTCTTGTGTCATTAAAATTCTGTTAATGACATTATTTTCCACGAAAACCTTTGAAGTAATCTATTTTCTATGATTTTTGTAAGAAATTGAAAAAAGGTAATACCTAGACGAAACAAATCAGTATTATTATTATTGGCAAAAACAACAAATTCCGTTGACGTTGGAACTGTCCATTCATTGAATATATACCCTTAAAGTAGTATAGTTTTCGAGCATTACTTTTGCTGCTTTATTTTTTCTAGAGGTCTTTTTTGTATTGATTCTTATTGTTGCTTGTCTTCTAGCCGAAGGTTTTGTCTCAGTAAATAGGCAGGTTGATTTACGTCATCTTCCAATTCTTGTATTTTTATGTTACCTTCGGTATAGTTGTTTGTTTCTGTAATATTTCTTCCAATAGATCCATTAGGTTACGAGAGGTCCCATAATTTAAATAATGTGCAAGGCTTTCTTCAACCACTTCAGCGGGGTCTAAAAGTATATTTTTCTTATGAAGGTGGTTCAAGTTCACCTTCAGGAGTTTCTCATGGGCGTGCTGCTAAATTAATTTCGTGATGAATTTGTCCAGCTACTTTGATGCTGAAAACACTTAATGCAATGATATTAAATGCGTTTGTAAGGAATATTTGCTGTAAAAACGGATAAGCAAAAAAAAAAAAACGAAAAATATTGTATTTAGCAAATGGCTATGTCCAAGGATTAAAAGAGAAGGGGGTAGGGGGCTTGAGGGCAGTTAAACTGAAAGCTAATGTCTCTTCGGGGTAGGCTGCTTTTGAAAAGCAGGGGTTGACAATGGCTCCGTATGGGTGGACAAAGGATTACAAGGGACAGAAGGGATATCGAAAAAAAAATCCTAATGTTTTTAAAATTTAAAATATTTTCTGTTATATATTTCGGGAAACTTTCCTGGTGCTCTTGATGCAAAACTTTTTTTTAAGTAGAAAATAATCATGCAGAGATAGAAAATCCACTACTGAATGTAAGTTAGTTTTATTAGAAGGATATCAGTTGAAATTTGACAAAACTAAAAATAGTTTTATAGTTTGCCCTTTTTAAGATCAATACTTATGCATAAAAACAGCTTTTTGAATCGAAGTTTTTCTGCTGGTTTCGATATGCTGCTATTGAGTTTTTGTGCTAATTTTTGTGCATTATCAAGCAATATTGGAGGCTTTTTTTCAGAAAAGATAAAGCAAAATAATGTAAATAAAATGAGACAAAAATAGTTGATAAAAATTATTTTATTACATTTAAGGAGGTATCCAAGATTGTCTGTGTCCATCTTTAATCACCTTTTTTGGGAGGGGGGAGGACGATTTACATGGAACAAGATGTAACTGGAAAAAGTGTGGTCGAGATGTTAAGATAGGGTAGATCCAAAGGCCTCACCTAGCTGACTTGCCTGATCGGAACCATTGACGTACCTCTGGCTTGTTTTGTTCTTGGGCGCAGTTAAGCAATGTTTAATCCCAATATCATAAGTTTGAGAACCAGAAAAGTCTTTATAACTCCGTCATATTAGATTTAAAAGAGCAATAATAAAAAGTTTTTTTTTTCTAAGAAAGGTAAAATAGTAGTTTTTTCCCAGCCATTGTACTATTATTAAGTCTGTGCTAAGGTAGTGATGGTTAAAGTATTTTCACAATAAAACTTTGAAACAACAATAAGAGAATAGCCCCAGGGTAGTCCCAACCTGTCATTCAAAAACGATTAAACACAAAAAAAGGAGCAAAAACAGGTTTAGAGGAAAGAAAAGAAAAAAAAGAGAAATGAACATACTCTTATTTGTGGCAATTTGTGTTTGTTGTAAATTTTGATCAATTATTAATCTTTTTTCTCTTAATCTTACGTTTCATATATTTTTCAGTGTTCAATAATCTGTATTTGTTTTACCTTTTCATTTTCTGTTTGTTTTAAGTTTTGTTTTATTACTTATAGTAATCTCTTTTCCTTTTAACTTTGACTTATTGTATGGCTTTGTTTCTGCTAGTTAGAGGTTCTTATATTGCCCTAAAATTTTTCTTAAGAGGAATTTTCGGAAAATATAGTTTGGTAATTAAATCTTTTGGTTTTTAATGCTTTTACTTATTTATTTTTTAACTGTAGCAATACTATTTAGATTTTACGAGGGAGTACTTATTCTTTGTTTCTATCATATTTATCTGGTCGAGTTATCTCGGCTGATTCTCTCTTTTCCAACCCATCTGAAATAGAATTTGGTGTTCCACAAGGATCTGTGATTGGGCCGATACTCTTTTTAATTTATGTTAATGACCTTATAAATGCGTTTAAAGCTCTAAAACCTACCACTTGATGTTATCTTTGTCAACCTGCAACTGTCACTAATTGTGACAAGAGTTTGTCCTTCTCTGATACACTTATAGCTTTTGCGGATGACAGTACTTTTGGCAGAGCCGGTAGAACTGAGTCTGATCTTATTTCAAACATGATTGCCCTTTTTCAAAGAGTTACTCATTGGTTTGATGTTACATATCTTGCCTTAAATGTTGGAAAGTCGTGTTTCTCTTATTTTCTCAAGATTTCCAAGGGCTTGTTCTGGTTTAAATAAAACACATGTATCGAGGGGTTCCCTTAATAGGCCTAAGGATCGTTGCGTTCGATTCCTAGGCATCTTGCTTGATGAAAATCTCTCCTTCAAGCCTCATGTGGACCTAGTTAAAATGAAAGTCTCCAGAAGCCTGGGGATCCTTAAAAATTGAAAAATATTTGTCTAGTGTAAATTCTCAGACTCTTTATCTACAGCCTAGTTCAGCCTTATGTTTCATACTGTTATATTATTTAGATGTCAACTTCTCCTTCATCACTGAAGCCACTTTCAAAACTGTATGATAAAGCAAGTGCTCTTATACAGGTTACTATCTGTTCCCTACTTAAACCCTTGCTTGACTTGAGACCTCTCTATTTTCTGTCTTGTGCTTGTTTTAATTTTTTGAGGCTACATGGCCAGCTTCCTGCTGCCCTATGTAATAATATATTTTTTATTTCCGAGCAATCGACTCATTTTTTCCGCACTTCCATAAATTTACAAATACCTTATACTCCGTCAATACGGTCTGACTTTAAGCCTCTGATAGCTTGTAACATGATTTGGAACGCTCTCCCGGAGTCTGCGCGGGGCTGCTACTCGTTTGGTATCTTCAAAAAGTATGTTAGAGATTTTCTTGCAAATAATTAATTTTTCCCATTTCTCCGATGAGTTGATGTCGAGAAATATGTTGAAGTATTTTTTATTTTCATGTGTAATTTACCGTTGATTTTGGTATTCAGTGATACATTTCTTGTTTTGTCGTTTTTTTTCAATAAATTCAATTCAAATCAAATCATACGGTTTTTAATGCTTATTTAATGCTATTTATTATTTCTGAAAACTAAAATATTGAATAGCTGCAGAAGAATAGGCATATTCAAGTACAGTTGTAGAAATTATGAATTCTCCAATTGCACTGAAGCGTAGATATTAACTTAAACTATTATAGCGTGTATTGACCAAATTAAAAACTTTAAACAATTAAGATGTCACAATTCCGTATATCATTCAGAGTTGTTTTCAATTAATCTAATATAAAAAATATAACAACTTGTAAATTAAAAAAAATTCTCAAAGAAAAGAAAAACCGACCTCTCGAATATATTAGTCTCCAACCAGGCCTTCAATAATAAAAGGTTGGCCAAAAGCATCTGAATCTTAATTATGTCCTTTTGTTCGTTGCTATTTATAATTTAAGCCGTATTTCATTTTCATATATATTTCATTGTTATGTTTGTTGCTGATAAAATCTGTGTTGATTTTTTTTTGTTTTTTTGAGGTACTAAGAATAAGTAAAATAAAAAATGGGGAGCTGGTGTTTACCCCCATCTCCCTCCGGAAGTATCTATCCGAATACCCCTCCTCCATATTCCCTCTGGATAATTCTGGATTTTCATTAGGAGGGAAGTTGAAAGTTCTTCTCACCTGTTTAAGTCGGAGGCAATCCTATAGCATTGCATTAAACGTAAAAATCGATCAAGAGGGCATAGGAAAAATAAAAGAAAAGAGAATATAGATTTAGAAATCTATTTCTAGGATTTGTGCCAGCTATTTGTGTCTAATGGTATGGCGTATGGCGAGTATAATAAAATGCTTAAATAAGCTATCAAAAAATACTTTAATAAAATTATTTTGGAATATAAATGATAATACACCATGTAATTCAAAAATTAAACTAATTTATGATACTAATTTAGATTTACTAATTTAGAAAAACTTATTTAGATTTAAGGTGCTATGGCTTGGTTTTGGGACAATGACTTATATTTATTAATGCTAATTTTTCTCTATGTTGGACTTGATTTTTGGATTATCGGGTTGGATATTATCGGGTTGGATTTTTTTTTATTTATTTTTTTATTTATTTTGTTTTTTACCAAGTAATTACCTGTAATACATTATTTCATAGCCAGTACTGGAGTGGGTTGAGAGATTTTTTCCCCCACGAATGTGGCTTATGAGCTTATGTATAATTGGTTCACGTCTTTCTATGGATAGACCTATTTGTAAAATTTTTCCAGTAATTGTATTTAGAATTTATTATAGCCTTCTTAAGATAAGTAACAGCTTGTAATTTATTTAAATAGGTAGCAGGAGAGTTTTTTTTAGATATGCTCTCCTTGCTGCTTTTTTGTTCTCCATTTATTTTTGCACTCATCTGACCACCATGCTTTAATTGTATGTTCAGGAATTGTTTTCTTAGGTGTTGTCTTGGGAATAGCAAAAGTTAGCTGTATTTGTTAGTATAGATGCCAACACTTTAGCATGTGTGTCAGCTGTTCTAGTTGAAATATATCACCACTGGGTGTGGCCTAGAATTTCATAATTAAGCTTGTGAACATAGTCAAGTTTGTTTTAGAGTTTATATATTTGGGTGGGTGTGGCTGAATGCTAGCTGGTTCTTTTATTGAAGAGATTACGGCAAAGTGGTTGGTGCAAAGATCATGAATGTTCTTAATATAAATATGATTCAAAATATTTATTGACACAATTTTTAGGTCAACTGTGGAAGATTTACCACTTTTAGGGTCAAAATACGTATTTAGATTTGGAGGAGTAGCAATTGCTAATTCAGCATTATCTGAGATCAAACGCTCAATAAACTCACCATCTTCATTTGTACGCTTGTCCCCCCACATAGGCTGTTGGCATTAAAATGTCCACAAGTAATTACATTTTTTAGCAGATTAGAAATACTTAAATAACTGAAGAGGTCCATAGCATCTGTAGTTTTGCCATTCAGGTTATAGAAGCTTATTATGTAAGTTTTGGGGTTAATTACCCATATATTCATTCCAATTGTATCAACATCATGTAGACAATCTGGAAACTTAACATCACCTTTAAATGCTTTTTTTTTGCCTCTTTCTAAAGAGAAGCAAATAAAAGCCTCGTTTTCCGTCTAAACGAACAAAGTAACAAAGATAATGTATATGCAATCCAAAGAAATATAGCATCAAGTATATTTCAGCCATATTTTTACTTTAAAAATCTTTTGAAATTTTTGTCACAAAATGAGTACAATCCATCTACAGCTAAAAGTTCCAAATCCTATGCTTTCGATCCAGAATCTACTTTGTAAAAACATTTGACTCAATATATGAATCCATACCGTAGTAAAGCCCGCTTAGCCTGAAAACAAAACTAAAGCGAGTTTATTAGCCGCTTAGTTCTGACATATAGGAAAACCAAGCAGTACGAGGACAACTTGGTCAAGTTATGATGAAAGAATTGAGATTCGGGGCTAAGTGGAATAAAGCCAAGACAGGTAGTCTCTGTGAGAAGTAAAACTGGCCTTACTTTTTTAGAGTTGTAAAAATGATTATTTTCCCCTGTTGATAATAGTTTATCATCCAAGGGCCTTTCTTCTTCTTCTTCTATTTCACAGCAGGCGGGCTTTTCAGTAACACTATTTAGCCCTTTTCCTTTTCCTTCACTCTGTGGGCTACAGAGCTACTGGCTTGATTGCCTCTTATTTATTGGATATTTTCAGATATCTTTCAGTAGATCTTTTGACTCTAGGAGTTCAAATATAAGATGATAGATGTCGATTTCTATGCTCTGTGTGCAGGTATAGTTGGCTAGGCTCTTGGCTGATAGTGAGATTTTGTGGTGTTTGAAGCATTTTAAACAGTTTACAAAGCAAGGTATGTTGTGCAGACGTCAGCATATTACATTCAAATAGGCAGTGGTCAATTGTTTCATTATTCATATTACAATACCTGCAAAGAGGGGACAGGGGAACTGAACCACTTGAATTAGGAAACTTATACGAGAATCCAAGAAAATTTAGTCCATTTATTCCAGAATGAATTCTATGATAAATTTTAGAAAAATACTTATTGGGAAAGGGGGAAAGGATAGGATTATTCTTATTACAATTAATATCTGATAGTCTCCATCGGTAAACATCTCTAATGGGGATTGGTCTCCCACTTGGGTGGTCAATATTTATAGCATTTTTTGATATTTCATCAACCTGATGGTTACCACTTATACCAGAGTGGCTAGGAATATACTTAAGATAAGTTCTTATTCCACTTGAAGCAAGATTATCTATAATACTAAGACAATGATAAGTGTCAATGTCCAACTTATATATCAGGGAGCTGATGCCAGCAACTCAAGGCTTGATAGAGAGTCGGAATATATGATAATATTATTTGAATTTGCAATCAAAGGTTGGTTTTCCTTAAGGTTTTCTAATGCCATGATTATGGCATTTAACTCAGCAGACATTATAGATACATTATTATATAATCTCTCGCCCATTGCAATTTCCAGGTTAGGAAGGAAAGCACCACTTGCTACCTTCTCATTCATTTTTGACCCATCAACAAATATTTGGAAGTGGTTTTTATAAGTAATTGTATTAAGTTCAGCAAATTTTTTTCTTGACAAAAGCAATGGGGGTTTAAATCTTTATTCCACTTTGAGAAATCAGTATTTATTATGGGAATTGACCAATTCCATGGAGGGGATTGGGGGAAAGTAGGTGCTATAGACTTTGCCGGTACAGGGTACTTCTTCTGAATATTGGCATACTCATCTGCAATGCCTCTATTCATGGCTGGATTTCGTAACCAATTATGTAGGGTGTGTGAGCTATTTGATTCAATTTTTGTAAGATGTTTTGTCAAGAGAAAGCTATGTCTCTCCCTTATTGTTGATAATCCATTCTCCATAGGCAGAAACTTGGTGCTTGTGGATTTCTTAAGACCAAATATGAAACGTATTATATCATTTTGTATTGTTTCAATTTTTGCATCTGGGTCTTTGCACATGTACCGTAGACGATGAGCCCATAGTCAATATGGGGTCTTATATGTGATTTATAAAACTGGGGTAAGGGTTTCTCCTTACATCCTGAGGGTGTGGAAAGAAGTCTTTTTAGTATATTTGTTTTTTTATAGCATTTTTTTTTATTGTGTTTGAAATGTGGAGGTGGAAATTAAGTTTCTGGTCGAGCATGAGACCTAGGTAATTAATATGATTATCTTCTGGAATAGTTGTTCCATTTAGAGTTAGTCTTGCATTAACATGATTTCGCTTTTGGTGAAATTGGATTATTTTTGACTTGGTAGGTGCAATGGGTAAATCTGAATGTTGAGAGAATTTTTCAAATTGGAAAAGTGACTTTTGCAGCTTTGACTGTGATATCTCAAAGGTGTTGCCAGATGACCATAGCACCAGATCGTCAGCATATTGTAGATTCGTGTGGGGGAGGTTCATGTCCCAGAGATATAGGGCAAAGAAGAGGCAGCTGAGGACTGCTCCCTGAGGAAGGCCTTTGGTTACTGTCTTTTGGGATGAAGAGGCTGAACCTACACAAACAATAAAACTTCGCAATTCTATGAAAGATTTTATGAAAGATACTAGTTTAGGGGTAGTCCAAGGTTTGCAATTTTTTTTTGAAAAGGATTTGGTGGTTCACATTGTCATATGCCCCTTCAAAATCTAGGAAAGCTGCAACTAGGACATTATTTTTTGAGAATGATTCATTTGTTGCATTTGTTAGCAATATGAAAGCATCTGTTGTTGAGGAGTGGTGTTTCCTAAAACCAGTCTGAGTGTGAGGGACCATATTATTTTTTCAAAAAAAACCAGAGGAGTCGGTAATATATCATTTTCTCCATTATTTTCCCCATCACAGGAGTAATCATTATGGGCCTATAAGACTCAGGGTTATTTTTGGGTTTATTTTTCCTAAGGATTGGTAGGAGGGACGAACATTTCCATATATTGGGGAACATAGAAGATGCTCAAGCATGATTATAACAGTTTAAAAGTTCCTGTTTGTATGAAGGGGTGAGATTCTTTACCCATGTAGGGTGTATATTGTCATAGCTGCCGCTAGTCTTGGTCCTAATATGATGTATTGCATTATTCATTTCTGGATTGAAAATGAGCTGGTTATATACTCGGATCCTGGGCGTGGTTGGTAACTTGGGTTCATAGGGATTGGGGATATTTTGCTGCAATTATTTGATGTTAGCTTATTAACAAAAAGAGTAGCAAATAGCTTAGCTTTTTCATTATCATTGTCATAATGGGTATTATTATGTATAAGCTCATACAGGAGTGGGTTGGGGGAAGTCTTTTCCCCACAGATGTGGCTTATGACTTTGTGTATAATTGGCTCATGTGTTTCTCTGGAGAGATTATTTGCAAAATTATTCCAATAGTTATATTTAGTATTTATTATAGTCCTTTTTAGATTAGATTCTGCGTGAATTTTTTTTAAATATGTAGTAGGTGATGGTTTTTTATGAATTTTCTCCTAGCTGCCTTTTTTGTTCTCCATTTATTTTGACACTCATTTGTCCACCATGCTTTGGGAATGTGTTTAGGGAAGGTTTTCTTGGGTGTTGTCCTTGGGATAGCATGATTAGCTGTATTTATTAGTAAAGATGCCAGAACTTCGGCATGTGTGTCAACTGTTGTGTTTGAAATGCATGAATTTTGGATGAAACTTGTAACTTCATCATTTAGCTTATTTTGGAACATAGGCCAATTTGCTTTAGTGTTGACATATCTAGAGGTATGTGATAAGGTTTCAGCAGGTTCATTTAGGGAGCAAACGATAGCAAGGTGGCCAATACATAGACTATCAATTTTATTTATATAAATTTTATTCAAAATATTTAATGAAACAATTTTTAGGTCAATTGTAGAGAAGCTGCCACTTTGGGGTTGAAATATGTATTCAGGTTTTGGAAGAGTAGCAACAGCTAATTCAATATTATTTGAAGTCATACGCTCAATGAACTTACCAGCTTTATTTGCTGGTTTATTCCCCAATAAGAGGTTGTGGGCATTGAAGTCTCCACAAATAATGATATTTTTTAACATATTAGAATTATTTATTTAGTTGAAGAAATCCATGGCATCTGTAGTTTGGCCATTAGGGTTATAAAAGCTTATTATGTAAGTTTTTGTATTATTCAGCCAAACACTGATACCAATTGCATCAACATCATTTACAAAATCCGGAAAGTTGATGTCACAGAATTTTATATTATTATTAACTATTAAAGCTACTCCACCTTCTTTTCTCTCTAATGATCTATCCTTTCTCTGGATAGTATATCCCAGAGACTTAATTTGTTGATTTTGGGTTAAATGACTTTCCTGGAGGCAAGCAATATTGATGGATTTATTATTCGTAAAAATATTAGTTCATTTAGCTTATTTTCTGTGAGTAATCTTACGTTCCACTGAAGTATTGATATGCGTTGTGTTGTTGATTTATTTTTCATATGACTGTGTATCAAGGTTCAGCTTTGTTAATAGTAAAGCAAGATTTTTTTTTTTTTTTTTTTGCTTGAATGAGCATATCATCAGGGATGTAGATTTTTGCCAATTCTGCAATGATTTTTGTTTTCTGTAGTTGATGTATATTCATGGCCTCGACTGCATTACAGTTTAGAATGAATAAGCATATATTTGGGGATTGCATGTTTAGTTGTGCATCCTGTTTTTCAGTTAAGGGATTAATTCTTGGTTGTGTTTCTGGTTTGTTTCTTCTTGGGAGGGGGTGGGCAGGGGGGGGGGGGGGGCAGGCTGACCTCATCTCACTCGACAAGGAGGCTTGTTGACTGGGGATTCTTTCTGATAGGGATTTGAGCTAGGGGGCTTAGAGGATAGTGTTTTATAAGGGGTACTTGATGCATTGGGGGCGTTTGACTTGGGGGTTTTGGTTGGTTTCATTATGGGCTTTATTTGGTATTGTTGGGCAGCATTTGATTCCATTGCTGCAAAGGGGTATGGAATGGCCTTCTCTGTTGCTATTTGGAGTGTTAGTATTCTTTTCTTATATGCAGGGCATAGTGATTTATTGGTAGATTCATGTGGGCCTTTGCAATTGATACATGTAGGCTGAGTGTTGTTGCAAGTTGTCAACTCTTTAGGTTGGAACGCTTTAAAATTACTACACGCTAGGAGAATTTCATTGCATTTGTTTGTTGTGTGTCCCAGTTTGAGACACTTCTGACACTGGATAGGCTTTCGTTTGTATTCTTTGTGCGGTTTGATTTGCCCAAATAGGAATAACTTTTCTGGGATATTAATTTTTTTCTTCAGTGTAAATAAGAAGGATCTACTTGTTTTTAGGCCATTAGAATTAGGTTTACCAAGTTGGGTAACATCTTCAACTGGGATCGTGTTGCCAGCCCTATCTGAGAGCCCTTCTTTTAATTCCTGAATGGGTATTTCTGGGGGCACATTATAAACTACTATTTTTGTTGGGGATTGTTTTGGGTTCCATTTAGATGCATTAATTGGGGTATTCAGAAGGGATTTTAGATTAATTATTGTGTCTGCTGATTTCTGATCTTGGACAGTTATTAGCAGAGATCCATCACGGTGAATATTAAGAGAGAACATTGATTTTAGCAATTTGAAAATTGCAACTCTTATTGCAGTAATCTTTTTTATTTCAAAGGGGGTATTAGGAGAGAAATTTTAAGGTAAATTCCTAAGTTTTGGGAGGGAGGATCTTGGGCGGGGGAGAGGGGAAATGCTTTTGATTGGGGAGATTTTTTTCCTTTTTTTAGAGCTTCTAGAAAGGACCTCTTGAAACCCATTATCATCATTTATAGTGACATTAGCCCCTACACTGATCATTGTCCTATTCTCAGAATTGGAGCTATCATTTGAACTTTGTGATAATGAGCTTGACCAGCCAAGATGGGTATCAATTTCACTGGTATTTGGGGTGGGATCTGGGGGGACTTTTTTTGGAGGAGTTCTATGCATTGCCTATTGGAAAAAGCTTTAAACTAAAACAAGAAAGGATATTACAATGATAACAGACCGTCTGCACTCTACTGTGGGGAAAAACTTCACCATCCACAAAAGAAACACCACAGTATGGCTCTGAGGAGGATTTTGAGCACAAATGGTTCGGATTGGTTCGGTACAACTACTGATAAATCGAGATAATAATTCACAAGAAATTTATTTTAAATTTCTTAAAATATTGCTGCTGTATGATTGCTGCTGACATACTTCTTCTTCTATTTAACAGCAGGCGGGCTTTTCATTAGTACTATATAGCCCTTTTCCTTTTGCTTCGCTCTGTGGGCTACAGGGCTACTGGCTTGATTGCCTCATATTTATTAGATATTTTCAGATATCTTTCAGTAGATCTTTCGACTCTAGGAGTTCAATTATGAGATGGTAGATGTCAATTTCTATGCTCTCTGTGCAGGTATAGTTGGCTAGGCTCTTGGCTGATAGTGATATTTTGTGGTGTTTGATGCATTTTAACAGTTTACAAAGCAAGGTATGTTGTGCAGACGTCAGCATATTACATTCCAATAGGCAATGGTCAATTGTTTCATTATTCATATTACAATGCCTGCAAAGAGGGGACAGGGGAATTGAACCACTTGAATTAGAAAACTTATACGAGAATGCAAGAAAGTTTAGTCCATTTGTTCCAGAACGAATTCTATGGTAAATTTTAGAGAAATACTTATTGGGAAAGGGGGAAAGGATAGGATTATTCTTATTAAAATTAATATCTAACAGTCTCCATCGGTAAATATCTCTAATCGGGATTGGGGTCCCATACAGTGAAGATAATTCAGATAGGCTTCTTCTTCTTCGGCAAAAAGCACTTGGAGTTGATCCTTCGGGGTCCTTGTGACTTTGAAATTAGGCTAATGCTCCTCCATAGCATTGATTTTTATTCTTCCAAGAGGGGAAAGAAAAACTACTTTGGCTTAATCCAAAGGGCGAAAAACAAAGGGCTATCAGGTCAGTGAGCCTTTTAAGGTAATTGGATTTTTTTGGGCGTATTTTTGGCCTATATCTCTCTCCAAACTCTAAACCCTAGCTTCGCCTTTGCTTGTACGTACCAAGTCTCTAAGCCAAATTTATTTTTTTGAAAAGTATCTTCCTATTTCGTGTTAATTTTTTACAAAGAATTTCTTCTGTTGATAAAAACTGATGGTTCTGGATAAGAGAACCATCTTGAACTTTCGCGTACTTATCGGAATTCATTTTCGCCTGGAATTCCCCAGAAATCACCGAATTCTTGAAGACTTGTTCTGGAATTTAAAAGTCGAGAGTAAAAACCCTGTCTTATTCGGCTAACTAAAGAAAGGATTAAGTATAAACAGAATCTTTTGGATCTTGGATGTGAAGCTTATACAATTTAAATTTATCTGAATTAATCCCTACAAGGTAGCATTTGAAATGGGAATAGATACAGCACGATTTTCTGGAGACATTGATGGAGATCTCCTTTGCCCTATATGCTCATTTGTTTGGAAGATCCTGTCTGGGTTTGTAGCTTATATACACAACTAACTTACAGGCTACTTATGTAGCAATGGCTGCCTTAAATCTCTTGTTTTGTAAAATAGGGCCGAGGAATTAATAGAACTCGAATTTTCAGTTTTTGCTTTTTCTTTTGTAGGAATTGGAACTTTGCTGAGTAGTTAGCCACTTTTAAAGGAAACATGCTAAGGAATTTGAGGTAAAATTATACTTTAGCTGCTTTTGGCTATCTTGGAAAGGGGTTAGGTTAAGAAAATGAAACTTTTAGGGATGGGTCCAAAGGCTAAAGTATGTCCTGGGAAGGTAGGCCTATTTGAAGTACCTACCTCACCTCCTTCTCCCTCTAGAGGGTCCTGATCTTTGATGACCTTTAAAAATCCATGTGTTTTAAAAGTGAAACATTGCAAAATAGATCTCTGCTTAAATAAAGTACAAAAAAATTGTTTTCTGCTTCACAACTTTGCTCAATCCCAATTTATGCCTATAAGGTTTTAAAGATATGCAAATAGCCTATATATCCTAAATTTTGAAAAAAAGCATTGATTTGGCTTAAAATTATACTCAAATAACAGGAATTGCATTTTCAGAGCTTAAGCCAGAGAAAGAGAAACTGATAACTGAAAATTAATGTTTAGGCTATTGTTGTTTTGTCAAAATTTCAATGGGTATAGGGTAAAAATTTAGAATTGTGGCCCCTGATAAAAAGACATGTTAAGAAAACAATTCTTACTTTAAAATATGTATAATGATCCTAGTTAACATAGGCTATTATCCAAGGGGAGAACCTTTATCATCAAGTCTTTCCTCTAAAAATCTTTCTTTTTCCAGCTCAAAAGAAAAAGATTAAAATAAACCACCATGCTGAGATTCAATGCTTAAGTCTTTTGAAATTGCTGAACAAATTTTTTTTTATAGATAGTGCTATCCCAGCTGTTACAGGCTCATATTTTGTATTTTTGTCACTGCTCATTAAAAAAAAAACAGTATTTTGCCACTGCTCATTAAAAAAAACAGAATAAGAATGCTATCTATAGAATCACTTATTTGACAACTCATAGCAGCAATTTCAAAAGAATTATGCATTCTGTTTTAGAATGGAGAATACTGTAATTTTTTTCTTTTAAGCTGGAAAAAGAAGGATTTATAGTTTCACAATAAAGAAGGATCTTTATTGTTTTTTTCTGACAAAATATTTTTTTCCCTTTAATAGTGACAAAACATAGCCCTAATAGTTTATTCCTAGGCTATTTCTTGATATTATTTCAGTAGGTGGTGAAATTCTAGTTTAGCTACTTTTTGGTATCTTGGAAATGGGTTAGGTTAGGTTAGGTTAGGAACATAAAACTTTCAGGGATATGTCTACAGACTAAATTATGTCATGGGAAGGTGGGCTTTTTTGAAGTACCTACCTCTACCTTTTCTCCCTCTAGATGACCCTGACCTTTGATGACCATTAAAAATCTGTGTTACACAAGTGAAGGTAAATTTGTAGTTGGCTATATAATTTAGCTAGAATGAAAGTGAAAACATCATTTGATGCCTTTTTTATGCTCTTTCATAATTCAATAATTGATTCTGGGGCTATTTGCATCTGGAACCCTTAAAGGGCCCAAGAGTATTTTATACAAATTACAAAAAGCATCAATTGATGTTTTCACTTTCATCTTAGCTAAATTATATGTCCCACTGCAAATTTACCATAAACTTTACCCCATTCCACCCTCCTAATGTGCAAATATATACCCTAAATTGTTGACAGCAAAGTTTTGTATCACACAATGAAGTGCTTTTTTTTGTTGACAGCAATTGAAAAACTGTTAAATTGAAACAGTAGGAAAACTTCTTCTTCTTCTAATTCAGAGCAGGCGGGCTATTCAGTTGGTACTATTTAGCCCTTTTCTTTTTGCTTCACTCTGTGGGCTACAGAGCTACTGGCTTGGTTGTCTCTTATTTTATTAGATATTCTCAGATATCTTTCAGTAGATCTTTTGACTCAAGGAGTTCAAATATAAGATGATAGATATCAATTTCTGTGCTCTGTGTGCAGGTATAGTTGGCTAGGCTCTTGGCTGATAGTGAGATTTTCTGGTGTTTGAAGCATTTTAACAGTTTACAAAGCAAGGTATGTTGTGCAGATGTCAGCATATTACATTCAAATAGGCAATGGTCAATTGTTTCATTATTCATATTACAATGCCTGCAAAGAGGGGACAGGGGAATTGAACCAAGGAAATTTAGTCCATTTGTTCCAGAACAAATTCTATGATAAATTTTAGAAAGATACTTATTGGGAAAGGGGGAAAGGATAGGATTAATCTTATTAAAATTAATATCTGATAGCCTCCATTGGTAAATATCTCTAATTGGGATTGGTCTCCCACTTGGCTGGTCAATATTTATAGCATTTTTTGCTATTTCATCAACCTGATGATTACCACTTATGCCAGAGTGGCTAGGAATGTACTGAAAATAAGTTTTTATGCCACTTGAAACAAGATTATCTATAATACTGAGACATTGATAAGTGTCAATGTCCAACTTATATCAGGGAGCTGATGCCAGCAACTCAAGGCTTGATAGAGAGTTGGAATATATGATAATATTATTTGAATTTGCAATCAAAGGTTGGTTTTCCTTAAGGTTTTCTAATGCCATGATTATGGCATTTAACTCAGCAGACATTATAGATAAATTATTATATAATCTCTCGCCCATTGCAATTTTCAGGTGAGGAAGGAAAACACCACTTGCAACCTTTTCATTCATTTTTGACCCATCAACAAATATTTGGAAGTGATTTTTATAGGTAATTGTATTAAGTTCTGCAAATTTTTTCTGAACAAAAGCAATGGGGGTTAAATCTTTATTCCACTTTGAGAACTCATTATTTAATATTGGACTTGACCAATTCCATGGGGGGGATTGGGGGAAAGTGGGTGCAATAGACTTTGCTGGTATGGGGAACTTCTTCTGAATATTGGCATACTCATCTGCAATGCCTCTATACATGGCTGGATTTCTTAACCAATTATGTAGTGTGTGTGAGCTATTTGATTCAATTTTTGTAAGATGTTTTATCAAGAGAAAGCTATGTCTCTCCCTTATTGTTGTTAATCCACTCTCCATAAGCAGAAACTTGGTGCTTGTGGGTTTCCTAAGACCAGATATGAGATGTATTATATCATTTTTTGTTGTTTCAATTTTTTGCATCTGGGTCTTTGCACATGCACCATAGACGATGAGCCCATAGTCAATATGGGGTATTATATGTGATTTATAAAACTGGAGTAAGGTTTTCTCCTTACAGCCCCAGGGTGTGGAAAGAAGTCTTTTTAGTATATTTGTTTTTTTATAGCATTTTTTTTATTGTGTTTGAAATGTGGAGGTGGAAATTAAGTTTTTGGTCAAGCATGAGACCTAGGTAATTAATATGATTATCTTCTGGAATAGTTGTTTTATTTAGAGTTAGTTCTGCATTAACATGGTTTTGCTTCTGGTGAAATTGGATTATTTTTGACTTGGTGGGTGCAATGGGTAAATCTGAATGTTGAGAGAATTTTTCAAACTGGAAAAGTGACTTTTGCAGATTTGACTGTGCTATTTGAAAGGTGTTGCCAGATGACCATAGCACCAGATCATCAGGATATTGTAGATTTCGTGTGGGGTAGGTTCACGTCCCAGAGATATAGGGCAAAAAGGAGGCAACTGAGGACTGCTCCCTGAGGTAGGCCTTTGGTTATTGTCTTTTGGGGTTAAGAGGCTGAACCAACACAAACAATGAAACTTTGCACCTCTATGAAGGATTTAATAAAAGATACTAGCTTAGGGGGTACTCCAAGGTTTGCAAGTTTGTTTAAAAAGGATTTGGTGGTTCACATTGTCATATGCCCCTTCAAAATCTAGGAAAGCTGCAACTAGGACATTATTTTTTGAGAAAGATTCATTTATTGCATTTGTTAGCAAAATGAAAGCATCTGTTGGGGAGTGGTGTTTCCTGAATCCAGTTTGAGTGTGAGGGATCATATTATTTTTTTTCAACAAACCAGAGGAGTCTGTGATATATCATTTTCTCCATTATTTTCCCCATCACAGGAGTGATCATTATGGGCCTATAAGACTCAGGGTTATCTTTGGGTTTATTTTTCTTTAGGATTGATAGGAGGGACAAACGTTTCCATATATTGGGGAACATAGAAGATGCCCAAGGGTGATTATAACAATTTAGCAGTTCTTGTTTGTATGAAGGTGTGAGATTCTTTATCCATGTAGGGTGTATATTGTCATAGCTGCTGCTAGTTTTGGTCCTAATATGATGTATTGAATTATTCAATTCCAGGATTGAAAATGGATTAGTTATGTACTCAGATCCTGGGCATGGTTGGTAACTTGGGTTCATAGGAATTGGGGACAGTTTGCATTGATTATTTGATGTTAGCTTATTAACAAAAAGAGTTCCAAATAGGTTAGCTTTTTCATTATCATTGTCATAATGGGTATTATTATGTATAAGCTCATACAGGAGTGGGTTGGGGGAAGTCTTTTTCCCACAGATGTGGCTTATGACTTTATTTATAATTGGTTCATGTGTTTCTCTGGAGAGATTATTTGCAAAATTATTCCAGTAATTATATTTAGCATCTATTATAGTCCTTTTTAGATTAGATTCTGCTTGTAATTTTTTTAAATATGTAGTAGGTGATGGTTTTTTTTATGAATTCTGTCCTAGCTGCCTTTTTTTATTCTCCATTTATTTAGGCACTCATTTGTCCACCATGCTTTAGGAATTTGTTTAGGGATGTTTTCTTAGGTGTTGTCCTGGGGATAGCATGATTAGCTGTATTTATTAGTAAAGATGTCAAGGCTTCAGCATGTGTATCAACTGTTGTGTTTGAAATGCATGAATTTTGGGTGAAACTTGTAATTTCATCATTTAGCTTATTTTGGAAGATAGACCATTTGCTTTAGTGTTGATATATTTGGAGGCATGAGATAGAGTTTCAGCAGGTTCATTTAGGGAGCAAACTATAGCAAAGTGGTTAGTACATAGACTATCAATTTTATTTATGTAAAATTTTATTCAACAAATTTAATGACACAATTTGTAGGTCAATTGTGGAGAATCTGCCACTTTTGGGGTTGAAATATGTATTCAGGTTTGGAGGGGTAGCAACAGCTAATTCATTATTATTTGAAGTCATATGCTCAATGAATTTACCAGCTTTATTTGCTGGTTTATTCCCCCACAATAGGCTGTGGGCATTGAAATCTCCACAAATATTGATATTTTTTAACATATTAGAATTATTTATATAATTAAAGAAATCCATGGCATCTGTAGTTTGGCCATTAGGGTTATAAAAGCTTATTATGTAGGTTTTTAAATTATTCAGCCAAACACTGATACCAATTGCATCAACATCATTTGCAAAGTCTGGAAAATTGATGCCACAAAATTTTATATTATTTTTAACTAATAAAGCTACCCCACCTCCTTTTCTCTCTGAAGATCTATCCTTTCTGAGGATAGTATATCCCAGAGACTTAATTTGTTGATTTTGGGTTAAATGAGTTTCCTGGAGGCAAGCAATATTAATGGAATTATTATTCATAAAAGATATTAGTTCATTTAACTTATTTTCTGTGAGTGATCTTACATTCCGTTGGAGTATTGATATATGTTGTGTTGTTTGATTTATTCTTCATATGACTGTGTATCAATGTTCAGCTTTGTTAAAAGTAAAGCAAGATCTTTTTTGGCTTGAATGAGCATATCATATGGGATGTAGATTTTTGCCAATTCTGCAATGATTTTTGTTTTCTGTAGTTGATGTATGTTCATGGCATGAACTGCATTACAGTTTAGAATGAATAAGCATATATTTGGGGATTGCATTTTTGGTTGTGCATCCTGTTTGTCGGTTAAGGGATTAATATCTGGTTTGTTTCTTCTTGGGAGGGGGGGCCAGGCTGACCTCATCTCACCGGACAAGGAGGCTTGTTGACTTGGTGATTCCTTCTGATAGGGATGTGAGCTAGGGGGCTTAGAAGATGGGTGTTTTATATGGGGTGCTTGATGCATTGGGGGCATTTGACTTAGGGGTTTTGGTTGGTTTCATTACAGGCTTTATTTGGTATTGTTGGGCAGCATTTGCTTCCATTGCTGCAAAGGGGTATGGGATGGCCTTCTCTGTTGATATTTGGAGTGTTAGAGCTCTTTTCTTGTATGCAGGGCATAGTGATTTATTTGTAGATTCATGTGGGCCTTTGCAATTGATGCATGTAGGCTGAGTGTTGTTGCAAGTTGTCAACTCTTTAGGATGGAAAGCTTTACAATTACTACACTCTCGGAGAATTTCATTGCATTTATTTTTTGTGTGTCCCAGTTTGAGACACTTCTGACACTGGATAGGCTTAGGTTTGTATTTCTTGTGTGGTTTGATTTGCCCATATAGGAATAATTTTTCTGGGATATTAATTTTTTCCTTCAGTGTGAATAAGAAGGATCTACTAGTTTTTAGGCCATTAGAGTTAGGTTTGCCAAGTTGGGTAACATCCTCAACTGGGATTGTGTTTCCAGCCCTATCTGAGAGCCCTTCTTTTAACTCCTGAGTGGATATCTCTGGGGGAACATTATAAACTACTATTTTTTTTTGGTGATTGTTTTGGGTTCCAATTAGATGCAATAATTGGGGTATTCAGAAGGGATTTTAGGTTAATTATTGTGTCTGCTGATTTCTGATCTTCTACAGCTATTAGCAGAGATCCATCATGGTTAATAGTAAGAGAGAACATTGATTTTAGCAATTTAAAAATTGCAACTCTTATTGCAGTGATCATTTTTATTTCAAAGGGGGTAGTAGGAGTAATTTTAAGGTAAATTCCTAAGTTTTTGGAGGGAGGATCTTGGGCAGGGAGAGGGGAAATGCTTTTGATTTGGGAGATTTTTTTTTCTTTTTTTAGAGCTTCTAGAGAGGACCTCTTGAAACCCATTATCATCATTTATGGTTACATTAGGCCCTACACTTATCATTGTCCTATTCTCAGAATTGGAGCTATCATTTGAACTTTGAGATAGTGTGCTTGACCAGCCAAGATGGGTATCTTTCACTATGGCACTTTCACTGGCATTTGAGGTGGGATCTGGGGGACTTTTTTTTGGAGGACTTCTAAACATTGCCTGTTGAAAAAGCTCTAAAAAAAAAAAAAACTAAAACAAGAAGGGATAATAGAATGATATCAAACCGTCTGCACTATACTATGGGGAGGAGAAACACCACAGTATAGCCCTGAGGATGAGTTGTGCAGGATTGGTTTGGTACAACTGCTGATTAGAAGCAATAATAATTCACAAGAAAATTTATTTTAAATTTCTTATAAAGTTGCTGCTGAGTGAAAACAGTTTATATTTGAACTAATTTATTAAACTTCTTCCACAAAATAAGTTTTTTGAAGAAAAGTAAATAACTCCATTAAACAAAAATTAGCAAAAATAAAATCAAATAATCTACCAAGCATGAAACTACCACAGATCAGCATCAATAAATAAATGAAACCCAAAACAAACAGAAATTAACATAAGTTTGGGTGCAAAATCCCTATCCCTTCCCAAGGCCAGAACAAAATTTGCACTTTACTGAAAAAATTTAAATGTTTTTTGCTTTTATCACTTTAATAAATCAAATAATATAAACATTTGATTACTAAATATCAGTATATGTATATTAAACTGACAATGCGCATCCATTTGTATTTTTTCAGTAAAGTGCAAATTATGTTTTGGCCTTGGGAAGGCATAGGGATTTTGCACCCAATTTATGTTAATTTTTGTTTGTTTTTTTGAGTTTGACTCAGTTAATTATTGTAATTTCTGTTTGTTTTGGTTTCATTTATTTATTGATGCTGATTTGTGGTAGCTTCACACTTGGTAGATTATTTGATTTTATTTTTGCTAAGTTTTTGTTAAATAGAGTTCTTTACTTTTCTTTGAAGAACTTATGTTGTGGAAAAAGTTTTTAAATTAATTTCTGTTTGTTTTATACTACAGTCTTTTCAGGGAAAAAGAAAATAATACTTTAAATCTTTTTGTTTTTTAAGACTTTATAGTTTGGCCTGCAAAATTTTGATTGGATGTGTTTTTGGAAAATGGTGGGTGTTAGAAGGGTATTAGTCGCTATCCAATCACTTTCAACTATTAAAAAAGGTACTAGCCCTTTCAATTTCCAATTGAATGAGCCTTTTGAAGTTTCTATGAAAACGCTTTCAATAAAAACTTTGTATGACCCAGGGCATAACTTACAACCCTTGCCCTGAGGGCTGTGGGGGGAGGGGTTGTCATCCTTAAAGATCTAATTTCCAAAACTTTCAACTATGTTGAGTAAAATGGCTATCTAATAGTTTGGATTGGCTGTGTTTGAAGAAAAGGTGGGTGTGAGAGGGGGGTTAGTTGCCCTCAAATTACTTTTGACTATTAAAAAGGGTACTATCCCTTTGAATTTCAAATTGAATGACCCCTTTGTCAAGTTTCTACAACATAGATTTCAATAAAAACCTTATATGCCTCCTGGGCATAACTTATTATCCTTGCCCTGAGGGTTGTGGGGGGAGTGTCCTCCTCAAAAATATATTTTTCTATCTGGAAATCAACTATGCTGAACAAAATGTGTTTGGGGAAAAGGTGGGCGTGAGAGGGGGGTTAGTTTGCCCTCCAATCACTTTTGACTATTAAAAGGGTACTACCCTTTGAATTTCAAATCGAATGAGCCGTGTTTTTCAAGTTTCTACAACAATGATATCAATAAATACCTTATATGCCTCCAGGGTATAACTTTATAATCCTTGCCCTGAGGGTTGTGGGGGAGTTTCCTCCTCAAAAATATATTTTCTATCTGGAAATCAACTGAGCTGAACAAAATGGCTATCTCAATATTTTGATTTGATGTGTTGGGGGAATGATGGGCATGGGGGGGGGGGGTAGTTGCCCTCCAATCACTTTAGACTATTAAAAAGGGCACTAGCCCTTTGAATTTCCAATCAAATGAGCATTTTTTGAAGTTTTCTATGATAACACCTTCTTTAAAAACCTTATATGCCCCCAGGGCATAACTTAAAATCCTTGCCCTGAGGGCTGCAGGGGAGTGTCCTCTTCAAAAACATATTTTCCATCTGGAAATCAACTATGCTGAACAAAATGGCTATCTCAAAATTTTGATTGGATGTGTTTGGGGGAATAATGGGTGTGGGGGGGGGGAGGCTAGTTGCCCTCCAATCACTTTATTATTAAAAATGGTATTAGCCCTTTGAATTTACAATCAAATGAGCCTGTTTTGAAGTTTCTATGACAATGCCTTCTATAAAAACCTTATATGCCCCCAGGGCATAACTTAAAACCCTTGCCCTGAGGGTTGTGGGGAGTGTCCTTCTCAGAAACATATTTTTCTATCTGGATATCAACTATGCTGAACAAATGGCTATCTCAAAATTTTGATTGGATATGTTTGGGGGAATGATGGGCGTGGCGGGGGGGGGGGGGCTAGTTGCCATCCAATCACTTTTGACTATTAAAAAGGGCACTAGAACTCTCAATTTCCAATTGAATGAGCCCCTTTTGAAGTTTCTGCGATGACCCCTTCCATATGAAGTGCCCTTCTCTATAGGAAAAAAATATTACATAGTACATTGTGCCAACATTGTTCTTATATACCCTTAGGGCATAACTTAAAACCCTTGCCCCAAGGGTTGTGTGGGGGAGTGTCCTCCTCAAAAACATCATTTCTATCTGGAAATCAACTATGCTGAACAAAATGGCTATCTCAAAATTTTGATTGGATATGTTTGGGGAAATGATGGTTGGGGGGGGGGGCTACTTGCCCTCCAATCACTTTTTGACTATTAAAAAGGGCACTAGCCCTTTGAATTTCCAATCAAATGAGCCTTTTTTTGAAGTTTCTACAACAACACCTTCTATAAAAAACCTTACATGCCCCCAGGGCATAACCTAAAACCTTTGCCCTGAGGGTAGTGGGGGAGTGTCCTCGAAAACATATTTTCTATCTGGAAATCAAATATGCTGCACAAAATGGCTATCTCAAAATTTTTATTGGATGTGTTTTGGGGAATAATGGGCATGGGGGTGCTAGTTGCCCTCCAATCACTTTTGACTATTAAAAAGAGTACTACCTCTTAATATTTCCAATCAAATGAGCCTGTTTTGAAGTTTCTACGACAATGCCTTCTATATATTTACACAGCATACAATAAAATACTGTCTGTACATAAAGCAAAACCATTACTAAGCCTGTGCCAAGTTATTATTAGTCTCACATATCAAAGAAAAATTAGGCTAATCATAGTAGCAGCAATAGCTGCAACCAAGGTCCAAGGCAACCTACAATAACTGCAACATAAATTATCACATATTTTAGCGGGGTTGCCCCCTCCTCATTACCTTGCTCTTGACGCTAACGTACTTCAGAACTTACAAAATATAATTCTTATTCTAGTTAAATGACTTTGGAGTTTCGGGAGCTGTTCTTGAGGAATTGGGACAAAGAGCTTAACTTTAGCGTAAAGAGCAAAGTATTGAGGAGGAATCAACCCCACTCATATACAGAATAGTTTTGTGTTTGTTTTAAGTTTTTATTTTGCACTTTACTTTCAGCTGAAAAAAAACTTGTTTTTTTTTTACTATTTTAATATTGTTTTTCAATTGATGACGGGAAATCCATCTCCCCTCCATGAAAAATTTCCCTCACTCACAGAAAATTTCTAAGATTTAAGTTCTGAAATTCCTCCCAGGCAATTCTATCATTGCTGAAAACCTCCCAGGAAATACTTTTGTGAACAATTCCATCTGTAAAATTTCTGAGAATCCCTCCTCCGAGACCCCCCCCTCTCCACGCCCGTACCCCCCCCCCCCCCCCCCCCCTCATGGAAAAAACCTCAAGACAATTCTAACCGTGTTGGAAACTTTTCCTGGAACAATTGCCCAAATTAAATTTAGTACACAAAGTTGGCACTTTTCGGTTATATAATACACACTCGAGAACTTCGATCGTGAATGACGCAAACTTGAGATAAGAAACTGGTCAAGCAACTTCTTTATACCAAACAATTAGTTTTGGCTTGGTTGGAAAATAAATTGTAGCTATATTTTATTTAAGTATTTATTCGGTATTTTGGGTAGGTATTTAATATATGCTATGCGACCCCCCCCCCCCTAATGTGCAAATATATAGCCCAAATCTGTTTCTAAACTATTATATTTTCACCATATTTTTTTTTATTTCCTTAGCATTCACCAAACTTCACTTCTCGAGTGTGTATTATATAACAGACAAGTACCGTAAAGACAAATAAAAAGAATTTTGTATAGGAATTCTCGCAAATTCCCCCAGCCTAAAATTTCTGTAGAAAACACGGGTTTAATTTGCTATGGGGCAGGGCGGGGGCAACTTTTACTAGTGTTTGGCGATATTAGATATCGATATATTGGACCAAATATCAATATCAAAACTTAAATATCAAACAGTTTCTTGGTAACAAACTGTAAGTAAGGAGCGACCCGGATCAATAGTAGCCGAAACTCTAAAAAACTTAATTTTGATATCAATAGATATATCAAAAGAATCGGCTTTTTATGCTGATTAATTAAAAAAACTTTTTTCCGCAAAATAAGTTTTTCAAAGAAAAGTAAAGAACTCCATTAAACAAAAAATGAGCAAAAATCAAATCAAATAATCTACCTAGCGTGAAACTACCACAAATCAACATTGATAAATAAATAAAACCCAAAAAGAACAGAAATTACAATAAATAACCAAGTCAAACTCAAAAAGAGCAGAAATTAACATAAGTTGGGCACAAAACCCCTATGACTTCCAAGGCCAGAACAAAATTTGCACTTCACTGAAAAAATTTAATGTTTTTACTTTTATAACTTAAATAAATCAAATAATATTAACATTTTGATTACTAAATATCAGTATATCTATATTTAACTGACAATGCACATTCATTTGTATTTTTTCAGTAAAGTACAAATTTTGTTCTGGCCTTGGGAAGGCATAGGGGTTTTGCGCCCAACTTATGTTAATTTCTGGTCTTTTTGAGTTTGACTCGGTTATTTATTGTAATTTTCTGTTCGTTTTGGGTTTTATTTATTTATCGATGCTGATTTGTGTTAGTTTCACGCTTGGTAGATTGTTTTATTTTATTTTTTGCTCATTTTTTGTTTAATGGAGTTCTTTACTTTTCTTTGAAAATCTTATTTTGTGGAAAAAGTTTTTTTTTTTAATTAATTTCCGTTCGTTTTATACTGACATAGTCTTTTCAGGGGAAAAAATAACACTTTAAATCTTTTCGTTTTTTTAAGACTTTATAGTTTTGCCTGCTATTTGTATGCTGGAGAAAAATTTTCAGCAATTTTTAACAACATACAACCCTTTTAAAAACCTTGCAACAAATAGTACTGTTTAATTTAGTTTCGTACCTCCTCTAGTTAACCTGAAATGGAAAACTTGATACCATTTGCAAAAAAAAATCTGTTTACTTTCTTTGATAGCTTGGATAAACTTTTGCTATTTTGATTGGGTTAAATTTTAAGAGCAGCAGTAGCCCCAAAAGTTTGAACATAATGCACTCAGTCGTTTTTTGGGATACTGCTGAGATGCCTTATTGGGAATTAGCATTATCACAGTGCATTTTGATTTAATCTTGACCAGTAAGTTGACCAGTAATGGAAAACTTGATACCATTTGCAAAAAAATCTGTTTACTTTCTTTGATAGCTTGGATACACTTACGCTATTTGGATTTGGCTAAATTTTAAGAGCAGAAGTAGCCCCGAACATTTGAACATAATACCCTCAGTCGTTCTTGGGATACTGCTGAGATGCCTTATTGGGAATTAGCATTATCACAGTGCATTTTGATTTAATCTTAAGGCAACATTTAGTTTTAAACATAATGGGCAAATGGGAGGGTGGGTTTGGAAGGGGAATTAGTTGCCCTCCAATCGCTTTCGAGTATTAAAAAGGGCATCAGCCCTTTCTATTTTCAATCGAATGAGCCCCTTTCAAAGTTCCCACGACAACTCCTTCAATACGAAGTGCCCTTGTCTAAACAACAACACACACAAAAAATATCACTAATCACTTTTGACTATTAAAAAGGACACTAGCCCTTTGAATTTCAAATCGAATGAGCCGTTTTCTGAAGTTTCTGCGATAAAGCTTTCTATAAAAACCTAGGGCTAGTTGCCCTCCAATCACTTTCGACTATTAAAAAGGGCACTAGCCCTTTGAATTTCAAATCGAATGAGCCCCTTTTTAAGTTTCTGCGACAACGCCTTCTATAAAAACCTTATATGCCCCCAGGGCATAACTTAAAACCCTTGCCCTGAGGGTTGTTGGGGACTGTCCTCCTCAAAAATATATTTTCTATCTGGAAATCAACTAGCCTACGCTGAACAAAATGGTTATCTCAAAATTTTGATTGGATGTGTTTGGGGGAATAATGGGCACGTGGGGGTGGGGGGGGGGGGGGGGGAGGGGGGCTAGTTGCCCTCCAATCACTTTCGACTATTAAAAAGGACACTAGCCCTTTGAATTTCCAATCGAATGAGCCTGTTTTGAAGTTTCTACGATAACGCCTTCTATAAAAAACCTTATATGCCCCCAGGGCATAACTTAAAACCCTTGCCCTGAGGGATGTGGGGGAGTGTCCTCCTCAAAAACATATTTTCTATCTGGAAATCAACTATGCTGAACAAAATGGCTATCTCAAAATTTTGATTGGATGTGTTTGGGGGAGCTAGTTGCCCTCCAATCACTTTCTACTATTAAAAAGGGCTCTAGCCCTTTTAAATTTCCAATCGAATGATCCTGTTTTGAAGTTTCTACAACAACGCCTTCTATAAAAACCTTATATGCCCCCAGGGCATAACTTAAAACCCTTGCCCTGAGGGATGTGGGGGAGTGTCCTCCTCAAAAACATTTTCTATCCGGAAATCAACTATGCTGAACAAAATGGCTATCTCAAAATTTTGATTGGATGTGTTTGGGGGAATGAAGGGTGTGGGGGAGCTAGTTGCCCTCCAATCGCTATCGACTATTAAAAAGGGTACTAGCCCTTTGAATTTCCAATTGAATGAGTCTGTTTTGAAGTTTCTATGACAACGCCTTCTATAAAAACCTTATATGCCCCCAGGGCATAACTTAAAACCCTTGCCCTGATGGTTTGTGGGGGAATGTCCTCAAAAACATATTTTCTATCTGGAAATTAACTACGCTGAACAAAATGGCTATCTCAAAATTTTGATTGGATGTATTTGGGGGAATGATTGGCGTGGGGGGGGGCTAGTTTCCCTACAATCACTTTCGACTATTAAAAAGGGCACTAGCCACTCCAATTTCCAATCGAATGAGCCATTTTCGAAGTTTCTACGACGACTCCTTCGATACGAAGTGCCTGGGTATGGAGAAAAAAAAAACAACATATTGTGCCCACATTGTTCTTTACTTAGGCAGCGCTAGCGCGCTGCCTATGATTTCAAGTAGACTTTATAAATTTTATTAGGTTTAATGTTACCCATCAAAGGCTACGAGCATGAGAAAATTTTCCTGATTTTCGAAAAGGGGAATAGGCCCCTAAAAGTCAAGTGATCTCAATGAAAATCACAAAGTCAGATTCAGCGGATCAGAGAACCCTACTTTACAGGTTTCAAGCTCCTATCTGCAAAAATGTGGAATTTTGTATTTTTTTGCCAGAAGAAAGATCACGGATGCGTGTTTATTTGTTTTTGTTTTTCTACTTTCCAGGGGTGATCGTATCAACCCAGCGGTCCTAGAATATCGCGAGAGGGCCCATTGAACGGAAATTTAAAGTTCTTGTGCCCTTTTAAGTGACCAAAAAAAATTGGAGGGCAACTACTAGGCCCCCTCCCCCAACCCTTTTTCCCAAAATCGTAAAAATTCTTGCCAGAATTCTTATACAAAATTCTTTTTATGTCTTGCTTTCTCTTTTCCGTCTCAATTTTACACGCGGAGTGGTTAAGAGTAATTGTCCAAGGTAAATTTTCACCGGGATTGAATTGTATAGATGATATTTCCGTGGGAGGGGGGGTTTCTCCGTGGAGGTAGGGCCAGATTTCCTGGCATTATTTTTAAAAACGATCAGAAATTAAATTAAAAACAAGTTTTTTCAACTGAAAGTAAGGAGCAGCATTAAAACTTAAAAACGAACAGTAACTATTATGTATATACAGGGGGTTGCCCCCTCCTCAGCACAGTGCTCTTACGCTAAAGTTTTAATTTTGTCCCAATTATTTAATAATGACTCCTGGAACACAAGGTCCGTTTAAGTACAAAATTTGTGCTTTACTGAAAAAAAAATAAATGAATGTGCATTGGCAGTTTAATATACAAATAATGATATTTAGTAATCAAAATGTTAATATTTGATTTATTAAAGTTATAAGAGCAAAAACATTTATATTTTTTTCAGTAAAGTGTGAATTTTGTTCTGGCCTTGAGAAGGCATAGGGATTTTGAGCCCAACTTATGTTAATTTCTGCTCGTTTTGAGTTTGACTCGGTTATTTGTTGTAATTTCTGTTCGTTTTGGGTTTCATTTATTTATCGATGCAGATTTGTGGTAGTTTCACGCTTGAGTAGAGAGCTATCTTATACTCCGACGAGTACACCAAATATGGGCATAGCCTCCCTAGGGAGAATGATTGCGTAATCGGTCAATGACCTCTTTCTCCAGGTGTGTTTTGGGCACGCTCTCAGCGAATGTCAAGAACCAGAAATTTGGAACACCTGTGCTGTCGACCTCAATTCACCTATCGTGAATCAATAATTCCCCTTAGAAACAACAAATTAATTTTCCCTTTCTTGACAGATCAATCAATCAATGACATCATCTGTCAGACTTTAAAAATTTCCGCCTAGAAACATTTCTCCAGGAATAGATCCAAGTCATTTAATTTCTTTGCCTCGGGAACAACTCTTTTGGTCGAACTCCAAAGGATATTAATAACCAAAGGCCATGGAAACAATTAGGCAAGAAACATCTTAGCGATGAATTGTTTTAGCGCGCGAGAAGGTTTCATATTAATTTGAAATGCGTTACCACAGAGATGCCAATAACAAAGGAACACGCTGAATTTACGTTTAGGGATTATTTGGGCGAAACCGTTTTAGACAGGTTATGGAACTATTTCGGCGAAACAGATAGAGACATTTTAAAAGAAGATTTTGAAGAGATTTTGGAGGAGGTTTTGAGTGTGGTCGTTATAATACACAAGTTTCATTTGAACAGTGTTGTGAGGTCCTCTAACCCAACCCCAAAGGGTTCCAATCCTCCTACCCCAACCCCGAAGGAAGCCCCCGGTCCTCAGAGGCCCCCCAAGCTCCCAAAGGCCCCTCCACCGGTCCCCAAATGTCCCCCAGGCCCCCAACTGCCCCCCGGACACTCAAAGGTCCCCCAAGCTCCCAAAGGGCCCACCGGCCCCCAAAGGCCCACCCAGACCCTCAACGGCCATCCCAGGGCCCCCCAAAGGCCCATCGAGTCCCCAAAAGACCAACGGGGTCCCAAAGGCCATCCACCGGTCCCCAAATGCCCCCCAGGGCTCCCAACTGGCCCCCCGGACCCCCAAAGGCCCTCCCCCGGCCCCCAAAGGTTTACCGGGCTCCCAAAGGACCAATCGGTCCTCAAGTGCCCCCAGACCCCCAAAGGCCCTCCCTGTGCCCCAAAGGCCCTCCACCGGTCCCCAAATGTCCCCCAGGCACCCAAAGGCCCTCCTGGCGCCCCAAAGGCCCACCCAGACCCCCAAATGCCATCTCCGGACCCCAAAGCCCATCCCCCGGTCCCCAAAGGTCCCCCCGAGCTCCCAAAGGACCACCAACCCTCAAGGGACCCACAGACCCTCAAAGGCTCTCCCCGAGCACCCGTCTTTCGTTGATGTGTATTGTCTGAAACCTATGATTTGGGATGTGTAGTTTGCTACTTCAGGCTTTTCTGAGCTAAGGTTTCCTAGTATTTCCTAGGTGAATGTTGTCTGAAACCAATAGTTTGGGATGAGTAGTTTGCTATTTCAGACATTTATGAGATAGGTTTCTTAGCCTTTCGTTGATGTGTGTTGAGTGAAACTTATGATTTGGGATATGTAGTTTGTTATTTTTGACTTTTCTGAGTTGGATTTCTTAGTCTTTCGTTGGTGTGTGTTGACTGAAACCGATGATTTGGGATGTGTAGTTTGCTATTTTCGAATTTTCTGAGCTGGATTTCTTAGCCTTTCATAGGTATGCGTTGTCAGAAAATTATGATTTGGGATGTATAGTTTGTTATTTCAGGCTTTTCTGAGCTAAGGTTTTTCTAGTATTTCGTAGGTGAATGATGTCTGAAACCAATAGTCTGGGATGAATAGTTTGCTATTTTTGACTTTTCTAAGCTAGGTTTCTTAGTCTTTCGTTGGTGTGTGTTGACTGAAACCGATGATTTGGGATATGTAGTTTGCTATTTTTGACTTTTCTGAGCTGGATTTCTTAGTCTTTCATAGGCGTGTGTTCTATGAAACATATGATTTGGGATGGGTGGATTGCTACTTTTGACTTTTCTGAGCTGGATTTCTTAGCCTTTCATTGGTGTTTGTTGTCTGAAACCTATAGTTTGGGATGACTAGTTTGCAATTTTTGACTTTTCTGAGCTAGGTTTCTTAGCCGTTCATAGGTGAGTGTTGTCTGAAACCTATGATTTGGGATATGTAATTTGCTATTTCTGACTTTTCATAACCGGATTTCTTAGTCTTTCGTAGGTGTGTGGTGTCTGAAACCAATGATTTGGGGTGTGTGGGTTGCTACTTTTGACTTTTTCTGAGCTGGATTTCTTAGCCTTTCATAGGTGTTTGTTGTCTGAAACCTATAGTTTGGGATGACTAGTTTGCAATTTTTGACTTTTCTGAGCTAGGTTTCTTAGCCGTTCATAGGTGAGTGTTGTCTGAAACCTATGATTTGGGATATGTAATTTGCTATTTCCGACTTTTCATAACCGGATTTCTTAGTCTTTCGTAGGTGTGTGGTGTCTGAAACTTCGAGTTTGGGGTGTGTGGGTTGCTATTTTTTTGACTTTTCTGAGCTGGATTTCTTAGCCATTCGTAGGTGTGTGTTGACTGAAACCTATGATTTGGGATGGTTAATTTGCTATTTTTGACTTTTCTGAGCTAGATTTCTTAGCCTATCATATGTGTGTCCTTTCAGAAAATTATGATTTGGGAGGTGTAGTTTGCTTTTTGGACTTTTCAGAGCTAGGATTCTTAGTCACATCATAGGTCTTTGTTGTCTGAAACCTCGAGTTTGGGATGAGTAGTTGGCTATTTCAGACCTTTCTGAGCTAAGGTTTCTTAGTATTTCGTAGGTGAATGCTGTCTGAAACTTATGATTTGGGATATGTAAATTACTATTTCGGGCTTTTCTGAGTTGGATTTCTTAGTCTTTCATAGGTGTGTAATGTCTGAAACTTCGAGTTTGGGATGAGTAGTTGGCTATTTTCGACTTTTCTGAGCTAGGTTTCTTAGCCTTTCATAGGTATGTGTTGTCAGAACATTATGATTTGGGATGTGTAGTTTGCTATTTCAGGCTTTTCTGAGCTAAGGTTTTCTAGTATTTCGTAGGTGAATGTTGTCTGAAACCAATAGTTTGGGATGTGTAGTTTGCTATTTTCGACTTTTCATAACCGGATTTCTTAGTCTTTCGTAGGTGTGTGGTGTCTGAAACCTATGATTTGGGATGTGTGGGTTGCTATTTCAGGCTTTTCTGAGTTGGATTTCTTAGTCTTTCATAGGTGTGGTAGTGTCTGAAACCTATGATTTGAGGTGGGTGGATTGCTACTTTTGACTTTTCTGAGCTGGATTTCTTAGCCTTTCATAGGTGTTTGTTGGCTGAAACATATAGTTTGGGATGACTAGTTTGATATTTTTGACTTTTCTGAGCTAGGTTTCTTAGCCGTTCATAGGTGAGTGTTGTCTGAAACCTATGATTTGGGATATGTAATTTGCTATTTCTGACTTTTCATAACCAGATTTCTTAGTCTTTCGTAGGTGTGGTGATGTCTGAAACCTATGATTTGGGTGTGTGTGGGTTGATATTTTTTGACTTTTCTGAGCAGGATTTCATAGCCATTCGTAGGTGTGTGTTGACTGAAACCTATGATTTGGGATGTGTGGGTTGCTATTTTTTGACTTTTCCGAGCTGGATTTCTTAGCCATTCATAGGTGAGTGCTGTCTGAAACTTGTGATTTGAGATGGTTAATTTGCTATTTCCCGGCCTTTATTAGCTAGGTTTCATAGCCTTTCATAGGTGTGTGTTGTCAGAAAATTACGATTTGGGATGTGTAGTTTGCTATTTGAACTTTTCAGAGCTAGGATTCTTAGTCCATCATTGGTGTTTGTTGTCTGAAACCAATAGTTTGGGATGACTAGTTTGCTATTTCAGGCTTGTTCATTTTGAATTTCTGTCATGAAATGCAAGAGTTGGAAAATTAGGGTCTTAGTCCACCAGCTCACTATTAGGGTCCCAGTCCACCAGCCTAAACGGTGGAAATTCACTAGCTCAGAATTGGGGTCTTAGTCCACCAGCCTGAATGGTGGAAATCCACTAGCTCAATATTGGGGTCTCAGTCCACCAGCCTGAATGGTGGAAATTCACTAACTCCGAATTAGGGTCTTAGTCCACCAGCCCGAATGGTGGAAATTCACTAGCTCAGAATTGGGGTCTTAGTCCACCAGCCTGAATGGTTGAAATTCACATTAGACGACACAAAAACTTACACACACACAAAAACTTACACACACGCACAAAAACTTACACACACACACAAAAACTTACACACACACACACATGAAAACTCACACACACACACCAAAACTTACACACACACGATGAAACTTACACACACACACACACACACACACACAAACTTACACATGCACACGAAAACTTACATGCACACAAAAACTTACATGCACACAAAAACTTACACACACACACACACACACACAAACTTACACTTACACACACACAAACACGAAAACTCACACACACACACACCAAAACATACACACACACAAAAACTTACACACACACACACACACGCACACAAAAACTTACACATGAACACAAAAAAAACTCACACACACATGCACAAAAACATACACACACACACACACACACACACACAAACTTACACACACACACACGAAAACTTACACACACACGCCAAAACTTACACAAACAAAAACTTACACGCACACACACACACACACACACACAAAAACTTACACATGCACGAGAAAACTTACATGCACACAAAAAACTTACATACACACAAAAACTTACACACACACACACACACACACAAAACTTACACACACAAACACACGAAAACTCACACACACACACACACGCCAAAACTTACACACACACAAAAACTTACACACACACACACACACACACACACACACACACAAACTTACACATGAACACAAAAAACTCACACACACACACACGCACACAAAAACTTACACACACACACACACATACACAAAACTTACACACACACACACGAAAACTTACACACACACGCCAAAACTTACACACACACAAAAACTTACACATGCACACGAAAACTTACACACCCACACACGAAAACTTACACACACACGTCAAAACTTACACACACACACACACACACACAAACTTACACACACACACACACACACACACACAAACTTACACACACACACACACACACACACACAAAAACTTACACATGCACACGAAAACTTACATGCACACAAAAACTTACATGCACACACAAAAACTTACACACACACACACACACACACACAAAACTTACATACACACACACACACACACGAAAACTCACACACACACACGCCAAAACTTACACACACACAAAAACTTACACACACACACACACACACACACACACACACACACAAAAACTTACACATGAACACAAAAAAACTTACACACACACGCACAAAAACTTACACACACACACACACACAAAACTTCCACACACACACACACGAAAACTTACACACACACACCAAAACTTACACACACAAAAAACTTACACACACACACACACACACACACACACACAAACTTACACACACACACACACACACACACACACAAACTTACACAAACACACAAAAAAATTATATCCACACGCAAAAGCTTAGACACACAAAAACTTACACACACACACAAAAACTTACACCCACACGCAAAAACTTACATGCACACAAAAACTTACATGCACACAAAAACTTACACACGCACACACAAAAACTTACACACACACACAAAAACTTACACACACACACAAAAACTTACACACACACACACACGAAAACTTACACACACACACCAAAACTTGCACACACACACACACAAAAAACTTACACACACACACACACACACACACACACACACACACACACACACACACACACACACACACACACACACAAACTTACACATGCACACGAAAACTTACATGCACACAAAAACTTATACACACACACACACGAAAACTTACACGCACACGTCAAAACTTACACACAAAAGAGCTTAGACACACAAAAACTTACACACACACACACACACAAAAACTTACACCCACACGCAAAAACTTACACACACACACACACAAAAACTTACACACACAAAAACTTACACACACACACACACACACACACACAAAACTTACACACACACACACACACACACACACACACACACACACAAACTTACACATGCACACGAAAACTTACATGCACACAAAAACTTATACACACACACACGAAAACTTACACGCACACGTCAAAACTTACACACACAAGAGCTTAGACACACAAAAACTTACACACACACACACACACAAAAACTTACACCCACACACGCAAAAACTTACACACATACACACACACAAAAACTTACACACACAAAAACTTACACACACACACACACACACACACACAAAAACTTACACCCACACGCAAAAACTTACACACACACACACAAAAACTTACACACACACACGAAAACATACGCACACACAAAAACTTACACACACGCACAAAAACTTACACACACACAAAAACTTACACACACGCACAAAAACTTACACACACACACACACACGAAAACTTATGCACACACACGAAAACTACCATATCACAGTTACATTGTCTTAATTTTTCAAATTTCATTTTGAATTTCTATCGTGAAATGCAAGAGTTGGAATATTTCAGTAGTGACTTGCTGTGCATTACCTTCTCACAGTTACATTCTCTTGATTTTTCGAAGTTCATTTTGAATTTCTGTCATGAAATGCAAGAGTTGGAAAATTGGGGTCTTAGTCCACCAGCTCAGTATTGGGGACACAGTCCACCAGCCTGAACGGTGGAAATTCACTAGCTCAGAATTGGGGTCATAGCCCACCAGCCTGAATGGTGGAAATCCACTAGCTCAATATTGGGGTCTCAGTCCACCAGCCTGAATGGTGGAAATTCACTAGCTCAGAATTAGGGTCATAGTCCACCAGCCTGAATGGTGGAAAATTCACTAGCTCAGAATTAGGGTCTTAGTCCACCAACCTGAATGGGAAATTCACATTAGACGAGGTTACGTGCGCACACACACACACAGAGAGAGATGACTAACACACAGGGACAACACACACACAAAGAGACGACACCTAACCTTTTCCGGCGAGTATGGTTAGGTTAGGTTAGGCTAGATTAAGTTAGGTTAGGTTAAGTTAGGTTAGCTCACGTACGCTTCACTTAGGTTAGCTTAGGTTAGGTGAAAGACAGGCAAAAAGTTAGGTGTATGATTAGGTTAGGTTAGGTTGGATTAAGTTAGGTTAGGTTAAGTTAGGTTAGGCTAGGTTAGCCTACGTACGTGCGCGTACGTAGGCTAACCTAGCCTAACCTAACTTAACCTAACCTAACTTAATCCAACCTAACCTAACCTAATCATACACCTAACTTTTTGCCTGTCTTTCACCTAACCTAAGCTAACCTAAGTGAAGCGTACGTGAGCTAACCTAACTTAACCTAACCTAACTTAATCTAGCCTAACCTAACCTAACCATACTCGCCGGAAAAGGTTAGGTGTCGTCTCTTTGTGTGTGTGTTGTCCCTGTGTGTTAGTCATCTCTCTCTGTGTGTGTGTGCGCACGTAACCTCGTCTAATGTGAATTTCACCCATTCAGGTTGGTGGACTAAGACCCTAATTCTGAGCTAGTGAATTTTCCACCATTCAGGCTGGTGGACTATGACCCTAATTCTGAGCTAGTGAATTTCCACCATTCAGGCTGGTGGACTGAGACCCCAATATTGAGCTAGTGGATTTCCACCATTCAGGCTGGTGGGCTATGACCCCAATTCTGAGCTAGTGAATTTCCACCGTTCAGGCTGGTGGACTGGGTCCCCAATACTGAGCTGGTGGACTAAGACCCCAATTTTCCAACTCTTGCATTTCATGACAGAAATTCAAAATGAACTTCGAAAAATCAAGAGAATGTAACTGTGAGAAGGTAATGCACAGCAAGTCACTACTGAAATATTCCAACTCTTGCATTTCACGATAGAAATTCAAAATGAAATTTGAAAAATTAAGACAATGTAACTGTGATATGGTAGTTTTCGTGTGTGTGCATAAGTTTTCGTGTGTGTGTGTGTGTGTAAGTTTTTGTGCGTGTGTGTAAGTTTTTGTGTGTGTGTAAGTTTTTGTGCGTGTGTGTAAGTTTTTTGTGTGTGCGTATGTTTTCGTGTGTGTGTGTAAGTTTTTTTGTGTGTGTGTGTGTAAGTTTTTGCGTGTGGGTGTAAGTTTTTTGTGTGTGTGTGTGTGTGTGTGTGTGTAAGTTTTTGTGTGTGTAAGTTTTTGTGTGTGTGTATGTGTGTAAGTTTTTGCGTGTGTGGGTGTAAGTTTTTGTGTGTGTGTGTGTGTGTGTAAGTTTTTGTGTGTCTAAGCTCTTGTGTGTGTAAGTTTTGACGTGTGCGTGTAAGTTTTCGTGTGTGTGTGTATAAGTTTTTGTGTGCATGTAAGTTTTCGTGTGCATGTGTAAGTTTGTGTGTGTGTGTGTGTGTGTGTGTGTGTGTGTGTGTGTAAGTTTTTGTGTGTGTGTGTGTGTGTGTGTGTAAGTTTTTGTGTGTGTAAGTTTTTGTGTGTGTGTGTGTGTAAGTTTTTGCGTGTGGGTGTAAGTTTTTGTGTGTGTGTGTGTGTAAGTTTTTGTGTGTCTAAGCTCTTTTGTGTGTAAGTTTTGACGTGTGCGTGTAAGTTTTCGTGTGTGTGTGTGTATAAGTTTTTGTGTGCATGTAAGTTTTCGTGTGCATGTGTAAGTTTGTGTGTGTGTGTGTGTGTGTGTGTGTGTGTGTGTGTGTGTGTGTGTGTGTGTGTGTGTGTGTGTGTGTGTAAGTTTTTGTGTGTGTGTGTGCAAGTTTTGGTGTGTGTGTGTGTAAGTTTTCGTGTGTGTGTGTGTGTAAGTTTTTGTGTGTGTGTGTGTAAGTTTTTGTGTGTGTGTGTAAGTTTTTGTGTGTGCGTGTGTAAGTTTTTGTGTGCATGTAAGTTTTTGTGTGCATGTAAGTTTTTGCGTGTGGGTGTAAGTTTTTGTGTGTGTGTGTAAGTTTTTGTGTGTCTAAGCTTTTGCGTGTGGATATAATTTTTTTGTGTGTTTGTGTAAGTTTGTGTGTGTGTGTGTGTGTGTGTGTGTGTAAGTTTGTGTGTGTGTGTGTGTGTGTGTGTGTGTGTGTAAGTTTTGTGTGTGTGTAAGTTTTGGTGTGTGTGTGTAAGTTTTCGTGTGTGTGTGTGTGTGGAAGTTTTTGTGTGTGTGTGTGTGTGTAAGTTTTTGTGCGTGTGTGTGTAAGTTTTTTTTTGTGTTCATGTGTAAGTTTTTGTGTGTGTGTGTGTGTGTGTGTGTGTGTGTGTGTGTGTAAGTTTTTGTGTGTGTGTAAGTTTTGGCGTGTGTGTGTGTGAGTTTTCGTGTGTGTGTGTGTGTGTATGTAAGTTTGTGTGTGTGTGTGTGTGTGTGTGTAAGTTTTTGTGTGCATGTAAGTTTTTGTGTGCATGTAAGTTTTCGTGTGCATGTGTAAGTTTTGTGTGTGTGTGTGTGTGTGTGTGTGTAAGTTTGTGTGTGTGTGTGTGTGTGTGTGTGTAAGTTTGTGTGTGTGTGTGTGTAAGTTTTGACGTGTGTGTGTAAGTTTTCGTGTGTGTGGGTGTGTAAGTTTTCGTGTGCATGTGTAAGTTTTTGTGTGTGTGTAAGTTTTGGCGTGTGTGTGTAAGTTTTCGTGTGTGTGTGTGTAAGTTTTGTGTATGTGTGTGTGTGTGTGTAAGTTTTTGTGCGTGTGTGTGTGTGTGTGAGTTTTTTGTGTTCATGTGTAAGTTTGTGTGTGTGTGTGTGTGTGTGTGTGTGTGTGTAAGTTTTTGTGTGTGTGTAAGTTTTGGCGTGTGTGTGTGTGTGTGTGAGTTTTCGTGTGTTTGTGTGTGTAAGTTTTGTGTGTGTGTGTGTGTGTGTGTAAGTTTTTGTGTGTATGTAAGTTTTTGTGTGCATGTAAGTTTTCTCGTGCATGTGTAAGTTTTTGTGTGTGTGTGTGTGTGTGTGTGTGCGTGTAAGTTTTTGTTTGTGTAAGTTTTGGCGTGTGTGTGTAAGTTTTCGTGTGTGTGTGTGTAAGTTTGTGTGTGTGTGTGTGTGTGTGTGTGTGTATGTTTTTGTGCATGTGTGTGTGAGTTTTTTTTTGTGTTCATGTGTAAGTTTTTGTGTGCGTGTGTGTGTGTGTGTGTAAGTTTTTGTGTGTGTGTATGTTTTGGTGTGTGTGTGTGTGAGTTTTCGTGTTTGTGTGTGTGTGTAAGTTTTTGTGTGTGTGTGTGTGTGTGTGTAAGTTTTTGTGTGCATGTAAGTTTTTGTGTGCATGTAAGTTTTCGTGTGCATGTGTAAGTTTGTGTGTGTGTGTGTGTGTGTGTAAGTTTCATCGTGTGTGTGTAAGTTTTGGTGTGTGTGTGTGAGTTTTCATGTGTGTGTGTGTGTAAGTTTTTGTGTGTGTGTGTAAGTTTTTGTGCGTGTGTGTAAGTTTTTGTGTGTGTGTAAGTTTTTTGTGTCGTCTAATGTGAATTTCAACCATTCAGGCTGGTGGACTAAGACCCCAATTCTGAGCTAGTGAATTTCCACCATTCGGGCTGGTGGACTAAGACCCTAATTCGGAGTTAGTGAATTTCCACCATTCAGGCTGGTGGACTGAGACCCCAATATTGAGCTAGTGGATTTCCCACATTCAGGCTGGTGGACTAAGACCCCAATTCTGAGCTAGTGAATTTCCACCGTTTAGGCTGGTGGACTGGGACCCTAATAGTGAGCTGGTGGACTAAGACCCTAATTTTCCAACTCTTGCATTTCATGACAGAAATTCAAAATGAACAAGCCTGAAATAGCAAACTAGTCATCCCAAACTATTGGTTTCAGACAACAAACACCAATGATGGACTAAGAATCCTAGCTCTGAAAAGTTCAAATAGCAAACTACACATCCCAAATCGTAATTTTCTGACAACACACACCTATGAAAGGCTATGAAACCTAGCTAATAAAGGCCGGAAATAGCAAATTAACCATCTCAAATCACAAGTTTCAGACAGCACTCACCTATGAATGGCTAAGAAATCCAGCTCGGAAAAGTCAAAAAATAGCAACCCACACATCCCAAATCATAGGTTTCAGTCAACACACACCTACGAATGGCTATGAAATCCTGCTCAGAAAAGTCAAAAAATATCAACCCACACACACCCAAATCATAGGTTTCAGACATCACACACCTACGAAAGACTAAGAAATCTGGTTATGAAAAGTCAGAAATAGCAAATTACATATCCCAAATCATAGGTTTCAGACAACACTCACCTATGAACGGCTAAGAAACCTAGCTCAGAAAAGTCAAAAATATCAAACTAGTCATCCCAAACTATATGTTTCAGCCAACAAACACCTATGAAAGGCTAAGAAATCCAGCTCAGAAAAGTCAAAAGTAGCAATCCACCCACCTCAAATCATAGGTTTCAGACACTACACACCTATGAAAGACTAAGAAATCCAACTCAGAAAAGCCTGAAATAGCAACCCACACATCCCAAATCATAGGTTTCAGACACCACACACCTACGAAAGACTAAGAAATCCGGTTATGAAAAGTCGAAAATAGCAAACTACACATCCCAAACTATTGGTTTCAGACAACATTCACCTACGAAATACTAGAAAACCTTAGCTCAGAAAAGCCTGCTGAAATAGCAAACTACACATCCCAAATCATAATGTTCTGACAACACATACCTATGAAAGGCTAAGAAACCTAGCTCAGAAAAGTCGAAAATAGCCAACTACTCATCCCAAACTCGAAGTTTCAGACATTACACACCTATGAAAGACTAAGAAATCCAACTCAGAAAAGCCCGAAATAGTAATTTACATATCCCAAATCATAAGTTTCAGACAGCATTCACCTACGAAATACTAAGAAACCTTAGCTCAGAAAGGTCTGAAATAGCCAACTACTCATCCCAAACTCGAGGTTTCAGACAACAAAGACCTATGAGTGACTAAGAATCCTAGCTCTGAAAAGTCCAAAAAGCAAACTACACCTCCCAAATCATAATTTTCTGAAAGGACACACATATGATAGGCTAAGAAATCTAGCTCAGAAAAGTCAAAAATAGCAAATTAACCATCCCAAATCATAGGTTTCAGTCAACACACACCTACGAATGGCTAAGAAATCCAGCTCAGAAAAGTCAAAAAAATAGCAACCCACACACCCCAAACTCGAAGTTTCAGACACCACACACCTACGAAAGACTAAGAAATCCGGTTATGAAAAGTCGGAAATAGCAAATTACATATCCCAAATCATAGGTTTCAGACAACACTCACCTATGAACGGCTAAGAAACCTAGCTCAGAAAAGTCAAAAATTGCAAACTAGTCATCCCAAACTATAGGTTTCAGACAACAAACACCTATGAAAGGCTAAGAAATCCAGCTCAGAAAAGTCAAAAGTAGCAACCCACACACCCCAAATCATTGGTTTCAGACACCACACACCTACGAAAGACTAAGAAATCCGGTTATGAAAAGTCAGAAATAGCAAATTACATATCCCAAATCATAGGTTTCAGACAACACTCACACCTATGAACGGCTAAGAAACCTAGCTCAGAAAAGTCAAAAATTGCAAACTAGTCATCCCAAACTATAGGTTTCAGACAACAAACACCTATGAAAGGCTAAGAAATCCAGCTCAGAAAAGTCAAAAGTAGCAATCCACCCATCCCAAATCATATGTTTCATAGAACACACGCCTATGAAAGACTAAGAAATCCAGCTCAGAAAAGTCAAAAATAGCAAACTACATATCCAAATCATCGGTTTCAGTCAACACACACCAACGAAAGACTAAGAAACCTAGCTTAGAAAAGTCAAAAATAGCAAACTATTCATCCCAGACTATTGGTTTCAGACATCATTCACCTACGAAATACTAGAAAACCTTAGCTCAGAAAAGCCTGAAATAACAAACTATACATCCCAAATCATAATTTTCTCTGACAACGCATACCTATGAAAGGCTAAGAAATCCAGCTCAGAAAATTCGAAAATAGCAAACTACACATCCCAAATCATCGGTTTCAGTCAACACACACCAACGAAAGACTAAGAAATCCAACTCAGAAAAGTCAAAAATAACAAACTACATATCCCAAATCATAAGTTTCACTCAACACACATCAACGAAAGGCTAAGAAAACCTATCTCATAAATGTCTGAAATAGCAAACTACTCATCCCAAACTATTGGTTTCAGACAACATTCACCTAGGAAATACTAGGAAACCTTAGCTCAGAAAAGCCTGAAGTAGCAAACTACACATCCCAAATCATAGGTTTCAGACAATACACATCAACGAAAGACGGGTGCTCGGGGAGAGCCTTTGAGGGTCTGTGGGTCCCTTGAGGGTTGGTGGTCCTTTGGGAGCTCGGGGGGGACCTTTGGGGACGGGGGGATGGGCTTTGGGGTCCGGAGATGGCATTTGGGGGTCTGGGTGGGCCTTTGGGGCGCCAGGAGGGCCTTTGGGTGCCTGGGGGACATTTGGGGACCGGTGGAGGGCCTTTGGGGCACAGGGAGGGCCTTTGGGGGTCTGGGGGGCACCCAAAATTGAGGACCGATTGGTCCTTTGGGAGCCCGGTGGTAAACCTTTGGGGGCCGGGGGAGGGCCTTTGGGAGCTCGGGGGTCCGGGGGGCCAGTTGGGGAGCCTGGGGGGGCATTTGGGGACCGGACCGTTTGGGGATGGCCTTTGGGGACCCCGTTGGTCTTTTGGGGACGGTGGATGGGCCTTTGGGATCCCGTTGTCGCCTTTGGGGCCTGGGGGGGCCCTGACATTTGGGGACCGGCCCTGGATGGCCGTTGAGGGTCTGGGGTGGGCCCTTTGGGGGCGCCGGTGGGCCCTTTGGGAGCTTGGGGGACCTTTGAGTGTCCGGGGGGGCAGTTGGGGGCCTGGGGGACATTTGGGGACCGGTGGAGGGGCCTTTGGGAGCTTGGGGGGCCTCTGAGGACCGGGGGCTTCCTTCGGGGTTGGGGTAGGAGGATTGGAACCCTTTGGGGTTGGGTTAGAGGACCTCACAACACTGTTCAAATGAAACTTGTGTATTATAACGACCACACTCAAAACCTCCTCCAAAATCTCTTCAAAATTTCTTTTAAAATGTCTCTATCTGTTTCGCCGAAATAGTTCCATAACCTGTCTAAAACGGTTTCGCCCAAATAATCCCTAAACGTAAATTCAGCGTGTTCCTTTGTTATTGGCATCTCTGTGGTAACGCATTTCAAATTAATATGAAACCTTCTCGCGCGCTAAAAACAATTCATCGCTAAGATGTTTCTTGCCTAATTGTTTCCATGGCCTTTGGTTATTAATATCCTTTGGAGTTCGACCAAAAGAGTTGTTCCCGAGGCAAAGAAATTAATGACTTGGATCTATTCCTGGAGAAATGTTTCTAGGCGGAAATTTTTAAAGTCTGACAGATGATGTCATTGATTGATTGATCTGTCAAGAAAGGGAAAATTAATTTGTTGTTTCTAAGGGGAATTATTGATTCACGATAGGTGAATTGAGGTCGACAGCACAGGTGTTCCAAATTTCTGGTTCTTGACATTCGCTGAGAGCGTGCCCAAAACACACCTGGAGAAGAGAAAAAGAGGTCATTGACCGATTACGCAATCATTCTCCCTAGGGAGGCTATGCCCATATTTGGTGTACTCGTCGGAGTATAAGATAGCTCTCTACTCGCTTGGTAGATTATTTGATTTTATTTTTGCTCATTTTTTGTTTAATGGAGTTCTTTACTTTTCTTTGAAAAACTTAAGTTTGTGGAAAAGTTTTTTTTTAATTAATTAGAACAATAAGACGCTTTTCTAAAAGTACTTAAAAAACTCCTACGTTACTTTTTCCCAAATTTATCTGATCAAAAATTTGAGATAGCCATTTTGATCAGCATAGTTGAAAGGTCAATTAATCTTGCCTCTGGGGATGACACTAACCTGCAAGTCCCTGGGGAAAGTGTTGTAAGTTTTGAAATTTGTCCTGTGTTTACGTATAGTATTTATTACTGGGAAGTAGACATTTTTTGGGGAGGGTGATTTTTCTGTAGGGAAAATTTTCTGCAGGGGGGGGGGGGGTGTTCCCAACAGGAGAATTTATCGTGGGGAGGGAAGTTTACAGGGATGAACTTTCAAAGGAAACTATATTTGGGGGAATTTATCGGAATTCTGATACGAAATTCATTTTAGTTTAACTACTTTATTTTGCCAATTCAACATTTGAAGATATTCCGGGGAAATAGCCAAGGTAAAATTTTCAAAGGGGTGGAAGTTGTCAGGTAGATATTACCGTGTTGGGGTGGGTTTATTTTCCACTGGAGAGATTTCCCATGGGAATACTTCACGTGGGAGAAACCTACCGTTGAGACAAAAAACTTTCCACAGAAGGAAGATTTCCGGTATGATTTGAAAACGATTAGAAATTAAAAGAAAAACAAGTTTTTTTTTTTTCAAACGAAAATAGGCTAAAAATAATTTTCCTGGTGGAATTGTCTGCAACAAGTGTTTTTATGGAGAATTTCTAGCAGGGATAGAATTGTCTGGGGCAAGGAGGATTTTACGCGGGAGAAACTTTCCAATGAGGAATTCTCTGGGGGGGGGGGGAGATTGTCCATGGAGAGAAAAGGTGTATTTTCTGGCGTTATTTGAAAAAACCATCAGAAAATAAATTAAAAAACAAATTTTTTCAACGCAAAGTAATGAGCAGCATTAAAACAAACAGAAATTATCCCGTATACGAGGGTGGATCCCCTCCTCAATACCTCACTCTTACGATAATTTTAACTTTTTGTACCAATTATTTAAAAACAACTCCTGAAACAAAAGAGCCCTTTAATTAGTCAGGAGATTTTTCAAAATACAAAAAAAAAAAACTTCGACGTGAAGAGCGAGGTATTGAGGAGGGGTTTTCCCCTTATATATATGGTGAAGTTTATGTTTTTTTTTAAGTTTTATCACTGAAAGGCTGAACCAATTCTCAGGAGAAAATATTGACATATTGCTGATTTGAATAGTCAAAAATAGCCAGTAGCTTATTTTTCTTTATCCTGAGCCCGAGTAATTCCAAATCAGGATTTATGTAGGCTAATGTTCATTCTCGTAATGAAAGTCTTTTTATTTTGTTTAAAATTTGGAAAAAAAGTTGCAAAATACTCCTTAATTGCAAATTTCGTAATTGAATTTTGTCAAACCCTAAAGTTAATCTGAGCAAAAACTTATCAGAAATATCGAAATCAAATGTAAAACTATGGATGTATCGTTAGTCAAAATATCACCCAACACTAACTTTTACCTTTATGGTACTATATGGCTCATTTTCCACTTTACTAAAATATAAAAAAAAGAAGTGGGGGGTCAGTTTTTATATATCTGTTGGAAAGCTAATTTGTTGTTGTTTTTTTTTCAGTGGGATAATTTGTATTTTCAATTAAAATATTCTAAAAAGTTTTTTTGATTTCTGGATGGGGTACCCCTATTCTTCCCCTAAAGGGTTGCCTGTGGTTATGCTATTTTTTTTTCATCCTCTTATAAAAATTTTTTATTAAAGAATGCATTTTTAAAAATTATTGGAAAACAAAAAGATTGCCCTACTCCCCTTGAGTATTGGTAAATATATTGTTCTGTCATTCTCTTAATTATTGCTAATAGGTTCAGTTCAACTATCATCTTGAGAAACATGTCCTGTACTAATTACAGTTACAGAACACATGAAGAACAATTCTTATTTGTCTTTAGGGCGGTCTCAGCCAGTCACCCGCTCAGGGGGTGGACATATACAACCACCCTCTTGGTTCATTCCAGTGGGAGTAATTTGTCATCATTAATTTGAATTGTGGTCTCAGCTTTGACAACCAATTGAAAAGGAAAAATTTTATTTAATATTTGTGATTTATAGAACCAATATAAAGAAATAAATGTTATATTTTTAGAATCAGCAGACAATCAGCTTTCTGTTAATATGTAAAAAAAAAACTGAAACACTGAAAGGATATATACATTAAAATAGGATAATTGGTATTTCCGGAAAGAGATTCTTGGAGAAAAGTCAAAAAACTAATAATTTCAAGCGTTTTAATATAGAAAAATTTTAGTAATAACTATATTGATGCATAGCTTAGATTCTTAGCTATTCATTGATATGTACAATTCTTCTCAATTCCTCTTTGGTAACAAGATGTGAGGGTTTTAGTTTTATATAATTTTGCTCAATCGGATACTGGTCTTTTACCCTACCTTTGGGGTCCTTTTAAGGGCTCAAGATGCAATTAGCCCCAGAAGCAATTACTGAATTATGGAAGAGCATAAAAAAAGGCATCAAATGACATTTTCACTTATCATCCTAGCTAAATTATATAGCCAACTACAAGCTTACCAAAGTGAAACTTTGCAAAATAAATCTTCTGTTTAAATAAAGTACAACAAAACTGTTTTTAGTTTCAAAATTCTGCTCAATCCCAATATTATAAAGATTCAAAGATCTGCAAATACATTTCCTAAATTTAGAGGGGAAAAAAATATTGATATGGCTTAAAATTCTACTCAAATAACAGGAATTGCATTTTCAGAACTAAAACAAAAGAAAAAGAAACTGATAACTAAAAATTAAGGTAAAATGCTATTTTGTCAAAATTTCAATAGGTAGGTTATAGACCTGTCCAGTAGGCAAATTTGTAAGACATAAAAATCAGAAGAGGGTTAACATAGAAGCTTGACAATACCTTCTCAGAGTATGTCTTTGGCCCTGGATTCATTACTGAAAGTTTCATTTTCTTAACCTAACCCCTTTCCAAAATAGCAAAAAGTAGCTAAACTAGAATTTTACTGTGTATTTATGCTATATCCAATTGTTTTTGTCACAGATTCAATTTTATGCCCCATATGGACCCTCAAAAATGATACCCTTTTCTCTTATTTTAGATATGGGTTGTATACCTTTGTTAGCATCACTCTTGTTTAAACTGGATTCCGTGTAAATTGAATTGAGGTTAAAATTCTAGATAAGCTACTTTTTGCTATTTTGGAAAGGCGTTAGGTTAAGAAGATGAGACTTTCAAGGATGGATCTGAAAACTAAATTATGTCCTTGGGGTATGTATTTTGAACCTACTTCCACTCCTCCCTCTAGAGGACTCTGACCTTAGTTGAGCTTAAAAAAAAAAAAATTGTTATAAAAGTGAAACCTTGATAAATAGTTATTCTACTTAAATAAAGTACAGTAAAAGTATTTCCAGCTTCACAACTTTGCTTAATCCCAATTTATTTGTTATGTTTCAAAGATCTTCAAAATACATTTCCAAAATTTAGAAGAAATCCATTGATATGGATTTTTCCTTTGAGAAATAGAAATCCTTTGAAGATTTCTTCTTTATTTGAGAAATCCAGGTGACAAGTTAATATTAGGTAACCAAAAGATTAATCAGGTGGAGAGCTCACTTACTCTGGTAGTATTATTAGTGAAGATGGTGGGAGCAGTGAAGATATTAAGTAGCCAAGGCTCAGGGTGTTTTTTCACAGTTGAAAAAAGTTTGGAAGAATAGGAACATAAGTTTGCAAACAAAGATTATAATATTTGAAGTTACAGTGATGATATTGGTCAAGTAAGGTTCTGAAGCATTATTGCTCCTAAAACAGATGAAGATGAGAGAAAGGTTGAGAATGTTAGGGAACTTACTGCAGATGAAGGATGACAGATTGCTGAAAGAATATTCCTTTTGGCCAATTGTCTTGGGCTAAATGGAAAGCAGGTCATCTGCTTGCCATTATAATATATTCAGAAGGAGCTTCAATAAAGGCATTAAGTGTTATATTCGCTATATTTGTTGGTCATTTGTGTGAACTGCTCAATTTTTTTCAAAAGAAACACCCCCTAAAGAAATTGAGGAAACAACTTCAACCTCACTGATTTCTCTTTCCTTTTCTTCCCAATGCTTAAAGTATGGTATTGCTATTTGTTTAGTTTTATCCAGAAATAGTTACAACACCCCACATAACTTTTTCTAATCAAGAAATTTTTCATGGATTTTGAATTTTCTGAAAGGTATGCAATTTTATAACTAACTAGATGAAATTTTGTTTAGTTATGAGAGATAGCCTAATTTATTTTTTAAATGGTTGTTTTTTTTTAACATTAAAAATCATCTTCTCTATAATCTGACAGTGCACAGTGGTGCTTTTCTGGTCTAAACACACCTATTTACTGACACAGTTGCTTTTTTCTTATATCTAAATGGAAAACCAGCTGAAAACTGTTGACTATGCTATGGCTCTGCTGCAATTTTTTTTTCTCCTTTTTTCCCTTTTTTAAGTTTGAGTAATTATTTGTGTTTAAAAATGACCAGTTTCAGTTTCAACTTATGTTTGAGTTAGTAGATAATTCTTTTTCCCAAAAACTTTAGTCTATGTATTTTTTTAACCTAGCAAAGGTCTAACCTGAAAAGGTTTTAGACCCTTTTTTTTACATTTGCAAAGTTTGTCTTTTTTCTAGATTTGAATCAGATGATTTTAAGATGATTACTTTTAATTTGGAAAACTTAAAAAAAGTTTTGCATAAGAAACACAAATCAAAACCACCTATTATCTCTCATAATTTGTATAAAGCAGCACATGAAATTCTACCCTCCCCATTGATATATTTTTGAATAATATCTTTGTTTGTTTTTTTCTCTCTCTCTCTTTGAGCTTGTAGTTTATTCTTATTTCTAAAAGTATATTTTTAGTAGATTTTTTCATAGCTAATCCAAAAAGTATAGTAATTAGTAAACATGTTTGCTTTATTTTAGCATATCTTAATTGCCTGTTGAGTGATTTTTAAACCTAATAAAGAGTGAACCTTGGCCTATAATTACTGAAACTGAAAAATCTATAGTTACATTGATCCACAAAGATCATTCTTCAATTTCCCAATAACAAATACTATAAGTTAACAATAGGGAAATTGTATAACTTACAGCCTTTTCTTCAGGGAGTGTTCACTATCCCTAAAGATACAGCTATTGGACTTTTTAACTATGCAGAATCAAAATTGTGTCAAAATTCAGATTGGACACCTTTGGGGAAAAGGTGTTGTAGTGGTTGCCCTCTAATCTTTTTGGTCAGATATAAAAAAAGGCACTGAAACTTTGTTATCATTCAAATAAACTGTTTCTCAATCATCTAGGTCCATTGGCTTTGTACCCAAAGAAAAGTAAAAACAACAAGTAAATCTACATCTGTGATCTTTCTTCTTTAAAAAAAAAAAAAATCTGCTTTTTTGCAAATAGGTGTTGGAAACCTCTATAGTAGAGTCCTGTGAAATGCTGGATCTAGTGATGGGATTTTCATTAAGATTGCTTGTCTTTTGGGGGCTAATTCCCACCTTTTTTCAAAAATGTCCTGAAGAAAGCACTAATATATCCAAAATTTGACCTTATTTTGCTCCAAAGTGCAAATTAAGGTAATAGACAAAAGAGTTCCATTCCATTCCCCAATTGAAGCTGTCTCAAAATATAATATTTGCTTCTCTAAAAATATCCCCTGCCATCAGGGAGGTTTTTTTTGGCAGAGACAAGAATATTATATTTTGAATGGGTATTGATATTGAAGTGCTGTGTCCTTCACTTTCTTAGCAACAGTCCTCATCAACAATACACCATGTCTAATCTCAATTCACTGTCAAGAGTAAATTCAAGTTTTAGTCTCCTCAAATGGACCATAAATTGCATTGCTCATCCGAAGTCCTTTCTAAGGCTAATTGTTAGGTCTGTTTTGGATTTTGGAAAAGGACCTACTGCCTTCTTTTGAGAAGTATACTAGTGTAATAAAAGGAGTAATAACTGGAGACTGGAATGCTTGAAGCTGTCAGCACTTGTCTTTAAATGCCACTATTGGGGAATTTTACTCCTTGCTGAACAGGAAATTTTGGCTGAAATAAGTTTCTGTTCCTTTCTCCAACCCAGGCCAATAACTTTGCATATTGAGCCTTCTTAGTTCTTACATATAAAGGATCCTCAAACAAGCTCACCATGCTGATTAAATTCTAATATCTTAATAGTACAAGCAGCAATGTCAAAGGTTACATATGGAAATAAGGCTATATAACTTAATTTAGTAAATGAGAAGAATTCCCTAGGCCAACACAGCTTTGCAGGCTCGTCCTCTATCCCAATCTATTCAAACGCTCCATCTACCCATACCAAAAACTCCCAGTGTTCTTTAAATCCTTCCTTATTACCTTTTCCCCATGTTATTTTCTAAATGACCTACTTTTTTTCTGAGCCTAGATGAATGGCCAAAAATTAAGAGTTTTAGCAGTTAGTCATCCTTAATTCAGAAAAAAATGTTCTGGTCTCATCCTTTCTCTTTGGAAGTAGGATGGAACAATATATCTTTCATACAGCTTGTTGTTTGGAATATGGCATATCAAACAGGTCAAGGAAATCTTCTCTGTCTTCTGAAGTGCTTACATTTCAGTTTCCACTAAATAGTTTTTGTAGATTGAATCAAATGCCTTTTTTATAACAAAAGAATAGACAGGAGTTTGAATTGGGAGAGGACAAATTGACCTTTTGCTCCCCCATGATTTTCAGAAAAATATCCAGAATCAGGAAAATCTTTAGCATTGACTGATCCCTAAGTTGAATATTCTTCATAGAAATCTTACAGTTTACCTGCCAAAAATTAAGCGCGCAAGGATCAACCCTTAGGGGTTGAAGCTTGTCTACTATGGGAGATAAAAAATGACAAGTTTTTTAGACCAGCCTTTTGCTTGAATGTGGGTAGGATTTTTTGGATAATTACTACTTTCTTGGCAAGTATTGAAACTTTTTTATAAGAAATGTGCAATCAGCAATCAGTGAAACTCTTAGCTTCCTACAAATGAAACAGGTCACACTGATCCCTTCACTGCAACATCCCATCAAAAACTTAATAATCAATTTGTCTGTTTTTTTTTTTTTTTTACTTTGTTGGTTATACAAACAAATTGGGGGTTCACCAGGCAAATGTACATCACTGTGTTTTAGTGTGTACTTCAATATAGTTTTTGTTTTGTTACTGGAAGATTCCATTAACTTTAATTCAATTCTTAATGTTTCTTCACAGGTCTCTGTATGATTATATCTTTATATTCAAGGCTCCAACATGTGAACATGTGTTTTGTAATACCTGCATTACTGAGTGGCTAACATCAAACCAGACTTGTCCTATAGACAGAACCAATTTAACTATTACTGCTCTGAAGCCGGCTCCAAGGATACTGAGGAATTTTCTTTCTAGGTATTTATTTATTTCAATATATTAAAAATGATGTACCAAATGATTTTTAAAAGACCTCAGACAGGATGGGTTTTGTGAAGTTTTTTTTACCTTTATTTTGTTTATTAAAGTTTATATAAAGTTCGTTTTTTCATGCTTCCAACCTTGCTTTAAAAAGTGTTAAGGAATGATTCTTCCAGATAAGTTTTTTCATGCTGATTTGTGTAGATCAACTTGTTTTGCAAAAGCTTGACCGGATTTCTGTGAAAATAGGCCTTTTCTGTATATACACTATTTCCAAAATGTGCTTTAGGAAGTTTTGTGCAGATACACTGTATTCAACCATAAGAAATATAATAGGAAATTTTGACTGCTTAATTTTATTCTAATACTAATTATATTCAATAAATCAATAGAATGGGACAAGCTCATAACCACAAGGGCATGCTCGTAACTCTCATACCTGGGTCCAAGAATTATTTTAGTAGCATGTTTTTGAACGTCTTTTAGTTCCTCTGACATGTAGGCAGTGTTTTGTGCTTGGGGACCCCAGACAGGACAACATATTCAAGGATTGGCCTGATGTATTTTTTATAGCCAATAAGAGCTGACGATCTGAGAAACCCAACCTTCGCATATTCTTAAACTTTGGATTGAGTAGTGTCCTTTGCGTACGATATTGTCTACGTGCAGTTTAAATTAGCAATCGCTTGTAAAAGTCATGCCCAGTATTGTCGCGGACGAAACAGTTGGAAAGGGAATATCTGGTATTGTAATATCTCGTTTGAGCGGGTTGAAACGTAGAACTTTCGATTTCAGCTCGTTCAGTTGCAGGCTATTAGATTTACACTGGTTAACGAAGTCCGAAAAAAGTGTTGGTTGAAACTGCTGTTTTGCTACTGCGTTTTCTACTATGTATTTGAGAAGTGAAGACAAGTCGTCAACGAACTTGAAACGCTCCTCAAATTCTGCAAGGATTTTATTGATGACTGCAAGGAATAAAAGGGCAGCTAGTTTCGTTCCTTGGGGACAGCCACAAGTACGTTCGGTCCACTCAGAGCGGATATCATCGGCAAATAACGGATATACCGATTGCCGTCGCCCTCGTAGAAAATCTCTCACTAATAGCAGCAAGTTTTTTCCAGCTCCCATCTCTTTTAGATTTTTCAGTGCAATGAGGTGCTCTATAAGGTCGAATGCTTTCCTGTAGTCTGCCAAAAGTAAATCGATAACACTGTTTGGGCTGTCCAGCCACTCAACTATCAAATGGTACATCCGCACTAGGTATATTGCCGTGTTACTGCCTCGTATACAGCCACATTGGTAAGTGTCTATACATTGGTAAGTGTCTATTGAGGGTGCAATCTACTGTAATACGGCCCGGTGGATAACACCTTCGGCCACTTTAGCCAAGTTGGGAGTTATGGATATAGGTCTCAGCTGATTGCAGGACTGGGGTGCCTTTACTTTCGGAATGACCTGCACCTAGGCAGCTTTCCACAATTTTGGGAACGATTGTTCTGAGAAACACTGATTTATGATTGATGCCATGGGTTTGGCTAGAAAAGGTGAGTACTCTTTCAGTAGCTTCACAGAGAGTTCACCTGGGTATGTGGCACAGTTGTTACGTAGTCGTTCGATTTCACGGAAGACTGATATTTCGGACACTTCTACATTATCATCGGCACTACAACTGTTGATGATATTGCTCATCTGTTCGTCACTTATGGTGGGGTAAGAAGTGCAAATTTGTGTAAAAAAAAACTCGTTAACATCCGAGGCTCTGGTTTGAATCCCGTCTATGTTGCTGGTTTGTACTTCAGTCCCTTTCTGTTTTCCAGTAAGCCTTTTTACCGCGTCGTGCCACTTGTGGGAATCTGACTTGAGGAGTGGAGCTACTTTTTCCCGTATATACCTTTTCCTAGATACGCGGAGGGCTGAAATGACTTTGTTTCTCAACTTGTTCCCCTCCGATACTTCTCCCACGGCATGGAGATTGCATCGTTTTTTGATCATTATTTTGAGCTCTGAGTTTAGCCACGGCTTATCTGTTTCACAGACCAAGGGAATTTTGACAGGAAAGAAGTCGCTGTATTTTTGTTGCAGAGTCGAATATAGTGTCTCGACCTTTTCATCGATGTCAGTTATAGCACAGATTGCAGCAAAATCGAAGTTCGCAATCATCTGGCAAAGGCTTGAATGGAGCTTTCACTCAGTGGTCTGACAAGTATTCTCGTCTTTTTGGTTTAGGTATATGGTCTCTGTTCTTCGACTTCCAGCATAAAATGTTGTGATCAGATTTTGCAAGTGGTCCTAAGGAAAATGGTGGTTCATAGTACGCTTCGAGGTTTGTCAGTATGAGGTCCAGTATGCTTCCACTTTCATGAATGGGAACGTTGACAACTTGTTTAAGGTCCAACACACGTGAAATCCATTTTTTGTTGGTTAAGTTGAAGTCCCCTGCTATAATAAATGCTGGATTGCTGTAGCCTACTGTTTCCGAAAACTGTCAACTTGATATTGCAGATACGTCACTAATTCTCGTCTATTACGCGCACCTTCTGGATAGTATATTGCTGCTATTATGATGCATGAGTAAGTCCTTGGTAGCCCCTTCGGCTTGTACCAGAGCCAAATTGTCTCGTGGAACGAATCTGAGGGGATACCAAGTTGATTGCATGGTAAGTCTTCGCGGCAATAAATTCCTACGCCACCTCCACGTCGGTTGTCCTCTCTATCGCGTCTGGTATTAAAAAAGTTCAGATATCCTTTAATTGCACCCGGTTCGGTTGTCATATCCCAGCATTCAGTAATTACTGCTAATGGTGCTAAGTTTATGCGCAAGACAAGTTCTAATTCATCAACCTTTTTGGTTAGGGACCGGGCGTTGCAAAGAATCAGGTTTGGAAGATATGTCTTGGCATTCAGCGTTACAGGTTTTAGAAAAGGAGGGGAACTATTCGAGGGTAGGTGATCCACAGGATTATCAGGAGAGTAAGGTCTCAGGGTTGGCATAGGTGCTGAATACCATGTAGTTACTACACGTGTCAAATATTGGTTATTCCTTGGCCTTTTGATTCTGTTGTTGTTCCGAACTATGGATATCACTGGTATACAGTGGTCACCACCTTGAAGTACACAGTGCACTCTATGTCACTGACGCCGTGGGCTGGGATAGCGTTGACCAGCAGCTGAAGAGCCGGCATCCGGTCGGTTGTTGGAGGACTGTGATCTCTTTGCATGGCGTCTAGCAGCTTGTTCAGTTCTTTGCATTGGCGTGAGATCTGGATTCACATAGACGTATTGTCGGACATGGTTGTCAGTGAATCTTCGCAGATTCGGTGCACCCTTCAAGATTTTCGATCGCTTTCTTTGGGTTTCTTCACAGTCCTTGCGCAGTTTCACGAGTATGCCTTTGGCCTTGCACATTATCCGAGTCTGAGAGGGGGCGGCACAACTTCCTCAACATCAGACTCTTTGTCGGATTCTAGAATGCCAGATACTACAATGTTCATACTTTTCTCATCTCGTAGTTTCCTCTCTTTTTCGGCTTGCAGTAGAACGCTAATTGTGACGGCGCGGGAGTTTTGAATTCTGTTAGTTGTTGGTGACTGAGATGAGATGATGTTGATGTCGGTAATTGGTTGCATTTCTGGCTGCTGCTGCTGTTGCTGCCGTAAAGGTGCCATGCTTCGGTTAGTTTGTGTCATTTGAAGTACTGCCAATTGAAGTTTGGCTACGCTTTGCTTACTACAGCATACATATTCGTATTTGAGTAGTAGTGGCATCTTATCATGGGCTTTCAGCGAAGTCTAGATGCATCCCTCGGCATGAAGCATGTTCCTACTCGTTGCAAAAGAAGCACTTGAGTGCAGTTGAGTCTTCAGCTGCCAGGCGGCAGTAGCTGCATAAGCTACAGGTAGAGCCTTCTTGTGATCTGGATGATCCAGGAGTCTCTGAAGACCGGAATTTTTCAGGATCCAGAGCTTGCTGACAGGGAGACTGTTTTGTCTCCTGTGAGCTGCTCGCGATGGTCCTCTTTGAGCCACCTTTCGATCTTGATTGTGGTAGTGGTAATGGAGAGGAGGAAAAGCAGATCCCGCACTTCCAGTTTGCTGCAATTATTTTGGCATCATATGCTGTTATCTTGAGGCATTTCAGGTGTGACTGGTTGTTGCAAATCTTGCAGCAAAGAGCGTCATTTGGCTTTGTAGTCTGTTTGCAAATTATACAGTTCATTCTGGTTTGAAGTGTGACGTAGTTAGGTTTGCGGAGATAACTAGGGAAGTGTAAAGCCCTGTTTGCTTGTCTCCTGCAATTTAAGAGATTGCTCTCGGCAGATACCACTAGAGTACTTGCCACAGGTACTTTCCCCTCTTCTGCTAGCTTTTCCTCTCCTGGCGCTCAAATTAAAGTATTGTATCTCGTCGATGCTCAGGACGCTAAATGTATTGCCTTGACAATTCTCGATGTAGACAGAATGTGGGAAGTGCAATACTCAAATCACTTATTCCCAGCAGTTTAAGGATTAAAATCCCGCTGGTACCAACTCGGCCTCTTGTTTGTTTGCTATTGCTCCCTTCTGCACAAATTATCACCAAAAATACGCAAAAACGGACGAGCCAACGTAGTCAGTGGGTGTTCTTAATATTTAGCGTTTAGCAATTGCGCTCTATTGCTGGCTGCAAATTCGGAAGAAGGAGAAGGACACTGAATTCAGCTTGGCTTTATTTACAAATAAACAAACAGCTGTTTTTTTAGCAGACAAAGGACAGGTCCTTTGGGAATAGAAAATAAAAATTTTCTAACTTCAAAATTCAGGTAAGTAAAGTGACACACCAGGGAAAACCACTTAAAATGACACTTTATTTCAAATATAAGCAAATATGGGTAGAAATTAATGTTCTTTCTCACAAATTTGGCCAACAATCCTTTATTCAATTTCACGCCACCCAGTTGCTGCTGCAGTTTAGCCAGTTGCTGCTGCAGTCTAGGTGGTAAGGGGGTAATCAAATCTGAATTTCCGTTTCAAGAGAAGTCTCAGTCTATATTGGGATTGTCAAGTCTGCCTTAACCTTTACACTCTGTATTTTCAATTTTCCAATCTCTGAAATCTTTGTGTGCAATTTCTTGGCAAGTTGTGTTTGATTTAGAGGGAGCCACAACTGACTTAAGTTCCCCTAAGTCATAAATGCCTTCTTGGCATCCATTTTACTCTCAATATGTTCTTGTACTCTGTCAGCAATCTTGTGTGTATGTCCTTTAATCAAATAGCACAGTGTCACTAACTGAAGATCTTTAGTCCTATTGTTCACAACGAATTCAAGAGCATTGGTCAGTGCATAGTTGTCATTGGGTCCTATTTATGGTGATACCTCAAATAGAACAATTATTCTGTGGGAACTTCAATTAAATTGATTAAACTTTCATTTAACTTCATTAACTTTACTTAAAAATGCAGTCTTGTCATTGATCTTTCAAATACAGTTGTTTGGAGCCTTTGATTGGTCTGTCTGATACACTATTTTGGGCTAGTGATTGTTTTTCCGGCCTTTTGATTGGTCCATCTGATACATTGTTTTGGATTTGTAAGTCATGTAAAACAGTAGATAAACTGTAAGATTGAACTGCCAATCTTTGAAACCACAGGAGATACAGTAATATACCAATATATACTTCATATATACCGATTGATTCAGCTCAAAAAGTTACATAACAAGCCACTCTTAACTCAAAACTGAGAGAGGGTGCAGATACACACTGTTCTTGGATTGGAGAGCTGAGTTGATACACAAGCAAATTGCTTAAGTCTGTCTATATGAACTGATTGATTCCATCATTCTTGTTTGATTTGTAGTGGATGTTTACCTGCTTGTGCAGTGTTGTGCTTTTCAATATGATCTGAAATCAGATGATAATTGTGTGTGAACAAACTTCAATTGTGAAATTGTGGCAATCTTTCTATAAATGAAAAAAAAGAATTTTCTCTTAGAAGTAGAAAAGCCTTAGATTAGCTTTCAAAAAGATAAGACTAATTTGTAGTCTCTCACCATCCTTGAACATTCATGTTGTTGATAACTATTAGCATACACATAAAATTATCAACAAGAGACTGCGGCTTGTTCTTTACATGCTGTAATTTACAGGTTGCTGTAAAAAAGAAAAGAAAAAAGATCAGTATTGCAAGTCCTTTTGTTTGCTTTTAACCAAAACCTTTTTTCTTTTGAAGTTTCTTATTCCTGGATCGAATTTTAGTGATTTTATTTTTCATTTGGTAAATTTCTTAAAAACCTTTTTGTAGTTTTTACCTACTAAGGGGGTTTGGAAAAATCAAAAAATTCTCATTTGACAGTTATTTTTCAAAATACGATTTTGACCTTTTGGCTTTATCGAAAGTAGTTCACTATTTACAGGTTGCAGCCATTTCTGCAACCATGATCTAGTAATGTATAGGGTATGCAAAGCCAGAACATTAAGGGAAGATTTTAAGATTATTATAAGAGTCATAGATGGCTCTCAAAGTTATACAACGTTATTTTTGCTCTAAGCTAGTTAAACTTGGCTATCCTGAGTAATATCATTAAAAAATTTTAACGGATATTTCTTTTTATTTAGATTAACCTTAAGCTGTAGCAACCAGGCACATGGATGTACTGCCTTTTTGACATTGGAAAGACTTGAAACACATATTTTAGAATGCCCTTTTAACCCCAGGAGACTTGTTACTTGTCAATCAGGATGTGGAAACATCTATACCCTTTGAGGAACTACAAAAGCATAATTGCTTTCAAAGTTTGAAAGTTGAAATGGAATCAAAATTGACAATAGTTCAAAAAGAGAATGAAGAAAAAATTTCCGAAATGCAGTCCGAATTAGATGAGAATGAAGAAAAAATGTTCAAGATGCAGTCAGAACTGGATTTACAAGAAATAGAGAATGAAGAAAAAATGTCCAAAATGCAGTCCGAATTAGATTTACAAGCAATAGCTCAAAAAGAGAATGAAGAAAAAATGTCCAAGATGCAGTCAGAATTGGACTTGCTTAAAGCAGAAATTAATGCATTAAAAAAAGGAAACCCAGGGAAACAGTCAACAAGTTCAGATTCACAACTGTTATCAACAGCTGGACAAAGTCAGGCAGTAAATCAGCTGGACATAGAGGTTTTTTTTTTTTTTTTTTTTTTTTTTTTTTTTTTTTTTTTTTTTTTTTTTTTTTTTTTTTTTTTTTTTACCTGAGTAATCTTTTCCATAGTTATTATGAGAAATGTAACAACAACAAAATGCATAGGTGGAACAAATTCGTGTATTATTACTGGCTAAAGCAAGTTACAGCATGGTAAGGTCAGGTATAACTACAAAAGTCATTGCCAGTGTGTAATAAAACATTTTGGTAAAAACAAAAATTTGATGAAGCTGTTTGGCCACCCACTGTGATGGACTCTATTTTTGGAATATGGCAATGCCAGTGAGCAAGGACCTTGAGTGGTGGAAACAGTAAAGTCTCCCTTGACAAAGTTGGTAAAATGATACTTTTGAAAAATTTAGAACACATGGAATTTCTAAAGCAACATTTATCTTGGAAATGTTTTCTTGTGGCTGATTTTGATTTTCGACGGCCCCCCGTTTTGTATTGACTGACCTCACTGATCGCACACTCCCTCTGTGTTTCTCTTTCCCTCTTTACCTTATGATTTATTTTATAGTTAGTTCTTTTCAAGACCATACAAAAGCGACTTTTTTCCACCTCACTTAAGGATGTTTCTTTTAGAATATTCGGAATCAGTATGTCTTAAATTAAATCTGCAAAATGTTGTATTTAGCCTATGGCTATGACTAAGAATAAAGGGGAGGATGTGACTTGGAGGGAGTTAAACTGGAGGTGAATCCTTTGCACTTTCAGTTGTTTTCAATGTTTTGTCTAATAGATAAACATTGCTTGAATGTAATAAAACAAGAATCTAACAATTTCTGGTTTAGTAGAGGGAACAACCGCACTGTTATCAAACAAAACCTATGTTGGGATTGCAATAAAATTAATTCACATTCAGTCAAACAGTTTGTGGTAACAAACTGTAAGCAAGGAGCAACCCGGCTCAATGGTAACCGAAACTCTAGAAAACGGGATTTTGATACCAACAGATACATCAAAAGAATCAGATTTTAATGCTGATTTCAAATATATAAGTTTCATCAAGTTAAGTCAAACCCATCAAACGTTACGCGGCTGATAAAATTTGGCTGATTTTCGAAAACAGGTGGAAAGACCCCCTAAAAGTTGTAGAATCTTAATGATAATCACACCATCAGATTCAGCTATCAGAGAACCCTACTGTAGCGGTTTCAATTTTTTTTTTTCTTTTTTTTTTTTTTTTCTGCTCCTATCTACAAAAATGTGGAATTTTGCATTTTTTGCCAGAAGAAAGATCATGGATGTCTGTTTTTTTTTTTTTTTTTTTTTTTTTTTTTTTTTTTTTTTTTTTTTTTTTTTTTTTTTTTTTTTTTTTTTTTTTTTTTTTTTTTTTTTTTTTCAGGGGTGATCGTTAGAGTATTGTGGATGGGCTCACGGAAATTAAAAGTTTTAGTGTCCTTTATATGTGACCAAAAAAAAATGGAGGGCAACTAGACCCCCTCCAACGCACATTTTTTTTTTCCCAAAGTCACCCGATCAAAATTTTGAGATAGCCATTTTATTCAGCATGGTCGAAAATATGATAACTATGTCTTTTAGGATGACTTAATCCCACAAAGTCCCCAGGGGAGGGCTGAAAGTTATGAACTTTACCCAATGTTAACGTATAGTACTGGTTATTGGGAAGTATAAAGACGTTTTCAGGGGGATTTTTTCTGGTAGTCGGGGGAGGGGGTGGGTCGAGGGTTATATGGAAGGATCTTCCCATGAAGGAAGTTTTCATAGGGGAAGGGACATTGCTATGAAGGGGGCGCCGGATTTCCCAGTATTATTTAAAAAAAGGATCAGAAATTAAATAAAAAAACAAGTTTTTTAACTGAAAGTAAGGAGCAATATCACAACTTCAAACGAACAGAAAATATTACGTATATGATTGGGTTCACCCCCTAGTCAATACCTTGCTCTTTAATCCAAGATTTTTTAGTACTTTCATAAGAGCTATTTGTTCTAATTAATGGCCTTTGTGATTAAGTGGTCATTTTTAAAGAATTGGAGCAAAATTCGAACTTTAGCTTAAAGAGCAAGGTATTGACTAGGGGGCGAACCCCCTAATATACGTTTAAAAATATATGAATATAGAGGTTCGTTATGCAAGTTAATTTGTAAGTTACGTATATTTATTACTAATAAAAACGTTCGTAAATAAAATTAAACAAGTTTTGAGAAAGCCATTTAACCAATAAAAGTAAAATTAATATGAAAATTTTATTGTAATTATTAATGTACGGTGAGCCAAAATCAAAACCTGCATTGATTCAAAAACGTTCAAAAATTAAATAAAAAAAAAAAACAAGTTTTTTTTTAACTGAAAGTAAGGAACGACGTTAAAACTTAAAACGAACAGAAATTATTCCGTATATGAAAGGGGCTGTCCCCTCCTCAACGCCTCGCTCTTTACGCTAAAGTTTGACTTTCTCACAGCTCTATTTTTTTAAACAATAAAAAAACTTTAGCGTAAAGAGCGATGCGTTGAGGAGGGGACAGTCCCTTTCATATACGGAATAATTTCTGTTCGTTTTAAGTTTTAACGTATTTCCTTACTTTCAGTTAAAAAAAAAACTTGTTTTTTTTTTTAATAAAAGAAGAAGAGCAATAAATTACTAGTAATTAAGTGGATTTAGGAAATATACTTCACATATGTATGCAATGACTGATTTTAAAGTTCGTAGGTGTGGACAATGGGCCTAAAGGGACAGAAGGGTTTTCGAAAAAAAAATGAAAATATAAGAAAATTTTTGATAAAGATCTCCGGGAATACTCCTGGCGCCCTTGATGGAGAACTAGTGTTTAGTTGAGAAATCACACGCCGAGTTAGAAAATCTGTCATAGAATGTGACTTGGTTTTATTTGATAGAAAAAGGAGAATATTGATAGCTACAAAAAAAAAAAAAATCTGAAAATAGTTTGTAGTTTGTTCTTCTGTATAATTGTGTCATATTGAATCAAGTTCTTCTTTGCTGCTTTCAATGTGCTGCTGTTCAATATTGCAGCAAATATAATATGCTTCTAACAAATACAAATGTAACAGACATAGCTAATATTGAATATAACACGCAAAATGTACGACATATTAGGAAAGAGTGCAGAGTCAAGGCGTTTTGGTAGGGTACATACAAGGGCTTCACCTAGCTGACTTGCCTGATTAGAACCATGGATGTGCTGCCGGTTTAAGTTTTACTCCTAATGTTGTTTAACAGCAATTTTAAATCTTTTCCGGTGCAGTTAGGGTCTGTTTAATTCTTTTCTAATCGATTTGGGAACCAGCAAAGGCGTTTTCTTGGTTATGATAGATTTATAAGGATTAATAAAAACAAAAAGGTGTTTTTTTTTTTTTAAGTAAAATAATAGTTAGTTTCCAATCATTATACTATTATTAAGTATGTACTAAGGTTATTGAATCTTGCATTATTTTCGGAACAAAAATTTGAAATAGCTGTAAAACAATGGCTCCAGATAGTTCCAATCTGTTATTCAAAGAAGTTAAACGGCATTTCTATAAGCTATTACTAATATACAGCCATACATATCCTAATTTTGGATTAAACAAAAGGTAAACCAAATAGATATAAGAATTAAACTTGAATCAAGCTTGCAAGACAAAAAGTACAGGTCCTATCAAGGCCGGATCCATACGCTTTTATTGTCCTTCATTGGAAAAACGATTCGACCATCACCATCAGGTTTCTTGACACTTCATCTAAATTATCACTTTCTTTGTACGCACCCTTGTTATTTCTATAAATACCTTCATATTGGGCAAAAAGCTCATCTGATGGACATATGTTAATTAACTTTTAACATTTGTTAAAAAGTACTAACAATTTTGACATTATTCACTATTCCATATGACAGCAGGTTATCCAAATAATTTTCATTTTGATTAATTGTATTTAGAGAGAACTGATAAAGTATGTAGGAATTAAGGTAAGATTGTAAATATAGAAACAAAATATTTTTCATAATAGATTTATAACTGTTTTCTTCCAACTCATGCAAAAGCATAGCATCTTTTTTTGTTACAGAGTAATAAAAAAAAAAAATCAAAACGATGAACTAGGGTTCAAATCATGTATATAATCATAAAATAAATATTATATAATCAATATTGTATATATATATATATATATATATATATATATATATATATATATATATATATATATATATATATATATATATATATATATATATATATATATATATATATATATATATATGTATATATATATATATATATATATATATATATATATATATATATATATATATATATATATATATATATATATATATATATATATATATATATATATATATATATATATATATATATATATATATATATATATATATATATATATATATATATATATATATATATATATATATATATATATACGTTTGCTGAAGCTAAGTTATTGCTAAGAAGATTCACTCATTCAAAAAAAAAAAAAAATTAATAAGTTGTGAACACTCGTGAACGAATATTACTGAATAAGCAGCTAATGAATATTTTTATGTTTCCAGGGTACAGTACTTACAGATAGCAGATGGTCAAAAAAATTTGGGATGCCCAAAAATTTGAGCTGCCTGTGTCCGGATTCAATTTGGAGACTTGTGTTAAGACCTAGTCATTTGATGCTAGAGGTAATTTTATTCCTTAAATATGTCAGCCATCTTTCTAAATTCTCAACCATTTCTTCCTCAGAAATCCCCACATGCAAAACTCACACATGTTAATTGCAATTCCTGCCATTAAACGTGATTTTGAAGATTATAATCCCTAAGATTGCTCTTCTAACCAAAAGCTCAAACGAGCCTTTTCCCACAAATTGCTCTGAAGAGCGATTTGTTGCAGGCATATGACTTTTTACTATGTCTCCGATCCTTGCTATTCATAATTTAAGGCGCCTGTTTATTGTTGTATATCTTCCGCTATTTTCTTCCTCAGAAATCCCACATGCAAAACTCACACATGTTAATTGCAATTCCTGCCATAAACGTGATTTTGAAGATTATAATCCCTAAGATTGCTCTTCTAACCAAAAGCTCAAACGAGCCTTTTCCCACAAATTGCTCTGAAGAGCGATTTGTTGCAGGCATATGACTTTTTACTATGTCTCCGATCCTTGCTATTCATAATTTAAGGCGCCTGTTTATTGTTGTATATCTTCCGCTATTTTCTTTTTTTTTCTATTGATAACATCTGTTTTGAATTTTAATTATTTTTTTTCTTTTCTGTCACCAAGGACAGTGAAAATAAAAAATGATTGGTCCAAATAGCTCAAGAAGGCATAATTTTGCTTTAAAATATAGATGTTTTTAGGAATTGTTTTATTTAATTCACTTGAATCTGCAAAAAATATTAGCCCTCAACAGAGAGCAGAACCTGGAAAGTTGGATATATTAATAGAATTCAATAGAAAGCATAAATGAAAACATCATCACTCATAACTGCTAGGGAATTGAGAGACTGTTAATATTTGAATTTTTTTGGATGTAAACCGTTGTTTAATTTAAACGATTAAGTTCTACCTATTTGTTTTCATTGCATAATGTGGTAATATCAACAGAACTGTGGCACTCTCCTGAAATGTTTGTAATTTTCGATAACTTGAAAGAAAAATTGTTGTAAATAGTAGTTTTCAGGTGTGAATATACCTAAGGAAGGGTGTCTAAAATATTTTTTATTTTCATATCTTAAGTAGTTTAGGGCTCGTCTTTAATTGCTCAAATTTTATTCTTTACAAATTTTTTCAGACTGAGCTTTTTGCAAATAGCAGGATTTGCTTCAAACGAGTTTTATTTTATTAAATATTGTTCTAAGAATCTTGACTGTTTTTTTCTTTAAAGGAAGTCACAAAGAAGCTATCCGATTCTGGATGTCCTTTAGAGATGGTTAAGACTCTGATTGAGAACTCAAAGGAAAGTCGATGGCCTCCTGGCCTACGTTCCGGAAAAGCTCGAAGAGCAAACCGGGATCAAATAAAGGACTATAGATGTCGGTATTGGAATGATTGGAATTGGAATGATGATTATACGATGTTTATTATAATGGCATCAGATAACACTCACATGGACCAAGACACTTTTGTCATTAATCCTGGATTTTTGGTCTTCATTGATTAGTCTTTACTAGTTTCATGTTTACATTTGAGGATAATAAAATTGATCTGTTAAGTGCTTACCTCTGATTTTTAAATTGTAGAAACAGACTTTAAAGTGTGTTTAGATTTCTGTGCGTTTTTAGTGTCTGGACCAATAATAAAAACTTTGCGCAAAGGTTTTTGCGTTTTTCCTATTATTTTCAATAAATATTCATAATTTCTTTTTTCTATAGTTTATGAAAAATTTATCCACTAATAAAATTGTATATGAATAAATATCAATAGTTCATTATTTATTTATTTTCATCATCTAATTATAATTTTTTAGTCCAGTAAAATGTGGCCCTTGGATATAGGATTGAAATATTCATCTAAGGTTGTATTTCACCGTCTTATAAAAAAAAATTATTTTTCTACATGTTGTCTTGATGGAAAGGCGGTGTGGTCTTCGTCGCTACTTACGTCCCCCCCACCAAATAAAAAAAAACCTGGGTCCACCCCTGTTGTTCCTTTCCTTGTGGCTGACATATTATGGGTTGTTTACTTTAGTTTTAATTCATACAAGTTATTGCCAACATCCGAAGAACAATTCTTGGAATAATGAGGAAAAATACGAAACGGGTGTAAACTTTCTGGGTTTCACTTCTCTGTGAATCGTCTACTTCTCTGTAAAGTGTGACTTCTTCTCTTTGGAGTCTTATGGTAGTGTTGGCCTATTATCTGGGTTCTACCGGTGGAGGATGTCTAGAGTCTCTAACCATCACATAGTTTATGTTTAGAGTATAAAATGTTTATTTACACATATAATACAGTGAATGTACATATGGCGAGGACAGATACAGAATTAGAACTGACTCAAATAATCTAAATTGGTAACTTATATTCAGCACAATATGCAGATACACATCCGGACATTTGACAGAACTGCTCTATTTTAGTCTGTCACTATTCCAGGAATTACAGCAAATATTCAGAATTAATTTAGTTATCAAGGAAATGGGATTTGACTAGGAAATGGACCTTTTGACATATACTAGAATTTTAATTATTGGTTTCAACCCAGAAAAACCCACTTCCAAAGTTTAAAGATTTTCCCCGGGGTTTTCAAAATCTTTTTTTTTTTCAAAAAAAAAAAAACGATTTCCTATCCTCAAACAAAGGTACAATTAACAAGAACATAAAACAAAATACTGACACTAAAACTGAATCAACAAGACACAATATATTATATTTTTCCAATTGGCACTTTCATTTCACTATATTGTCATGCTAAGTTCGCATAAAAGTCGCATAGCTACACCTAATAGGAAAATTTGCACATCGTCAGAATATCTTTTAAAAGAACTTAAATTTGAACAGAACACTTAAAACAAAAATGATAATCTTCGACTGAAACACAATGAGATTTTCCTTTACTTTCCTTTTACCATAGCTTTAATTCTTTTTTTTCCAAATTATTCGGTTCTTTTACTATTTATAAGATATCAAAAGGAAGTAAATACATCATTTGAGAAAGGTTGGTCACACATCTTTCGTTTGTCATTTTTATCTTTCTATTTTTCCTATTTCATTGAAAGCATTTCTCCTGTCCAGTTAATCAGCATAAAAACTAGCTACATCCTCATTTTGACTTAACATCAATTCCCAACACCGTTTATACTGCAATAACATACTAATCTCTACAATCATCTTACTCTACTTATCTCTATAATTGTTTCAATACTCTCTATAATAACCTGGAGGTTTATTTCTTGTTTTCCTATTATGAGCCAGTTTTATTGCCGAATCTACTAGGACACTTGGCAAGATTATTTTAGCTGTTCTAGGGTACCCTTTGTCCTTGCCAACGCCTCCTAGCGGATAACAATAAAGAAAACTTTCTTTTAGAAACAGGCCGTAAAAAATATTCAACCGCTAAGACACAAAATTATTATGTCATTTTCCCTGGCACGGAACTCTTCCGCCCTGTCGACTTCTGGCACGCTCTTTTCCGCCCTGTCGACTATTTTTTTCTCTGGCACGGAACTCTTTTCCGCCCTGTCGACTATTTTTTTCTCTGGCACGGAACTCTTTTCCGCCCTGTCGACTTCTGGCACGCTCTTTTCCGCCCTGTCGCCTATTTTTTTCCATGGTACGAAACCTGCAGGATTTTCGAGGTTCGGTGCTCCACCGCCTACCTCTCTCTTCGCCCATGGGAGCTCAGACCTTCCTTTCCCAGGATCCTCTGAACCCGTTAACCGCTCAGACCTTCCTTTCCCAGGATCCTTTGAACCCGTTAAGACCTGGTCTCTCGGTCGACCGTCGTCCGTCCCTTCACCAGCCTCATCTCTCTCGACATAACACCTCATTACGTTGGTTCCTAATAAATTCTCAGTTATCTGGTCCCTCGGTCAACCTTAGTTCGCCCTTCACCAGCCTCATCTCTTTTCACACAACGCCTTATTGCGTCGGTTCCTAATAATAAATTTCTCGTCTCTTGATAATACACCTTTCTACATCTGTGCCTTATAAAAAATTCTCAGTTTCTCGTCAATTTTTTTTTTGTCCTAAAATTTCTGCTTAAATTCCTAATATGACCCCTACATCCTGCACTAAAAAAAAAAAAATTCTACCTATCCCCCTGGTCACGTTTTAAGTCAGGCCAGTTCTGACGGAGTTCTTCATTCTGTCCTGTCCAACGAAATTCAGCATCAACGGTTGCTGAAAAAATTCCTGCTTTTCTTCACCAATTGAACTTCAAAACGCTGCGCTATCTTATACGCTTCAAAGAGGGAATTATAATCATCCTGGTGTTCTAATAAATATCTCTTAATATTTAGTCTCGAGCCTTCAATAAAACAATCCAGGCCTATACTATCAGAAAAACCTACTAATCCACAATACCCAGATGGATATGATTTTGTGGCAATCTCCACCCTCTTATAAAACTGATACACTGTTTCATTGGATGATTGCCTCAATTCAACTAAATTTTTGAATTTCTTTCCAGCTGTCTTTCCTGGTAAATATGCCTGTGTCATTTCCTTTTCAAGTTCCTTTAAATTTATAATATTGGAGGAATCTTTATCCTCAAAAAAATTAAGTAATGGCCCTGTTACTCTAAGCGGTACTGCATCTATCACCTGCGAGTCTGACCAGCCCAGCAATGTTTTTACCCTTCTCAATTGGCTAAAAAAAAGGTTTTATAAATTTTGCATTTTCAAGAACTGGAATATTTCCCAGGGGATCCATTACTGACCCAATTACTCTTTGATTCAAATTCTCCTTGTTGCTCTTATCCTCAATAGGTGTATCTGTTATATCATCCTCAGAATTATCCCCCATATTGACACTACTTCTTACAGTGGCATTTTCTTTGGCCATAAGATTACCCACAGTAGTCAAAATTTTAAGATTGAAGTGAGATTATAATCCCGACTTGAAGAATCAAAATTCAAAGGGACATTTAAACCTTTACTTCTTATTTCTTTCAAAAAGGATGGAGCAATATCTTTATATTGCTCCATTACTGACCCTGCTGCCCTATGTAACAATATATTTCTTCTATCCGAGCAATCGACTCAGTTTCTCTGCACTTTTGAAAATTTACAAATACCTTATACATCGCCAATACGGTCTGACTTTAATCCTCTGATAGCTTGTAACAGGATTTTGGAACACTCTCCCGGAGTCTGCGTGGGGCTGCTACTCGTTTGATATCTTCAAAAAGTATGTTAGAGATTTTCTTGCAAATAATTAATTTTTCCCGGTTCGCCGATGAGTTGATGTCTCCGGATTGGTTCTGTACTTTATTTGTGTGGGTGGAATCATGAATTACTCCCTTGCCTAGCTTGCATTTTTTTTTGGGGGGGGGGGGGGTATTGTTTGTTTTGGCGATGTTAATTTATTATTTAAAAAAATTTGATGAACGTATTTGTTTAATTTTTTTTTGTTTCTCCCCTGTTTTTTTCTGGCCATAGAGCCTTAGGGGGGAAAATATGTTGAAGTATTTGTTATTTTATGTGTAATTTACTGTTGATTTTGGTATTCAGTGATATATTTCTTGTTTTGTCTTCTTTCAATAAATTCAAATCAAATCCTACGGTTTTTAATGCTTATTTAATGCTATTTATTATTTCCGAAAACTAAAATATTGAATAGCTGCAGAGGGATAAGAAAATTCATGTACAATTGTAGAAATTATGAATTCTCCAATAGCACTGAAGAGTAGATATTAACTTAAACTATTATAGCGTGTATTAATCAAATTAAAAACTTTAAAGAATTAAGATGTCTCAATTCTGTATGTCATTCAGAGTTGTTTTCAATTAATCTAATGTAAAAAATATATCAACTTGAAAATTGAAAAAAAATTCTCAAAGAAAAGAAAAACCGACCTCTCGAATATAACAGTCTCCAACCAAGCCTTCAATAATAAAAGGTTGGCTGAAGGCATCCGGCTCTTTATTATGTCTTTTTGTTCGACGTAATAATGTTTTATTTCTTATCAAAGATTATGCCTATAGCACCGATTTTTAAGGGGGTAATCAAATCTGAATTTCGTTTCAAGAGAAGTCTCAGTCTATATTGGGATTGTCAAGTCTGCCTTAACCTTTACATTCTGTACTATATGAATTGTAGTGATGGGTCTTGCAAAGCTGCAGGACCTGCAGGATTTTCGAGGTTCGGTGCTCCACCGCCTACCTCTCTCTTCGCCCATGGGAGCTCAGACCTTCCTTTCCCAGGATCCTCTGAACCCGTTAACCGCTCAGACCTTCCTTTCCCACGATCCTTTGAACCTGTTAACACCTGGTCCCTCGGTCGACCGTCGTCCGCCCCTTCACCAGCCTCATCTCTCTCGACACAACACCTCATTACGTCGGTTCCTAATAAATTCTCAGTTATCTGGTCCCTCGGTCAACCATAGTTCGCCCCTTCACCAGCCTCATCTCTTTCGACACAACGCCTTATTACGTCGGTTCCTAATAATAAATTTCTCGTCTCTCTTGATAATACACCTTTCTAGATCTGTGCCTTATAAAAAATTCTCAGTTTCTCGTCATATTTTTTTTTTGTCCTAAAATTTCTGCTTAAATTCCTAATATGACACCTACATCCTGCACTAAAAAAAATCAAAAAAAAATCTACCTATCCCCCTGGTCACGTTTTAAGTCAGGCCAGCTCTGACGGAGTTCTTCATTCTGTCCTGTCCAACGAAATTCAGCATCTACGGTTGCTGAACAAATTCCCGCTTTTCTTCACCAATTGCTTTTTCAATAACTTCAAAACGCTGCGCTATCTTATACGCTTCAAAGAGGGAATTATAATCATCCTGGTGTTCTAATAAATATCTCTTAATATTTAGTCTCGAGCCTTCAATAAAACAATCCAGGCCTATACTATCAGAAAAACCTACTAATTCACCATACCCAGATCGATATGATTTTGTGGCAATCTCCACCCTCTTATAAAACTGATACACTGTTTCATTGGATGATTGCCTCAATTCGGCTAAATCTTTGAATTTCTTTCCAGCTGTCTTTCCTGGTAAATATGCCTTTGTCATTTCCTTTTCAAGTTCCTCTAAATTTATATATATTGGAGGAATCTTTATCCTCAAAAAAATGAAGTAATGGCCCTGTTACTCTAAGCGGTACTGCATCTATCACCTGCGAGTCTGATAGATGCTTCATGTATGAAGTCCGCCCGTGTCATTGCACTACACAAAGGGGGAGATATAAATGATCCGTCCAACTATAGGCCCATATCTATTCTATCTGCTTTCGGAAAAATTATTGAACGTTGTTTGTACGTGAGGATTGTAAATTTTCTTGACAAGAATAGTTTTTTTTCAGTAAGTCCCAATTCGGGTTTCGAAAAGGACATTCTACTGAGCATGCTATTTTGGCAGTAACCCAGTTTATTCATGATGCCTTGGATAAGGGTGAAATTCCAGCTTCTATATTCGTGGATATACGGAAAGCGTTTGACACTATTTGTCACATGATTTTAAATGAAAAATTGTCTAATTGTGGTATACGTGGTCCGGCTAAATCGATAATATTGTCATATTTAAGCGATAGAGTCCAGTGTATTGATGGGGGGGGCGATGTTATATCAACGTCTTCGAACCAGTCAAATAAAGTTGGAGTGCCCCAAGGTTCAATTCTCGGCCCTCTGTTGTTTCTAATTTATGTTAATGATATTAGTAATTCAGTTGAGGACCTAGGGCTGACCGTTCTCTTCGCAGATGACACGGCCTGTAGTGTCTCTGGAATCGATGAAGATCGTGTCAAACATAATTTAAGTCTAGTATTCGATAGACTAGTAGCATGGTTTACGGCAAATAGGCTAGCTCTGAACACTTCAAAAACAAAGTTTATGGTATTTTCGCGTACGTCACGGGCACTTCCATGTCTGAAGTTGATTAAGTCATCTGTTTCAGGTATGGATATATCACGTGTTGAAATTATTCGTTACCTTGGTGTGCTGGTTGACTCAAATTTGAGTTGGAAGCCGCATATAAATGGTATAAGATTGAAGCTTGGAAGGAACGTGGGTATTATGCAACGTATGAAATTTATTTTGCCTCTCGAAGCTATGCGTTTTATTTATTTCGCTCTTGTTCATTCTTATCTAAATTATTGCCCACTTATTTACTTGAATACTTTCAGATCCCATTTAATTCCGCTTCAGAGGCAACAAAATAAGGCGCTTCGTATTTTAAAAAGTTATCTTCCTTCCCCAGCGTCTTTCCCCAGTAAGTCTTCTACAAAGAGTTTATATTGTTTATTGAATATTCTTCCTGTTGAACTTACAGTTACTTTTAATTCGATTTTATTCAAGGTTAATCATAATCTCCTGTCACTGCCCAGTTATTTCTTTTCTTTTGATTTGTTCCCAGTTGCTCCGCCATCTTCTCATCTAGCTCGCAGCATACGCAAACTACGCCAGCCGTTGATAATTTCAGAGGTCCCGGTTTTCTCTACGAAATAGTGTGGTTGCCGCGTGGAACCAATATGAATCTATTTTTGATTTTGATGTGTCGATTGGAATTTTAAAAAATAAAATAAAATCATTCCTTTTGGACATTTATTAGTCAAATATTATTTTATTTTTAATATATTCTCCTTATAATAATATTCTCTTCTTATTTTTTGATCTCTCTCGGATCTTGATATCCTTCTTCTTGTCCCATTGCTGGTTGAGAGTTGTTTATGTATCGTCGGGTGGGTGTCTGCCGTGGTGTGGTGAGTAATTAACCTTACATTTATTGATTTATTTATATTTGTTTGTGAAGTCTACCATTTTGAATGAAAATCCGTATATTTCTTTATTGTTTTTCTTTTTTATCTGTGCAAAACGAGCTTGTCTCACTGCCAGATATCTGTATATATTTAATGTCATTATGTATGATTGAATAATAAATGAACCTGAACCTCAATTGGCTAAAAAAAGGTTTTATAAATTTTGTATTTTCAAGAACTGGAATATTTCCCAGGGGATCCATTACTGACCCAATTACTCTTTGATTCAAATTCTTCTTGTTGCTCTTATCCTCAATGGGTGTATCTGTTATATCATCCTCAGAATTATCCCCCATATTTACACTACTTCTTACAGTGGCAATTTCTTTGGCCATTAGATTACCCACAGTAGTCAAAATTTTAAGATTGAAGTGAGATTATAATCCCGACTTGAAGAATCAAAATTCAAAGGGACATTTAAACCTTTACTTCTTATTTCTTTCAAAAAGGATGGAGCAATATCTTTATCAAATTCAGGAATTGAAGAATCTAAAATTGGAATTGCGCTCATTTTAAACGAGAGAAAAGGAAATATGAGTAAAACAAACTGATTAAGTCAACGCTGTAAAAGCAAGGCAAAATCGTTATTTAACACTCCTAACAGATTTCCTACTCGCGTGCGAACTTAAAATGCATGACTTACTTTCGTAAATTGTCCTTCGACGTTCTTCACTTTTTCTCAAAAACTGGAATCTGGAGCGGGAACCTGGAACTGAACTGGAACCTGTAACTGAAGCTGGAATCTTTGACGATGCAAACGGCAACAATTTTTTTAACTTCCGACGTCAAACGATGAAAAGTTTTTTTTTTAGCACGTATCAATAACACAATTGTGCCCGAGCCAACACGGCTTTCAGCGGATAGTCTTTACGCCACAATTACAGTTGAAAAAGATGAATTTTACCAAAATTGGAATCTTAAGAAACTTCCGACGACAATGTAGGGGATGGGCCTCGAAAGAAAATGTTAACTTGATATGCAGATTGAAATGGTATGAACTGTAATCCTCTCGGCAAAAAACCGCTGCACTACTTAGTAAACTTCCTGGGGTTCACTTCTCTGTGAATTGTCTACTTCTCTGTAAAGTGTGATTTCTTCTCTTTGGAGTCTTATGGTAGCGTTGGCCTATTATCTGGGTTCTACCGGTGGAGGATGTCTAGAGTCTCTAACCATCACATAGTTTATGTTTAGAGTATAAAATGTTTATTTATACATATAATACAGTGAATGTAAATATGGCGAGGACAGATACAGAATTAGAACTGACTCAAATAATCTAAATTGGTAACTTATATTCAGCACAATATGCAGATACACATCGGACATTTGACAGAACTCTTCTATTTTCATCTGTCAACTTCCAGGAATTACAGCAAATATTCAGAATTAATTTAGTTATCAAGGAAATGGGATTTGACTAGGAAATGGACCTTTTGACATATACTTAGAATTTTAATTATTGGTTTCAACCCAGAAAAACCCACTTCCAAAGTTTACACGGGTACACCCTTTCAGGAATCTTCTTGTGAAAAAAACAAAGACTGTTGGAAGGGCCACATGCCTACTTTGTGCGTCCAGCACTGATACTAAAAATAATTTTCTACTTAAAAATCGACTGAAAGAAGGGGATGACGCAAAGGACACAGACCCAGTTCTTTCCTTCTTTTTTTTTATCCAATTCACAATTTAACCAACTGTTGCACCAAATTAGGATGTTATTGTGAAGTGACTTCCTGGTTTTATTTCTGTTGCATACCATAGTAATGATGTTGTTAGTCCCTGAAAAATTTTGAAATGGTGAATCTCATGTGCCTTTTTTTGACAAATAAACCCACATAATATGCTTCTATCAGCTGTTTAGAGATTACTGATCAGGCAAAACGGTAAGGTCAATTTTTTTCACCAAGGAGATAACTCTTAGCAGTTAATAAACGCGTTCACAAATCGTCGGCTGTTAATTACTGGTTAAGAAACTGAAAAATAATATTCTAGGAGGCTGCAGAGTCAAGTAGACTTTGTTTACTTATCTTAAAAATTTGTGAAAACAACACAGTAATTGAAAAAAAAAAAAACTCCAGATGTTCCCAGTAAAAAAAAAAAAACATAAAGAAAGAAAAACGAGCAAAAATGGGGTTTTTAAAGGCCAAATGCTTCAGCACGAAACGAAATAATGTATCCAAGGAAAGTACCGAAGAAAAAAACAAAACAAAAAAACAAACGCGGAAAGTCAATGTGAAAAGAACCAAAAAAAACAAAGAAAAATCAAAAACTTAAAAGATGAATAAAATTCAATAAAAAACCAAAATTTATAAGAATTAAAACCAAATGCCTAACAGCCATAAAAGCGAGTTGATCCGCGATTTGCACAAAATTATGAACTGCCATCGACGGATACTAGCGAACAACTGAGAAATAAAAGAAAACAATTCATTCACTCTAAAACAAAACGAACCAGCAATTAAATAAGTTGGAGAACTATTTTATCTGATTTTGGATTTTAAATATTGATTTTATTCATCTTTTAAGTTTTTGGTTTTTTGGTTCTTTTCACATTGACTTTCCGCGTTTTTTTTTTTGTTTTTTTTGGCACTTTCCTTGGATACATTATTTCGTTTTGCGCTGAAGAAGAGAGGCGTTTGTCATCTCGAAATATTTGCTTTGTTGTGTTTTTTCATTATTTTCATCTGGCCTTTAAAAACCCCATTTTTGCTCGTTTTTCTTTCTTTATGTTATGTCAGGCCAATGTGGTTTTAGAAACTATCTTCAAAAAAAAAAATCCGCCAACGAGCTATTTCTCAACTAGCTTTATGCAAAACCAGTGTATTTGAAGCTCAGCAGGTGGTTAAGCCTCGTCTTTATCATAGTCTAGATTAGTCTTTTTTGAATTATGCTGATTATATTTTGAATTTAACCCGTTTTGAAGAGGTTTCTTTTGCGCTGAAGAATTTATATGAGAATTCGGTTTTCATTCAATGAAATGCTTCATTCATTCGGCTTCGATTCAATGTAGCTAGAACTGAGTTTCTTGTTTTCAATCGTAAAGGAAGTAAACCCGACCCAGATATAAAACTAGGTAACAAGACAGTAAAAAAACTATCTATCATAGTGAAACTATAGTATAGGGCCACCTATTGGTTATGACGTTAAGTTGACGCGTACTTTCTTAGCATATGACCTGCTAGCACACCATAATATATGGTGTACATAGCTAGTATGTGGTGTTATACCATATACTAGCGCTCTCTTGACTTTGAACCCTTTTATCAGATAATAAAAGTAAAATATGTTGTTTTTTCCGATTTTGTAAATTTACCTTATGCTTACCTCCCTAATAGAGCCATTACTAGGGTTGGTAATGGCCGGGGTAAAAGTAATTAAAGCCCCCCTCCCCCCAAACTCAAATATAAATAAATAAAAGCCATATCAAAGTAAAAATTGGGTCAGAATGGGCATTTCCCTGCCACAGTCACCCCCCCCCAAGTCACAGCATGCTTATGCACCCCCAGTAGTTAGGAAAACGGGCCCGGGCATATACATCTAAAAGTGTCACATTATATGTTAATGATTCTACCAATGAACCAATTTGTCTTAAACTTTTATCTTAATTTCAATGCACTAATCTAGAGAGTCATGTTGAGCATGGCCATTAATGGTGCAAAAAGAGTCTTAAAAAGTTGGTACACAAATTACGGAAAACAGGTCCCACCTTGTCTTAATTCATCGATAAAATGATTTGAAAAGTCCATTGTCATACCCGCCTCTTCATTGAATTTTTTTATCTCTCTCTCTCATTATTTTTCCCTCCTTTATAATTGTCTCCCCTTTCCTTACAAGGCAATTAGAAAAATAACACCTGTAATGTAAACCCGAATCGCTTCAAATCCTAGATAAAAATTTTGTCGCAACTGCTGCAATCTAGTAGAGTAAGAAAAATAAAACAGTGTTCTGCACATTTCTTACATCGTTGTAAGAAATTGAAAAAAGGTAATACCTAGACAAAACAAATCAATGTTATTATTATTGACGAAAACTGACAAATTCCGTTGATGTTGGAATTGTCCATTCATTGAATATATACCCTTAAAGTGGTATAGTCTTCGAGCATTAGTTTTGCTGCTTTATTTTGTTCTAGGGGTCTTTTATGTATTGATTCTTATTGTTGCTTGTCTTCTAGCCGAAGGTTTTGTCTTAGTAAATAGGCAGGTTGATTTACGTCATCTTCCAATTCTTGCATTTTGATGTTACCTTCGGGATAGTTGTTTGTGTTTTTAATATTTCTTCCAATAGATCCATTAGGTTACGAGAGGTCCCATAATTTAAAAAATGTGCAAGGCTGTCTTCAACCACTTCAACGGGGTCTAAAAGTACATTTTGTCTTATGAAGGTGGTTCAAATTCATCTTCAGGAGTAACTCATGGACGTGCTGCTAAATTTATTTTGTAATGAAATTGTCCAGCTATTTTGATGCTGAAAATACTTAATGCAACAATATTTAATACTTTATAAGTGCGTTTGAAAGGAATATTTGCTGTAAAAATGGATAAGCAAAAAGACAAAACGCTAAATATTGTATATAGCCTGTGGCTATGTCCAAGGATTAAAGGAGGAGGGGGGGGCTTGAGGGCAGTTAAACTGAAAGCTAATGTCTCTTTGGGGTAGGCTGCTTTTGAAATTCACGGGTCTATGTATTGAAAAGCATGGGTTGACAATGGTTCCGTAGGGGTGAACAGTGGATTACGAGGGACAGAAGGGATATCGAAAATAAGTCCTAATACTTTGAAAATTTAAAATATTTCCTGTGATAGATTTCGGGAAATATTCCTGGTGCTCTTGATGCAAAACTAGTTTTAATGAGAAAATCCTTGTGCCGAGTTAGAAAATCCATTACTGAATGTAAGTTTGTTTTATTTGACACAAATCAGTTAAAAATTTGACAAAACTAAAAATGGTTTTATAGTTTGCCCTCTTTAGATCAATATTTATGCCTAAAAACAGCTTTTTGAATCGAAGTTTATTTGCTGCTTTCGAATTGTTGCTATTCAATATTGCTGCTATTGAAGTTTTGTGCTGATTGTTGTGCAGTATCAAGCAACATTGGAGGCGTTTTTTTTTTTTTTTTCAGAAAAGATAAAGCAAAATAATGTAAATAAAATGAAACAAGAATAGTTGATAAAAATTATTTTATTACATTTTAAGAGGGATCCAAGATTCTCTGTGTCCACCTTTAGTCAGCTTTTTTTGGGAGGAGGGGGGGGGAGAGGATGAGTTACATGGAATTAAGAATCTGTGATTGGGCCGATACTCTTTTTAATTTTTCTTAATGACATTATAAATGCGGTTAAAGCTCTAAAACCTACCACTTGCTGTCGTCTTTGTCAACCTGCAACTGTCACTAATTGTGACAAGAGTTCGTCCTTCTCTGATACACTTATAGCTTTTGTAGATGAAAATACTTTTGGCACAACCGGTAGAACTGAGTCCGATCTTCGTTTAAACATGATTGCCCTTTTTGAAAGTTTATCCAGTGGTTTGATATAAACTATGTTGCCTTAAATGTTTGAAAGTTATGTTTTCTTATTTTTTCAAGAGTTCCAAGGGATTTTTCAAGAGTTCCTAGGCATCTTGCTTGATGGAAATCTCTCTTTCAAGCCTCACATTCACCTAATTAAAATGAAAGTCTCCAAAACCCTTGTGATCCTTAAAAAATTGAAAAACATTTGTCTAGGGTCAATTCTTAGACTCCTATTCTACAGCCTAGTTCAGCCTTATGTTTCATACTCTTTTATTATTTGGATGTCATCTTCCCCCTCATCACTGAAGCCACTTTCAAAACTGTATGATAAAGCAAGCGCTCTTATACAGGATACTAACTGTTGGCTACTTAAACCCTTGCTTGCTTTGAGACCTCTCTATTTTCTGTCTTGTGCTTCTTTTAATTTTTTGAGGTTACATGGCCAGCTTCCTGCTGCCCTATGTAATAATATATTTCTTATATCCGAGCAATCGACTCAGTTTCTCCACACTTTCGAAAATTTACAAATACCTTATACTTCGTCAATACGGTCTGACTTTAACCCTCTGATAGCTTGTAACAGGATTTGGGACACTCTCCCGGGAGTCTGCGTGGGGCTGCTACTCGTTTGGTATCTTCAAAAAGTATGTTAGAGATTTTCTTGCAAATAATTAATTTTTCCCGGTTCTCCGATGAGTTGATGTCGCCAGATTGGTTCTGTACTTTATTTGTGTGGGTGGAATCATGAATTACTCCCTTCCCTAGCTTGATTTTTTTTTTTTTTGGGGGGGGGGGGTATTGTTTGTTTTGGCGATGTTAATTTATTATTAAAAAAAAAATTTGATGAACGTATTTGTTTTTTTTTTTTTGTTTTGTTTCTCCCCTGTTTTTTTTGGCCATAGAGCCTTAGGGGGGAAAATATGTTGAACTGTTGATTTTGGTATTCAGTGATATATTTCTTGATATTTTTTTTTTCTTCTTTCAATAAATTCAAATCAAATCCTACGGTTTTTAATGCTTATTTAATGCTATTTATTATTTCCGAAAACTAAAATATTGAAAAGCTGCAGAGGGATAGGAAAATTCATGTACAATTGTAGAAATTATGAATTCTCCAATAGCACTGAAGAGTAGATATTAACTTAAAGTATTATGGCAAGTATTAATCAAATTAAAAACTTTAAAAAATTAAGATGTCTCAATTCTATTTGTCATTCAGAGTTGTTTTCAATTAATCTAATGTAAAAAATATAACAACTTGAAAATTGAAAAAAAAATTCTCAAAGAAAAGAAAAACCGACCTCTCGAACATAATAGTCTCCAATCAAGCCTTCAATAATAAAAGGTTGGCTGAAGGCATCTGGCTCTTTTTTTATGTCTTTTTGTTCGTTGCTATTTATAATTTAAGCCGCATTTCATTTTCACATATATTTCGTTGTTTTGTTTATTGCTGATAACATCTGTGTTGATTTTAATTTTTTTTTTCAGGTACTGAGAATAAGGAAAATAAAAATGGGGAGCCGGCGTTTGCCCCCCTTTCCTCCGGAAGTATCTACCCGAATACCCCTCCTCCATATTCTCTCTGGATAATTCTGGATTTTCATTAGACAGGAAGTTGAAAGTTCTTCTCACCTGTTATAGTTCAAGCTCTATTTATTTTCATAAATACCAATAACAAAAACAATATCCCAAAGGGCTCAATGGCCCGTTATTTGGGACACGACATAGAATAAAAGACTAATATTAAAAACTTGGCATAAACAATACTAAACAATGTCTAATTTTAAATCTATAAGGAAAAGAAGTCACTCACCGATAGTCCACACGAACAGCAACCCTCGTATCACCCGACAATAAATAACAAAATAAGATTCTCTACATCATTGAGGATCCAACGCCAACAAAACAAAACAACCACCCCCCCCCCTCCAAAAAAAATCCATAAAACAACTAAAAACTATTTAATATTTCCCTTTAGTAAGAAACTTTTCATGTGTCTTTAAAAGGAGCCAAGTGTTCGTGACTGACGAGTCGTTCGTGACCAAGTGTTTCGTGACCAAGTCGTTCGTGACCAAGTTAAAAGGAGCCAAGTGTTCGTGACTGACGAGTCGTTCGTGAGCCAAGTGTTCGTGACGGAAGGAAATGTAGACATCCACATAGACGAACAGCAACATATATAAGGGAAAATGAGAGAGAAATATAAAAGACGGAGTATAGGAAAAGGAAATAAACGCTTTATTTTACGAATGATTCCAAGCCCGCGGGAAATTTCCATGCTTATTACTTGAACGTGCCACTTAAACGATAAATTTTCATCCAAAAGAACTCCCAGGAATCACACATATCGATCCGGGGGGCGACTTATGGATCCTCTTAGTGTAGGAAGCTCAGTAATTGTGGGGCAGCTCACACCTGTACGGGAAAAAAAATAAGAAGGTACGACTGTTTGACATTTAAAGCTAGTTGATTTATGTCAAACCAATTGAATATCTTCTCAGTCATTGCTTGAAGCTTTAGAATAAGGGATGACTCACCCGGTTGCAGCACCTAGAGTAGTGTCATCTACAAATGCTACCAGTTCTTCTCGACTATCAGATGTGGACGCCGACATAGTCTGAGAGTAACATTTGTGACACAATCCACAGCAAACATTGGTAATTGGGGTGTTCAGAAGTCGGTAGAGGTCGTTCACATAAATCAGGAAGAGGGTTGGCCCAAGAATATAACCCTGGGGTACTCCGTATTCAATTGGAGCTTCCTTGTCTGTATGTTCCATGGCGATAGATCTGTCAGTGAGGTATGAAGAGAACCAAGACAATGCTTCCCCACGCACACCATGATGATAAAGTTTACCAATGAGGATCTTGTGTGTAAGGCTGTCAAAAGCTTTCTTTACATCAAGAAAAATGGCTGCAGGAATAAAATTAGAATCTAAAGATCATCGTATAAACTGAAGAAGTTAATTACAAGCATGTTCTGTACAATACTTTGCGCGAAACCCAAACTGATGTTGATGGAAAAAAAAAAAATTTGCTTCAAGAAATCTCACCAGGCGTTTGAGCATTTGCCTTTCAAATATCTTAGAGAACACTGACAAAAGAGAGATCGGCCTATAGTTCCCAGGATCCTCACGGTCACCTCCTTTAAAGAGAGCTATCACACGCGACAATTTAAGACGTTGAGGAAATACTCCTAGTTGAAATGACCTATTAATCAAATGGCAAGGTGGGGTGATAATCGATGGAAGGATATGTTTAAATACTTTAGCAGAAAGTTTGTGAATTCTTTAAAGACAAAACAATATTTGTAATTTCCTGCACCGTAACGTCCTCAAGAACCATTGATTTCAAGCATGGGAGGCCTAGGAACTGCTTCCAAGTCTGTGACACCGAGCAGTAGGAAACGCTATTAGCAGTTTTTTCTCTATCTCCGCAAAGAATTTGTTCATATGATGTCGTACTTAGCCTTGTTCTGTGATAAGTTGATCATCTACCATAAGAGACATAGGGAGACCTTCTAGTTTTCTGGATGGCCGATTAACTTCCTTAATCACGTCCCACGTCTTTTATATTTTTACCGCAATCAACAAATCTCTTTGTAAAATAAACTGTTTTAGCTCTCCGAACAATTGATTTCAGCATATTACGGTACAACTAAAATGCTTCTTATTTAGCATCACTTGGTCTGTTTTTGTACTCTTTCCAAAGGATCTGCTTCCTATTTATTGACTTGAGGACTCCCGATGTTAACCAGGGAGCTATGGGTGTTGATCTTTTTGATCGAGGATTCCTTAAAGGAGATTTTAGACAATAAGACGTGAATTTTTCCTTAACAGTGTCATAAAACTGGCCAAAATATATCGTTATAATTGCCCAAATTAATATTTTCTGGTAATGAAAAGTCCCATGAAGATGTACTCAGATCTTCTTTCAGTCTATCCAGCTCCACTGGTGAGCAACAGAATCTTGGTGTATCCTGGGGGACTAATCTTTGTGGATTTTGAGGATTGGAAACAAGGCTGCAACTGGCAAATGGTCGGAAGTATCAGAAAGCAGTACTTCGTTCTTAATAGAGTGTAGTGATGAAAAAATATTGTCAATTAATGTTGCTGACTGGTTAGAAATCCTTGTCGGTATGTCTATACAAGGAGCTAATCCATACGAAATTAGTAAGGACAAAAGATCAGAAGCCTGTCTAGATGACGGTTCTGCAAGGTCAAGGTTACAGTCACCCATCAATATAACTTAGGATTTTCAGCAAAAACTTTTCCAAGAACATCTTCTAATGTTTCCATAAATTGAGTTATAGACCCACTTGGAGAACAATATACTTCGCCTATTATTACCCCTCCCTTAGCGTTGATTGGGACTTCTATAAAAAGTGACTTAAATACCTTTTCATTATTTGTACATAAATCATGTCTTAGTACAGCCTGAAAATTATTTCGGATGTAAAATCCGAGACCACCTTTATGGGCCGTCCTGCGGTTAAGAATATCGACATATAACGGGGGAATATCCAAAAGTACCTGATTTTTCTCGCTCAAAAATGTTTCACAGAGACCGATAATTGCAGGGCACGAATTCCTACATAATAATTGATGAATATCATCAAACGAGGAATTTAGGCCCTGAACGTTTAGATGCACAACCGGGAATGCATCACCCCACCGAGCCCCAGAGTCCCAAAATCTCAGCTCGTCTACAAACACACTATCAATAATATTCTCAAAATTTTCATAGAAATTCATAATGGGGGCTTTACCAACCGGATTATTTATAATTTCATTAAAATTAACTCTCCCAAATTCATAATCATTTAATTTCCCTAGTGTTATGTTAGCGTTAATCCCCGACAGAGAATCACTCTCAACCATAATTACTTACCGATGCAGGTGACAGAGAGCCATGCTGTAGTCGCGTGAACACCAGTGACGTCAACCTCTTAATCCGAATTAAAAAGGCTATGACACGAACTTGATTATTTTGCTCTGAAACAAAAAAAATAGCACAGGAAGGTGTAAATACTGAGGGTAAAGAAAGACAAATAAAAGGGAAAAATACAAAAAGAAAAATAACATTAACGAACAGCACATTTTTTGAAGTTATAATACATTGAGCGGAAGCGAGCACTCACTAATAATCATGTTTCAGAATCGAAATCACAAGTGGCCGATGGGAAAACTAGGGTAAGCGGGTCGTAGCATGCGTCATCAACCTTGATCCAGTTAGAACTAGAAGTCTTTTTAGATTCTAGCCATAACCTAGTCCCCTTCTGAACCACTTTGGCATGAGACACTTTATCGGAGGCAAACTTTACAATTTCTTAAACTATAAGCCGTACTCAAAAGTTCTTTTCGACGTTTAGCCAGCTCGAATGGAAGGTCAATACTGACGCTTTTCCCCGTATTTCTTAGATTACCAACACAAGCCATAATATTATCCTTATGTCGAAGATTTAGAATAGATAGAAGAATAGGGTCCGATGCCGCACGAGAATTTTGTTTCCTGGGACTTTTAGCCTTGCTTCTAAGTCTATAGATGGCCGTGAACTTAATATCCTTGTAGTTCCGTACCGACATTTCTGGCAAAAAAATCATTAACGGTTTCTTCAATATTTTCATTTTCCTTGTTAGGAATTCCATGGATAAGAAGATTCTTGCGTTTAACATACAATTCAGTTCTTAAAACCTGGTTTTTAACTGCCACAAGAGCAGATTTTAAGCCAGTGTTCTCTTGTTTCAACGCTGCATCTCTCCGTACGAAGGTTTTCTACCAGTTGCTTTAAGTTGTCCATACGCTCATCGAAAGACTTTTTCGCGATAGACATCGCTAATTATATTGTATCGGTAATTAATATATCGCTAAATATACTGTACGCTCGCTTCTTTCCTCAACTCATCAAAATGACATTTCAAAGAAACTTACGAGCATGGGCCCCTTTCTTCATAAAATCCAAATATGAGGGCCCCGGAATCAACAGTGCAATAATTGATATAAAACCGGATTTCGCAGTTGAGAACTATCACGAAGTAAAAGAGATGTCTTGTCTTGAGAAGCGCTAGTTCAGTACTGATGCAATCAGTACTGACTAACGACTGAAGCGCTAGTTCAGTCGGAGGCAATCCAATAGCATTGCATATAGTAAAGAGCCAAAAGAAATCAATGTATTAAAATTTGTTTATTTTTCCCCAAAGGCACTTCACATAGAATGGGTGGTCGCATAAACATCGAATGGAACTCATTTGATTGCAAATTAAGATTTCTTGTCCCCTTTTTAAGAATAAATAATTCTCTCCATTACTTTCCCAACACAGGAGTAATAATTACAGGCCTGTAAGAAACAGGGTCATATTTGGGTTTATTTTTCTTTAATATTGGTAGGAGAAAGGAGCATTCCCAAACATTTAGGGATGTGGATAAAAAGCCATGCATTATTGCAGAAATTTAGGAGTTCTGTATATAAGAAGGGGTGAGATTTTTATCCATGTCGGGTGTATCTTATTGTAGCTATATGTATCCTTAGCCTTATGTGATATATTGCATTATTCAGTTCATGAATTGTGAATGGACGGGTCATAAGCTCTGAGCCTGAGCGAGGCGGGTATTTGGGATTTGTGAAGATTGGGTTGGTGTAGCTGTTATTATTTGATGTTAGTTTATTGGAGAGAAAAGTTGCAAATAATTTAGCCTTTTCATTATCATTATCTAAATGGGTGTTATTATAATAGCCATACTGGAGTGGGTTTAGAGATTGTTTTTCCCACGAGTGTGGCTTATGATCTTATGTATAATTGGTTCACGTGTTTCTCTGGATAGACCTATTTGCAAAATTGTTTCAGTAATTGTATTTAGCATTTATTATAGCCTTTTTGAGATAAGTAACAGCTTAGCATATCTCCTGCTAACAGGTAGCAGGAGATATTTTTTCTTAGATATGCTCTCCTTGCTGCTTTTTTTGTTCTCCATTTTTTTGGCACTCATTTGACCATCATGCTTTAAGAGTATATACAGGGATTGTTTTCTTGGGGATAGCAAGGTTAGCTGTATTTGTTAGTATGGATGCCAAAACTTTAGCATTTGTGTCAGCCGTTGTAGTTGAAATATATCACCGCTGGGTGTTGCTTAAAATTTCATAATTAAGCTTTTGAATATAGTCCAATTTGTTTTAGAATTTATATATTTGGTGTGTGTGGCTGAATGTTAGCAGGTTCATTTATTGAAAAGACTACGGCAAAGTGTTTGGTGCAATGGTTATGAGTTTTCTTAATATAAATTTTATTCAAAATATTTATTGACGCAATTTGTAGGTCAATTGTGGAAAATTTATCACTTTTGGGATCAAAATACATATTTAGATTTGGATGAGTAGTAATTGCTAATTCAGCATTATCTGAGATCAAATGCTCAATAGACTTACCATCTTCATTTCTACACTTGTCCCCACACAAAAGGCTGTGGGCATTAAAATCTTATGTAATCCGAAGAAATATAGTATCAAGTATATTTTAAGCCATATTTTTACTTAAAATTCTTTTGAAATTTTTGTCGCAAAATGAGTACAATCTATCTACAGCTAAAAGTTTCAATCCTATGCTTTGGTTCCAGAATCTACTTTGTAAAATCATTTGACTCGCTATATGAATCCATACCGTAGTAAAGCCCGCTTAGTCTGAAAACAAAACTGAAGCGAGTTTATTAGCCGCTTAGTTTAGACATACAGGAAAACCAATCAGTACGAGGACAACTTGGTCAAGTTATGATGAAAGAATTGAGAGCCAGGGCTAATTGGAGTTAAGCCAAGACAGATAGTCTCTCTGAGAAGTAAAACTGGCTTTACTTTTTTAGAGTTGTATAAAATGATTATTTTCCCCCTGTTGATAATAGTTTATCATCCAAGGGCCCAATTAAGGTTGATAAGCATACCAAATGCTCCTCCTTAGCATTGATTTTTATTCTTCCCAGAAGGGAAAGAAAACTACTTTGGCTTTATCCGAAGGCCTTTCAGTTCAGTGAGCCTTTTAAGCTAATTAGATTTTTTGGCCCGTAGCCTTTTAAGGTAACTTAGAGCGAGTTTATTCTCTCGTAGTTTAACTTTAGGACTATCTCTCTCCGAACTCAAACCCTAGCTTTCGCCCTAAGTCTCTAAGAGCTTAAAATGGCTTTACTTTTTAAGAGTTGTATAAAATGATTATTTTCCCCCTGTTGATAATAGTTTATCATCCAAGGGCCCCCCCAAATTAACGGTCTTGATAAGCATACCAAATGCTCCTCTCATAGGCATTGATTTTTCTTCTTCCAGATCTACAAAGGAAAACTACTATTTTTGGCTTTATACCGAAGCAGCCATTTCTGTCTAGTGTGTATTTTTTTTTTAAGTCTCCTAAGAAACCCTATTCGCCCTATTGTTTCTACAAATTTATTTTTCTTCCTATTTCGTATTAGTTTTATACCAAGAAATTCTTCTGTTGTCAATCAATTGATGGGTTCTGGATAAGAACCACAAAATCTTGAACTTTCGCGTACTTATCGGAATTCATTTTCGCCCCGGAATTCCCCAAAAATCCCTGAATTTTTGAAGACTTGTTCTCAAATTTAAAAGTCGAGAGTAAAAACCCTGTTTAATTCGGGTTAGAAAAGAAAGGATTAACGGTAACCACTGGATTTGAAGCTTTAACTAATTAAATTTATCTCGATTAATCAACACAAGGTAGCATTTGAAATGGGAATAGATACAGCAAGATTTTCTGGAGACATTGATGGAGATCTCCTTTGCCCTATATGCTCATTTGTTTTGGAAGACCCTGTCCAGGTTTGTAGGTTATATAGGCTACGCAACCAACTTATAGGCTACTTATATAGCAAGGCCTGCCTTAAATCTCTCTTATTGTGAAATAGGGTGGAGGAATTAATACAACTTGAATTTTCAGTTTTTGGTTTTTCTTTATTTGGAATCTGAACTTTGCTGAGTAGGCTAGTCGGCCACTTATAAAGGAAACGTTAAAGAATTTGAAATAGGTGTATTAGGGGTAAAATTCTACTTTTGGCTATCTTGTATATGGGTTAGGTTAGGAACATGGAACTTTCAGGGATGGGTCCACAGGCTAAAGTATGTCATAGGAGGTATTTGAAGGGTAAATATCTACCAAATCATATAATTGAGTTAGGACTAAAGTGTATACACCATTCAATGCCTTTTTATATGCTGATTACAATTATAATAATCATTTCTATTGAAAATGAATTTCAGCCCCTCCCCCTATATAGGCTTGCAAATTCAGGGTTAGGTTGGGTTAGGCTAGGTATATATAGGGGGGGGGGGCTGAAATTCATTTCCAATAGAAATCATTATTATATTCATAATCAGCATAAAAAGAGGCATCAAATGGTGTATTCACTTTATTCCTAACTCAATAATATGATTTGGTAGATATTGACCTTTTGAAGTAGGCTACCTACCTCCACTCCTTCTCCCTCTAGAGGGTTCTGACCTTAGATGACCTTTAGAAATATGTGTGTTATCAAAATGAAACCTTGCAAAATAGATCTTCTGCTTAAATAAAAGTACAATAAAATTGTTTTTAGCTTTACAACTTAGCTCAATCCCAATTTATAAGGTTTTAAAGATAGGTCTAAATACATTTCCTAAATTTTGAAAAAGAAAACAGTGATATGGCTTTAAATTCTTTTCAATTAACAGGAATTCAATTTTCAGAACTAAAGCCAGAGAAAAAGAAACTGATAACTGAAAATCAGGTAAAATATTTTGTCAAAATTTCAATAGGCTAGGTGTAGCCTAGAATTTTACCATATTAGGCTCCCATTAGATTTTGATTTCACATAAGCCAATTTTATGTTTATCCAGATATCTTGATTATTTTTCTGACAATATTTTTTACCCTTTGCGATGATGTCAAACATAGCCCTAATAATTAGGCCTAGGCTATTTCTTGATCTTATATCAGTAGGGTAAGACACCTGGTAGTCGGCCACTTTAATCACTTTGAAAACTTTTTGACATTTAAACTACTCTAATTACTGTATTATAACCACCTAGAAACTTAATTTTTTTACAGTTAGAATCCTCTTTCTTTTGTGAACAAGTAGGCTATTAGTTCAAATAGTTTTGCTTATACAGAGCTTCCTACTTTTAATTTACTAAGAAGTGACAAATCTGCTAATAGCTGGATATAGGAATTTCTCATTGTAACAGTTATTATGCAATGTTGCCTGAAGTTGATGGATAAATTTATCTCAATTAATCAACACAAGGTAGCATTTGAAATGGGAATAGATACAGCAAGATTTTCTGGAGACATTGATGGAGATCTCCTTTGCCCTATATGCTCATTTGTTTTGGAAGAACCTGTCCAGGTTTGTAGGTTATACACACAACCAACTTATAGGCTACTTATATAGCAAGGGCTGCCTTAAATCTCTCTTATTGTGAAATAGGGTGGAGGACTTAATAGAACTTGAATTTTCAGTTTTTGGTTTTTCTTTACTTGGAATTGGAACTTTGCTGAGTAGGCTAGTGGGCCACTTATAAAGGAAACATTAAAGAATTTGAAATAGGTGTATTAGGGGTAAAAATTCTACTTTAGCTACTTTTGGCTATCTTGAATAGGGGTTAGGTTAGGAAAATAGAACTTTCAGGGATGGGTCCACAGGCTAAAGTATGTCATAGGAGGTATTTTGAAGTACCTACCTCTACTCCTTCTCCCTCTAGAGGGTTCTAACCTTAGATGACCTTTAGAAATATGTGTGTTATCAAATGAAACCTTGCAAAATAGATCTTCTGCTTAAATGAAGTACAATAAAATTGTTTTTAGCTTTACAACTTAGCTCAATCCCAATTTATAAGGTTTTAAAGATAGGTCTAAATACATTTCCTAAATTTTGAAAAAGAAAACAGTGATATGGCTTTAAATTCTTTTCAATTAACAGGAATTGAATTTTCAGAACTAAAGCCAGAGAAAAAGAAACTGATAACTGAAAATCAGGTAAAATATTTTGTCAAAATTTCAATAGGCTAGGTGTAGCCTATTATGTCATGTAGGCAAATTTCAGGACCCTCTAGAGAGAGGAGTGGAGGTAGGTACTTCAAAATACCTTCCTGGGACATACTTTAGCCTGTAGACCCAGCACTGAAAGTTTCATTTTCCTAACCTAACCCCTTTCCAAGATAACCAAAAGTAGGCTAGCTAAAGTAGAATTTTACCATATTAGGCTCCCATTAGATTTTGATTTCACATAAGCCAATTTTATGTTTATCCAGATATTTTGATTGTTTTTCTGACAATATTTTTTACCCTTTGTGATGGTGTCAAACATAGCCCTAATAATTTAGGCCTAGGCTATTTCTTGATCTTATATCAGTAGGGTAAGACACCTGGTAGTCGGCCACTTTAATCACTTTGAAAACTTTTTGACATTCAAACTACTCTAATTACTGTATTATACTACCTAGAAACTTAATTTTTTTACAGTTAGAATCCTCTTTCTTTTTTGAACAAGTAGGTTTATTAGTTCAAATAGTTTTTGCTTATACAGAGCTTCCTACTTTTAATTTACTAAGAAGTGACAAATCTGCTAAAAGCTGGATATAGGAATTTCTTATTGTAACATAGTTATTATGCAATGTTGCCTGAAGTTGATGGATAATTTATCTCAATTAATCAACACAAGGTAGCATTTGAAATGGGAATAGATACAACAAGATTTTCTGGAGACATTGATGGAGATCTCCTTTGCCCTATATGCTCATTTGTTTTGGAAGAACCTGTCCAGGTTTGTTGGTTATATACACAACCAACTTATAGGCTACTTATATAGCAAGGGCTGCCTTAAATCTCTCTTATTGTGAAATAGGGTGGAGACTTAATAGAACTTGAATTTTCAGTTTTTGGTTTTTCTTTACTTGGAATTGGAACTTTGCTGAGTAGGCTAGTGGGCCACTTATAAAGGAAACATTAAAGAATTTGAAATAGGTGTATTAGGGGTAAAATTCTACTTTAGCTACTTTTGGCTATCTTGAATAGGGGTTAGGTTAGGAAAATAGAACTTTCAGGGATGGGTCCACAGGCTAAAGTATGTCATAGGAGGTATTTTGAAGTACCTACCTCCACTCCTTCTCCCTCTAGAGGGTTCTGACCTTAGATGACCTTTAGAAATATGTGTGTTATCAAAATGAAACCTTGCAAAATAGATCTTCTGCTTAAATGAAGTACAATAAAATTGTTTTTAGCTTTACAACTTAGCTCAATCCCAATTTATAAGGTTTTAAAGATAGGTCTAAATACATTTCCTAAATTTTGAAAAAGAAAACAGTGATATGGCTTTAAATTCTTTTCAATAAACAGGAATTGAATTTTCAGAACTAAAGCCAGAGAAAAAGAAACTGATAACTGAAAATCAGGTAAAATATTTTGTCAAAATTTCAATAGGCTAGGTGTAGCCTATTATGTCATGTAGGCAAATTTCAAGACCCTCTAGAGAGAGGAGTGGAGGTAGGTACTTCAAAATACCTTCCTGGGACATACTTTAGCCTGTAGACCCAGACCCAGCCCTTTCATTTTCCTAACCTAACCTCTTTCCAAGATAGCCAAAAGTAGGCTAGCTAAAGTAGAATTTTACCATATTAGGCTCCCATTAGATTTTGATTTCACATAAGCCAATTTTATGTTTATCCAGATATCTTGATTTTGTTTTCTGACAATATTTTTTTACCCTTGTGTGATGTCAAACATAGCCCTAATAATTTAGGTCTAGGCTATTTCTTGATCTTATAACAGTAGGGTAAGACACCTGGTAGTCTGCCACTTTAATCACTTTGAAAACTTTTTGACATTTAAACTACTCTAATTACTGTGTTATACCACCTAGAAACTAATTTTTTTTTTACAGTTAGAATCCTCTTTTTTTTGTGAACAAGTAGGCTATTAGTTCAAATAGTTTTGCTTGTACAGAGCTTCCTACTTTTAAATTTACTAAGAAGTGACAAATCTGCTAATAGCTGGACATAGGTATTTCTCATTGTAACATAGTTATTATGCAATGTTGCCTACTCCCATTCACTGATTGCCTTATTGTTGGCCAGTAGCAAATGAAACAAGTTTTTGTCCAGCTGTTGCTATAGGCCCTAATCTTGGACAAGAGAATTTTGTAATAGCTAGTGGTTGCTAATTCATCATTTGGCAAATGAAACATTAAATTTCAAAAGGTTGATTGAGGAAAGTGATTTTCCTTGTTATTCAATGAGGGCAGGTGCAGATCAAGGATTTTTTTTTTTGGGGGGGGGGGGGGTTGCAAAATCGGTTGATCCAATAAAAAATTCAGGGGGAAACAAAATAGGTTGATCCAATAAACTTGCATCAGGAGCAAGTTTAATTAATGCAAACTTGAGTTAATTAAGTAAATTCCACTACTTTAGACTATGCTAGGGGGGCGTGTGTCCCCCCTCCCCACTGGATCCGCCACTGAATGAGGGGAACTGGTATTCCCCTGTAAAATGTTTTCAACTATGCAAGATTCCAATGGTACACTTTTCATATTGATCTGACACTATTTTTGATACATTTTAGGCTTTTTTTTTAGAAATCACCATAAAACTTCTTTTCAGAATAAACTTTTACTTTTAAAACAAACCAAAACAATAGTTACCATTCCTGAATCAATGTCACATGGCAATTTTTTCTCAGCAGTAATTTTTTTTCAAAATGTTTTTTAACTTTGGTTACTATGTGCTGTTGTTTGCTCTTTACGAGGGTTACAGCTACCTCTGCAACCATGACAGTGGCAGATCCAGAGGGGGGGGGGGGGGGCAAGGGGGGTGCGCGCCCCCCTAACGTAGTCTAAAGTAGTGTATTTTACTTAATTAACACAAGTTTGTATTAATTAAACTTGCTCCTAAACACAAGTTTATTGGATCAACTTATTTTGCACCCCCCCCCCCCCCCTAAAAAATCCTGGATCTGCTTCTGAACCATGATGAGGGGAATTGGCTGGGTGGAAATCTCTACTGGGTTGAAGTTGTCTAAAGTAACTCTGTAGGAAAGGAGATTTTTCATGGGAGAAATTTGGCATGGGAGTTTTCCAAGGAATAAATTCTCTAGTGGGAATTTTCTGCAGGAGCAAATTTGTACTAGGGGACTGGTTATTTGTGGGGAAACTTCAATAAAGGATGGGATTTCTGGATTTGGGGGGGGGGGTTTACACAAAAAAAACTAAAAAAAGATTTGCAAAATTGGGTACTTATGCATTATGCACGGTCACCACAAAAGAAGTCAAGTTTGGATAATGCCAATGAAATAAAATAAAAAATGATGAATATATCATAGTTTAGAAACAAATTTGGGCTCTATTTTTGCACATTAGGGGGGGGGGGCATGGGTACAGCATAGCATATATTAAATTTGTAACCTAACCTAGGTACCTTTCCCCCTCCCCTAAGCCCAAAAAAACAATCATTTAAATTTCAAAACTCAATGAGAAACAACGCTTTGCAATCAATGTAGGTCTTGCAAAGAGCCGTTTGATGGGTTTTGTTGGGTGCCTGTAGCATTTCCCATTTGACATTCCACATACAGTATATAGCAGTACCCGCATGATGCATAAATACCAAAAATTTGTTTACATACATTTTTGTTACGTTTTTACAAGTCAGACAAATATTTTTTTGGGAGGGGGGGGTCAACCCCTAACCCCCCCCCCCCCCCTCCTGGGTACTGCCTTGCCCAAGGAAACAAATTTGCTATTGTACAAGGAAACCTGTCAAATAGGCTATTTGCTAGAGACTGCTATAGATAAATGACTGCAAAGCCATGGTTCTTTGGATAATTATTACTTTCTTGGTAAGTATTGAAACTTTTTATAAGAAATGTGCAATCAGTGGAAGTGAAACTCATAGCTTCCTAAAAATGAAACAGGTCACACTGGTCCCTTCACTGCAACAACAACCCATCAAAACTGAATAGTCAATTTGTCTGTTTTTTTTTTTTTTTTTACTTTGTTGGTTACAAAAAGAAATTGGAGTTTCACCAGACAAATGTACTCACTGTGTTTCAGTGTGTACTTGCATATAGTTTTTGTTTAGTTGCTGGGAGATTCCATTGACTTTACTTCAATTCTTCATGTTTCTTCACATGTCTCTGTATAATTAATATCTTTGTATTCCAGGCTCCAAATTGTGAACATGTGTTTTGTAATACCTGTATTACTGAGTGGTTGACATCAAACCAGACTTGTCCTTTAGACAGAAAAAGTTTATCCATTAATGCTCTGAAGCCTGCTCCAAGGATCCTGAGGAATTTTCTTTCTAGGTATTTATTTATTTCAATATATTGCAAATATGTACAAACTGATTTTTAAAAGACTTCAGACAGGATGTGTTTTGTAAAGTTTTTTTTTTTTTTTACCTTTATTTAGTTTATTAAAGTCTATATAAAGTTTATTGTTTCATCCTTCCAACCATGCTTTAAGAAGTGTAAAGGAATAGAACTTCCCAATCAGTTTTTGGTGCTGATTTGTTTAGATCAACTTGTTTTGTAAAAGCTTAACCAGGTTCCTGTGAAAATAGGCTTTTTCTCTATATACACTATTTCTAAAATGTGTTTTAGGAAGTTTTTGTGCAGATATACTGTTTTGCACCATAAAAAATGTACTAGGAAATTTTGACCACTCAATTTTCTTCTGATATTAATTATATTCAATAAATCAATAGAATGGACATAAACTGCTTTAACAAGGTCTGAAACCAGTGACACTCAGGTATTTCTAGCTAAAATTGCCTTCTACTTGGGGATATTACAGAAATCAGGTTTTGACAATGTTAGATTTCTTATCAGAGCTTATGCCTATAGCACTGATTTTTCTAGGTGGTAAGGGGGTAATCAATCTGAATTTCCATTTCAAGAGAAGTCACAGTCTATATTGGGATTGTCAAGTCAGTCTTAACCCACACACACTCAGTACCATATGAATTGTAGTGATGGATCTTGCAAAGCTATTTCCAGCAGCCATGCAGAGAGAGATCTTGCTGTTCTGGTAGATAACGAGTTGAATTGCCATGTTCATTCACAAGCAACATTGCAAAGGCTAATCAGACACTTGGCTTAATCAAAAGAACGTTTACTAGCAGATCTCCAAATGTTATTACTAAGCTGTATAGAGTAGTTCAACCAAGGCTAGAATTTGGAATGTGTGTTGAATGCCCAATCAACATGACTGACCAAGCAGCAATGGAATTAGTCCAGAGGAGGGCAACAAAATGTATTAAAAGCCTCTGTGATGTCCCATATCCTTCCCATCTCCACAAGCTCAGAATAATATCTCTTACATATAGATGCAAACAAGGTGATGTGATAACAGCATACAAGCTTCTAAATGCTGAGGATACCATTCCTGACCTTTTCCAACTGGACAATTTAAAGAGAACTCATGGTCATCCTCATAAGCTTTTCTGGAAACATGTAAATACCAGACTAAGGAACAAATTCTTTTCAAATAGAGTTATCAGGTTGTGGAATTCCCTCAGTGAAATCTACCAGCATGGAGGCGTTCTTGACAGAGTCCTTGGACTCTGTCAGCAATCATGTGTGTATGTCCTTTAATCAAATAGTAAAGTGTCACTAACTGAAGATCTTTAGTTCCATTGTTCACAAAAAATTCAAGAGCATTGATCAGTGTATAGTTGTCATTGGGCCCTATTTATGGTGATACTCCCTGTACATAGAACACTTATTCTGGGGGAACTTTAATTTAACTTCAGTAACTTTAATTGAAAATGCAATCTTGTCTATTGTCCTTCAAGTACACTTATTTGGAGCCTTTGATTGGGTTGTCAGATACACTTTTTTGGGCTAGTGATTGTTTTGTAGCCTTTTGATTGGTTCATCAGATACATGTTTTGGATTTGTAAGTCATGTGAAACAGTAGATAAGCTGTAAGATTGAACTGCCAATATTTGAAACAATAGGAGATGCAGCAACATACCAATATATACTTTATATATGGTCAAACGTTACATCCAAGACCCTTCAAAAATTGCAGATACATGAGATAGCCATTTTGTTCAAAATAGTGCAATCGTGCAGATACACATGTTCTGGATTAGAGAGCTGATTCATACACCAAATTGCTTAAGTCTGTCTATGTGATTGATTCCATCATTCTTGTTTGATTTGTAGGGATGTTTACCTGCTTGTGCATTGTTGTGATTTTCAATATTATCAAACATATATATATAGATAATGAATATATGATCTGAAATCAGATGATAATTGTGTGTGTCCAAGCTTTTGTAAAAATTTGAAAATCTTTCTTTAAATGAAAAAAAAAAATTTTCTCTTAGAAGCAGAAAAGTCTTAAATTATCTTCAAAAAGATAAAACCAATTTGTTGTCTCTCACCATCCTTGAACATTCATGATGTTGATAACTATTAGCACACACATAAAATTATCAACAAGAGACTGTGCCTTTTGTTCTTTACATGCTGAAATTTACAGGTTGCTGTAAAAAAAAGAAAAAAAGTTCAGTATTGCAAGTCCTTTTTTTGCTGTTAACCAAAACATAACTAAAGTTTCTTATTCCTTGATCGAATTTTAGTGATTTTTTCTTATTTGGCAGATTTCTTCAAAACTTTTTTTTATAGTTTTTTGCCTACTAAGGGGGTTTGGAGGGGAGGCTTACAAGATAGGTATTGTAGACCTTCAGACAACGTGTTTTCAGTCACAGTTTTGTGATGGTACCCTTGTTGCGCTTACCAGTCTTTCAACTCCAGAAATGGAACCAAAAAATTCATTTTTAGTGTTGAATGGCGCTTTGCAATGGTATTATCAAGAAGAACTTACAAAAAAAGCACGCAGATATGATCAATGGCTTTAAGTGGGCCATTCAACATCTCTCTATGAGATTGTGGTAGCGTGCTTGCCCTGGTGGAAAGAAAAGAATAAAAATCAAACCCATCACTGCAAAAAAAGAAGAATTTCTATCTTTTCATGATTCAGGTCTAAAACCAGAGTTAGGGTTTTGACATTTGGGATTCCAATAGTGTTTTTTTGATTTTGATCTGCCACCGGTTTGAAGAGATTTGAGCCCTTTTAAGAATTTCTGGAAATTTGTTTCTACAATGAATTTTTACTGTTTGAGTGAACATGTATAATACTTTGCATTCCTTTATAACTTTTAAACCAAACAAATTCTCATTTGACAGTTATTTTCAAAATACGATTTTGAACTTCTGGCTTTGTGTAATAGTAGTTCACTCTTTACAGATTGCAGCCATTGCTGCAACCATGATCTAGTAATAAATAGGGCATGCAAAGCCAGAACATTGAGGGAAGATTTTACGATTGTCATAACAGTCATAAATGGCTTTCAAAGTTAGGAAATGTCATTATTGCTCTAAGCTAGTTAAACTTGGCTATCTTGTGTAATATCATTTAAATTTTCAACAGATATTTCTTTTTATGTAGATTAACTTTGAGCTGTAGCAACCAGGCACATGGATGTCCTGCCTTATTGACATTGGAAAGACTCTCAGCACATATACTAGAATGCCATTTCAACCCCAAGAGACTTGTTCCTTGCCAATCAGGATGTGGAACTTCTATGCCCTTTGAAGAACTACAAAAGCATAATTGCTTTCAAAGTTTGAAATTGGAAATAGCATCAAACAAAGAAAAAATATCCGAGATGCAGTCCGAATTGGATTTACAAGCAATAGCTCAAAAAGAGAATGAAGAAAAAATGTCCAAAATGCAGTCAGAACTGGACTTGCTTAAAGCAGAAATCAATGCATTAAAAAAAGGAAACACAGAGAAGCATTCAACAAGTTCAGATTCACAACTGTTACCAACAGCTGGACAAAGTAAGGTAGTTAATCAGGTGAATTTTTAATGCTCAGTGTGTGAATTCACAGAAATTTGGAGGGAAGTTAAAACCTGTTTTTTTTTTTTTTAATCTGGGGGGGGGGGGGGGGCAATTTTTTTTTTTCACCTGAGTAATCTTTTCCATAGTTATTATGAGAAATGTAACAACAACAAAATGCATAGGTGGAACAAATTCGTGTATTATTACTGGCTAAAGCAAGTTACAGCATGGTAAGGTTAGAGTATAACTACAAAAGTCATTGCCAGTGTGTAAAAACAGATGCGATTTCTAAAGCAACATTTATCTTGGAAATGTTTTCTTGTGTCTGATTTTGATTTCCTACGTCCCCGTTTTGTATTGACTGACCTCACTGATTGCACATTCCCTCTATGTTTCTCTCTCCCTCTTTACCATATGATATTATTTTATAGTTAGTTCTTATTTAGACCATACAAAAGCGACTGCTCACTAAGGATGTTTCTTTTAGAACAATTCGGAGTCAGCGTTATTAAACGGTCAGGAATTATATTTATTTTATTTTTTTGTCAAATTTGATAGAAAAAAAGGCTTGGTCATAAAAGAGTTAAAGAAGGATTTCTTGTAAAGATGGATAATCAAAAGGAAAAAAACTGAGATCAAAAATTAAAAATTAAATCTGTAAAATGTTGTATATAGTCTATGGCTAACAAAGAACAATGGGGAAGGGGAGGGGATGACTTGGAGTGTGTTAAACTGGAAGTGAATCCTTTGCCCTCTCAGTTGTTTTCAATGTTTTGTCTAATAGATAAAATTTGCTAGAATGTAATAAAACAAGAATCTACCAATTTCTGGTTTAGTAGAGGGAACAACCGCACCTTTATCAAACAAAACTTATGTTGGGATTGCAATAAAGTTGATTTACATTCAGTACAAGAAGAAGAGGAATAAATTATAAGTAATTAAGTGGATTTTGGAAATATACTTTACATATCGATGCAATGACTGATTTTAAGGTTCGTAGGAGTGGACACTGGGCCTAAAGGGACAGAAGGGTTTTCGAAAAAAAAAATGAAAATATAAGAAAATTTTTGTTAAAGATCTCGGGAATACTCTTGGCGCTCTTGATGGAGAATTAGTGTTTAGATGAGAAATTACACGCCGAGTTAGAAAATCTGTCATAGAATGTGACTTAGTTTTATTTGATGGAAAAAGGAGAATATTGATAGCTAAAAAAAAAATCTGAAAATTGTTTATAGTTTGTTCATCTGTCTAAATGTGTCATATTGAATCAAATTCTTCTTTGCTGTTTCGATGTGCTGCTGTTCAATATTGCACCAAATATAATATGCTTCTACCAAATATAAATATAACAAATGTAGCTAATATTGAATATAACACGCAAAATGTACGACATATTAGGAAAGAGTGCAGAGTCAAGGCGTTTTGATAGGGTACATACAAGGGCATCACCTAGCTGACTCAGAACCATACAAGGGCATCACCTGATCAGAACCATGGACATGCTGCCGGTTTAAGTTTACTCCTAATGTTGTTTGACAGCAATTTTAAATCTTTTCGGGTGCATTTAGGCTCTGTTTAATTTTGTTCTAATCGATTTGGGAACCAGCAAAGGCGTTTTCTTGGTTATGATAGATTTAAAAGGAGCAATAAAAACAAAAGTGTTTCTTTTTTTTTGGAAAGTAAAATAATAGTTAGTTTCCAATCATTGTACTATTATTAAGTATGTACTAAGGTTGTTGAATCTTGCATTATTTTCAGAACAAAAATTTGAAACAGCTGTAAAACAATGGCTCCAAATAGTTCCAATCTGTCATTCAAAGAAGTTAAAACGGCAATGAAAATACTTTTATTTGTAGTAATTTCACTTTGTTCAAAATTCGGATAAGATAATCCTTTGTTTTTCTCTTAATATTTTCTTTAATATATTTTTTAAAATATATTCAGTTGTATGTGTTTATCCTTTTTACGTCCTTTTTTTTGGAAAGTAAAATAATAGTTAGTTTCCAATCATTGTACTATTATTAAGTATGTACTATGGTTGTTGAATCTTGCATTATTTTCAGAACAAAAATTTGAAACAGCTGTAAAACAATGGCTCCAAATAGTTCCAATCTGTCATTCAAAGAAGTTAAACGGCAATGAAAATACTTTTATTTTGTAGTATTTCACTTTGTTCAAAGTTCGAATAAGATATCCTTTGTTTTTCTCTTAATCTTTTCTTTAATATATTTTTAAAATATATTCAGTTGTATGTGTTTATCCTTTTTACGTCCTTTTTTTGGAAAGTAAAATAATAGTTAGTTTCCAATCATTGTACTATTATTAAGTATGTACTAAGGTTGTTGAATCTTGTATTATTTTCAGAACAAAAATTTGAAACAGCTGTAAAACAATGGCTCCAAATAGTTGCAATCTGTCATTCAAAGAAGTTAAAACGGCAATGAAAATACTTTTATTTGTAGTAATTTCACTTTGTTCAAAATTCGGATAAGATATCCTTTGTTTTTCTCTTAATCTTTTCTTTAATATATTTTTAAAATATATTCAGTTGTATTTGTTTATCCTTTTTACGGCCTTTTTTTTGGAAAGTAAAATAATAGTTAGTTTCCAATCATTGTACTATTATTAAGTATGTACTAAGGTTGTTGAATCTTGCATTATTTTCAGAACAAAAATTTGAAACAGTTGTAAAACAATGGCTCCAAATAGTTCCAATCCGTCATCCAAAGAAGTTAAAACGGCAATGAAAATACTTTTATTTGTAGTAATTTCACTTTGTTCAAAATTCGGATAAGATATCCTTTGTTTTTCTCTTAATCTTTTCTTTAATATATTTTTAAAATATATTCAGTTGTATGTGTTTATCCTTTTTACGTCCTTTTTTTTGGAAAGTAAAATTATAGTTAGTTTCCAATCATTGTACTATTATTAAGTATGTACTAAGGTTGCTGAATCTTGCATTATTTTCAGAACAAAAATTTGAAACAGCTGTAAAACAATGGCTCCAAATAGTTCCAATCTGTCATTCAAAGAAGTTAAAACGGCAATGAAAATACTTTTATTTGTAGTAATTTCAGTTTGTTCAAAATTCGAATAAGATATCCTTTGTTTTTCTCTTAATCTTTTCTAATCTGCATACTCCTGCCATTTACCCGTGCCCCAGCCATTTAAACATTTGCCTCTCAATTACTTGGACTATTTGTCTTGGCTTTTCTCTGTCTACAATTACTCAGCGTCTTGATGCAACCTATGCAACCTATTGCAAAATACTTGATAACTTCAATTCAAATCAAATTTTTAAAATATATTCAGTTGTATGTGTTTATCCTTTTTACGTTCTCTTCGTTTTAAGCTTTATTTTTTTATTTATAGCCATTTCTAATCCTTTTATTTTTGACTTGTTGTATGGCTTTATGTCTGCAATTTATAGACTTTAATATGGCCCTTAGTTTTCTCTGGAGAACTCTTTTGGAAAATGTATTATGGAAATAAAATCCTTTTGGTTCTTAATTGCCTTTTTTTTTATTGTTTAACTGTGGCTATAATTTTTAGATTTTTCATCCCTTTACTTTCGAAAAAAAATGAAAATTCTGTCATAATGTTAATCCATAATGAAAATTCTGTTAAAATCCTGCGGTTTTTAATTGCCTTCTTTTGTTTTATTGTTCAACTGTAACAATAATTTTTAGACTTTTCATCCTTTAGCTTTTGAAAAAATGAAAACTATGTCATAATGTTTGATCACTTTTAGTTTTGTCCAATAAATTACAAGGTTATTATTGCTATTTAGAATACGAAGGTATAATTTTTTACATAGATGTTGAACAGAATCAAAAGACACCGTAAAAATTGAGGAGGATTTGTAATCACAAAATTCTATTGGCTGAAGTAATTCTAACACTGTCTTGTAGACGCCCTCGAACATAGATGAATTTAACACTTCATCCAAATAATCACTTTTTATTGTACGTACCCTTATTATTTTTATAATTACCTTCATATGGGCAAAAAGCTTCTATCAAGGACATATCTTAAAAATGTTAACAATTTTAGTATTATTTACTATTCCAAATGACAGCAGGTTATCCAAACTATTTTCATTTGATTAATTGTAGTTAGAGAGAACTGATAAAGTATGTAGGAATTAAGGTGAGATAGAAGGTAAGAATGGGGATATAGAAATGAATATTTTTCACAATTGATTTATAAATGTTTTTTCTTCCAATTTATGCAAAAGCATTGTATCTTTTATTACGGAGTAATGGAAAAAATTCTTTCAAAAACGGAGGGCCGAGGTTCAAATCATATATGTAATCATAAAATAAACATTATATAATCATATATATATATATATATATATATATATATATATATATATATATATATATATATATCTATAATATATATATATATATATATATATATATATATATATATATATATATATATATATATATATATATATATATATATCTATATATATATATATATATATATAATATAATATATATATATATAGATATATATATATATATCGTATATATATATATATATATATATATATATATATATATATATATATATATATATATATATATATATATATATATATATATATATATATATATATATATATATATATATATATATATATATATATATATATATATATATATAATATATATATATATATATATATTGCTAAATTTGCTGAAGTTAAGTTCTTGCTAAGAAGATTCACTCATTAAAAAAAAAAAAAAATAAAAATTGTGAACACTCGTGAACGAATATTACTGAATAAGCAGCTAATGAATATTTTTATGTTTCCAGGATACAGTATTTACAGATAGCAGATGGCTCACAAACTTTGAATTGAAACAGTGAATGCAGTGCCACGATTGAAATTCTGAACCCAATGTCAAGACCTGAACTTGTGTTAAGACCTTATCGATTGATGCTTTTGGTAGGTAATTTTGTTCCTTGAATATGTCAGCCATCTTTCTAAATTCTCAATCATTTTCTTACTCAGAAATCCCACATGCAAAACTCACACATATTAATTGCAATTCATGCCAATAAACGCAATTCGAAGATCATAATCCCTAAGATTGCTCTTCTAACCAAAATCTCAAACGGGTTTTTCCCACAAATTGCTCTAAGGAGTGATTTGTTGCAGGCATATGACTTTACTATGTCTCTGGTCCTTTCTATTTATAATTAGAACGCCTATTTATAATTAAGGAGCCTGTTTATTGTAGAAATTGCTTTTAATTATATTGTTATTGCAAGACTTTTATTTCTTAACTTGCCTTTAATGAAATATACAACTTTTTGAAGATGGGTTCGAATTTTCCGTTATCAACATTGCTTTTCATGGACGTTTTTTATATGTATGATTTTATAACAAACTCTGGGACTTTTTTTTAGCACGGACTTTTTTTTAAGTATTCATTGTAAATAGCGCTATTTGTCGGATGTTTTATTTTTACTGAATGTTAACGAATTATGCAACAATATAATCAAAGCACAAATAATCACTTGGGAAAAACTGAAAAAGAAGTTCTCATTAATCTTAAGCCAGCCAAGTACCAGGGACCGAGCGACGCTCAGTTTCCTAGTACTGTATTTATTCTTTATAAATTTTTTTTAGACTGAGTTTTTTGGAAATAGTAGGATTTGCTTCAAACGAGTTTTATTTTATTAAATAATGTTCTGATATTCTTAACTGATTTTTCTTTTTAAAGCATGCAAAAGAAGTCTATCCTCTTCTGGATGTCCTTTGGAGATGGTTAAGACTCTGATTGAAAACTCCAACAAAAGTCGATGGCCTCCTGGCTTACGTTCCAAAGAAGCTCAAAGAGCAAGCTGGAATCGAATAAAGGACTACTACTGTCGGTTCGGATATGACTGTGTACAATCACGTAAAAATCACATACCTGAATATCTCACTATGTGTATTATAATGGCATCAGATAACACTCACATGGACCAAGACATTTTTGTCATTAATCCTGGATTTTTGGTCTTACATTGTGAACCTGGTTTGTGTCCTGGACGTGATTTGTGTGATTGTATATTTGGGTTGGATCCTTATATTGATTGCTAGTCTTTTTTAGTTTCATATTTACATTTGAGGATAATAAAATTGATCTTTTAAGTGCTTACGTAGGATTTTTAAATTGTAGAAACAGACTTCAAAGTGTGTTTTGATTTCTGTGCATTTTATTGTCTGGACCTGTAATAACAACTTTGCGCAAAGGTTTTTGCGTTTTTCCTATTATTTTCAATAAATATTCATAATTTCGTTTTTCTATAGTATATGAAAAATTTATTCACTAATAAAATTGTATATGAATAAATTCAATAGTTTATTATTTATTTATTTTCACTATCTAATTATAATTTTTAGTTTACAATGCCCAAATAATAATTTTTTTGTCTAGCATTACAAAGCCCAAAGCAATTATTGAACAATATGCCGTTTTCATTATAAAATTTTCACTGCTAGGAATTACATTTAACACCAAAAATAGGTTTGTCGTGTAATTTATGCTCAGCCGAATTATTCTCTCCGACATATCGAACACATGTCATAATGAACATATGAAACATTCGTCTTGTTGTACATGTTTTTCATATATAAAGAGGGTTTTCATTCTGCTAACTTCTTTACAGGGTCGTATCCATTTTACTAAACTTGTATTTATTAAACGTGTCTTTAGTATTTTAATGAGTTGAACAACAATTTAAGTCCATTCCTAAGCCTTTTGATGCAAACAAAAATGTTAGAATTGAAGAGATTCCTGGCGTTCGTATATCTCTCGTCCCCTTTAACTATGCAAATCCTAGAAATTTGGAATGGCTCGTGCCTTTTTCTCTGCCCTTTTCCCATCGAAATTGATAAAACTCCTTAATATTTTGAAAACTTCTTTTTTTTTTTTTGTCCTTCTCATGTAATAAATTTCTCGCTCTTCTTTTTCACTGCCCTTACTCATCAGTCAAGGATCACTTCCCAATGGAAAAGCATCATATCTCGATCATATTTTCCCTTTCTTTCGGATTTAAATATCTCTCCGTCCCCTAAGGATAACTCAATAAAATCTCGAAATCTTTCGGATATATACTCCGTGCCCTACTTTTTCTCTAGCTGACCTTTTCCCAGAGCCATCTAATTCATTCTATCAAGCCGTCGGGCAATCCTTATAGTGCAGATTGACCCAGTTGCTGCAAAGGACTTTTGTGATGTGGTACCTAATGTTCTGAAGTGCGATGCAAAACTTCAAGAGCGGAAACTCGTTGGAATAGTTAAAGGCATACCGCTAGCTTATGACGTCAGTTTGTTCTTGGGGCGTGAAGGAGTTGTAGACGCTAAGCGCATCGGGCAGTCTTGACTGTTAAGATATTCTTTCGATTCTGTTGAACCCAAATACTTCGTCTCTTAAGGTAGAATAGAAATTTTCAAGTTTTTGAGTGCCTCTGTTCCCCGTTGCTGTTATAAGTGCATCACCATCATGTGAAGGCCTCGCCCTCCCCGCTGTTTGCAGCGGTATGCATTTATCGACAAAAGATGCACCATGTTTGGCTGAACCGAAGTGTGCGCTATGTGGTGAAGGCCATGTTGCATTCAGTCTAAAGTGCCGCGTAATCCGCAGTGTCATAGCTAAGCGTGCCTCGAACAAGAAATGACTGGAACAGTAACGTTTTCTGTGTGTTCTTTCAACATAAATGGCACCAAAGACAAAGATTATTCAATATAATCAGAAAATGAACGATTTTGACATCGTGTGTTGCTACAGGAACATCTTTTGCCGGCTGTAAGTGTCAGCTCACTAAACAGAAGTGATGAACATGTAGTTTATACAACCAGTGCCAGACGTACGAGGGGCAGACCTTCCGGAGGGCTTGCATGTATTGTGAGTAATAGACTTTCGTGCTTCTCTCCCCAGTGCATACACTCTTGCGATAATTTTATTGCCCTTCGAATTGCAGATCTAGTGATTATCAATACTTAACTACCTCATGATAAAAAAGCAGTTTTGTCACTTAATAAATTCACAAAAATTGTGTCTTCTCTGAAGAATTTCCTTCGGAATATTGAAAGTCATAGCTATAAGTGGATCATAGTGCGAGACCTAAATTGTAACATAAATAGAGAGTCAACTCGGTCTTATCTTGTGCTTCAGTCTTTGCCAGATGGATATCAGTGGATGTGTGTCTGATAAAGACCACTGTGTTTGCTCGGCTGGTGTGATATGCTCGAGTGTCGAGGTTCATGATGAAGAAAGAGGATCGCCTCCCCCTCTCTTTTACCGTCTCTGTTTCGCATTCTTCTGGCCTGAATCAGTGTGAATCTTCTGTACGGGGCACGAAATGGTATGATAAGCGTGAATGGAATAAAGCTAACTGGACATTATATATCTGTACTTTGGCAACTCTGCTCTCATCTGTGACAGTTCCTTACCATTTACTTTGTACCAGTGCCCTCTCGCCTAATGCTCGATCACAACTTAATTCTTACTATTCTCAGATTGTTGCCTGCCTTAAACAAGCCGATACCATAGCTGTCCCTGTTTCGTGTATTCGTTCGAAAACTAGAAGTTCTTTATGGAAAGAGGACCCTCAGTTAAAAATTGTTAAAAATCGGGCAAAAATGTGGCTTCGGATATGGAATGCGTGTGGCCGCCCCACTTTGGGTCATGTATTTAATATTAAAAGAAAAACTAAATCTGAATTCAAATCTTACTTGCGAAGCGTCCGATATAAGGGTTAGGAATTTCCGAAAAGTCCTCGGCAATGGAGTGAAGTGGTCAATTCTAGTAAGCTAAAACCCGACTGTTTCGTTCAGTTTAATTCCTGGTGATTCATGGGTTAGTCATTACTCGACAATTTTCAGTACAGTAATTTATGCAGTCCATTCCAGGTTTTGTAGATTGCTTGATTCAGTTATTCCGCGTAGACTACGCCAGAAAGATATTATTCCTATTAGTGCTGAGTCTGTTGTGAAAAGCATTAAAAAACTAAAATCTAAGTCTGTTGATTTGGATGGAATTTGTGTTGAACATTTAAGAATCGATTCTCCCGAGTTGATTAGCCATCTGCAACTACTTTTTCAGATGTGTGTTAGTAGCTCACTAGTGCCTGATTCTTTCCTGTGTGGTACTGTTACCTCTGTTCTGAAGCGAGGGAAGGATCCGCTTAATTGTGGATCCTATCGCTGTAGCGTTTAATTTAAGCAAACTATTTGAATATGTATTGCTCCCATTTATTCAAGATAAGGTGGATTATGACGCAAATCAGTTCGGTTTTAAGTCGCGTATAGGATGCCAGCATGCCCACCGTATACTTGCAAAGGTGTTACAAGAAGCACATCGTCTAAAAACGGAAGTTCACTTTTGTGCGTTAGACCTATCTAAAGCTTTCGATACTGTTTGTCACTCTCAGGCATGGTTTTTCTCTGGCACGTTTGGGTATGAATAGTTCAATTATTTGTGTACTTCGGTTTTGGTACCAGAATTCCATTTATTCAGTTGAGGCAGGGGTTCCTGGCCTTTGGCAAAATCCCAGTTAGATCTGGGGTCCGTCAGGGTGGTGTGCTTTCACCTCATATTTTTAAAGCTTGTTTATTGAATGTTCTTAATATGATACCGCTTTCTTACTCTTCAGGGTTGTCAAACGTCTCCTATATTGCATATGCGGATGATCTTCTGCTTGTTGCAGGTCAAAGTTTACATTAATGAAGTCTGTGCTACTAGTATCGCGGCTGTATGGGGAAATCGGATTAAGCCTCAACACTGATAAATGCGAATATTTAGTGTTTAATTCAAAATCTTCAGCAACGCCACTTGATTGCGGCGTATTTTCTGTAAAAAGTGTTGAATCTTTCCGATGGCTTGGGATCAATATTTGCAAATCGCTTACCTTATTTCGTTCCCGGGCATTGAGTGATATTAAAGAGAAGCTGAAACTGGGGTACGCCAAAATTGTCCCCAACAGGGGAAGATATAACAGAAAAGCATTGGCTAAATTGTACTCGAGGTTTTGTGACCATGCGGTTTTGTTCCCAGCTGGCCTTCACATCCTGTTTCGGCCAGGGGATATTAGCGATATTAGAATTATGTATTTCAGATATTGCAAGTTTTTATTGTATCTGCCTCGCAGATACAGTAATAGAAAGATGATGCGGATTTTTGGCGCTCCGGATATTGTAAATTGTTTTGTCAGACAAAGTAGCCGTCTTCAAGAGAATATTTATGCTACTTTGGGTATTAACCACCCACTTATCCGGGTAGCCACAGCGCATTGAGTGTAATATGTAATATTTATTTATTGTGTTGTTGTTGTTAAATGTATCTTTGTGGGTTTTTTTTTTTTCTCTCTCTTTTCTTGTGTTACTCCACTTCATTTTCTGTGTAGTGGGTCAAAAATTAATTAATTAATATGTGCAAAAGAAAAGAAAATCTTGTAAAAATTTAAAAATACTTATTTTTTTTTATGATATGATGCTGTCAATTTTCAGGAACTAAAACATTATTGTTACCTAATATTCTTATTTCGAATGATTAGATCTACAGAAATTAATGCAATCTTATATATGTTTGGTTGCTGAAGTAGAATAGAACTGAATTTGTCTCAAAAGATTGAGCTATCCTCAAACTAGCAATTGACTGAATATCAAGTGTCATCTATTCACCAAAAAAGTAAAGAAATAAAAAACAAATGCTTTTTTTTTCTGATATTACTAGAGTAAACTCACAATAAACCTGACATTTCATGAATAACAGAAAGCAGCATGGAAACAGAAAAGCAGCATGGATAACATTTATTTATATCAACAAAATTGCAATTTAAATCTTGCCCAATGAAACAATCAACCAAGAGGCCACTTTATTCAATCCACTCCCCTATAAATAACAAGAAGAAAAATAAAGATTTTTTTTTCTAAGACAGTAGAATGGTGGCCCTGGGTGTTTCATTGAAATATTCATCTATAGTTGCATTTCACCGTCTTATAAAAAATTCGTATGTTTTCGATGGAAAGGTTGTGTGGTCTTCGTCGATATTTGCTCCCCCCCCCCCAAAAAAAACAAACCTGGGTCTATTCCTGTTTTCCTCTCCTTGTGGCTGACACATTACGGGTTGTTACATTGTTTTTTTGATTCATACAAGTTATTGGTTCCTGAATGCTATTAATTGTTACATCAGACTGTTGCTCATACAGCTGATCCGTTATTTTGCAAGTAGTTGGGAACGCTTGTTCAATAATTGCTTCGTCTTGATCGGATGCGGGGATATGAAACACAGAAAAGATGCTTTTTTCATCCTGATTTTCTATTCTTGGCTTGGGATTCGACTATTTGAGCACTACTAAGGACTACCATGTTTCGCACTACCGGAGACTTGTTTTTCTTTTTATTGTGTGCTCTAAGGATCGCAGAAAATCTTTTTGAAATCTAGAATTCGACAATTTCGCCTTTTCAATTAATTTCATCACCAGTTGACGCTGTGAATATACGGATAAGATTGCAATGTCCTCAATCGGGGAACAGCCTACTTTATTGAAATAATCATTCAAGATATCCAATATTTGAGACCATTGTATGCTGCTCATTCTGTCCATGTTGTAGGACAAAACTTCTACTAGTTTCTGAGGACTAAAAATGCAGGGATCCGTTGGTTGGTTCAGCTCATCAAAATACACCTGACATAATGCTTTAATAAATTATACGAATGCATCTTCGTCTAATTGGGTTGCACTAGTAAATAATCTATCGACGGCTACATCCAATCTATCAAAGCAACATCCTACAAATGGCGAAGAAGCGCTAATATATTGTGGTGTAAAGAAGTTCCGATAAGCTGGTCCCATATTCTAGTTGATATATATATATTTAAAAATATTATAAGCCACAATTTAAAAAATATTCCCAGACAATTACCATCTGTATTGGAAATAGTAATAAGCATTTTAATGGTTTCAATATCTTTTGTCTTGAGCTCGGATATTGCTGAATCGGCAGTTGATAATCTAAAGCCTGCTAAAGTTTTAACATCTACCTCTCGTTCCGACTCCAAGTGAAATATGCAAGCTATTCGTACTAAATATCTGATACCATCTCGGCAAAGAGTTGCAATTACTGGGTCATCATAAGCAGTAGCCCATTACTGACGCAGCTAAAAATGGGGTGTATGCCGTTTTAAAACACTGGAAGAATGTGTTGAAGATACTTAGGCAGTAATAAATACGGCCTGTACGTGAATAGCTGATTCCATCAACTGTTGAGCTCTAGAAGGCAGAATCTTTTTCTCATTAGTTTTTTTTCCATTCCCATGTCTAATTTGTTTACTTTACTATTTACTGGTACGACTTGGCTTTCGTTTTCTGGTGATTTGATCATAGATGTCAGACAAGACCTCAGCGGGTAGATCTTTGGTATAGTTATTATTTCTAAGGTTTATAATATATTCATCCTTTGTCATCTTTTTTTTAACCTCAGGACTATAAAAGATCATTATTTAGAAATAGTATTGAACAAGCAAGCATAAAAACAATGTCAGTGTTTTTTTGAAAGCTACTTTTATGGTACTGATATCTACATGCGAATTTTTCAATTATTCTCTGTGTCATTTGAGTTTCTCTTGGCAGACGAAAGCCTTCTAAAAAACATCTCAAGGCAGATATATTATCTTTGCCATGAAAATTCATCAAATCAACATAGGCGTGCATTATTTCAACATTTGAATTACCATGATCTAAGAAATATCCAATTCTGAATATATCTAGCCGTTTGTCTAAGAAGA